>JAUDYJ010000003.1:134777590-135977590 GCA_030761175.1 Masticophis lateralis
ACCTGCTCATTTACACGCCACGCATAAAGCCTCATCCTAGAACAATTTTTCATTTTTGCAAAAGAACATCTGCAACTGAAAATTATAATTAAAGATGCTCTGCAGATATTTAATATGTAGATTTGGGCTACTAAAAATAAAGTGTTCAGGCTACCTACAACTTTTTTTAAAAAAAAACCCTGCAATTTGAGGTTTGTTTTTTTAAAAAAAGAGAATTGCTTTTGTAAGGAGCGGTTTACCGGATAGTTTTGGAGGAATTTTATTTCTTTCCCCAGTAGAAAGACAATGGCTGTTAACTACCTTCTTGGCTGAAAAGTTATTTTTACATGGTTTCTATGAGAAAGTTAATTAGCTAATCAGGGAGACTGTCCAGGACAGTATTTAATTTAAAAGGCTGGAGGCTTTAGATACTAAATTAGGAAGCTATCAGTCTCAGAATGGACTTTAATGGCCTCTTTTTTTCCCCTTTAACTCCAGCAATGGGGGAGAGATACCCCAGGTCAGACTAATTAAAGCCAGGGGACTTTTTAATTGCAATGACAGAAGTGGTTTTGGTTTCCTCTCTTTGGGTCCCGGAGTCTAAGGAGGTTGTTAATATTTCAACATTTGGACAACAAAATCAATCACCAACATTGCAAAGTTGCATTTATGGGTGAAAGAATTCTACAAAAGAACACTCACCTCAGCATTAACTGCCCTCTCTTCCCAACCACACGGGTCCTAGGACATTTAAAGCAAGGCAGGTAGGAAAGGGGTGCAAACAAGTGGATGAGATCAAGGAGCTTCTTCTAGCTCAGGTGCTCAAAAAGGTAGCCATGTACTTTTCCAAGTACATTACAAAAACTAACACAAAAAATGGATGTTGAGAAATGTAGATTTCAAGCATCTCTGCTTGGTCTGATAGCTTGTGACCTCTTTTGTCCCTTTCCCAGAAAGGAGCAAGAGGACAACTACACCCAAAAGTTCTCCTCAGAAAGACATATCTAAAGCTATGGATCCACAGCATTCGTTTTCCAACTGCATCCAAATTCTGCCCTCCATGTATTGTATGGAACAAAGGTTACCTAGAAAATGATGCCTGAAGCCGAACTGATTAAAGGTACTTCAGCATAACTATAGTTCCAGCACTTTAAAAGCACCAAAGGCTACAGATACCGAAAAGGGGGAGGAAGGAGGATGTGCAAGTACTGCATTAGAAGTGGGGGGAGAAGAAAAAAAAATCAGCCAAATTACGCTTGGTTAATTCAGAGTAACAGATCTGCCCCCAAGTGAATTGGAGGCCTTGAATTAATTCTGTTATGACAAATCAAGATAAACGTTCCCCCTAAATTGCATGCGATTTAATTAATTTTTGAGATCCTGGATTTTTTTTTCCAAGCTAATAGTTCACATGCTCCTGTGCTGTCATTGTGCTTGAGTGGGCAGACTTCAAAGTGATATTAAATAACCAACTATTAGATTTACCTAGCACGTCCTATTGGAAAAATGCCATTTAATTACCTAGCCTGTTCAATTAAAGGGACAGCATTCCCTGAATATAGCAGCTTGCTGTTGATTACCAGAAAAATGAACTCGCTGCCTGGCGGCTCCCTTGCTTTTCCTCCCCTCCTCAAATAGCTCATACTGCGGACAACCACGTGAATGGCAATGAGCAGTGAGGAGAAAATAGAGTATCTTTTGCCTGTTGAAATAGGGATCGAGTGCCTGCCCTGGCATGTCAAATACTCCATGGGCCTTAGCAGGGTTAGGTAGATGGGAGAAGCTGAATAGTCCATTCGATCCAAGGACAAGACCATTTGATCTGAACCTTAATTAAAGCAAAACAAAAAAAGAGGGGGGAGGAAACCAGGCAGCCTTTTCCCACTTCACCCCTCCCCAGCAACAGATTCCAAACAGGACGTATTAAACTATATTAAGGAACCGTGGATGTAGAGATGGCTGCTGAAACACTAGCCCTTTAAGAAAAGTCTATTTCGCTTCCCCACCATCACACTTTTCAAATCCACCCTAGCCAATTCTCTTCTCTTGCTCTCTCCAAGGCCAATTTTGTTAATTAAATGTTTTGTTTGCGACACCACTCTCATTCATTTCGGACACGTCATTCCAGGCAGATCTAAGCCAGGGATGAGATCTCATTAGATAAAACCTATCAGAACTAAAAGAAAATGGAGGAGACACTAATTAAAGCTCTTAATTGTGCAGATTCACTGCCACACTGCTGCTGCTGCTTTATCTAGAATCTCATGACTGGGAGGGCTGCCCATTACCGCCTCCTTTCCAGTCTCTCTCTCTCTCTTCCCCCCCCCCCCCAAATTTACTTAGAGTACTATGGTTGCAAGTTAAGGAAACAGGAAAAAAAAAGTCAACGGACTTCCATCCCTTTACACATGCACACAAGCATCCTTAAGCTGTTTTGAGCCCAGTTTTGAAAAACTACAGTTCAAAGTCACTGTAAAAGCCCCTTGATTAAAAAAAAAGGAGGGGGGGACTCCTATCACAGTCTTAAAGCAGTCACAGGCTTTCATTTCAGAACTGAATAATCAATTCTCCTCTCAGCTTTGTAATGAAAGCATCCTACTGTAACTCTAATTAAAATCATAGTTGGAATTTCTGCACATAGCCCATAGGACAGAGAAGAGGACTTTAGAGGACTGTTCTTCTAGCACCTCTTGTTATCCCTTCCTCTATAAAAACCATACCCATCAGATCGAATGCTGATGAAATGGTTGCATCTTATTTCTTGACAGACTAGGATTTCCACTTACTTGTTTTGGATACCAATGGAAAATCTGGTCTTTTTATATATCTAGATCAGTAGCCTTTTGTCTATGGAACAGATTTCCAGAAACACAGCACATACCTGATGCATTAAAATGTCCTGATCTTCATTTTACCTGGCAAACTACTTACTTCTATAGAAAAGTCAGGTTGACGGAATAAAACCAGTTCATATTTACCATCTGATAAAGACCACCGTTTTAACCACCCGAAACCACACCTGCAATATCTTTTGGCCAGATATATATATAAAACCTGAAGGACAGATTCCAATAAGCTGGTCTGAACTTGCCTTAGGGATACAGTAGGGAACTTCTTTTTTAATTAGTAGTGATCATAAGAGGTTTGTTTGACGGTTTTAGTAGAAAGAGACGAAATCTGTACTGTTCATTGAATTTGAACAGTAGTGTCAATTTTTCCACTTCAAACAAACCTCTTTCTCTAACCGTTCTGCTCTATTTAATTAGAATTATGTCTCGCTTATGTAGTTGCTTCAGACAGGGATCAAGAATACATCTGTGCAAGCTTGCACAAACTTGTGCTTTACCATTTATTCTAAAAATCTAGATGCTTAGCAAAATTAATATTGGAAGCCGCCTAAAATCTTTTAATGACTTTTTTTCTGCATTCTATTTAACTGGCTGAAAGTGCCTGCAGAAAAAAAAAGGATAAACAATAAATTATAAGCAAGCAAAAATCTCTCTGGTGCATTATTCTCAGATATCACTTATCTGAGCCAAAATTCAGGACAGTACTACACCTTGTAGTACTACACAGTACTACAGCCCAATGGAAATTCCACCAGTAAAATATTAATAGCCAAACACTAACATCTGAGGCAGGAGTATAAGGGAAATATTGAACCATGAAACTGGTTCTTTCACCCTTAAGACACTTTTGTAAATACAATCTATAAAATCCAAAAATAAAGACTACTGAGACAACACCCCATATGCTTTCCTTTCTCTCTCTCTCTTCTCTTTTTTTTAACATTCTTTCCATGCCAAAATGAGGGAGGGATGTTAGAGAGAGAGAGAGAAAAGGAGGCTGTTTAATTACTGGCTGCTGAACTAGATCACCCCCTCAAAGCATTAATGTGCATCAAGTCTATCAAGCCATTTACTCAAATTAAATGTGTAATCCTTCAAAATGCCTCCTTTCAAATTAGTTTGAAAGAGCTCAAGTTCACCTGAAAAGATCCAAATAGGTACCCGACCTCTTAAAATTCTTTGTTAATTGCATCAAAAAGTAGTTTGCATTAGGAAAAACAAAACTGATGTTGAAAAAGTGAGGCAAGTGCTTTTTGTAACTAGAGATATTTAACTTTTTATTCATCTACATCCAGTGTTCCTGAGCTACTGAAAAATAAGCCCTCCAGCAATATGAACATAAACATTACTAATGGGCTACAATTCTGAGTGTGTGTCACCACATCAACAGCTGATCAACACTTTTACAGCACCTATACAAAAAAACCCCTCATCATTTTAAACACCTTTTCTTGAAAATACCACAGTAAACCGTTACTTTATCCATTCAATCCCAGCTAGCTCTTATTCCCCCCCCTTTTTTAAAAAAAGTGGCAAAGAAACCCAATTCTACTTGTGCAAGATAGGTTTTAGCAGCTAACTGTGAGCTGGAATTCTTAAAAGTTCAAGAGCACCTCAAAAGTTTATTTGTTCACATCTCTCCCAACTTTTCTATTGTTATGCGGGAAAAGACATGCCCTTACAAAATCAGGCTTCTAGTTCTGAACTGCTACCTACATACAGATGGGGTTATTTCTAGCTCAAACTTTCTTTCCCTCTGCCCAACTCACCTGATATAGTCGTTTCTGCACAGGATCATGCCACTCTTCGTGTAACAAGATGTACCGATTTCTCCCAGCTGGGCTTGGCAACAGGAGCACTTCAGGCACCGACTGTGCCAATAGCTATCCATGGCATAGAGCAAGAAGCGATCAGCAATCTTTCCCCCGCAGCCTGCACATCTTTTCCATGAGAGGGAGCCACTGGTGACAGGGGGCGGTTGCGAGCTGCTGCCTGGGTTCACCATGGTCTGGATAGGAAGGAAGGAAGGAAGGAAGGAAGGAAGGAAGGAAGGAAGGAAGGAAGGAAGGAAGGAAGGAAGAAGAGAGAAGAGCGGGTTAATTTTCAGAAAAACAATTCAGGAAAACACCGGTGCAATTTCCTTGCTTAATGCAGCACTTCCTAGGGGGAGAAGGGAGAGAGGACAGAAAGACAGGGAACAGCTACTTGTTTACTTTTCCAAGTCTTTGTTCTGGGTTAATTAGCCACGTCCCTTCCAAGTTGGCTAGTGGTGCCCAGTGACAGTTTTAGCTCGCAATGGTCCTGTCAAACTTAGAGTGACCTCCGCTTTGTTTGTTGCCAAGAAAATACACACACCTGGAGTCACACAGTCTACTTAGCCCTCCCAGATATAAATGGTTGGGGCCCACACCACAAAAACTAGAAGGGCAGAAAAAACAGCTAGAAGAACACCAATTACAATTCTTGTGAAGCACAGCTATACTACTTCTCATGTTGAGAAGAGTTCAGAAAATTGTTTAGTTCTAGGTAGGAAAGTAATCTTTTGAAAAAATCTAGAAAGTTGTGAAACTGGTTTTTCAAGGTCTCCTTTTTCTTGCCATTGTTATCTGCAGGGGCTCCCAACCGTGATTGTCCTAATGTGTTTGTTCTAAAAAAGATCAAATGCAGTGGAGCCCCACCTGAAAAAAATAATAATGGATCACTAAACTTTAAGAAGCCTGTTAACTTCCTATACAAACACAATCTACCTTTGTTTTGCTAATCTGCCCTTGATCAGCAATTTAAATGCTAAACGCTTTGTTGCCCTAAAAAAGGGGGAAAAAACTTTTTGTGATAATAGCAGAGGTATAGATTATTCAAGTATGCCCCACTAGGAAAATTGTAAAATTGCTGTTTTATTTAAACATTGTGTACACACACTCACACAGCGATGTGTTTGTTGCTTTCTAATAAACACTTCTAGAAGCAGGGCAATGGAGAGATTAATAATAGAACCAATTCATAAAGCTTATTCCAAACAGATTAATTTGCTCCAGTAGCCAAAATAGGAGTGCCCCTTCTGTCATTTCTGTAATAAAATATCAAGTTATTTACTGCCAATTTAACAGCCCATTTTGCCTTTGTTCTTCCTAAGCTGTACTTGCTCAACCTAAGGCATCTGTTTATTTAATAAGAAACCCCCTCCCCTAGGGAAAAAGAGTGCAAACTTTCTTGCTACTTGCCTAACTTCACTACAACAGCAGCTTCAGGTTCCTTAAAATAGGCCATTAAAAAAAGAATAAAACAAACAGGATTTCCTTCAAAATAACTCCTGATCATATGTTTCAGATGACCACACAATAAACCAGACTGAGAACTGCACCAATTAAGACTGTAACTAAAAACCCCAAGACTTGGGAAAGAGAACCACTCTAAAAGCCATTAGCATTGCATTTCTCTGAATGCACCATATACCTTTATGTAAATTGATTTCTGATGCATTTAACTCACGGAATGGCCTTTTGTTACTACTTCCAGCAATATGAATCTGCATTTCTTACTTTTATTTAAAACAAACAGATTTCAAATTATATAAACCCCATGGAGATCATCTGTTGGCAGACAAACACAAACTCCACCAATTTGCTCTCAAACACACACCCCGCCAATCTGCTTTGAAAGGTAAATATTATATATAAAGAAAACGTTACAGGGACAGAAGCGTCCAGTAACCCCATTAAGCTTAAAGCTCTTAAGGACAGGCAATACCTTAATGCTGATTAAATCTAAAAGAGGCCAAATCAGGAGGACTGACCAGAAAGTGACTCTCTGATAACTAAGGATAGGTCCTCCTCAAGTTTCATTTGGAATTGGAGAGGTGACAGAGAAAGAGAAGAAAAGCTTTTAAGTTAAATAGGCTTACTCTGGTAATTACACAGCTAAGCAATTTAGGTCCCGGAACAGAGGCAATGAAACAAAAAGAGAGGGAGGGAGAGAGGGAGGGAAAAGAGAGAGAGAGAGAGCTGGCAGCTAGAGGCAAAACACACCCTCCCTCTTTTTAACAACGTCTCTGGTGATTTTAATGGAGACCGAGGGAAGAACGAACGTAGCTGCTTTCCAATTTGTTGTGCAAAAAAAACAAAAAAACAAACGGAGATGCTTAATTCACGGCTTTGGTTTTAATTAGGTTGATTCATCAAGATTTCTCGCTAACAAAAAAGGAGGGAGAGGAAGAAAGAGAGGGAGAACACACACACACACACTAACCCCCAGCTCACTTCAGAGTCTCCCCCAACCCCCCCCCCGCCCGCCCCAGCCAGACCTGCCACTGTTTCAAAATAACATTGACTACAAAGAAAGTGGGTGACGATCCTCCCTCCCAGATTCTCGAGACTTGCAGGCGGATTCAGGCAAAGGGGAAGCGTTGCGCGCTCGGGGCAAGGCGCTTCCCCCTCCCCACCCCTTCCTTTTACCCCGCTACGCCGCCGCGGGGCAGCCCCGGCCACAGCTCCGCTCGCAAGGCAAGCAGCCCTCGGCGGGTCCCGAGCAGAAAAGGCTGGCGCGATGACTTCCAGTTCCGGATCGGGATGGGGAAGGGAGGGAGACCAAGCGGGAGGGGAAAGGGGCCCGATTGGGAACCGGTCCAAATTAATAGCCCGGTTTCAAAAAAAGAGAGAGAGAGAGAGAGCCCCCCCTCCCCACCTACACCCCCGTCTTACCTGTTTTCCCTCTATGGTGCAAGAGGCCGTGGATAACGTGGCGGAGGCGTCGGGAGAGCGCTCGGGAGACGGAAAGGTTTTCTCGCCCGAGGAAGGAGGGGGGATCTGTCGCCGCTTCTTCGGAAAAGCCACCCCCGAAAGCTTGTGCTGGGCGAGATCCTCAAGCCCACGGCCCCACGGCTAGGAGCAGCAAGGAGAGCGGGGTTTGGAGGGGTGGGGGGAAAGGGGGGCAAATGTCCGGGGAAAGGCTTGCTTCAGCTCTGCCGCCTTCTTCTTCTTCTTCTTCTCTTCCTTCCTTCGACCGCCGAGGCTTCCCCTCGAAGGCAGCTGCAACCAAGAGCTTCTTCGCGGCTGCCGAAAGCGAGCGCGGGCGCCTTCGCCGCCGCCGCCGCCTGCTGCTGCTGCTGCAATCGCTGGGTTAAGTTTTGGCAGAGGTTGGCCGCACTTCGGAGCGCGCGCGCGCCCGCTCTCTCTTCCCCCACGGCCCCTTTTCCGCCGACGACACCTCTTCCTCCTCCAGCCCTGCGGGAGCTCCGGCGGCTTTGCCCAAAAAGCGCCTCTTCGATGCCCACCAACTACGGTCCTTGGGAGTGGGGGGGGGGGGGGGGCTGGGGGCGCGGAGGAAAGGAGCTGGAGCGCAGAGAGAGAGAGAGAGAGAGAGAGAGAGAGCGGGGACAACCGCCGCGGCTGCTGCTGCTTCTTCTCTTCTTCCTCCTCCTGCTCTGCTGCTGCTGCTCCGCCGAGCAGGAGCCGCGGAGGTGTCGGCGGCGGCAGGACGTGCAAAGGAGGCCCCTCTCGCTAGCGCCCTCGCAGCTTCTCTGCGCCTCTCTTGCCCATGTGTTACTGACAGAGCAAAATCCCAACTGCTCGCGGCTCGGCCCCTCGCGTCACCGCGCCTCGCCCAATCCGCCCGCAGCTTGTTCAGGCGGAATAATAAAACCTGCCAATCGCGAAGAAGACAAAGGAATGAAGGGGAAGGGAGCGGGAGGTGGGGAGGGAAGGAGGAGGCGCGCGGATTGGGGGGGCGGGGTGGGGTGGTGGGGGAAACACAGGGAAGGCGGAGAGGAGACGGAGCTTCGTTAAGTCAGCTCCGAAGGAAGCTGAGTCGCGGCAGAAGCCTGGACGGGCTGCAGGAGGAGGAGGAGGGTGGCGGCGCCTCTGCCCGGGGCCGCTCCGTCCTGTTCCGTTCTTCCTTGGGACCGGAGACCTTCTCCGTCCCACTGATTAGCGCGCCGGAGACAGAGAGCTGCGCGGTCCTCCCGTCGGGTTCTCTATATATACACACACACCCCTTTAGGTTTACTCTGGGTGCGGTCCCGTGCAGCCCCTCGCTCACTTTATTCGCATAAGGCCACCAAAACTCCCCGGTAGACTTGTTTCCTCCAAGGATCCCATATAGCGGGACTTAGGTAGGAGCGTCTCACTTCGGGGGAAGCACAATTTGAGACTCGCAACAGACGTAGACTTCGCAATCGGGGGGGGGGGGGGGGGGCTGCAACAGAAGCCGCCTTAAAAGTCGGCACGGGGACGGGGGCGAAGCGGTGCGATGTTCCCATTACAGGGTGTGTGTGTGTGTTTCCCCGTTTTTAGAGCTCGACGTGGGAAAACGGTCCCCCTTTTTGGACTTCTTGTGAACGGGCCAATACACGGGAATAAGAGCGCGAATCCTTCTTGGGCATCCAACGCCGGACTTGCTGAAACGCCTGGCTCGCGAACTGGGCCAGGGGTTTTTGTCCCTCAAAAATGTGCGTGGCTGTTGCGGTGCGTGTCGTGGGAAGGTTTTGGTTTTTTTGTTTTTTACAGGTGAGGTGCGAGGAAGCTCTTGGCATGGCAACAGGGCAGAAAAGCGCCCGTGCGCCGAATCACAGAAGCGCTGAAGCGCGTTTCCAGCCCCTTTTTTCTTCGAGCCTCTGCCGCGAAGCGGAATATGGGAGTGTCATTGCACGCGGGGGTGTGAGGAGCACTTCTTTTTTTTTTTTTTTTTGGTGCCTGCTTCTGTGAGACTCCGATTTCACAGAGACGGGGGACTGGCCCCAAAGAAGCCTTTTTAGAGATTTATGGGGATTCTCAGTCACCCAGGTCGTGGCTGTCCCAAAGGTACTTTTTCAGGAGGCAACTGAAGAAGCTTCTTGGGATGAGAAGCGAAACGTCTTCAAAGGAAAAGAAACCAAGGAAGTCCAGTTACCTCCTGAAAAAGTACCTTTGGGACTCTTTAGAGATTGTTTCCATTCTTCTCTCTTTCCCTGTTTCTCTGAGTCACAGCAAAAAGGAAAGGGAAAAATCTCCTTTCCTCTCAAGTTGGACCTTCCCCATCATTTTCCCTGATAGAGTGAAGGGGCATTGAAAGCATCCCTTGGAGGGATTGGACAACTGCATCACAGCCACCCGGGATGTCCTTGACACTTGCCCACAAGTCTTCCGGGGAAGCTTCTGGACACCCATATATCTTGGTCACCCTGGGGTTTAGGGACTGCAGCTCCTAAACTGGAGAGGATGAGCACATTCTACTTAAAGAGCTGCTGCTTCCTCCAATTCCCTTCCTCTGAGGGAGTGGAAATGGAGAAAGGACCCTTTGCCTACCAGTCCATGAAAAAAAAAACTTTTTGTCCGATCAGTGGGAAGACAATGAGAGTGGGGAGAGAAGCGAGGAAGAACAATTTCCTTGCTACCAGTTCTCTGTTCTAATCTCCATGGGATTAGAGAAATGACAGTGGAATACCCTGCTTCTCCCACTCCTATGGGAAGAACTGAGTCTTTTGGGTGCCTGCACTGCCTCCTCCTATCCATAATTTGGGAGGAGAGTAAGAGAAAGATGCCTTTTGGGCTTGGGAAGAGAGCCCTGAGGCTTCTGCCCAAAGTCAACTGTTCTTGAAAATCATTGGCCTGGAATCAGAGGGGAGGTGTGCCCATGGCAGCCTCAAGTGACCAGTTGGAACTGGGAAGGCTCTTGCCTCTAATCTTACCTGGCACAACATGCCTCAGACAAATCAGTGGGCTCACCTTGGTTGGAAGACGGTCCTTTTTGATTCAGATCAAGAAAATACAGGTAGAAAAACTCTCTTCACAAGTGGAGTATATATATACATTGGTCATTTTCACACCATTACCGGCACAAAAGCACTTCAAGCTAATTGTCTCCATTTCATTTCTTCCTTGTGAATAGTAAAACATAATTCCCATCATACACAGTTTATGACAGTTCAAAGGACTTATTTATCCGATAATTTTTATGTAAGAATTGTGAATAAACTCTTAAAAAGTACTAGCCTTGCCAATCCACAGTTTTCCCGAGGCTCAAAAGAGTAATCTGTAAAACCTAGCTGCCTGATCACCTGATATTTTTTTATTCTTTGCTGATGATCAAGAAAATGAATATTTGCAAACCTTTATAAAATCTAAGCCTTGTATGCAAAGAGTGCTTTATTATTGCACAACAATATGAAATCTCTCTCATAAGCTCTCCTTTATATCTCTACCCTTGCTGTAACAATTCCATTAATTTGGACTGAGTATTTAGACCACATCATCAATAATAAGTAGAGAGTCAATTTGGGATAGTGTTTAAGGTACAAGGCTAGAAATCAGGAGCGTGGGTTTTAGAATATCTCTGGGCACAAAGCCAACTGGGTGACCTTGGGCCAGTCATTTTCTCTCAGCCCTAGGAAAGAGGAGATGGCAAACCACTTGCCTGAAAGGACTAGTCCAGGCACACTCTGGGAATTAGACATTGAATGGAAGAAAAAGATCAATAAAAGTATAACTTTTCCATTAACATAGAATGAAGGTGGTCTTCATCAAAGCATCAGTCCTCAAATTGCTTCCAATTGAAAATCAGTTGAATAGGACTAAGTATTAACACTGATCCTAAAGATAATAAAATAATGAAGTAAAAGCCTGTTCCTTTTTTTTAAAGCAGAAATTTCAGAATTTTGGACCTGGTTGTATGTTTAGAAAGTTAACATTTGGCCAGTTCTTCATGCAATGGAATTAGGATTAGGACTAAATTTGATCTTTTGATCTGTTGACTTGAGAGGGGGAAAAAGAGAGAAGAACTTTCCTCTCATCAAAACAGTAGTTATTGATTTTAAATACTCCTTGTTGAAATCAATGGGGAGTTCAGCTTAAAAATTAATGCTACTGTAACTCAGTGTTATTAATACCCCATAAAATTTTAAAAGAGGAATATGTTTTACATTTGTCTGGCAGTTAACAATGCATCGTGCCATTTAAAAAGGCAATGCCATCATTCTTTAAAACAAACAATGAAGCAAACTTCAGCAGAGCACAGACTAGTTAAAGGAATTAAATATCCCACAGCGTAAAATTCTAATGAAAAAATGAAATATTAATTCCATGAATAGGACAGTTGTTGCATCCCATACATAACAAAAGTTATATGCAAACATCCTCAAAGAGGAAATATTAATAAAGGAAGCCTTAAGTACATAGAATTCATGGAACTTTTAATAGGCATTTTATAGTCTGCTTTGTTGAGTCAAAGCATTTAAAAAGAAACATTTGGATGGTAGATGGAAGGTTATAGAAATCAATCTTTAATTTCTCGATCTGATTTAAAGATAGTCTACTGTAGTCAATTATGACTTAATGTGATCACCTGGGATCAATCCTGGTGATCAAATTGACATGTCCATATAGTATCCTGGCAATAATATGGAAACAGCTTGCATTATCTTTTTTAGGAATGTATTTTGAGCTTCTTGCTCGGCCTCAAAGCATTAGTTGATTTAAGGTTGTATTGTATTCAAATTTAACTATGATTAGGCAAACCACAGTGACCTGTGTCACATGTAATGTTAAGCCTTAAATGATAGCTTATATTCCATAGTGGCTGAGATTTATGTTAAGCAAGGTTACATTGATAGATGAATTGAGCCACTGCATCTTACTCAAAATTATTTCTACATCGAAGGGAATCCAGCAGCATGTTTTTTAACTAACAGGGCAGGCAGTTTTATGAGCTGTTTATGCCTTTTAAAAATTTGTCACTTGGAAGGCGTGCTCTTCCTCTTCCTAGTGACAAATTTTCCTCTTCAAAATGATAAACTCTTCCTCACTTGCAAGTAGGACAATCAAATTTAGGCTGCATAGATCTGGATGCCCACTAGATAGCAGCAGAAAACTACATACAATTGTAACACATTGCTATCATCTTATGGTCACTGCAATAGCATAGCTCTGCTTACAAGGCTTTTGTCAGGATATAATATGATAATGTATATTTTGGTCAGTGACCAGATAAAATAAATATACGCAAACAAAACAGAGCAGGAATTCATCTACACAAACACGGATCAGGATAATATAGAAGGAACTTTGCATCCTGCCCCATGCACATGGATAAAATGAAGATACACAATATAATGACATGGATTCAAGACAGGTAATAGCTAGTGAACACGGCACCATTGTTTTAGTTAAATGTGGACAGGTCTGAGAATCATTTAAGTAAATTTTTTAAGCTAAGTACACATCACATGGGAAAACTCCTTCTATGAGAAAGTTGGGCTCTTTCTAAATATGACATATTAATAAAAAATCAATCAATCATCCAAAAGGTTAAGACCACCATCAAAAAAGCCCTTTTTCTTACACCGATCAAGCTGATAAATTCTCAGGTCAACAATAAGATCCAAACAGACTCATAGAGCTGTTAAAAGTGGTTGTTTAAATAACCTGGTCCCAAACTAGTTTAGACTTTAAAAGTAGTCACCAAAAGGACTGACAATTTATAATGTGTGGAATGAAAATGTGTTTATGGGTATGTAGTGAGAAAATACATAAGAACATAAATACTTTCCTAATCTGCATTCTCTCTCTCTCTCTCTCTCCCCTCCCTCTCTCTCTCTCTCCCCTCCCTCTCTCTCTCCCTCCCCCTCTCCCTCCCTCCCTCTTTTTTCTATTTCTATTTTTGCATAAGGGGTATATTTTATTTATGACTTTAAACAAAATATCAGCCACCGTTCCAAAGCTCTGCTCAGGGCAACATAAAATAAAAGCAAAACAAAACAATAAATCAGAGAACTTTTCTAGACAATTCAGCTCATAGCCTGCAGACCCAACGGCATGGCATGGTGGCAGACCTGTGCTTTTAAACATGATTCTTCCCCAATCATATATAAAGAATAAGAGAAGCCTAAAACAAAAGGACATAATACTTTCTTTCCCCACCCTCCCTATGCCTTTTGATTGGACTTTTACTTTATATAGCAGCCTTTTTCCTCTTAAAATCAATTAGAAGTCACAAAAACCATCAGTAGCTGATTTTTATATATAAGAGACTTTTGTTAAAGGGACAGAGAAAGATGTTTGTTTTATTTGTGTCTGATTAGCTAACAACTATGCCCTCTTCTGCTTGACATGTGTCAAATACTAGAAATTAACTTGCTTGTTCAGGGCAGAATTCAATTCAGGCAAATGGTTCATCACTTGTTGCCAAAGCCTCTGCTTGGATATTTTAAATAAAACTCTATTTTGCCAAAAATAGAGCAGTATTGCTACTTCACATCACACACACACACACACACACACAGAGAGAGAGAGAGAGAGAGAGAGAGAGAGAGAGAGAGAGAGAGAGAGAGAGAGAATAAAATAAATCTGCACAACAAAGGAGGAGGGAGACAGAGATGTGTCTTAAAAACACACATATGTTATAGGTATAGATGCAAGTTTAGGTAAAAGCATACAATCTAACTTACAAATTATTGGTGTGATTTGGGCAGCTCTTCAAATAGAGGGTGCCTTTATTTAAAAGTCTATAAATAAGATCACATGTCCACTCCCCACAATTACAGCCAACTTTTGCAAATTCTCCATCCATTGGATCCTGGCTCTGAAAGGAAAAATCCCGACTAGCTCCTTCCTGAAAAGATACCATTCAGACCCTATTTCGCGATGAAAAGCTGGGGTTTCAGCTCTTCCTACTGCATTTTCCCCATTCGAGCTGAGGCTTCTTTTCACTTTGTCCTTCCTCTTAGGAATCTCCCCAAAGGATCCTCTCCTGAAATGCTCTTCAGGAGAGTCTCTGATTTCTTTGGGGAGAAGGCAAGGAAGTGTAGGGATAACTAGTCGAGGCACATTCTGATGGAGCCTCAGGGCCAGGCTTTTTAGATCTAGATTACAAAACTCCAGACAGACACCAGACCTAAGCAAAAGTTAGTTTTCTGTATTGCTTTGCTGTCACCTAGTAGTCGTCAGGGTTATTCCAATTGTATGGAAACTATAAATTACAAGTCAGACTGCATTCCAGCGGAATATATGTAATTGGCATAAAAAAAGGCTTAAAGTAAACCACGTGAAGGATATTTTGCCTTGTGATACTTGCATGTTCCTCCTCCTGCTTTTTTTATTTTTTATTTTTATAGAGCACCTTGTTACTTTTTGCTGCTTTTTGCTGCTTTTTGTCCCTTTTTATGTCAGCCAAAGACTATTTCATTTTTCTGGACCTTTTAGAGTTGGGGCAGTTGATTTTATCCAGCTTTAAAAAAAAACTGCTTCCTTTTCCTTACGTATATTATTGCAATATTGGAGAACTTAAGAAATTTTGTATGAAAGACAACATACAAATATCCACTATGATGATTCTTAACATCTCAGTTAAAGAATTTCACTCTCTGTAAAATTATAGAAGGACAATTCTTTTTATTCTTTCCCTTCTCCATGATAACATTGCAGAGATTTGGCAGCAAGCTGACATATAATGCCTAGTTTAACCATCCTAGTCACTATTTTTACAACCGTAGGAAATCAAGAGCCTTTTTGTTTGTACCGTTTGTTTGTTTGTTGAAACAAACAAACTTAATTTTATAATGAAAAGTGTCTTTGAAACCTGATTTTTGTTAAGAACATTTTGGAAGCTCCAGTGTCTGTCCTTGATCACAAATGATCCATCTTACTATAGAAGAAACAAGACTTTGTTTAGGATTGCAAGAGGACTTTTCAGTGGCATATAAATCAAAACTGCATCATGTTTTTTTTAAACCGATTACCATTGAATACCTTTACTTTGCACTCTAAACAAATCAGATTGTTACTGTTTTTATTATAATTATTTTTCTTACTGACGATGGGGGAGTTTGAAAAAAAGCCACCTAAGCAAGTGTTTTTTCATCTGTTCTAGCATTTACCCAAACAGCCTTGGTGATAGATCAAAACAACTGGAGAAATCATTCTGTGACCTAGGTCTCACATAGCAATAAGGTCAGATTAGGGTACAAAATGAGGACCAATTTGGTGCAGTTCTTATGGCATTGGTTGAAAACTGGAAGTCCATGAGTTCTAGTCCCATTTTGGGCATAAAGCCAGCTGGGTGAAGTTGGGCCAGTCCTTCTCTCAGCCCTAGAAAGAAAGTAGTAACTAACAAGCCACTTCTGAAATCTTGCAAAGAAAACTGCAAGCACTCTTCTTGGCAGTTACAATAATACAGTTGGAAGGGACCTTGGAGGTCATCCAACCCCCTGCTCACACAGGAGACCTGTACTAGGGATTCAAACTGCCGAACTGCCAACCTGTCTTAGCCACTGAGCCACCTAGTCAGGCAATTGCAAAGTTCTCTGACACTATGGTTATAAAAGTAACTGGCAAAGTAATAAGATGAAATATGGTAGCAGGGTCTTTATAACAGAATAATGCTTTTGGTGATTTGAAGTTAAATATATCGGTAGCTCCTTTTTAAAATGTGGGAAAACACAGCCATAATTCCCACTACCAGTAACAAAAAAACTAGATGTACTTGAACCACAGCGCCACCTGTTGTTGTTTTTTATTGCTGCAGCTGTGACCTGATCTAAGAGTATTATTTTTCAGGAAAATATGATAACATTCATGTGAAGGAAAAACATTTCAGGCAACAAATTATTTTTCTACATTTTTTTTCTAGTAAACCGTTGCACTAAACTTGTGAATTTAAAGCTGGGATTATGTTCATATTTATACATTTTGTTTCATGTTTATTTGCTTAACACAGCTCTCACTTTTAAGCCTTTCAGCCGTGTCTATCAAGATATGGTGTCAGGGCAAAATTATACTCTGTTTCCCCCAAAATAAGACATCCTCTGATAATAAGTCCAATTGGGCTTTTGAGGGCATGGCAATAAGGCCAAGCGCTTATTTGGGGGTTCAAAAAAATATAAGACAGGGTCTTATTTTCGGGAAAACATGGTACAGCTTCATGCTTTTGGGAAGTTTTAAATCTCACCAGCTTCATCCAGGAAGGCCGATGGCAAGAAATATATGTTTATCACATTTTTTTAAAAAAGTCCTAGAAAAGTAAAGTTTCTTTTGAGACAAGCCTGAATCCTAGAGATAGTTTGGGCCCTTTGGAAGAATGAAATCACATTTTTTTGTTTTAGATGTTAATGTCCTTTTTGGTCTTTATCATTGAATACTATAATTGAATAGAAAGATACTGCAGATACATTTAGATAACTGCAATCAAGATCTTGTCCCAATGCCTAGTGGCTGTTTGGGGGAGTGGATGTGAAAGGACAGAATTAGGCTCAATCCTAGCAAGATTGAGTGGCTATGGATGTTGACACTACTTAAGTCTGGGGATTTTCCATCTTTAATTATAGATGAGGCTATATTGCCCCTTTTGGGACAGTGCACAATCAATGTGTTCTCCAGGACCCTTAGCTCGAAGAATAGATGGAAGTTGTAGCCAAAAAGACCTTGGCGTAAATCTACCTTGTGTGTGGTTGTGACCATTTCTGGACTAGTAGGAACTTCTCATAATGATTCGTGGCATGGTGGCACAGTGGTTAGAGTACAGTACTGCAGGCTACTTCTGCTGACTGCTGGCTGACTGCAATTTGGCAGTTAGAATCCCACCAGGCTCCACGTTGACTCAGCCTTCCATCCTCCTGAGGTGAGTAAAATGAGGAGCCAAATTGTTGGGGGCAATATGCTGACTCTTTAAACCGCTTAGAGAGGACTGTAAAACACGGTGAAGCGGTATATAAGTCTTAAGTGCTATTCTTATTGCTATGCCTTAGTTACCTCTTGTTCTGGTGCCATTTTGTGATAGACCCAGAAGTGGGCTGCTGCTGGTTCAGATCGGTTCGGGCGAACCCGGTAATTCCGACCAGCGGCTGGGCCCGCCCATCTGCCCTGGCGCTTTCCTGTCCTATATAATCACCATTTTTGATGCCGCATGCATGTGCAGGAGGCACACACGCTAACGTTTTCAGTTCTGGGTGAACCAGTTGTTACAGTATGTATGACACCCACCTCTGGATAGACCCAACTGCAAACCTTAAAGATGGGGCAAAGCTAAGTATATAAATATCATGAAACAAACATACTTGAACAGTGTGGGCTATTACAATGAATTTTGTGTGAGGCTGCCCTTGAAGACCTTCTTTAGAAGAGCATATGACAGCCATGGCCAGGGGGGGCCTTTTATCAGATTCGCCTGATCCGCCAGTTGTGTCCCTTTCTGGACCGGGATGCCTTGCACACAGTCACTCATGCCCTAGTCACCTCCCGTATGGACTACTGTAATACTCTACATGGGGCTCCCCTTGAAGAGCACCCAGAGGCTCCAACTGAATGTGGCCGCGTGGGTGATTATGGGCACAGCTTGTTGCGCCCATGTAACACCTCTCCTGCGCGAGCTGCACTGGCTCCCTGTGGTCTTCCGGGTGCGATTCAAGGTGTTGGTCACCACCTTTAAAGCGCTCCATGGCTTAGGACCTCGGTACCTACAAGACCGTCTTTTGCTACCAATAGCCTCCCACCGACCAGTTCGATCTCACAGGGAGGGACTACTCAAGGTACCTTCAGTCAAATAATGCCGACTGGAGACCCCCAGGGGGAGACCCTTCTCTGTGAGGGCTCCAGCCCTTTGGAATGAACTGCCCTCGGAGATGCGGAATATCCCCAACCTTTGTGCTTTCCGCCATGCCCTCAAGACCCTGATGTTCAAACAGGCGGGGCTAAACATGTGAATGATTTTTAAAATGTTATCTAATTCTGGGTTTTTATTTAATCAGGCCAAACTATGTAATAATTTTAATCAGCAATTTTATTATGTTTGTGTATCTATATTTTTATCTTGGCTGTACACCGCCCTGAGTCCCACGGGAGAAAGGCGGTATAGAAATATAATGAATAAATAAATAAATAAATAAGACCATTGGGAACAGAAGCTGGTGCAGAACGCATGAGCAGTAATGCATTCTGCCTTGTTTTCACAGCTGCATCTGATACTAATAAGCATCCAGATGCACTTTTTATAAAGCCCTACATGGACTTGGGTCTAGCTATTTGGTAGGCCACATAGCTTTTATGGTTTCTGCACATCCTATGTGATAGGTCAGATTGGTTGTGCTTTGAGGCCTATCCATGAAATAGTGCCATCTGATGCAGTCCAGGAAGTTAATTGCTTAACGCATTGTAAGCCGCCCTGAGTCTCCGGAGAAGGGCGGCATATAAATCTAAGAAATAAATAAATAAATAAGTGATCCTTCTATCAGAATTCCTGGCCTCTGCAATAGCGATCTGCCAGAAATCTTAATAGCACCAACCCTGCTTTCCTATAGATACTGTAAGTTCTGAAGACAATTTTTCCCCCTCAATCCTTAGTCCTTAGTGTGGAATGAATGAATGATTCCCTTGAGGTATAGACTGTGAGAACGTGAGATTTTTCTCCCAGGATTAACCATAATTCTTTATAGAATGGCTTGTTTCCATTTTCTATCTTAATCTTACAAGCCAGCAAAGCCGTTTGCAATATGGTGGCATCATAAATATGATCAATTAATCAAATTAAAAAATATGTCACTGATGATTACTGTTTGGTTTACATAGAATCGTCTTAATTTCATATACATTAATTTAATGTAGATTAAAATGTAGGGGAGGGACATCTTGATTCCAAAATAGTTTGAATGTTGCTTATCTCTGTATCCAAAGAGTCTTTATGATTGTATATGCGTGTGTGTGTGTATGTGTGTGTATGTACATGCATATATACCAGTAGTGGGTTTCAACTTAGTTTGCTACTGGTTCGCAGCCGCGACACTTCTGTGCAGAAGTATCCGGGCAGGGGGACAGAGCCTCCCGCCACCACCACTACCGGTTCATCTGATCCAGCGTGAACCGATAGCAACCCACCACTGATATGCATGCATGCATACATACTAGACAATCCATGTCCCATTGGGTCATCATTTCAGAGATATTTCCTTAACTAAGCAGAAAAACAGAATGACCAAAAGAAGCAAAACAAAAAACAAAAAACCAATGGGAGCCGGAGTAACTTCCAACTTAGTGCTAGCTTCTCCTTACATTTCTTTGCAGGAATCTGGCAAGAAGCATTGAAAATCTTCTCCTTTCTCCTTTCCCCTTTACCTTACCTCACCTCACTCTGCCTTACATCAGGCATTATGCAAACTAGATAACATGTTACCTAGTTTGAATAATGAAACATCTGCAAGAAAACAACCAACCTTGGAGAACAACAAGGACCCATCATGTCACGGAAATTGAAAATGACCATGTAACTGCAGCAGCAGCGCAGCAGCCTAGCCTAACCTAATTTCCCAGCCAGTAGTACTGAAGCAGGTTTTATTTCCTCAGGAGGCATGGATCCCAGGTTTTGGATGAATTTTGTAAGTTTGTCCATTTGAGGTACATTGCTTCTACAACTTTTGCCCTGTCAAGCATTATTTCACCCAGTTAAAGTTAATGACAAGGGTTTTAGTGGTGTGTGGAGATATATATAGCGAGCCTGTGTAGCGTAGGGGGCTAATGCCTCCTACTAAAGGCAGCAATTAACACCAGCTGCCTGTAATTTCTCTGAGTTCAATCCTAGCCAGGCTCAAGGTCGACTCAGCCTTCCATCCTTTCTAAGGTGGGTAAATTGAGGATCCAGTTTGTGGGGGCAATAAGCTGACTTTGTATAAATATACAAAAGTATGAAGGCTATTGCTTAACGCATTGTAAGCCGCCCTGAGTCTCTGGAGAAGGGCGGCATATAAATCAAATTAAAAATAAATAAAAAAAATAATATATATATATATATAATTTTATTTTTGTAGGTCTTTATGTGTATATTTCTTTATGCCAGGGATTTTCCTATGTATATCAAGATGTTTCATAGCCTAATTTTCAGTGAAATCTCAACTCAATATTTGGGAAGGCCTAAAAGCTGGTGAATTGAGATTTCACTGAAAATTAGGCTATGAAACATCTTGATATACGTAGGAAAATCCCTGGCATAAAGAAATATACATACATACATACATACATACATATATATAATGTTTTCTGAGGTTTTCACGGGTGTTTGCATGTAAGTCTTTGGTTATTCAGGTCTTCTCCCGCGTAAAATTGGAAGTGTCTTGGCGACATTTCGACGAAGTCTCATTCGTCATCTTCAGACTGGTGTTCTCGGCTTCGTGCTTCCAGGAGCAACTCCTAGAAGCACGAAGCCGAAAACACCAGCCTGAAGATGACGAATGAGACTTTGTCGAAATGTCGCCAAGACGCTTCCAATTTTACGCAGGAGAAGACCCGAATATATATATATATGAACGTATATAAAGAGAGAGGGGGAGACATATATACACATACATGAGTATGCACACAAATAATAAGAAAAAGTATCATCCATCAGCCTTACGTTTATAATGTGAATTAATGTAAAATGTGTCTAATTCACTAAAATCAATAGGATTTAAACAGCGCTTTCATGTCTGACTAGGTCAATCATGTCCCATTTTTTTTAATTTCTCACATGCAGCCCAATCTTGTGCATGTCTATTCAGAAGTTGGATCCATTAAATCAAATAGATTTTACCCGTCTGAAAACATACTAAATTGTGGCTTTCATTATTCCTGCACAATTTAATCCTGTATAGACCTTTCAGGTTGCAATTCTACACATAATTATATAGGAGAACACCCATGATAGTCAATAGGACTGACTTTTAAGCTGGTTGTGTCAGACAATTTAATAGTATGAATTGGTTATCCAGAGGCTGGACAGAAAGAGAGGCCTTGCTATATTGTATGTGCTAGAATTTAGCATTGGTACTGCGTACTTTACTATTACTTATAGTTAACAATTATTTTTCTTAGAAGTAGAATAGTTATGATTCAAATATTGTTCCATCTCACTCTCCTCGGTTACAGTCTCTGAAAGTGAGAAGGACTGGAGTTAATACCTTGGGCTGAAGTACATATTCATTGCTATTTGCAGTTCTTCTTGATGGTCGGAATTAACACACTCCTTCCCAAACTTGGGAGCAACTCTGTGAGATGACGCAGCAATTGCTACCAGGAAAGTTTATAGAGAACTTAAGATGGCCAGAAGCACCTTAGATAGGTTGTGCTTTGCCAAAACCATAGCGCTCCATTTCCTGAATTTACCGAAAGGATTCGGAATTCAGCCTTCTTCTCTTCACAACTCTCAAACTCAGAGATTCTCCTGGAATTTTAATAGTTCACCTGTGACAGGTAAAATGCTCCCGGTTCAGTCCAGTTCAATTGAACCGGTAGTAAAAAATGTAAAAAAAAAATGCTCCAACAATCAGCTGAGCGACACGCAATGGTCGGAACCGGTAGTTAAAAATTCTTTAAAAAGTAAAAAAAAAAAAGTTCTGAAGATCACGCGTCACTCAGCTAATCATTGGAACTCTTTTTTTTTTTTTACTTTTTAGGCAACCTATTCGCCCAAATAGGTTGTAAAAAAATGCTTTAAAAAAGTAAAAAAAGTTAGCCACACCCACCCAGTCACATTACCCCCCTACCAAGCCACATCCATAGAACCAGTAGTAACAAATTTTACATTTCACCACTGACCTGTGAGATGTTTTTTTGTGATAGATTAGCATCTATGAGTGTAGCTTTGAACTTCAGTATGTCTCACAACTATTCCCCAATCACTTACTGTGCTTTGTTGTTGCTGCTGTTGTTGTTGTTGTTGTTGTTGTTACTAAACCTGATAGGATATTTTTGCTCTATATAAGGCATAATATTCAAAAATAAGCTTTCTCCAACCTGTTGCCCTTCAAATGTGGCACCACAGCCTGGCTAACATTTCTTGACTGACTTTGCTGCCTGGAACCTCTGGAATTTGTCGTTTCAGCATACTTGAATGCTTTGGACTGAGGAAAGCTGTTTTAAATTATCAGACCATGAGAATAAACAGGTATAGATTTTTAAATAAATAAACCTGGTTAATTTAGTTAACCAAGAATTTGTGTTTCAAGTAAGCGATCCATTTTAAATGACACAATTGTGCTTCTCGACATCAAACTTCGTAACCCAATTATTTCTGATAAACTACCATGCTTTTGAGGCTTGACCTTACTTCAGTAAAAACCTAATGTTTCAAAGTTTTCTTTTTAAACAATTGATCAAATAATGCCAAAACTGTTTTGAAGATTTTCTAATTACAAAATGATTACATCTTTCTATAGTTATTTTTAATATAGCATTAGTCCAAAGTGTTCTACTTTTACAATGCAAGCCTCTCTCTATTTACTATGAAAATGGAAGCATTGGATTGCATTCTATATTGTTACGCGCTGCCTCAGCTTCCTTTGATGCTGTAAGAAAAGATAACCAGAAAATGAAGACCATAATGTAGAACAATATCTAGGAATAATTTGCTCCAAAGGAAGAATAAGAATTTTAGCTTTCCCAGTATTTCTGCCAAGCAAGTTAAAACATTCAGAGGAAATTACCATAGCACTCAAATGTGCACATACTCATTTATTGTTTCATTTTTATTATTTGCTTTCTTTCTGCCCAGATAAATATTTAGGGCAACATTAAAATTCCTGCTTAACATTTGTGTCCCATTGTAAACTCCATGGCATCATTATAATTTCCACATGTTATCATCCCAGCAAAATAATGTATTATTTACTATAACGTTGCCAGGAAGAGCACATGAAGTTTTGATAATTTTGAAGTGTTATTATCTACAGACAGAATCTACGATTAATATTTCATATTTACTATTTTGCACCTAGTAAGCAAGATACATACTGATTATCTACTTCAGCTACATATGAAGTAGTGCTTGCTATTTCAATCATTTTTAAGAGGAGTCATATATAACCATTCTATCTGCTTTTTGCAAGTGATATTTTTTCCAATTCAACAGCAGAGTTTCTAACTTGAGTACACACAGAAATGGTGTATCTTATAGAATTTTCCCTAAATCAATAAAGTTGTAGCAAACAGCTTCTTTATTCTGACTGCAGACTTGAACATTACAAAGCTTCTTGATTTTCTCTTTTTGAATAATACATATGTTGCCATTCTACAAACATAAAACATCTTATTAAAATCCTGTTCTGAAATGTGCAAGAGAACCAGTTTGTTGTAATGATTAAGGCAACAAGAAAAGTGTGAGTTCTAATCTTATATTAAACACTCCTTTTCTCTCAACTCTAGGAAGAATGCAAGGGCAAACCAATTCTGAAAAATCTTGCTAAGAAAACTGCACAGATTAGTCCAGGTACTCACCAGGTGTCAACACTGACTTGAAGGCAGACACACACAAAAAGAAAGAACAACAAAGATAACAACAATAACAGAGTTGGAAAGGAGCTTCTACTCCAACCACCTGCTCAGGCAGGAAACCCTATACCATTTCAGACAAATTGTCCAATGTCTTCTTAACAATCTATAGTGTTGGAGCACCCACAATTTCTGGAAGCAAGTCATTCCACTGATTAATTGTTCTAACAATCAGGAAATTTCTCCTTAGTTCTAGGTTGTTTCTGTTCTTGGTTAGTTTCCATCCATTGCTTCTTATCCTGCCTTCAAGTGCTTTGAAGAATAGGTTGACCCAGGGATGAAATCCAGCAGGTTCTGACAGGTTCTGGAGAACTGGTAGCGGAAATTTTGAGCAGTTCAGAGAACCGGAAGTGGAAATTTTGAGTAGTTTGGAGAACCAGCAAATACCACCTCTGGCTGGCCCCAGAGTGCGGTGGGAATGGATATTTTGCAATATCCTTTCCCCAGGAGTGGGGAGGGAATGGAGATTCTGCAGTATTCTTCCCCTGCCACACCCACCAAGCCACGCCCACCAAACCACACCATGCCCACTAAGCCACGCCCACAGAACCGGTAGTTTAAAAAATTGGATTTCACCACTGGTTAACCCCCTATTAAATTGGGATCAATCTGGAAATGTGATCAGTTATGAAAAGGGGAAGCCCAAGGTACATGATTCTAGAAGTTTTTTTCTAACGCAAAGACAAGTAATGTTCTGCATATATTGGGCCAGAAGAAAAATGCAAAAGGTTGATAATAGGTGGATCTAGAGCAAATGTTAGGTGGAACTTGAAGCTGTACATCATTTTGTATGAAATCGGATTTAAGGCAATCTGTAATCTAGAAATCACAGTTTCTCGTCACCATATCTAACCAAATTTCTAAAGTAAAAGGAAGAAAATACTTGCATACTAGCCAAAAGAAAGAGAAAAAGAAAAGAAAAGAAAATGAAAGAAAAATTAAGTGTCTACAGTAAAGAGATATTAGACCTGCCATCTTTCATCCATGTGTATGCTTCACTAGATGCCAGTCTGCCATAAGTCATCAGGGGAGGGAGCTGTGGGAAGATGGGGGGAAAACCAAAAGTGATCTTCATGCCATCCTAAGACATCCCAAGGCCACAGCCTGGGAATGGAATGCAACGCCTGTCCATCTACCCAATAGTTACAGGGACAGTTACCAAGACATCTTTGAATGTGACTGGATAATAGGGAGATAATGAGGTGGGTAGGTGGGTATGGAACAGAGAAAGGAAAGTTTACTAGGGAATCTTTGTGTGCAACCCTTTAGATCCATCTTTGCTACTGTAGCAAAGTAGCACTTGGCTTTTAGTAAAAGTAACCTTTCCACTACAATTGGAGTCGAGAGTGTTTCTTTCCCAAGATACCAGGCTGGGCTAAGTCTGACAGTTTTATTTTGAGATGTCATGGCCACAAGTTTCATATAAAAATTTACGTGATATCCAATATTATCGTTTGAACTCGATATTTTAAAATAGAAGAACCGACAGCTGGGGGGGTCTCTCCTTGACTATCAAATATATAAATATATATTATGGTCAGGCAATAACATAGCCATGAAATTTAGGATCATCAAAAAGACAGAATGAAAAAATGGATTCCTTAGACCACAAGAACCAATTATTCTGCACTAGAGAAAATAACACCAGGTTGTTCACTGGAAGTACTAATAATGAAATTGAAGCTTAAATGTTTTTGACACAAAATTATTGTATTTATTGAGTTATTGTGAAAGACACTCAAGCTTGAGAAAAGTGGAAAACAATTGAAAAGATGTTTTGAGTCTTTGCAATAGACCAGCCATTACTAATAGACCAGGTGAAATAATGCCCATGAGTCATGAAAATTCAGAAACAACTGAACAATTGACCAAGGCAGCAGAGCTGAGTTCACATGCAGTTGAGAAAAACAAATTTTTAGTTGCATATATGAAACACCATGATGCGAAAATATTACTTTCTAGAAATGAGTAGTAAGCAAACAGAGGAAAAACTTGACTGAATGCTCTTTCTTCTGGATATACTGTTTCAGATTGTATCTTCTTCATCCATGATCATAGAGGGAATATTTTAGCTGGCACTATACAATTGACCAGAAATGTTCATTGCCATACAAATGAAATGTATTACGACTGATCTGAAATCCTCACCTGAGGATTTCTGGAAAGAGGGGAGAAACAGGTCCCAATCAATTCATCAACTCACTGAGCTTTTGCTTCCTTCCTGCCTTGGACTACCAAAAAGCACAGCGGTCCAGCATTTGGCAAGATGATGGACTATGTTCGAGTTGAAGAGGTTGCAAGGTATGCATTCCCATTTGAACATTCTTCCTTATTCCTTTAATGCAAAGTCTGGTGGACAATTTTGCAGTGATGAGTCAACATTAATTTGAAAATAGTTTTGTCAAAAGACATTGGTTTCCCACCGTTAAGTAGACATCACGGTGAAGTTGTGGTATACTGTTTAGACAAGAAATAAGTCAAGAGATTTATTTTCAGTGTGGTTATGGTGGATCCTGTGAATCTCTTGAAAAAGCTTTGCATATTTCTGTTTTATTGCATGGCTGATGAAAATGATATTATTGTGTCTTGATGCATAATACTAAAGCAAAGTGACAGTTGCTCATCTTACCGTTCCTGAATATTTTCCTTAGCTTAAGAAAAGAAATTTATGTTGTGGCTCTTCCACTCAGAAAGCAGATAATCCGTTTAGGCACAACCTATATATTATACAACGTAATAATAATTTTTATAAGAAAGGGAGGCTTGATGTTTCTGGTAGATAGGCAGCCTCAGATTATAAAATAATTCTTTATGTCTTCCATATATCCTTTCTTACACCTAAAGATCCATTTGGATTTTGGCTTTAAAAATATAAATGGAAGTAAATTGTATTCAGTGGAGCAAGAATGCAAAGCTAACTGTCCAAGAGAATCTTGGGGGGGGGGGCTTCATTAGATAATTGGAAGTATTCAAAAACAATACTTTGGGAGACTAAACCCTAAGAATCATCCCACTGAATTTTATGATTTGGGGAGAGGAATTTAGGGCCATATAAAAGCAACTGGGTCTAAAAGGATGACCTTCCCTGAAGTAATGGTATATTTTAGTGGCATTTATGAAGCATCATACTCCGTGTTTCCTTTTTAATAATTATCCTTCATTTCTTTATTTCTTTCAGTATGCTTCAAAATGTATAGATTGATGTATAGATCACATGTATCCTGAGTAGGAGGACTGCTGAATGGGATGGCTTCCTTACATGATTGCTACAATTTATAGCATTACAGTAATCCCTGAATTATCTGACTGCTAACCTGGAATAATGAGTTTCCATAATGGCTCATCGGCTATCCCACACAGATTTAGAAGAAGAAAGAATATCCATCAGTATTCTATTTATATGTTGGGGACAACAACTCCTAGAAACAGGTTCCAGAGTTCAAACTAGCTTCCCTTTTAACTCTGGTTCAGAGCCCACAGAAAGAAGAGGTACAATTGCCGTACAACACAATAGGAACAATTTAGCTGATTAATTGAACTTTATTCTGGAATTCACAGGTGTCAAACTCGCAGCGTCACGTTGCTGTCATGTGACATATTGCGAAGTTTTTTTCCCTTCATGGAGCTGGGGTGGGCCTGGCCTGCACGTGATACTCCGGATCACAGGCCGCCAGTTTGATACCCCTGTTCTAGATCATGACTTTTCAAACTTCTCCGTGGACCACTGATAGTCTTTGGATGATGATCATCTTCTTAGACTTTCAGAAGAAAAACTAGAATATTTTTTGAGTATTTGTGGTAAAGCTGTACTTGATTTGTTTTTTTCTAATGATAGGGAGGTGATGTGGTACTGAGTGTTATTACTGTACTCGAGACTAGCCAGCCTGGGTAACCTCTAGACAGATGAATTTCATCTTGCAAATTTTTTAGCAATGGCCATACAGGCTGGAGAGTGTCGAGCGCTAGAATAGAGAAAGTTAGGAAACATTGGCATAGCTGTTTGGGAAAGGAAATCACTTTCTGCTAAACTAAGGGTGTCAAACTGTTTGAGTTTGTGTTCATCATTAGGCAAAGTGAAGCAGCTGATTAAGGGTGTCACAAAAGGGCAACGATTTGTTTAGTAGTTTGATTATTGTTGTAATTATACTCCGAGAGCAGATGGTAGGGGTGGGGGAGAGAAGACATTTCTCACTTCCTACTAGTATGCTCGCAGGAAGAAATGGGATCATGCAGCGGAAAATAGGCTTAGCTGTGTCACTTGGAGTGTTAGTGGTGATTTTCTCAAATACACGGTCAGTCTGGGTTAGTAGGATGAAGTAAAAAACTTGCAAACATTAAAGTCTCCATCCGGTTGCACCTATTTTCCTGTTTGTCCCCCCTTGGGTTTTTTTGGTCCTGGAACATGACAATTGTTAAATATCTTACACCATTATATAGGTCTGCTGCAGATTGAAGTACCAAAAGTACTGAATCCCTGAAAGCTACGTGGAGCAAATTTAGAGTAAAGAACCATATGAAAGGAGATCCCATCCCTTGCAAACTGAACAAATGCACAAGCCATAATCTCCTTTTCTTACCCCAAGAGGAATGTTATTTCTTCTAAAAGTGATATTAAAAAATCATACCTGTATACAGAAATTAGCACATGTATACCCTATGCAAGCTAATTCTCTCTATTACAGTGATGCTAATGCTATTTTGCCTTTCTTTTTGGGCAATATGTATATGACAGTCATAATTATTTCCAAGATAATTTGATTTTAATGTATTTTAATAATGAAATGTATACGTCTGCTTTAAAATCTGTTATATTCTGAAACTCTAGGAGTTTTTTTTTAAATGATACGCCTAGTTGTTACATGCTTGTCAGATGGGCATTAATTCAGAAGAGCAAAAATAAGTTACTGCTCTGTTGTTAAGAAGCTGCATGTGATTGCTTTAAAAAGCCTTGTGTCATGTGCTCCAGCTAATCATAAAGCAGCTTACTAGGAAACATTTAAAAATTAAAAAAAAAGTCTTCTGTGCTTTTGAAAGCAAACTAATTTCTGATTGGCTCAAGTTCTGCTTTAACTTTAATCAGTAATTAAGGGTCAGCCATCCAGTAAACTCATTAGTTTACACCAATTACATTGGGTATAGTAACTAATGATTCTTAAGATCATGCCATTTATTTCTAAGCTTTCAAAGTATAATTATAGTGTAAATCAGATAGAGCGTTAATCTTTTCCATACGTTTTGGTTGGTAATTGAGAAATAAAATGGTTTCCAAATGTTCTTTCTCCCTCCATCCCTCCCTCCTTCTTTCTTTCTTTCTTTCTTTCTTTCTTTCTTTCTTTCTTTCTTTCTTTCTTTCTTTCTTTCCCCTGAGATTCTTTAAGGCATATGAAAAAGGCGATGTCAACAGCATTCTATGCTGGTCAAATGGAGACAGAACTAATTAATTAAGATGCAAAAGAAAATCTTCTCCCTTTTAAGTTGTTTGGAAATTAAATATAGACCTCATATGGCACTTCAGTCTTGAACTGAAGAAAAATGTTCAGAAAAGGGTCAGTATTTTAAAAGGTAGGTACGTTTAAAAGCCTATATGTATGGCCCTGCTGGTGCTCCTGCTTTTAAGATGATTTAGTCGCTGGAGCATTTTCCTTTGAAGTTTAATATGTAGTTTCATGTCTGCACAACATTTTCAGTACATTAAACAAATTAGTCTCTGGTTACAAAAGTTTTTCGACATTTGCAAGTTGCCATTTAACTAAACCCATTATGTGGCAGGGAAGCTGATCATTTAAAAGAATGAACTTTTGGTATGATTAATAAATAAAACAGATTTACTCAGCCCCAGTGTTTACTTGAAAGCAATCTACTTTAGAACGACATTAATATCCCTCAAATTATTATTGGAAATAATGGCTTTTATTCCTCTTAGAACACACATTTTCCCCCTCATTTCCCTGCTGCATAGACAGCTTTTCACTCAGAGAAACTTCCTATTATTAGTCTCGAGCCCAGCCCGCCAATGAAATGAAGAATAGGAATTATGCACTTTTCACTAAGGAATAATTAATATGTCTCAAGTATTAGAACAGAGAATTGCAGTGTGAGGCTGAATGGTAGCCTCTGAGGAGAAGCATTGTTTGTTCTCTTTGGTCATTAATGAGCTTTAGTAAATGGCCAGGAAAAATTACCTTCTTTCTGTAATATGAGAAAAGTGGAGAATGAAGGAAGCTACAGAATCCCTAAGAGGAAAGACTAGCCAGTAGGGAGGTTTCCTCCTCACCCCATATGCAATTAAAAGATATAGAATTGGTTAATGTGTCCAGATCAACAAATGAGGCAAAATTTTTCCCCTTCTCTACACCACACCCATGCTGTCCTCAATCTACAAGGTCTGGCTTATGTTGGGGAACAGTTACATTGGGCTGAGTATCTGGGAATTGTCTCCCCAGCTACTTTCTTTCATAAAATTTATATTTTAGTTTTCATTTCTACCTTCGGGATGATAAACTCCATGTTTCTCAAGCAGAAGAGGGTTTTGTTCTTAGTTTCAGAATTTTTCTCCTCAGCAAAGGGGCATGTATGAGAATGTGACACTGCAAACGTGGTTTGCCCCTTATTTATGTCAGAGGATACAGTGCTCTATTTATTATTACTGAGAAGTAGTCCCATTGAACTTCAAAGGATTTATTCTTGAATAAAAGATACACTTATAATACCCTTAAAATACCATATTGAAAAATTTTCCCCCTCTAACTCTTTCTTTAGGAAGAGTTTTTAGAGGTTTAGAAGATGAGGCAAGGATGAAAAATTGTGGAATATGGTGGTTCAAGCATCAGACTAGCTTTTAGTCTGTCATAAAGCTAACAGGGTGACTTTTGACTACAGTAATCATAATTTTTTCAATATAGCATATTTGGGCTAAAAAACAGCATTAGGCGGTTCCAAGTATATACAGAAAATTCTTTGCTGTCGCCATGATTTTTGCAGCTCAGATATTAGCCCTAAATTTTCTAGGTTTATTATAACAAAATGAACAAAGGAATCAGCATATCTGTTTGTCTCTGTCTATCTAATTTATATTGTCTATCTAATTTACATGTGCTATATGTGCACTCATATTGCCATGAAATTTTGATACTGAAATACCCTAGCAAAATGTCTCAATATTAAGAAGCATGATTTGAGACTATTCTGGATTCAGGAATAGATGCTTGATGATAACAGTTTCTCTGCAGAAGTTATTTGTTCCCATTTTTACCTTTAAACCACTCCAAATGCAAAAAAAAGGGGGGTGGTTGCACTCACACCATGTTGCTAGGTTAGGCAGTGGAATTATGGTCCCCAGCCTTTTAAAATATTGTCCAATCTCAAAATTATACCATCTTGCCCCCTTTGGACAAAGAATTGCATGTAAAAAATATTTTTTAAAGCCTGTTTTAAGGCTTAAATCACCTCTCCTTTGCATCTTGGGAGTCTCTGCTTCTGGGTTGTAAGGTTGCTTTGGCACCAGCATAACTGTGCTATATAGCCATGATGGCGAACCTATGGCACACAGAGCCCTCTCTATGGGCACACTCACTATCACCAGCTGCTCTTCTGGTTTCTGAAAAATGGCCGGAAAATGGCCAGAAAATAGCCCCAAAACAGCCTTAAAAATGGCTGGAAAATGGTCCCCAAAATGGCTGGAAAATGTCCCCAAAAAGGCCCCAAAATGGCCTGAAAATGCCTCAAAAAATGGCCAAAAAAAAAAAAACCTGGCTGTTTTTTGGGGCCAAAACCAGCCTGGAAACTGCCCAGAAAACAGCCTGAAAATGGCCCCCAAAATGGCCCCAAAAACCAGTGTACGTGTGCTGGCCAGCTAGTCTTCAGGGTTCTGGCATTCTGGCAGGTGCACATGCATGCACATTCCAGTTTGGGCACTTGATGCCACCACTACTATATAGCATATTGCTTAGAATTTTAAAAAACCCATATATGTAGAATCAGTGGTAAGATTCAACCGGTTCGCACAACTTCACTGAACCAGTTGTTAAATTGCTGGCTGGCCCTGCGCCTCACTTCTTATCTCGTCCTGCCCATCTTGACTGATGCCTACAGTCACAGCTGTAGCATAGCTGCTGCTGCTCTCTGGTTCCTTTGCTTTCCTCGACCGCGGCCCTCATAGCCCAGCTGATCTCTGCCTGGTGACTCTTCCTCCCTTAGCTGTCTCCTGTATAACTCATTTCACTATAAAGGCCCATAGCAATGAGAAGTAGACAATGCCATTACAGAACAGCAGAGTTAATTTAAAAATCCTATTAAAAGCTTCTAAACACTCTGCCAGAAAGCTACTCCAAATAGAAAAGTGTTGATAGTGCTTGATTTTTGCAAGCTCCTTTGGGTGGGTGGGAGCACATAAATGTACAAAGATGGTGCATACAAGGAAGCGCTCTTGAGAAAGCACTCTAAGGCTCTTTCGCGATGTTTGACCCAGCTGTGATTCAGGATATATAAAACTTGTCCTCGTTACTGTCATATGGCCACAACGATAATTGGAAGGCTCTAGAAGATGCTGTACGTCACAAACAAATGGCAGTCAATCATTTGCAAACAATGAATAAAAACAGCTGCTAGCTAGATAAGGTCCATCTGTTTTCCCCGACCTAAGTCATCTTCCTTTAGATCACAATTCACATCAACCATGACTGTTAGTCCCTATAGCTACCTCTGGTGTAAGTTGTAGCAACAAATATCTGGAGTATACCATGTTTGTACCAATCAGCTAGAGCACACCATGGTTATACCAAACATGGTAAAAATAACTGATCTAAAAAAGTGCTGGCATAGCACTATGACTCACATAAGCACACAAGCTTGCTTACAGCATAATTCAGAAGAATTACTCGTATAAAAATACAACAAAGGCAAAAGGAGTGGAAACCTGCCAAATACAATACAAAAGCAAATACCGTACTTTTCAGAGTATAAAACGCACCGGAGTATAAGACGCACCTTAGTTTTTGGGGAGGAAAATACCCCAGCTGATCGGGGTTATTCCGGCCTCCCGGAATACACCCAATCAGCTGTTCCCAGAGGTGAATTTTAGCAACAGGTTCCTTGGTTGTGAGCTCTGTGCCTTGCTTTTTTTTCTGCCTCTGAAACTTCTGAAACTGTTTCAGAAAAAACTTTTTTCCTGCCTCTGAAAGCCTCCGAAACAGAGCTTCAGAAAAAAAGCATCTGAAGTTCTGTTTGGGGGCTTCTTTTCTGATGGTTTTTTCAGCCTCTGAAACCTCCGTTTGAGAAGATGGGTGGGGCTACATTGGGAGTATAAGATGCACCTAGATTTTCACCCTCTTTTTTGGGGGGGAAAAGGTGTGTCTTGTGCTCTGAAAAATACGGTAAATACTTCCAAAGAGACTATTAACATTTTGGCCCAATGTTTCCTGAACTAAGTACACAGTGTGTATTTTGTGTCACGGCAGCATAACCTGGCCATCTTAGACAGGCACACTAGTAACCGTGCATAGAATAAGCATTTGTGCCACTTGTTAGTGAAAGGAAGGAAGAGTCAGCATTAGCCCTGGCTTGCAAATTGTTGGTGGGCATGATCAAATAAATACCAGTAAATCCACAAATGGGAGAGTGAAAAACATGGGGACCATTCTTCAGAGGTGGGAAACCTATTTTCTATGGGGTCCATGTATGGGCCAACCTTCCATTGGTAGGCCCAAAACTCTAGTACTGAACTTCAGTAGCAAAATGGCCAGATTTTGAGAGCACCATTTTGGCCATTTTCCCAGTTCGGAGGTGGTTTTAAGTTGTGCATACTGGAGATGTTTGCCTTTGGAGAGGATTCCTAGTGTTACTCCCACTCTTAAACTCCACTTTAAAAATCACAAAGTGGCCTGAAAATTGTCCGTTATCGAATTTGGATGCAGTTTCAAGGGTGAGAATAGGAGTGGTTTCTGCTAGCATATAAACTGGATTTGTTTTCTTATTAATTGACTCAGGCCTTGAGTCATTTATTTTGGAAATGTCTTAGATGACAAATATGGATGCTATTTAGTTCTCTTCCCAGCAGTTGTCCAGTTCTTACCACATGTCCTTGAATTAGTTGAACTATATGTGTGTGCTCTGGTTCTTAATCATCTATTCACTCTTCCACACATACCCCATTCCTTTAATTTTTCAATCAGCACTGATATTTAAAACCAGCTCTGCCATATGAGGGAAAACAACATACCCAAACAGAAAATCTGCAGAAAAGAATGTGGTTAGATGCACCCTGACAACTGAAGCCAAGCACCATTAGAATCACTTTGTTGAACCCTGCCAGATCTTAGCTCCAATCTTGCAATGGAGCAGTTAAGTACAGGACGTATTAAACTGCCATTTAATGAGACTCCCCAAAACCGACAATGGCTGAAATTCCTGGCCAATGTAAGAATACACTCTGTCTGGCCCTGTAAAGTTGCCTAATAGAGACTTCTACCTATATAAAAACATTATATGGGTTTTATTTTATTCTCTGCACTGTTATCATCAATTCTGCTATAGGATTTCTTATTATTGTCTTAGTGATGTAGAGATGGAATCCTGCTTTTATAACTTGGATCGTCTAAAGCAAACATCCAGAAGGGGTTAAAATTAGTGTAAAGGAAGACAAGGATCCTGTATCTATAATAGTACTGCTAGCTACACAAAGATTTAGCTGCTAAGGATAGACATTCGGTGTCCTTCATTTCTGGTCCTCTCCTCTTTTTTTTTTACTAGTCAAACACAGACTTCATTGACCAATTACAATAGATAGATAGCCAACCAAGATGCTTAAGTATGCGCGTAAGAGAAGTGCCAAATTTTGTTCAAATACTTTTATTTGAACAAAAATTTTACTTCAACTTTTTATTTTAATTTTTAAAATAAAAAGCAGCTAAAGGAGGATCATTAAACCATGGATAACGGGTGAAATTCAGCAGTTTCTGACAGGTTCTGGAGAACTGGTAGCGGAAATTTTGAATAGCTTGGAGAACCAGCAAATACCACCTCTAGCTGCCCCAAAGAGGGGTGGGAATGGAGATTTTGCAGTATCCTTCCCCTGCCATGCCTACCAAGCCACGCCCACCAAGCAACACCATGCCCACCAAGCCACGCCCACAGAACCGGTAGTAAAAGAAATTGAATTCCACCACTGCCATGGATGTATGCACTGTAGAAGTTTCCAGCTATCACAAAATGCAAAATCAGCTTGGTAGTGTTATAATGCAAGACCAGTCCTTTTCTATGTCTGATTGATGTCGTGAAACATTCACAAAATGGGATGTTTGTGTTTTAATGGCACAGTGCTGCTTTTCTCATGTACAACACACCCCATTGGTTCGGGGGGGGAAATTTAAACCATCATAAAAGACCAGCAATAACAAGAAAGTAGCTGTTAAAGTAACTGTTAAAATATTACAACAGCAGTCTAAAACCAATCCTCTTGCAGAAAGCGTGAGAAATTTTAAATGGCATATTATTGTTCAAATGTCTGATGGAATGGGGTCAACTTAGGTGCCACTACCAAAAAGTTCAGAATGGGACCAGTCTCTAACAGGTGTTTCCCTAAGACAACAGGCAGTGGGTGTCATGAGAAGCATCAAAGGAGGATTCAGACAAACAGGGTCAAAGAAGAGAATGAGGATAAGTCATAAGTCCTACGAAGATAGTGTTGAGGAACTGGGGATGTTTACACCAGTGGTGGGTTTCAAAATTTTTTACTACCGGTTCTGTGGGTATGGCTTGGTGGGCATGGCATTGCTTGGTGGGCATGGCAGGGGAAGGATACTGTAAAATCTCCATTCCCACCCCACTCCAGGAGAAGGTTGCTGCAAAATCCCCATTTCCTCCCAATCAGCTGGGACTTGGGAGTTAGAGAATAGACGTGGGTGGGGCGTCTATTCTTTGCCTCCCGTCAAAGTCAGAGGTGGTATTTACCAGTTCTCCGAACTACTCAAAATTTCCACTACCGGTTCTCCAGAACTGGTCAGAACCTGCCAAAACCCATCTACAATCTGACTACAATTGTGACTGGTTGTTAAATGAATTGTGCCTAATTTCATAAACTTTGTTATCAGTTGACAGTTGTTAAGCGAGTCACCATTGTTGTTAAATGAACCATGTGGTTGTTAAGCGAATCCAATTTCCCTTATTGACTTATTTGCTTTTCGGAAGCTGGCTGGGAAGGTGGGAAATGGTGATCGCATGATCCCGGGATGCTGCACCCGTTGTAAATACATACCAGTTGCCAAGTGCTCAAATTCTGATCACTTATCCAGATGGGACTCTGTGCCAGTCATAAGTGTGAGGACTGCTTGTAAGTCACTTTTTCCAGCAGTGTTGCCACTTCTAGCAGTTGCTCAATTAATGATTGTAAACTGAGGACAAACTGTATTGTTCTGCATTGTAGGGCACTGTATTGGCTTGCAGTTACAAAAATGTTGGTGCTGATAGAATGTGATGAATAGCTTAGCCAGAGCATCAATTCCCCATAGATTTTGTTAGTTCTCTCTCTCTCTCCCTCCCTCCCTCCCTCTCTCTCTCTCTCTCTCTTTCCAGGAAGGCGGATGTTTTCCTTTGGAGTCCTGCACAGAGGAGGGTTTCGGAGCAATAACCCAATGACTCCTTCCAAATTGACGATTTTATGATTCTGTGTAACACAACCTTGTTTAGCTTCTCCATCTGCAAACTATCAAACACATTTCAGGACAGAAAACTCAAATAGGCCACCACTCGGATTATTTCTCCTGAATCACTTGTAAACATCTGGTGCTATCTGGTATCTGGTTATTTTATGATTTTTTTTAAAAAAAATGATGTCACCTTTTTACGATGCATTTTCTGTTGCTTTGTTTTATTATTGTGAGTCGCACAGCATCAATGATGGGGATGGCATATAAACGCTGTGAAATAAATGAAAAACACTCATAGGCTACCATTATTTGAAATTGCTCTGCTATTCACAAGTAGCCTGAGAAGTGAGGAAATGGTAGGCCTGGAATTTGTGGGAGGCTATGTCCGTATGTGTGCGTGGAAAGCTTAAAGAATATACTTCCACATCTTGCACATAAAATCTGGACACGTCCCTTAAGACTGCTAAGAGCAGAGTCTTTTTAAGTTCTCCCAGACTGTTCCAAGTATTAGCCTTTCCAATGAAGTATAAAGCACATGAGATGTTCCATTCAGAAAATACTTCCAAAACAAGTAAACAAAATAATACAAGGAAATAATAATAAGGCCAACCTTAGGTAAACATAAAAACCAGCTACAGAATGGCCAGCACCAGGTAAAGAAATTCTACTGTGATTTCACATAGTTGTGTATAGTCTAATAAGTTTGTGTGGCAATATCAGGAGACAGTAGAAGAGAAGACAAAGATTTGGAGAAGATGACCAAGCATCAAGATCTGAAATTCAAAACAATGATTATGACATAAACCAGACATGATGGTCCTAGTGATTATCGGCACACTGGGTGCCATACCAAAAAAAAAAAAATTCTGGATGGCACTTAAAAAATCTGCACATTGATAAAATTTCCTTCTATCTCTTGCAAAAGACCACACTGTTTGGATTGACACACTACATTGGTACATTACTACATCTAGGTTCTTCAATGCAGATGAAGGCTAACACCAGGTAAAGAACTGCCAACTATGACTTCACATTGTAGTGAACAGATGATGATGACGATATACCTTTAACACTATAAAATATCTGCCTATTCCAGATCATTGGGAAGGACTCAATTGGTGAATAAAAATGCCAAATCCAGTCTAAGTGTCTGGATTTACAACCAACCATAATAATAATGATACGCTACGTAACAATTCCATACAACACATACACATATTGTTCATTTAATATCCTGGTGTGATTCTTGGGGTAAAAGCCAAAATGGTTGGGCCATCCAAATCTCAGGGAGGAGACTGTTTTCTTCCCTGTTTACATGATGGGTATTGAAATTTTATTTCTTAAAAGATGGGGTGAGCTATTTTATATTACTAACTCTTTTTTATTTTATTTTATTTCATTTCATTTATTTTATTTTATTTTAAACATATTTTTCTCTGGCATCCTGGCCACAGCCAATAACGTTCAACCTTTAGCTTCTACGGTCAGATTCTTATGCATCTTTTCCATGATCTGTTAAAGAGTTACAAGAATTTGCATCCTAACCCCAACCCTGGAGCCTGGATAGCTCAGCAGACTAAAAGCATTGTGATTAATTCCAGCTGTCTGCAATTACTTTAAGTTCAAATCTCACCATGCTCAAGGTTGACTCAGCCTTCCATCCTTTCTAAGGTAGGTAAATTGAGGACCCAGTTTGTGGGGGCAATAAGCTGACTTTGTATAAATATACAAAAGTATGAAGGCTATTGCTTAAAGCATTGTAAGCCGCCCTGAGTCTCTGGAGAAGGGCGGCATATAAATCAAATTAAAAAAAAAAAATCCTGCTTCTCCCTTCTCAAAGCAGAGAAACAGAAAGGCGAGTGGTTTCGTTTTTGAGGAAAGGCAAGAGGAGAGCGTTTTAAAGAATCGTGGGAATAATAGGAGTATCAGGCTACTTTAAAGGAGCCACTGGGTTCTAGGAGTAAAACGAGGTCAGTTTCCTGAGGCATGAAATTAAACTGCAGCTAAATCATTGGATGAGTATGTCCTCACAGAAATTCTCAGGGTGCTACTTCAATGCTTCAGTACTTAATTCTAAGAATTGGAAATTGCGATAATACAATTTAAGACCTCCACAAGTGTTGACAAAGTCTTTGGTTTTTTGCCTGCCCTTTCTGCTGTGCTGTGCTGTGCTGTGCAAGTTGGCACTGTAACAGCCTTCTCCTTTCCTGAATGGAAATTGCCAGAACCAAGTTCTGATGGAAAAGCTGAGCCAGATTTGAATCTATACTCATGATGGCGAACCTATAGCACACGTGCCCAAAGTGGCACATGGAGCCATGTCGCCTGGCATGCACGGCATTGCCCGTTCCTCTTCCAGATTTCCGGCACGCGTGCGCACAAGACGATCAACTGGCCTTTGTGGGTGTGGCAGTGCCGGAAACCGGAAGAGCTGGTCTTCCATTTTCCAGTGTGAGCATGTGTGCCGACCAGCTGATCGGTGCATGCGCATGCCCAGCAGTAACCAGAAGTCTTGCGGGCCAATGCACATGTGTGCGCCAGAAACCAGAAATATCTTATCCAGCGCGCGCAAGCCCCCTGGGCAGCTCTTCTTCCTGGTTGCGGCCTGAGCGAGAGCGCACATGCCAAGTGCTCCCTTTTCGGCACTTGGTGCCAAAAAGCTTCACCATCGCTGATCTAGACCAAGGCACGAAGTTCATGAGGACTTGGATAATTTTGATTTTGACCTAACTGACTTTATACGTCTGGGATAAAAAGGAGTTTCTTGAGCTTCTGGAAAGAATGCAGAGAAGAGCAGCAAAGATTATTAGGGGATTGGAAGTTAAACCGTATGAAGAACAGTTGCAGGAACTGGGTATGTCTAGTCTAGTGAAAAGAAGGACTAGGGGTGACATGATAGCAGTAATATTTGAGGGGCTGCCATAAAGAAGAATGGGTCAGAAGAATGCACCAGAAGGCAATACAAGAAGCGAAGAATGGAAACTAATCAAAGAGAGAAACAACCAAGAACTGAAGAGAAATTTCATGACACTGAGAATAATTAACCAGTGGAATGGGTTGCCTCCAGAAGTTATGGGTGCTCCATCACTGGAGGTTTTTAAGAAGAAATTCAACAGCCATTCGTCCAGAATGGTATAGGGTCTCCTGCTTGTATCTCTGATGGACTAGAAGACTTCCAAGATCCCTTCCCTTATTGAAAGAAAGCATTGACACATAATAAATAAAGAGAAGGAGTGTGGAGAAAAAATCTAATAAACGGGAGAATTATCAATTGCTGAGCAGAAATATCCCTGTAAATGAAGACTAACAAAAGAAAACTATTAATTTGAATAACTTCAATACAGTAAAAATAAAAGACATGATAGTACGATGCTAAGATAATTTCAACTCTGGACATATGGCAGATGCAGGTATTCAGGTAATTATTTAGGAGAAGAGGACATTCTTTTTTGAGGGCAATTTCTTTTTGAAGGTTACCTATAAGAATAGACAATAGGGATGGTTGAAATTCATCCTGAAGAGCCGATATGAAGACATCACAGGTCAGGTCATTCCTTTCTCCTGCCATGAGATTAATTTATATTTTTTTTATTTAAAACGTACCGCAATCATTTCTACATTTGCATCTATGTACACAAAGAAGCACATTCCCCTTAATGTAAACTGCTATCTTATTCTTGGTGATGCATTTTCTCCTCTTTCTCTCTCTTTTGGCAATGAATGAACCGCTCGTTGTTGCATTCCTTTATCTGGTCTCATCCGTATACTCATCCTCCTGTTCCAACCTGATGGAGAAAGATTCATAATTTACTCTACAACAGCATTGTCCAACCTGGTGTTTCCAGATGCAAATCCCACCCATGTAGATATCTCGACTGATGAGTTGGTGATCTGAGCACATCCTCGGGAGCATTCCGTCTGGGGAAATCTGCACTGCACTTTGCTGACAAGGAGGGGACAGCATGTTGGAACCAGTTTGCTTCGTTTCACACTTGCAGGGGCAATGAAAGACGCAGGATGGCTATGGAGATGAATAACATTTCTGAGGGTAAATGCCAAGCTTATAAGAATAGTAGACTACATAATAAAGCATTCAGGTAGAGGAAAGCCAGTTGTTGAAGAGAGTCATCCCTTCAAGCTAATCCAGACAACATGAGTACTAACTAGTGGTGGGTTTCAATTTTTTTTTTTGCTACTGTGGGCATGGCTTGGTGGGTGTGGTGTGGCTTGGTGGGCGTGGCTTAGTGGGTGTGGTGTGGCTTGGTGGTTGTGGCTTGGTGGGCATGGCAGGGGAAGGATACTGTAAAATCTGCATTTCCTCCCGATCAGCTGGGACTTGGAGAGCAGAGAATAGATGAGGGCAGGGCCAGTCAAAATTTTTACTACCGGTTCTCCGAACTACTCAAAATTTCCACTACCAGTTCTCCAGAACTGGTCAGAACCTGCTGAAACCCACCTCTGGTACTAACCTTACCTTCATTGTAAGGTTACAGTAAAATAATCCTGCAAATCCAAAAGAGCATCCCCCCACCAACATACACCATGTTTACTTTCCATAGAATTAGAGCTGGTCCCTTCCAAGAGGCTTTCCATGTCCCTAATCCTTCTGTGGCCTGAAATATCTTTTACCTGACCATAGTCGAGACCAGTGATGGCTAACCTTTTCCGGACTGAGTGCCCAAAGTGTGCACATGTGCCTGAACCCCAAAAATGCAATGCACGTGTGGCTCCCTATGCATGTGCCCTGCCCCCGTGCATGTGCACGCATCTCTCTGCATGCACCCTGTGCATGCACGCACACCGGTGGGAGGGGTGCATGCATGCGCAGCAGAGCTGAACTGGGGCAACAGCTCGCATGCCCACAGAGAGGGCACTGCATGCCACTTGTGGCATGCGAGCCATAGGTTCACCATCACAGGTCTAGACTGTTGTTCTTCCTCCTCCTACCTCCCAAGGTTATTCTCACACACCATTACAAAGCTTGAATCCAAAATGGATTTCAGTTTGTTCCAGGAAGAAGAGTACTACAGGTAGTCCACAACTTACAATCATTCCTTTAATGACCATTTGAGGTTACAACTGCACTGAAAAAAATGACGTATGGCCATTTTTCACACTTATGACCATTGCAGCATTCCCATGGTCAAAAGTCAGACACTTGGCAACTGGCATGTATTTATGATGGCTGCAGTGTTCCAGGATCAGTGGTGGGTTGCCCCCGGTTTGCACTGGTTCTATAGAACCGATAGTAAAACTGGTGGGAGGCTCCGCCCACCGACCCTGATGTCATCAAAACACTTCTGCGCATGCCCCGCTGCGAACTGTAGTAAAGGTAAGTAGAACCCACCCCTGTCCAGGATCACATGCCTTTTGCCACCTTCTCACAGGCAAAGCCAGATTTGCTTAACAATTTTGTTACTAACTTAACAACTGCTATGTGACTCACTTATGGCAAGAAAGGTCATTAAATTGGGCAAAACTCAACAACTGGCTTGCTTAACAACAGATATTTTAGGCTCGGTTGTGGTTGTAAGTCAAGGAGTACCTGAAAATGTAAGGAACACCAGAAAGTGTTCCATGGAATATGTTATTTGGAAATGTTGTCATGTAATGAACGAGACATGCAATAGTCTTAAATGTTTTTCTGGACATTTACCTAAAATACAAAAGTTTATGATCATGTGGAAAGTGAGGGTGATAACCAGGATGGTATAAACAGCCTTTCCCAAATATGTTTTCCTCAGCAGAACAGTTCTTGTCCTGGCTGGGGATTATAGGAGTGGAAATCCAATACACAGATGTGGGAGAGTAGCTTAACTAATTATTTTGAATGGCTATCATCCAGAAGACCGAAAGGGAAAAAAATGGAGAAACTATGCATAGACCTGATAAATGGCATTCTTTTCTACCAACATTGACGGTGCTGTAGTCAACTGGAACAACCGAGCATGAACTCACAATCAAAACACTTCAGAGAGAAAATCCATTCAGAACTCATTCTGACCCATATCATCTCAGCAAAAGAAAAGCGTGCTGCCCCTTTTTTAAAAGGAACCACAACATGGTAGATTACGGTAATCACGGGAGTTCAGAAAAAGAAAGACGGTTTCTATAAAGGTTAATAGGATATGACTTTATGACTGATAGAAAAAAACTAAGAGCACTCCTTTCCCACCTTGAACATACTTCTAGTGGAGCATTATGATTTATGTAGCATTTAACCCCCACAATGAGGAGCAGAGAATTGATTTAAGAGGGACCCACCAATGCGCTATGCTGGCATAAGGCACATTTATGTCCTTTTTATCAAAGACTTCCTTTAAAAGTTAATGCAATAGCATTGCCTGATTTTAATCTCCGGAAATGAAGATATTTATCATGAAGAGCTCCATGACTATTTGAAACTTTTCACCCTGCATCTGTACTCTACTCAGTGACCCCATCGCTGCTAGCACTGCTGTGAATACTTGAATATTAATTGTATATTAATATGTGAGAATTAATGTAACTTATGATATAATTATTACAAGAGCAAAATCCTGTGCAATAGCCAAGAACTCCAACCATTATTTTTATAATTATCAGTATTACAACAATGACAATTACTCTTATCAGCATACTTTATGGTAATTCCAACCATTTACCACATCGAAGATATATTAAGAGAAAAGGGAGATGCATCTCACATAGATAGGAGTAATGCAGGCAGAAGTTTCAGGAAAGTATCTCAAAGATCAAGTTATGAGTTCTCTCAATGTTCCTGACAAAATTAAAGCATGCAAGAAGGAGAAGAACTGAATATTGGAGCATGATCTTGCCCTCCAGTCAAGTGTAAGGTTTTGTTGTGGACTTTTGAGTTTCTGAACAGCTTGGGAATGACCCAGGCGACTGCTTCCTTCCATCTAGGCCTCGCTGATACTATCTGAACACTGTATGATTTTCTAACTCTTGATCCAAGTCACAGAAAACCATTTCTTTATTTTGCGCTATCCCCATTTTGCAAGATCCAATCTGGGTCAGTCATTGGGACCAGAGCTTTAGTCCTCCGAACTTTCAGACTTATGCTGGAGACCATCTTCAGGGAACTTCTCTCTACTGGAATGTGTGATTTGGGTTATTCTATGCATCATATTTATGTGGAGCCTTCCTAATGGTTGGTTGGTTGATAAGAGCCATGGTGGCACTGTGGTTAGAATACAGTACTGCAGGCTACTTCTGCTGACTGCCAGCTGACTGCAATTTGGAAGTTCGAATCTCACCAGACTCAAGGTTGACTCAGCATTCCATCCTTCCTAGGATGGTAAAATGAGGACCTAGATTGTTGTGGGCAATATGCTGACTCTGTAAATCAGTTAGAGAGCACTGTAGAGCACTGTGAAGTGGTATATAAGTCTAAATGCTCGTGCTAGTTCTATTGCTGTTGATGTGTTGGTGACTGGCAATTGGCTGTTGTTTCCTTATGCTGGTGGTAAATCATTTTATCCTCATTTTACTTGCAAGTGACACACACAAGCATCTGAACTCATTCTGGAAACTCTCATGTTCCCTAGCTCAGCGTTCTCTGTGTTGCCTTGTCAAAAGCTCTCCCAACTTTCAGAGAGAAATTTTGCACATCATGAGCTAAGCTGACTGGTGTTTTTTTTTTTTTAAACTGAAGATGGTTTTAAAAAAATACCCCTAACCTGGGGATCTTTTGCATGCAAAGCTTTGATCCCATCATTTGGAGTCTGGATTAGGAAAACGAGTGATATACCAAGAAGATGCATGTCATTTAATCCTTTTGATTCGAGGAAGTCAACAAAGTCCTACCATTTACATGTCAAAGCCGGCTACAAGGTAGATAAGAAGATACAAAAGGATCACTCAGCAAACATATAGAGCCATTCCCCTGGAGGCCACAGGTTAATATCCAGCCAGGTAAGTTGTAATTAAACACAGCCATTTTGTAGAAATGTATGGGAAACACATTGTTCACCTCAATAATGTTGCTTTTCCATGGCTGTCAGCACAGCTCACAAAGCTTCAGCCTGACCTGGACAATGACCTTTGTCTGTCAACCTTAGAAATGGCTTCTCCAAATTAGGGCTGATTAACATGCTGGAGGAAGTTGGTTCTGTATAGAGACTATTGAATCTCATTGGATTAGGAGACATACTTTCCATCTGGCACGTTAGTCACCCATTAAAGGACTACTGATCTTTTTTTTTTTTTAAGCAAAAGGGATCTGAAGGCATCATCAGAAGTAGGTTTTTTTTGTTGTTGTTGTTGTTGTTCAGCTGATTATTCAGGTAGTCTAGTTTACCTAATTGCTAAATACTAAAAAGAGTTCTAAAGAGCAAAACTCAGCATGCCCACCACCTGACGCTGGGAATCCGTACAAATTGAAACAGAAGGAAGGAGATGCAAAGGGTTCTATCAAAAGTTAAAAGTTAACAATTATTACAAGCTGATTCTTGATAATTTCATCAAATAACTGCCAACTGAAAGCAGATCAAGGCAGGTAGATCAAGGCATAAATACTGATCATAAATGTTCCAAATCCAACACACAGCTAGCAGTGAATAGTAAGGTTATTAAAATCAATGTTTCTTTCTTTTTTTTTTTTTTTTTTTTTTTTTTTGCTATTGCAGCCAGCTCCTTTTTTCCAATTTTTTTAAAAAATGAGAAGTTGTATAGATCTAATTCTTATGGCTTTGGGAAAGCCTTCCATGCCCCATTAGATATATTGGTTACTTCCTTTCATCTGGAGAGTCAGCCCAGTTCTACTGATCAAATTTTAAAACCCAATCCACTGTTCACATGGAAACTTCCATTATCCCTTCAACGTTGGACCTTCAACATTAGAAGAAGAGGGAGGGAGGGAGGGAGGGAGGGAGGGAGGGAGGGAGGGAAAGAATCCCAACCAGGTTTCAAATATGTTAAAGAATTCTGACCCCTTGTTTATTTTAGTGCCAGATAAGAATTCACCTGGACTTGGTGCACTTATGGGAATGCAACAACTCTAAACTGATGGTGTGCTTAACTCCATGCCCCAGCAATGCCTGCACTTCTCCTACATCTACCCTTACTTTTTTAAATTAAGGGCTTGAAATTAAACATTATTTTACATTTTGCTTCTGAAATACAAATTCAGGTTTTGTATTACGGTGAATAAATTACTAGCAGGCGTGAGTAGCATAGGGACAGTCGTGGTGGAACTTGAAGCATTTGATGTTGGCATACAGTATGTCCTTCCCTGAAAGCATAATTCTGATCTGAGTAATGTCCCAAAGGTGCTTTTTTCAGGAGGCAATTGGACTTTCTTATTTTACTTTGAAGACATTTTGCTTGTCATCCTAGAAGCTTCTTCAGCTTTGACTGGATGGTGGGGAATGGAAGTCAGAGCTGAAGAAGCTTTGAGAAGCGAGAAGCGTTGCCTCTGGAAAAAGCACCTTTGGGACAACCGTGACCTGGATGAATGAGAATCTCCATAGATCTGAGTAATGATTAGTGAAGTGAGTTTTCTAAGTGTAACAAAAAGTATAATTAGTTACAGAATACACACACACACATGCACACACACAAAATTATCAAGATAGGCAAAGTTCAGCGTGTAGCTACCGTAAAAACATCTTGCCAGGAGTAGAGTCCAAAAACATGTGTGCTATTTGTGTCTGGGAAGAAAGGCAGAATGAAGTAACTTTAAAGCAATCATTTCATAGACAAAAAAAGGACAGAGAGTAAATCCTTAACTTTCTATTTAAACCATAGTGGCCCTTGGTGTTCAATTTGTCATATGTTGCTGAAAAGTCAGTATGATTGGAGTTACACCTTCAATACCTAATCTGGAAGATTGTAATGTACATTCTCCATGTGGAGAAAGTCTAAATATGAATAGCTGGTATGACTACTTTAAGAAGGTAAGCTCTGGTATGTGGTTCATATAAAACTGTCACGCACTAAGAATTAGGGCCCTTCATAAGGTTGCAGCAAAAAGGATGAATTCAAGCCTATACGACTAAACTTCAACACTAAATTAGTGCCAGGTAAGAATTCACCTGGATTTGAAGCGCTTGTGGGAATGCAACAACTCTACACTGATAGTGTGCTTAATTCCATGCCCCAGCAATTCCTGCCCTTCTCCTACATCAACCCTTACCTCTTTTTTTATTAAGGGCTTGAAATTAAACAGCAAGTAAAGAAATATATTACAAACAAACAACAGTTAAAAGCACAGAAGTCAACAAAGCATGTTAAAGGCTGACCAAATGCTTATGCTATAAAACATTTGCTTCTCTTTAATGTGCCACGAGATTCTTGGTGGTCTTTGTGGCTAGTACTCCAAAAGTAATTAAACTATTAAAACTCAGAAAATGTCAGGCCCAATTAAATAAAAACGACATATAGAGTGACCTCTGAGTAGCTCCTTTGTTTGCCTACAAACAGAATCTTGCCAGACTAAAGCAATTATCTGCAATAGCTATAGATATACTCTGTGAATTGCTAGGGAGGGTCCAACCTTGCTCTCTTCCTACCACCATACATTCCAAGTTCCACTGTCTCTTTGTCCTCTGGGAAAGAGTCCCTCTCTCTTGCAACTCCAGACTACATTCCACCACAGAAAATTTAAAATGCTTAGAAGGTAGTTAGAATATTATTGCAATTTGGATAGTTGTTACTACAAGACAGTAAATGCCCAACTCTACCCAACAGCAAGATTCATACCAGATAGCCCTTTTCCCCTTCCTTGGAGAAGGAATCCTTCCCTGGAGATGGGACTCTTATTATCAAAAAAGCTTTGTCTCTTATAACAAAACTCACCTGCACCGCAGGTTTTCAAAGAAGGAAACTGGGCAGTAATAGAGTTGAGACAGGTACCATGTTACAAGGAAGATCTTTGTAAGGATCCTGAAGTGCTGCTCCCATCCAAAGTCAACAATAGTGGCAAAGATAGGTCTGATTTAGTTGAATTGCCTGTAAGGGAACTAGTATAGCAGCCCTGCACCTCAACTCCAAAATTGCTACTATCTAAAGCAAGCAATAACATCTATATACTTTGGTAATGTAATGGGATTTCTTGTTATCTGAACTGAATCCCACAAACATTGTAGGACCTGATTCAACGACTGCAAAACCAAAGAGATAAACATTTACCTCTTTCAATAAAACAATTTTTTAAAAAAACAGCTTAGTTCTATTGTTCGCAAATATGGGTTCCACATAATTAGGATCAGATATACAAGTTTCAGAATCGAAGCTCATCTCACTTTCATATCTTCTAGGTCACGGGTATCAAACTCGCCGCATCACGTTGCTGTCACGTGATGTTTCACAATGTTTTTTCATTTGTGGAGTTGGGGTGGACATGGCCTACGCACGATGCATCCGGCCCATAGGCTGCCAGTTTGACATCCCTATTCTAGGTAGTAGAAGACAGTTGCACCAGATGTAAAACTGATAAATATATAAACATGTGCAAAGCAAAGTGAGGTAGGAGAGGAGAGGAGAGGAATTGTATCAAATCTCATTCCCTGATTGATTGGTTCCAGTATTTCACCTTTCTTTCAATGCGGTCACTTGTTTGCTTCAAGACACGTGGACTGCATCATGGAATTTGTAGTCTCAGTACCAGCTAATGTTGTTCTCCCGCAGATATGAGCCATTCATGTGAATAAAATAAGTTTGGCATGCAAAGGTTTAAAATATTAGAATAGGAACCAGTTACCCAATTCAGTTATGTATGATATTAATTATATTGCCTTCACACTGGACTGAAATCACAAGATGTTGCTAATAAAACAGCAATAAAAATCTAATAAATCTTCTGCAACTGCAGTGCATTAACAAATCCAGGCAACCGTGGCTGCAGACAATCTGCTGTTGGATTCACACAACAGTTTCCAGGAATGTACATATATACTCAGATAAACCTAGCTCTATGGGGGATTTGGGGGAGGGGAGGGGATATAGACAGCTTGAAACAGCTCCCCACTATTTATTGTTTTGCAGACATTTTCTTGACTTCCCAGCAGGGGCAGCAATGCCAACACCACCAATGAAGCTCCTGGATGAGTGCACCCAAATTTAGTAGCGTTGCCATCTTGGTCTCTATGGTTGATACAGCAGAAGTAGGAAAGCACCATTGCCATGAAGGAATTTAGAATTTTCTGGTGTTTACTGTCCGCATTTGTCTTCGGCAGTCAAATTGTTGATGGATGACAGCAGCTGTTGCCATTAATTAATTAGTGTAGTAGTGGTATGAAGTCATGGTGATATTGCTGCGACTTTGCATTTTCTGAATGTTTTAAATGGTGTTGTGTCAGCTACCAGTACGGCCTGCTTTGGTTTTTAGGAATGTAAAAGTTGCCTTAAAGCAGGTCCAGCTGTTGCTCCATTAAATTAAAGATTGTCTTTCCTAAAACGAGCAAATAATCCATCCTTTAACTTGAATCACCAGTGGCTCAGTGCAGAATTTCCTCCAAATGGTGACTTTTTGCTTGCTTATTATTAAACCGATACCTTGCCTACTATTTCTATAACACACAAATGTTAAGATAAATGTTAAGTTCTGTCTCGCATCCTTCCTCCTGCAGCTAAGTTCTTATCTATCTAGCTATCATCTAGCTAGCTAGCTATATACACAGTACTCCTCCTCATATTTATCCTCACAACTTCCACCTTGCGAGATAGATTGAACTGAGAGACACCATCCACCCAGTGAGTTGTCCATGGCAGAAGATGGAGTAGAACTTGGGGCTCCCTATTCCTAAACTGATACCATAGCTACAGTATCACACCATGCTGGCTGTTAGTTCACAAAATGGCATAAACAGGTATGTCATATGAATAGTATTTTCCCTATGCGTCTGAGAAGTATATCTGGAATCTTGTATTACAAAGCCTATGTTATGTGACTGAACTTTAGCTCTGGCATGTGTGGTGTAGAGTAGAGGCTGCCTTGCCCAAACTTGTATTCTCCAGATAAGTTCTCATAAATGTATGTAAAACCCACCATCACCCATGAAGCCTAGCCATTTGGAGGACATTAATGGGGAAGACTCTTATAAGAGAGAGAGTCTGAGCCATATTAACCACACAAACCCATCCTTTAAAAAATTACACAGTGATTGTGGGTTTATTTTAAGAGATGGCTCAGTCAGTGGGTAGCATTATAGTCCATTTGATACCGGTTGCATCAAGTAAGCAAATTTGAATGGAACTATTGAAAAGATCCTTATCGGACTAGAGTACTCCTGGTTCCTTAAACTTTACCATGCTGGCTAGTTTGATTCACGTGTGTTAAACCGAATATTGGAAACTAACTCGTGCTTAATAAGATCGCTTTTTCCTATAACTCAGAACTAACTGCACTAATCCTATACTAAATCCTAATCCTATCTGGAATGGCCAAGAACTGAAATGGGGATTCTTTCCAACATAAAACTGTGGCTTTTCAGTTTAGACATCATTCCAGTTCTTCTCCAGAAGTTACATTAAGAGTTGATGCCTAATTTGGCTATATTTGTTAAGCTTCATGGGCCAATGAAAAGTTATATGGATATGATCAGAGATTCCACCAATATAATAGATGAATATGATAATTAACATCAGAAATTATGTCAAATCCTCTCTCACTAAATGACACTTCCTGACAGCTGGGATAAGTGACAAATGTCCAAATACTGCCAATCTCCCAGTGTTGAAAAACCCATGAATCATCTTCACTGTCTAAAAATGACAAAAATGTTTTTGAATTTATGAGGTTTTAAAAGCATCGATTTTGCATGGCTTCCAAATGTCATCAGATTGTCTTTGCCTTTTGCTGTTCTATATACAGTAGCTGCAAAGAATGAGGCAGGTCAGAGGAGCACCAAGAGTCTATCAACCTGTGCAAATCTTTCATCATCTCCACATATGTACACTTCAGAAGTATCCAACCTTGGCAACTTGTAAGACTTGTGGGCTTCAGCTGCCTAAATTCCCCAGCCAGCATGGGGAATTGGATGGCTGAGGAATTCTGTAAATTGAAGTCCACAAGTCTTAAAGTTCTAAGATTGGACACCCCTGATCTAACGCAACAAGATGGTAGCTTGTGATAAATGTGAACTAAAAACTGGAAGGAAAAGCAGAAGACAAGTTATAGAAAATGTTAATACTCCAAATAAGTCAGGAATGTTTGGCCAAATTACTTGAGAAAATGGATCGAAAACTTGTTCAAATGTAGAAAACAAGCCACTGAGAAAAGTCAGGCAGAGATTTGTTTTTTCATCATTGTTTAATGGATTTCTTAACTCAAACCCTATATTCTGGGAGTTGGATTGACTAGTACTCTTTGATGTATTGATAAATTTCATACAATAGAGATATAGCATATAGAGAGGTTCAGTGTCACAAAACATGGTTGTTACAAGACAGATTAGTTCAGAGTTGAGCACTCTACAGATATGCTAGCTCAACTTTCAGATTTCTTAGCATTGATTTTGCTGACTAGGGAATTCTGAAGTGCATACATCTGGAAAGCACCTGGGTTGGAAAAGGTTGGATCAAAGTTGTATTAACAATCCCATAGATTCCAAGTCACCATGTCATTGTCCCTGACATAAATGTTGAGACGGTTATACACACAGACCCTCTGTGGATAAAAAGGAAGGAAGGAAAAGGTTCTGTAGCATGTCTGAAAGCCAAGCTAGACATTCAACAAACCATTATCAAGAGATTCTGGAATAGGGCCCACCTTCTTGAACTCTGCTCAGAAGGAAAGGCTGAAGGATAACCTGAATCCCAAGGATCTTAGCACTGATGATAAAAAGAATTTTGGGACACATGAATACAGGCAGTCCTCAATTTACAACCATTCATTTAGTGACCGTTCGAAGTTACAACTGCCCGAAAAAAGTGACATGGCCTATTTTTCACACTTGCAACCATTGCAGTATCCCTATGGTCACACGGTCAAAATTCGAACTTTGGGCCACCGGTTCATACGTAGTCCCATGATCAGCTTCTTCGACCTTCCGGCAAGCAAAGTCAATGGGGAAGCCATACTCATTTAACAACTGTGTTACTAACTTAACAACACCAGCGACTCACTGAGGCAAGAAAAGTCATAAAATGAGGCAAAGCTCACTTAACAACTGCCTTGCACAATAACAGAAATTTTGGGCTCAGTTGTGGGGATAAGCCGAGGATGACCTGCATGAAATGCCAAATCAGAATAACTTTGGAGGAGCTTGAAGAAGACAATCTTTTAGAGCAGAGGTCTTCAAACTTGGCAGCTTTAAGACTTGTGGATTTCAACTCCCAGAATTCTCTATGCTGGCTGGAGAATTCTGGGAGTTGAAGTCCACAAGTCTTAAAGCTGCCAAGTTTGAGGACCTCTGTTTTAGAGCCTCATCCTGCAGTGATACTTCTAACACCATCAAACATCAACATCTGCCTATCTCAGGTCCTTGGGAAGGTCACAACAGACGAATAAAAATGCCAGATCCAGTCTAAACACTTGCCTGACCGCAACCAACAATATGTGACCACTTTCCTCCTTCAGAATATTATAAATGTTATCCCTGGATTAAAGAGAAAAGATTGTTAAAAGAAATATTTATTTCCAGAATGCAGATGTTACCCGGTCTTCTTCTGAAGCACATGTGTTCTTCTTCTAACTCCTGCCTCTTTCTCCTGGGTCTCAAGTTCTCACCAACCCAGCTATCTCAACCCCAGCAACTGGCACTTTGGGGCTACTTCTAATTGTCCCGGTCAAGGTTGCTGCCCACAACAAAGAAAGCATTCCTCGGGAGGGGAACCTGTGCGATATTTAATGAGTCCTTGTATCTTGTGATAAATTTCATAATTATTCAGCCCCTACAACTAATGCCGAAATTCATCAGTCAAAACAAATTAGCCGAGATTCATTAGAATAAGACATCTAGTCGGCACATGTACTTTATTAGCCTCTTACACCAATAGTTTTAATTGGGTACATATTTCACAGCTTTGGAGCTACTCAAGTGAAGGGCTCCTTTTATCTCTTTTATTTACAGTAACAAGCCAGGAGACAAACACCCCCATAATTAAAGTTGTAGACTATTCTTTTAAAAAAAAAAGTGCCTCTTCTCCATTAGCATTGGCCTACTGCAAGATTTTGAAAATTGCCATTTTATTGTGTTAATTTAAAATATGCGGTTCCACTAGCAAGAGACAGTTGCACTTACTCACGTGCACCTTTCACAAGTTACATTTCCCATCTCTTTCTCTTCCCCCCCCCCCCCCCTTTTGCAATTTCCTTCTATTTCACCTTCCCAGGAGTTGGGAGGGAGATGGCTCGGTTAGATATTATAGTGATGAGAAAAGTAATTAAAATCCTGAAGATTTTTAATTATTAATATGGAATGTAAATGATGTTATAAAATGGGAAATGTGGGAGAAATTTTACACATTTGTGTTTTTTTAAAAAAAAACTCATGCATAATAATAAGTTGAAAACACTTTTGTTAGAATACTTTCTAAATTAAAGAAAAAAGAACTCTTCCGAGGCCAGTCAATAAATGATAAATAGCGCCACCTGCTGACCATCGTGTGAAATCAGTTGTTTAAACATCTTGGTCAGTGCCTCTGTCAGTCTAAACAAGGCCTTAATTCTTATTATTGTTATATCGAAGGATCTAGCCCAATAACTATCAGTACAACACAATAGCTGGTATAGCGTATTTATTCATACGTGAAAGTATGATATAGGCCCAAGCATATATGTATCTGACCTTATATCTTTGCCTTACAGATATTCAACTGGACCTGAGGGAGGTGTCCTGGTGGATGGACTCTTATACCTGGAGGGAGGAGTCAAAGATAAGGTAGGGTTATGAGGGTGATGGGTTTGAGTGAATTAACCCATGCTGAACCATGGTGTGGGGATCTGTACAAGAGTTAGACATTTTATTTGACAATTATATGTAAGTCCCTTATAATGGAATTGCAAGTTATCTCAGTTCAATACTGCACCCATAGTACAAAAGAGCAACACAAGGGTATTGAAGAATATGTTTCATAAAACATCCCATGCTTTCGAAGGCAGAATAAAGCACACCTTTCCCAAATGCTTTTCCTGCTTTTCAAAAATTAAGTTCTTAATTGTCTGATGTAACTGGTAATAATCCATCCAGGCCTCAAGGGAGAAGTCATTCATGTCCGATATTTATAAATGTGACATTCAGAGCAGGGGTGAAATCCAGCAGGTTCTGACAGGTTCTGGAGAACCCATAGCAGAAATTTTGAGCAGTTCGGAGAACCGGTAGCGGAACTTTTGAGTAGTTTGGAGAACCGGCGAATACCACCTCTGGCTGGCCCCAGAGTGGGATGAGAATGGAGATTTTGCAATATCCTTCCACCAGGAGCGGGGAGGGAATGGGGATTTTGCAGTATCCTTCCCATGCCATACCCACCAAGCCACAACATGTCCACCACCATGTCCACCACGCTCACAAAACTGGTAGTAAAAAAAATTGGATTTCACCACTGATTCAGAGGTCAGTTGCATGCTTAGCAAAAATCTAATATGGAGGTGTCATTCTGGAACTAAAAAAGAAAATGACAAAACCATTTATGTGCCCATGTTTACAGTTTTATGCTAAAATAACCAGTTGAAATCCTGTGGAAAACTGGGATGGTCGTCCCTAAAACCTTGCAACTTTTATGATAGGATGAACAACACAAACTGGCTAAAGACCATTTTGGTTTCTTCTTACCTGACTACTGGAAGATGGGCATCACCTGTTCAAAGCTACAACAGCACGGGAAAAAATGACTTAAAACTGGCTCTCACACTTACGACTGTTCCAGCATTCCCACGGTCATGTGAACAAAATTTGGGTGCTTGGCAACTGGCATGTATTTATGAGAGCTGTGGCATGCCAGGGTCATATGATCATCATTAGCAACCTCCCCGCCTCCAACAAGCAAAGTCAATGGAGAAAACCAGATTTGCTTAACAACCACGTGATTCGTGTAACAGCTGTGACAAAAATGGTCATAAAATTGAGGGCAAATCATTCAGCAAGAAGTCTTGTTTAGCAATGGAAATTCTAGTTCCAACTGCAGCCAGAGGTGGGTTTCTCATATTCTTACCACCAGTTCTCCATGTGAGCCTATCGTGCATGCGCCCAGCTTTCCACGCATGTTCTTGTTCTGCCCCAGCTACGGATCCCAAAGAACACAGCACACAAAAAGTTTATACAAAACTTAAATTTACTAAAGTAACTCAGTCTTTTCCAAACAAAGACTGTTAATAAACTTCCTTAACAGCCTACAAGAAAACAAAGATAAAGTAATCACAATCTTACTAAGGTTGGCAGAAAGCCCAGAAGCAATTTTGCGGAGAATCCAGACGTGAAGGAGAATGAACTAAAGTTGTTCCCTACAAAATTGCTTCAGTCGGCGTTCCTCCTTAAATAGGCTAAGGGAGTGGCCAATTAGACCTAAGCCTTACTCTCAAGGAGACCACCTCCTGAGGAGCCTTTTGGCAGCTCTGCGCACCCGTGCATCGAGAAAAGGCTCCTCCTCTTCGTCCTCTTCACTTAAAGGAGCTTCTGGAGGTTCTGAAGGCCCTGGCTGAATCCCTGCCTCTGGCACTACATCTTCTCCAGCCTCCTCATTGTCTGACTTGAGTGCCTGCTGCACAGGCTGCACCACACCAACCTCCTCACTGTCTGAATCAGCTACACAGGCCGCTGATGGGCCACAACAGTTCTTTGCCTGCACGTGCCTACACCCGACCTCAAAAACGTGGCTAAATAGCACAGTATTACACTAGAGTGGATGGGCAGGCCCACCAGTAGTTGCTGCTACTGGTTTGCTCGAACCAGCTGAATACCACCTCTGATTGCGGCTGTAAATCAAAGACTGCCAGCATGTGCAAGCGGAGATAGAGGAGCTTCTGATTTCCAGTTGGGCTCATTCTTGTCAATTGGAGGAGAGGAGCAATCGTTCTCAATTCCCCCTGGAGCCATCAAAAGGATACTACTTGTCTATGCAGAACAGCTAAAAGCACCCTGGCCTTTTTTCCTTCCTGGAGAAAATCAGAGAGATGAAAGTTTTGAAGAGAAGAGCTTTCACTTGGGCACCATAGGCTGATGGTAGATTGAATGGCCACAGGTGGTCCATGGATAAGACGTTCAGCTTTCATGTTTTATGGAATTGTCTCCTTCTTCACTAAGTCCAGTTCAGCTCTGATATACAAGTGAAAAAAGAATGCCATCCTGTTTGGACTTTGAGTTGGACCTTTTCTTTTTCTCAACATTTTTGAAGTTCAGTCTCTCTAATAGGAAGCAGCAGGAAGCCACGGTAAGGCTTGTCCTAATTGGCCAATGACTTTTATTCCAAACTTGTGGGAAACTTTGCTTCATAGAACATCAAAAAGAGAAAAGGCAAAGTTGCCTCCCTTTTATTTCATGTATTTTTTGCCCCCAAAAAATCTTGCCTCTTTTTCAAGTTCATCATCTATTTCAGTTGCTAATTGATTTTTTTAAATATATATATATATATAGCAGAAATTATGCAGTGATAGCACCTTCGTCTTCAATAGCTTTGCTCCAGGTATGTGTTCTAGCACTGGCCTATTAATTTTTGTTCCTGAAAAAAGTTACAAGTATTTCTTTCTAGATTCACAAATATAAAAATATAAAGGACACTAAGGAATGTTTCTCAGGTTCTGACTCATCCAGCAAGACTTTCAGTCACTTTCGGTTAAGGCAGCATAAAATAAAAGTTGAAAAAGGAATGGTAACACAAAAAGAAATGGCATTAGACTGCATCCTAGCTTTTATTTCTAAAAATTCACCAATAAAATGGGCTTTGCTAGTAGAACCAATGTCTGTCTGTCTGCCTATAATCCATCATTTCTATCCATTTATCATCTAACTATCATCTATTTATCATCTATCATCTATCTCTCTCTATCGCTATCGCTATCTCTATCTCTAACTGTCTGTCTGTCTGTCTATCATCTGTCTTTCAATTTTATACAGCTGCCTGTTTCACAGAAAGAAGTTATACTTCCTTTTGCATGCACACAGCTTCCTAGGCCCTAAAGCTGTGTTCCATGCATTGAAATGATGCAGTAAAGATTGTAAGCTCTTAATTATAATTCCCAGGGGTAATCATAGAGAGTAATGAATCTATGTTAGGCAGCTGCTACCCCAAAACCTCAAGCCAAAAACTGGCATGTAATCTAGGGGCGAAATCCAGCAGGTTCTGACAGGTTCTGGAGAACCGGCAGTGGGAATTTTGAGTAGTTCAGAGAACCAGCAAATACCACCTCTGGCTGGCCCTAGAGTGAGGTGGTAATGGAGATTTTTTCAGTATCCTTCCCCTGCCATGCCCACCAAGCCACACCACACCCACCAAGCCATGCTCACAGAACTGGTAGTAAAAAAATTTGGATTTCACCACTGATGTATAATCCATTTTTAAATTCTACTTTTGTACGGAATGGTTTTGGCCCCCAAGCGGCTATGAAAGACCAGGTCTCCATTCAGGTATCCATATGATGTCCCAAAAAATTAAATCATTTTTGACTCATGGGACATTTCTGGATTACAGAGTTTTCAACCAGCTTGAAATGTCTTTCCCCACAATCCTTTCAAGTTCACTACTAAGGCTGGGAGACTAGAGAATATGTCTCTGGTCATGGCTTTAACAATCTATGGCCAGTCAGAAAACCAAAGTCTGTTACCCCAAATCATTGAGATGCTTTCTTTTCTTACTAAATTAAGGTGCAGTGCCAGTTTTAATGTGAGACGAGCCCCTGGGTGTTCAAATAACATTGCAGAGTTCATGCAGGTTACAGTCACCAATTCTACTACATCTCAGCTTTTTCCTTGAATGAGGAGATGATGTTTCATGGCAGGGAATGCGGACAAAAGAAATGTTTATATGCCCACCTAGGTTAATTTATCCAGAGTCATAGGCTCTGTTCCTGAAAACACTTCTGAGGTTCGCAGACAACCTGAAGATTGCAGAGTTGAGGTAAGAGACAATTCCACCTTCTACCGTTATCTTATAGCTTAGAGCAGGGTTGTCCAGAGTGGTCATCGTTGAATTCCAAGGGTCAATGGGACTATCTGAGAAGTCGATAATTGGTTGTCTATCTTCTTAGCCCTGTTAGTTAAATTGTCTTTATAGCAGAATATATATATTCTCTCTCCCCTGGCTCAAGCTGATGAAGAGAGGAGAACTTGTGGCTCAGAGGTTAATACAACTGCCTAAGATGCAGGTAGCCCAAGTTCGAATCGAACTTGGAATATATATATATATTCTATCTTTATAGCAATAGCACTTAGATATACCACTTCATAGTGCTTTACATCCGTCTCTAAGTGGTTTACAGAATCAGCATACTTCCCCTAACAATCTGGGTCTTCATTTTACCGACCTCGGAAGGATGGATGGGGAAGTCAACCTTGAACTAGTCAGGATCGAATTCCTGAGTGTACGCAGAATTTGCCTGCAATACTGCACCATTCTTTATTAAATTAAACTTAATATTTAATAAAACTATTAAACTAGTTAAATAATATTTATTAAATTATTGTCATATAATAAATGTTTGGGAACCAATGAACAATCTGAAACCCCATGGAGGGTCAATGAGCTGAAGACTTGGAGCTGGCTTCAAGGGAGAACTATCCTTCCATTTGTAAAGGTACATGAATTTGAAAGAGCCATGGTGGCACATTGGTTAGAATGCGGTTTTGCAGGCTAATTCTGACTGACAGGGGTTCGATCCTCACTGGCTCAAGGTTGATTCAGCTTCCATCCTTCTGAGGTCGGTCAAATGAGGACCCAGATTGCTGGGGGCAATATGCTGACTCCGTAAACCACTTAGGGATGTAAAGTACTTTGAAACAATATACAAGTCTAAGTGCTATTGCTATTGTTATTGCTATATTGATAACTTTGGCCTGTCAAGTCTTCTCCTTTAATCCTTTGTAACTGCTTCTTTTTGCCCAAAAAACAGACCCCCAAGGCTGGAGAAAAGATACATGGATTTGAAAGTTGGGAGAAGGAAAGGCTGGCCTTCTAGATATATTTCTGCTTTCTAAACAGATAGTGATTTTTGTCTACAATGACCCATCGTTTCCTTGGTGGTTAACCTTCTCTGTTATCCTCTGTCCCACTAAAGCAGAGATTTTCAAACTTGGCAGCTTTAAGACTTGTGGACTTCAGCTATGCTGGCTGGAGAATTCTGGGAGTTGAAGTCCATAAGTCTTAAAGCTTCCAAGTTTGGGGACCCCTGCACTAAAGCCTCCCTCTACTTTTTTTTGGGGGGGGGGGAGACAAACACTACCTTGCTTTCTTCTCCTGAAAGCTCACATGAAGTACCACATGTTAGACAAAAGCAGCTCTTAAAGCACTTGTAGGAAAGTTTTGCATATAGTAGGAAATAATGTAACTATGTATATTGTAAATAAATGGAGGTACATCCATCTCTTTCTCAACAGTAACAGTTGGGAGGGAACATGGAGGTCATCTAATCTAACCCTCTACTCACACAAGAGACCTGTACTAGGGATTCCTATCACCAAACTGCTGATCTTTCTGATCAACAAGCTCAGTGTCTTAGCCACTGAGTCGCCTTGCTCTTTCCTCTTTCCTGGGGATGGGAGGGGTGGGGGTGGGGTTGCTGGTGCAAGCTTTCCCATATCTTAATTTGAATGGAGGAGTGCATCTATTTCTCAATCACTGGCAATGTAATTAGTTTACAAAGAATAGCAGTGGCTCAGGGTCATTTGACTCTGCCTTTATCAATTGGCATTAGAATTAAGTTTGCCAAACCAGCACCCAGGTTTAATAATTTGGGGGGGGGGTAGTTTTCAGTCCTGAGCTAATGAATGAAGAATGTGATACAAAAAACCCCCAGATAATGTTTTTTTCCTACAACTCTGGGAAACCCCTTTTCAGGAGTCAAGTCTAACAGACTTTTATAAAAACATAAAATCAAGATTTCAAGAGAAAACAAAAATCTCCCCCAAAAGAGTAGGTTTTGATGTACCCGTGATGGTTTTTAATCCCACACAGTATTTAGGGACATGAATCAGGGAAAACCCAAATCTCCACATGGTAATAATAACTCATTAGATCTGGGGGTCTCTAAATTAGGCTATTTTAAGACTTGTGGACTTCAATTCCCAGAATTCCTCAGCCATGGGATTTCTGGGAGCTGAAGTCCAGAAGTCTTAAAGTTCTCAAATTTGGAGATCCCTGCATTAGATAATCTCGGACCAATTTAAATAATCTTGAACCAACAACAACCTCCGAAAAGCCTGCATTCAACTAGGTTTTATTCCAGCACAAGTGTGCTCCATGTTATCAGGAACAATCCTCAGCTACACAAAAGGAAATGCTTTTTTCTAAACAACTGCTGTGTTGTTTACTTTTAAAATGTTTGGACATTTAGCTTTTCAGATTCATATTCTACCTTTCTTGGAAGGCTACTGATTTTTGCCTGCTATGCTCCACCTTTCTCTATTTTGTTTTTCAATAACCTTACAAAGTAACTTATTTCTGGCTAGTAAATAATTGAAGGTTTGCATTTGTGGCTTAGCCTTTTATGCACAGCCCTACACTGTCAATCACTCTGCTGGTTCAATATATTCATGAATTAAAACTCAGATAATTTAATAGTTTGTAACTATTGGATGATGGCCTACCCCAAATCCTCTCCTTTACAAGTGTTTACTATTCTAGAAATAGAAATAGAATAACAAGAGTTGGAAGGGACCTTGGAGGTCTTCTAGTCCAACCCCTGCTTAGGCAGGAAACCCTACACCACTTCAGACAAATGGTTATCCAACATCTTCTTAAAAACTTCCAGTGTTGGAGCATTTACAACTTCTGGAGGCAAGTTGTTCCACTGATTAATTGTTCTGTCAGGAAATTTCTCTTTAGTTCTAAATTGCTTCTCTCCTTGATTAGTTTCCACCCGTTCCTTCTTGTCCTATCCTCAGGTGCTTTGGAAAATAGCTTGACTCCCTCTTCTTTGTGGCAGCCCCTGAGATATTGGAATGCTGCTATCATGTCTCCCCTAGTCCTTCTTTTCATTAAATTAGACATACCCAGTTCCTGCAACCGTTCTTCATATGTTTTAGCCTCCAGTCCCCTAATCATCTTTGTTGCTCTTCTCTGCACTCTTTCTAGAATCTTTTTTACATCGTGGTGACCAAAACTGGATGCAGTATTCCAAGTGTGGCCTTACCAAGGCATTATAAAGTGGCATTAACACTTCACATGATCTTGATTCTATCCCTCTGTTTATGCAGCCTAGAACTCTGTTGGCTTTTTTGGCAGCAGCTGCACACTGCTGGTTCATATTTAAATGGTTGTCCATTAGGACAACCATTTAAATTTTTAAAATTCATTTTAAAAGACTTTTCATTTCAAAACCTTCAAGAAAAGGTTTTTTTTCCCATGGAGCAGGAAGAAAACTTGATGCTTGCAAATATATTTTGTTTACCTTTTTTTCCTTCTGCTGCATGATCTGGCAAAATAAACAGTTTGCTCAAGAGATTTTCCCCGGTTTATTGTGTAGTCTTTGTAGAGTCACCAAGAACAAGGACTTATATTTCTATTGTGATTTTCACTGAACTGAACAAGGTGTTCGACAGAACATTTTAATTATAATCCCACTTCTAACAGTGCGCGCAAAGGTGTTGAAAAAGCACAATCAAGCATGAAACAGAACGGTAAACATGCCATTTCAATTACACGATTATGTGTACGTACATCGGCCCCAAACACAATATTCATACCTTCTGTGAACTGACAGAGGGTGCAGAAAAAACACCAAGTTCCAGTACCAATAGAAATACCTTTCACCTGACATGATCTGTCATTTTCCCAAAAGCTTGTCTTGAAATCTGGACACTATCCCGTTGGCTATTTTTGTGGCTGTCATGTTTAGAATTATTTGAGTAAGAAACCGGCAGGCATGTAGAAAGTTTTGCAGAAGGCGAAGAAACGTTTGCCCTAGATAAATGGTCAGCAACTAACAGCCTCTCAGGCGCAATCCGTCTTGTTAATAGGTGCTGTCTGCCCTGCCAACCCAAAGAAGCATTTTCTTGGTCATCTGCTGCCTGGCAGCCATATTGAATATCCTGGCATGAGTCTCCCGCCAATTCTAAGTATACAAAACGGGGGCCAGGGTTGAGATAGCAAGGCCTCTGCTTCAACAGGGCAACTTCTGGTTTGTTTTATTTGCCATAAATCCAGGATAAACAATAGGATGAAGGGAAATAACAACTCATGTCATGCTTATAGTTCTTATATTCAATCTCTGGCATTTCCAGTTAAAACAGGCAGACAGAAAGAGGTGGGAGGGAAAATCTCTCTAAGGCTCTATAGATCCAGTCAAAGGATTCATTGCTCAAATAGGCAAAAGGTAGATAATCGTATTCTACAATGTGAATAAGAAAATGCTTCTGCTTCTGCTTCTGCTTCTGCTTCTTCTCCTCTTCCTCCTTCTTCTCCTCCTCCTCCTCCTCCTCCTCCTCCTCCTCCTCCTCCTCTTCTTCTTCTTCTTCTTCTTCTTCTTCTTCTTCTTCTTCTTCTTCTTCTTCTTCTTTTGTGCAAATACAACCCGGCTTTTACCAAAGCGTTTACCAGTTTGCAACTGGTGACTCTTCTTCTTTCAAGTAACAGATACATTCTGCTCCCATAAGCCAAAATGCAAACATTATTTTACATAAAATAGTTAAACCCTGCCCTTCATAACTCATTTGTCTAAACAATGTGATAGACCTACGTTTTCCCCAAAGCTGTGTTCTTCTGTATTTCACTTCAATTATCCCACTGATCAAGTTTGGAACATGACACTCCTTTGCTGAACAAGGTTTACACAAGACAGAACTTAACAACATTCTCAATCGGTTATTTATATCAGGAATCAGGCTTTTAAACTGTGAAGCAATCAGAACAAAGTAACTACTCTGAGCGGCTTTTACCTTACCTTATCACCCAACCCCCAAGATACTGCAAACCTTGTCTTAGAGAACCGAGTTGTACGCGACACCAACTCGCATACTTAGCTTGTAAATTTTCAGCTATTTTCTCTGTAAATTAAAGTTATGCTGATTAATTTTATTTTAAGTGCACTTATAGATAAGCTTCTGCAAATATTGAGATCTGTAAATGTGATTTCTTCCTGCATAGAAATGTCTAATGGGTGTGGGTACATATATATATACACACACATCTGCTTTCTAATTTTGCCATTATTTCAAAAGCTAGCACATTTCTTTTCTTCTACTGTTTTGCAGATAAAGATATATGAGGCATTTATATACCAAGGCATTTTTCTGTCAAAGGCTAAAGTCTTTAAAGCCCTACATGGACAGGGCCAAGTTATTTGGAAGATCACCTTTCCCTGAGAATATTTACCCATCCTCCAGATCAGATAGGGTGGATATGTTCCAGGTTCCTTCCCAGAAGTGCTCTCAAATAGTGGGGTCTTGGAAGCATGCCTTTTCAATGGCTGCCCCACTTTATAGAAAATTATCCCCCTAGGATCCAACAAGACCCATTAGGCTTTTAGTCTTCCCGAAAGCCTGGTGGATTTTTTTACCTAGAGTGGGTTGGGGAAGGGTGATTGGGTTGGTTTGGTAGGCATCACAAAGAGATGACTGAAGCACCAGATTTTGTTTTGTTTTAATGGTTTATGTAGATGATGATGATAGTATAAAAAAAGGTAAAGGTAAAGGAGTCCCTGTGGATTTTACTCAGCTAATCATTGCCGACTATAGGGGCGGTGCTCATCTCCATTTCAAGGCCATTGAGCCAGTGCTGTCTAAAGACATTTCCACAGTCACGTGGCCAGCATGATATCACAAAGTGCTGTTACATTCCTACCAAAGTGGTACCTATTTATTGAATTGCATTTGCATGTTTTTGAACTGCTAGGTTGGCAGGAGCTGGGGTGAGGGGGAACTCACCCCATCACGTGGTGCTTGCGGCTCAAACCTGGGCTGCTGGCATTCCAGCTAACATGCCTAGCATCTTAACCTCTAAGACACCGCACCACATATATATTTTGTCAGATAGATGATGATAGATGATGATAGATAGATAGATAGATAGATAGATAGATAGATAGATAGATAGATAGATAGATAGATAGATAGAGACAGACAGACAGACAGACAGACAGACAAGATATGTGGACAAAAGATGATAGATTGATAGATGGTAGATAGATAGATTAGATAGACAGACAGGCAGATGAGATAGGTGGACAATAGATCATAGATGATAGATAGATGAGAGAGAGAGAGAGATTATTCTTGGGTTTTATTGCTTTTGTGAACCACCCAGAATTGTGTTTTAAGATGGGCAGCTGTACAAATCTTTTAGATTAATGAATTAAGTCAGATTTCTGACTATTGCTGAACTGCATGTTCAGAAGTCCCCTGGATTGGCAACTAAACATTACTTTAACTCTCAGACTCTGACTCCAATGCAACAGTTGAGAGAAGTTTGGATACTAGTTTGAGAGGTGCAGAATAGGCTGCATGGGGCCCCTAGCTCTGTTCTCCAACACAGGGAAGACCCCAGGGTTCAGAAGAATCTTTCCCAACTTGGGTGATGTCACAGCTGTCCACTACCCACCAATCCTTCTCCAGTCTGAAGTAGCTGCATCAGTTGACTGAACAGAATCTGTTGTTTCAAACCTAAAGATTAAGCTAAATTAGTCATCAGGCATTCAGCCATGTGACACAATCACCAAGCTGACCCTCTTTTCCAGTGATCTGGCTACACTGAAAACACCCATGTCTTCAATCACTGAAACCTGGATCATCTCCAGCATATGGCCCTTAAAATAATGGATCAGGTGCGTTATTTTCCTTGAGGAGACACCTTGTGTCATGAAAGATTCCAGTACACTGATCATTATATATCTTACAGATTCTTTATCACTGTCAAGGGCCTTTTGTAGTTAATCCCAGTAAAGCTAAAACAAAGGTCTCATAGATATTAGATCTCTGGTGGCTTTATGGAATACACTTGAAGGCAGTAATTTTTTTTTGTCAGCGTACGATAAGAAAAATTAGAGCTAGGGCCAAAGCAAAAAGATGATGCAAGATTGTCTTCCGAGCTTTTTTGTTTTGTTTTGTTTTAATGTCGACTGTTATGACTGACATGGGGCCAAATATACCCCTGCCTTTGAGGATGGCCTTAAACTGCTCAAAGAGAAAATGCAGAGTAGAAAAACAGAGAAGGAAGAGGGAGAGGGAAGATGTTTATTTACTCTGCCTTTAAAGTCTTGGATTTCAAACAAATAGCAACGTGGCTCAGAAGCAGCCCCCGTCCACCCATAAATTACTTATGCCACTTGATCTCCTGGGCAATTAATTTCTTTAAGTATTTTTCTTTCTTTCTCCTTCTTTTTTTTGTGATCTGTTGTCGCTCCGGCTTGGCTGGACAACAATCAGTCATAACAACAGGCGTCTGAGGCTAGTGCAAAGTGACAAGAAAAATAAAGTCGCTCGCTCTTCTCTGCCCTCCAAAGGTCCAGGCTTTCTGGAGTTGACATGGCTGTGTTTGGGAGGTATTTCCACCAGTGAGACCTCTGTGGGGTAGCCACATCAACATATCTCCTTTGTTCTTTCCTTCATCATATACAGGTCTAACCCAACTTGGTGTCCTGCAGAATATTTGAAATTATTATTTCCACAATCCCAGGACACTGACCTGGAAATTTGACTGGGTATCTGCAATTCAAGTCCCAGAAAGCACTACTAAAGGAAAGGTAACAATGAGCTATATTTTAATTAAATATAGCACTATAGAAAAAGTGAACTGACAAAGATTCCCCTCTGTTTCCATATGTATTCTTTAGCGGAACAAAGCACTAGGAATTAAGAAAAAAAGTCATTATTCTGGTTGAATCCTGACATACATTATGCAGGATTCATACACTATACACATACCTGACATACATTAGGCAGCAGACTAATTTTGGAGGATGCCATATGTTTGAATTAGCCTTCCTTCCTTCCTTCCTTCCTTCCTTCCTTCCTTCCTTCCTTCCTTCCTTCCTTCCCTGCTTCCTTCCTTCCTTCCTTTCATTCCTTCCTTCCTTCCCTCCCTCTTTCTTTCTTCCTTCCTTCCTTCCTTTCATTCCTTCCTTCCCTCCCTCTTTCTTTCTTTCTTCCTTCTGCCCTCCCTCCCTCCCTTCTTCCTTCCTTCCTTCCTTTCTTTCTTTTTCTTTCTTTCTTTCTTTCTTTCTTTCTTTCTTCCTTCTTTCCTCCCTCCCCTCCTCCTTCCTTCCTTCCATCCTTTTTCTTTCTTTTTCCACCAAAGAAAAAGTTCTGTTGGCAGTCTAATTTAACTTGCAACCATGATTAATTGTGTTAAGAATTTCTAAGAATTTTTCTCCTTTCTACATTTATTTTTTATTTTACATTATCACTGATTCAGCACAAACTTTTAAAAAGGAAGGTGTGTTGCAAACCACATGGGATATGTTACCCACATCAAATGCCTCTACCTTTCATTGTCCAAGGCTTCTTCATTCTATCTTATGGTAAGGGCTAACCTGTAGTCAGTTTATATTCAGTGGTGAAGAATTTCATTTTGGTATGGCTGTTTTTATTCCTAAATTAAAACACATTAGTAGTTCTGATAAAGTTCTTAATCCCTATCTGACTGAAGTAACAAAGAAGGAAAGCCAATTCTATAGCTTGTGTCTGAGTCTTTGGACATGTCTAAAGTAATTGTTTTCTTTGAGATTCAAACAAGTGTATATAAATTATTACAGTTAGTACTTCTTCTACTATTTAGTATTATTAATAGTAATAGTAATATTAATAGTAATAATAGCATTATTACTACTATTAGGAATAGTAGTAGTAGGGCAGTTAATTTAGTGTAATGGTTAAGGTGCCAAGCTAGAAACTGGGAGACTATGTGTTCTAGTTCCGTTTTAAGCACAAAGCCAGCTAGGTGACCTTGGGCCAGTCACTTTATCTCCGTCCCAGGAAGAAGGCAATGGCAAACCACTTCCAAAAAACATTGCCAAGAAAATTACAGGGACTTGCCCAAGCAGTTGCCAAGAATTAACAATGACTTAAAGACACACACAACACACAGTATGGTAGTAGTTTTGTTATAATCGTCAAATACTGTATATTAGTTACTATATAGAAGTGTTTCCAGTCACTTGATTTCATACAGTGGGGCAAAAAAGTATTTAGTCAGCCACCAATTGTGTAAGTTCTCCCACTTAAAAAGATGAGAGAGGCCTGTAATTGACATCATAGGTAGACCTCAACTATGAGAGACAAAATGAGAAAACAAATCCAGACAATCACATTGTCTGATTTGGAAAGAATTTATTTGCAAATTATGGTGGAAAATAAGTATTTGGTCACTTAAAAACAAGCAAGATTTCTGGCTCTCACAGACCTGTACCTTCTTCTTTAAGAGGCTCCTCTGTCCTCCACTCATTACCTGTATTAATGGCACCTGTTTGAACTTGTTATCAGTATAAAAGATACCTGTCCACAACCTCAAACAGTCACACTCCAAACTCCACTATGGTGAAGACCAAAGAGCTGTTCAAGGGCACCAGAAACAAAACTGTAGACCTGCACCAGGCTGGGATGACTGAATCTGCAATAGGCAAGCAGCTTGGTGTGAAGAAATCAACTGTGGGAGCAATAATTAGAAAATGGAAGACATACAAGACCACTGATAATCTCCCTCGATCTGGGGCTCCATGCAAGATCTCACCCTGTGGGGTCAAAATGATCACAAGAACGGTGAGCAAAAATCCCAGAACCACACGGGGGGACCTAGTGAATGACCTGCAGAGAGCTGGGACCAACGTAACAAAGGCTACCATCAGTAACACACTACGCCACCAGGGACTCAGTGCCAGACGTGTCCCCCTGCTTAAGCCAGTACATCTCCGGGCCCATCTGAAGTTTGCTAGAGAGAATTTGGATGATCCAGAAGAGGATTGGGAGAATGTCATATGGTCAGATGAAACCAAAGTAGAACTGTTTGGTAGAAACACAACTCGTCGTGTTTGGAGGAGAGAGAATGCTGAATTGCATCCAAAGAACACCATACCTACTGTGAAGCATGGGGGTGACAACATCATGCTTTGGGGCTGTTTCTCTGCAAAGGGACCAGGACGACTGATCCGTGTGCAGGAAAGAATGAATGGGGCCATGTATCGTGAGATTTTGAGTGAAAACCTCCTTCCATCAGCAAGGGCATTGAAGATGAAACGTGGCTGGGTCTTTCAGCATGACAATGATCCCAAACACACCACCCGGGCAATGAAGGGGTGGCTTTGTAAGAAGCATTTCAAGGTCCTGGAGTGGCCTAGCCAGTCTCCAGATCTCAACCCCATAAAAAACCTTTGGAGGAAGTTGAAAGTCCATGTTGCCCAGCGACAGCCCCAAAACATCACTGCTCTAGAGGAGATCTGCATGGAGGAATGGGCCAACATACCAGCAACAGTGTGTCAGCCTTGTGAAGACTTACAGAAAACGTTTGACCTCTGTCATTGCCAACAAAGGATATACAACAAAAGTATTGAGATGAACTTTTGATATTGACCAAATACTTATTTTCCACAATAATTGGCAAATAAATTCTTTCCAAATCAGACAATGCGATTGTCTGGATTTGTTTTCTTATTTTGTCTCTCATAGTTGAGGTCTACCTATGATGTCAATTACAGGCCTCTCTATCTTTTTAAGTGGGAGAACTTGCACCATTGGTGGCTGACTAAATACTTTTTTGCCCCACTGTATTTTCTAGACCACAATGGCACAGCATGTGGAACTTATGTGTGTTTAGAACTTTTCTTGAATAATGTTTGTAGTGCTATAGAACCATAACTTCAAAGAAATTTTCTCTTTGATTCACTGAGCTTACTGTAGCTAAAAAGCTCCCACTTTTAGTGTTCTGTTTTAATATGAAAGAGGAGAGTATAATTTTTTTCCTATAGTTTATTCTTAAGTCCCATTAGCATTAATAAGTTGTGCTCACCTAGTGAATATAGAAGCTATCTTTCTTTGTCTTGCTGTACTTTATTGGCATGAGAACTCAGAAGAAATCGAAAAAGACCAAATAATAATAATAGTAAATTATTTGAAGCAATGAAAATAGCATCTGACATTCCTAAATTTCATGGAAAATGCACTGCAATAACAAAGGTGTGTTGTATTTTTTAAGCAATTTTGAACAGTATTAAAACCAGTCCTGTTTTCTTTTCTACTCCAAAGTTCAAACAAACTCATTTTTAAGTTTACAATGTACATAATGATCCTATACAACATGAGAACGATACTATAATTCCCTTCCTTCCTCCCTCCCTCTCTCTTTCTCTCTCTCTCTCTCTCTCTCTCTCATATAAAAATTAGTGAGCCAATGTATGTAGCTTAATGCATGGCAAAGAAGAAGCATCAAAAATTACCTGGGGTCATTCCAAAGAATACCATAAAATGCTCAAGGAGAAAGTGTTTCCTTATCATATTTTCATTCAACTATTTTTTTTCCTCCCGCTTTGCTTTTTTCTCATGGCTGTTCAGTAACCTGCATTGTAATTGTTCTTATTATCTGAGAACATAAATATGATTTATTATGGCCGGATAATGAAAGCTGCGTGGTCTGAGAGAAGGGCTATATTGTCCTTTGATAAAATGGCTCTTTTCTCTCCAATGGAGTTCTATCAAGAAGCCATACAGAATGTAGTGAGTGATTATTTCCTAAGGGTGAATGATGGCCAAGCCCTGCAAAAAATCCTTCTTGTTGGCCATGACAGCCTCCGAGTGTCCCCAAATCTCACTGAGTTTGACAACCTGCAGACACTTTTGATGAACTGTATTCTTCAGTCAGAGACAGCCTGTCTGGGAGGAGAAAAGAGAACCTTTATCGTCTGATCGGCTGTTATTGTCTTGATCTTTTTATAAGCAATCTCTAATGCACACGAATATAATATCCTTTCACACAAGTGCCAAGCATAATAGAAACATAGTTGAAGGACCCCTTTCCCCTCGTTATGTAAATGTCCTAATGCAGTAATTAGAAAAGATGGTTGGGGAATGATAGAAGCAGAAAGGGTAATCAAAATGTTACAGCATTATCTTTCTTTTAAAAGACCAAACTCGTGCAGTTACAGCAGATACTGAGACCCAGCTAAAAGAAAACAGCCTTCAGGAGGATATTGGTGTTATATTTTCATAAAGCAAGGAAATGGCAGCTGGTCTGAAGCCAAAAGTGATTACTTCACCGATAGAACTTGGAAGAAAAAGAGTATCCCACTCAAAAAATCCCCATTTGACTGTTAATAACAAGAACAAAGAGCTATTAATAAAGTGCACCACTTGGACAACTGGCTCCCTCAAACCCAAATAAAGTTCTCCAATAAATCTCTCTTTTATCTACTCCCCAGAGAGTAAATATAACAAAGCCTTTTTCAATTAAAAGATGCATCCACAAGCATAACACCCACATTTCTCAGTGGCCTGATTTGTCAGACAACAATAAAAGATGCAGTATAAAGTTGCCAAGAAGTCCACGAACACAAGTTTCTCATCTTTCATCCTGCCTCTCCCAAACATATGAAACTAGAATAATAGCCAATGAATCACATTTCTACTTCTATATATTCATTTAACAACTGTGTGTGTGTGAGAGAGAGAGAGACAGACAGACAGACAGACAGAGAGATGGGGTGCACCATGCTCAACTCACAAAGCAAATAATTCATTTCACATCATACATCACTTGGCTCCCTGAACCATTTTTAAGCAGTGGGGAGGGAGAACATCAGCTAAATTGTTAGTAAAGCAAAAGTTGGGAAGGAAAAATGCTAATATTCCTCAGAAAAGAGAGGAGAGGGACAAGGCCTAGTAAATTTGGATGACTTCAAATCAGGCTCCCTTGCACTGGATAGTTGTCCAAGCTATCTTCACTGCTGCTCTTGTTTACCTGGCCAATAGCAACAAGTGGTGCAGTGAAGCCTGGCTGGCACTTTGCTGCTATTAGACTTTACAGTAAATTGAGCCACTCCTGAAGACAACAGGTTGCACTTCTATATTCCCTGAATGGCAATTTCTGATCCAGTTTGTGGGATTGCTAGCTGCCAACTACTGGTAAGGAGATTTGGCTAAGGTAAAGGTTAAGGATGAATGAGATTAGCTGCAAACAGGGCCAAAGTGCATAAAGTCTAATCGGTTTGGGAAATATCATACCGCATAATGATCAACTGCCTTTGAGTCAGTGTTGACTTTTGGTGGCTGCCTGGTTAATTTCCTGCAGTTGTCTCAGAAAGCCTATCGAAGTGGCTTGCCATTGCTTGCTTTCTAGGGTTGAGGGAAAGAGTGACGGGCCCAAAATTATCCAGCCGACTTTGTACCCAAGGTAGGACTAGAACTCATGGTCTCCCAATCTCCAGCCCAATGCTTTAACCACTACACCAGAGGCTGTCCAATGTTAACTTGTGCATTTAAAAATGTCCACACTTTTTAAGTGGGTCTTATCTCTACTTGTGTTTAGAGTTTCATAGTGTGAATAAGGATCAAGAGAGGCAATTTTGTGTGGCAGTTAAGAAACCAGGTTAAGATTATAAATTGTAGTCCTGCCTTAGTCATGAAGCCAGCTAGATGACTTTGGGCCAGTCATTCTTTCTTGGCCCTAGGAAGGATGTAATGGCAAACCATTTCTAAAATCTTGTCAAAGAAACTGCAGGGATTAGTTCAGCCACTCAACAAGAGTCAATACTGACTTAAAGGCATTATACACAAAACCACAAAAATAAAGATCAAAGCATCCAGCCTGGTGACTGCTAGAAAGCATGTTTATTTTTCATATTTATCATATTTTTATTAGGCACACAGTGATGTAATTAATAATTAATTAATCCAGATGTTTCAATTTGGCATAAATTAAATACTAAATAAGCATATCGTTTTCCTTTTCCTGAAAGACTGAAATCTTGACATTAACATATCCTATGTTGTTATTTTTTAACAATAACAATAACTTTCCTTTTTTTAAAGAAAAGTTTTTTCTTTAAAAATTGTTTTTTTCCCCCTTTTCTTTTTTAAAGAAAAGTTTCAGAGTACTCTGTATCTTCTCAGCCTCTGTGGCATGCCAGGATGGCATGAAACCTGCAGGACTCTCTTTCTTTCCGCATTCACTTCTTGAATAATAAAGTGTTTCATAGCATTTGTGGAGTATCACTTACATGAGAAGGAGCAAAGGAAGCAAGGTTTGAGTCAGACCCTTGATTCATTTAACCGTCCACTGCCCAGACTGGCAGAAACTCTTCAGGAATTAAGAGGGAAATTTCCCAACCCAGAAGTGATTGTATGTTCTTCCAACACATACTATAATAGCTATTCTCTTTCTAATACATCCTCTCTTCCCATAGCTATGTTTAAGGAACAATGTACTAGTGCCTAGAAATTCAATTCAATTCTACTCTACTCTACTCTACTCTACTCTACTCTACTCTACTCTACTCTACTCTACTCTACTCTAGGAAAGTTTCCCCCAATCCTTTGCCACCTCTAACTCTTTGGAGCTTGAGAATAATTACAGGTGGAGCAAACACATCTAGGGATACCATGTTAGGAAAGGTTACACAATAAACTATGGTATTGTAGACAGCAGGAAATTTAGTCAGCAGAAAATAGCAACCTGAACTGCCTAAAGCCAAAGCCATTTGTCCATTAATACTGGAATTTCAGTGAGCATTTTTAATTGCCATTTGAAGATTTAATAAGGGTGGGTTAGAGTTTTCTTTACAAAGGAAGGAAGAACAGTACATCAATAATCAGTCTTATATGCCGATATAAACTATCATATACATTACTCAGACACTTTTACATATACATTATTTACTCAATATCACATAATGGGTTCAATGTTCCTTTTACATGCTATTATGGAAGTTCATAATTGCAGACTTTTCAAAAGAGTTATTTCTTTTAGGCAATAGCCTATAATGGCTCTTTCAAAGCTCTTGGGCTTTTATCACATGAAACACTAAGTAGAAAATGTTTAGTTCACTGTTCATTGACTAATAGAGGGCAGTAGCTCTATGGAACAGGTTTTGTCGACATGAGTTCAGAACACGGAGTTTGCAAGGTGATTGAATCTTTAAAAAATAAGTTCTTGCACCATATTTTCTGGGGGCTATTTGCCCTTTTCAGGTCTCAGAGCAGTTCTCAGGATGGAATAGCAAGCTAAACAAATAAATATAATATTTCACCAGCAATTTGTCATAATTTGCTCAGGAGTGTTTATGGAGGTCTTTCAAGGATCTAAGCAGGAATATTTCATCTCACCCCTATCTGCTCTTTCCCTGTTGAAATGCAGAAATCTGATGAAGAAGCCAAGAATGACACATCTTTATATGAGTAGACATTTATATGGATCTCTTTAATGCATCTTGAGACTTCTGGCCCCAAAGACTTCATAGACTAAATTTCTAATAAAAGTGACTAAACAGCATGGAAAGTTTATTAATTACCTCAAGACCTCAAGTTATGAAAGGGGGAAAAAATCTGTAATGAGACCTACAAGTCCCACCCTAGCTCTGTTAAATCTTAACTAGAGTAGATTCCTTATCTAGCAGCCCCCAGTCTAAAGTATCTGAGGTTAGTGGGCCCTTGAGTGAGTTAGATCACTCTCTCAAGGAAACTGACCCTGAAAAATGGAAGATCCAGGCTTGATTTTGATTGGAGCTGTGATATGGAAAGAGTGACACTTTTTTGAGACAGATGTTAGTACCCATGTCTGCTTTGTGTTGTAGGGTTGGGATTACATGCTACCTCTCCTACTTTCTTTCTTTGCCTATGTCTTTTTAAACCTAGGACATTTTCTCTCTATCTCTCTCTGTCTTTCTCTCTCTCTCTCTCTCTCTCTCTCTCTCTCTCACACACACACACACACACACACACATTGTCTCTAGGTTATTTTGTTGAATGCACACAAACCCATTGCCCAATCACAACAGGATAATTAATGACTTTCTGAGAAGCAGTTTGGGATAATGGGCCTGGTGGCTCAGCAGACTAATGCATTGTGATTAACTCCAGCTGTCTGCAATTACTGTAAGTTCGAATCTCACCAGGCTCAAGGTTGACTCAGCCTTCCATCCTTTCTAAGGTAGGTAAATTGAGGACCCAGTTTGTGGTGGCACTGCTGGCTGGGGGATTGTGGGAGTTGAAGTCCACCCATCTTCAAGCTACCAAGGTTGAGAAACACTGCTTTAGACCAATACCGCTCAACCCCAACAATTTTAAGATGTGTGGACTTCAACTCCCAGAATTCTCTAGCCAACAGGAGAGAGAGTGAGAGAGAGGCAATCATCTACGGAAAAACTTTGTTCTTGTTACTAAGAAATGGTAACCATTTCAAGTAACAACAGCAGTGGGGAAAAAAAGTGACTTATGACCTGTTCTCACACTCATAACCATTGCACCATTCCCCACAGTCACTTGATCAAAATTTGGGTGCTTTGGCAACCAGCGTGTGTTTATAATGGTTGCAGCATCCTGGTATCGTGGGATCAGTATCTGTCACCTCCCCAACCAGCTTCCCACAAGCAAAATCAGTACGGAAAGTTGGATTCATTTAATAACTGCATGACTCACTTAATAACTCCAGTGATTTGCTTAACAACCATGGCACAAAAGAAAAAGATCGTAAAATTCTGCACAAGTCACTTAACCGCCTTCTTGCTTAGTAACAGAAATTATGGTCCCAATTATAGTCGAAACTGTAATGCTGTGTGACTCTTAGGCTGTGAAATTCCCCTCCCTTTTCTTTACATTTTTCTTATTCTCCAGCTTTTGCCTGAAGAAATTGGCAGAAAGTTCTACCAACAGATAAATCTCTGAAACCTATTGACCCATTGAGCCAAAGCACCCAATACCTCTTTCAAATCACTTGGCCTAGGGCTAAGGATGAACCCCAGGCCTCAGGTGTCAGGGTTCCAAGTAATAGACCCAGAGCAAGCAAAACTCTGAGGCAGGTAGATTCCTCAAAAAATAGCTTTATTGAATATATCATATTGGCACAGATCTGGTGAAAACCGACTCTGAAGATTCCCGCGGTTTTCACCTAATTAAAAGTAAACGTTTGTCACTTCCTAAAACCAGTCAGTCACATGGTCCAATCACAATGCTGTCTGGTTGCCTAGTGATATCACTCCTCCTTTCTCTGACCAGGTTTGAGAATGTCCTTGGTTCTCAAGAGAAAATATTTTGTGTTGGCTACAAAATCCCAGCTATCTCAAACCCCCTCCCCCCGTTCTTCAGCTCCAGTGTGGCAACACTGAAACTTCCAAGATGGCCTCAGTCAATGTCAGCTTCAGGGTTGACATTGGGACTGCTCCTCTGCAGCCTCTGGAGCTCCCCAAACCCCACAAGAACAGGTGTGCTTCCCCATTCTTTTCAGAGGCTGCAAGACTTTCTCCAAAGTTCCCAGGCCTCGTTGATCCAGAGCTGCCTTGGATAGGCATTTTGAAAAATATTTGCAATTCTGTAAGTATTTATTTACTAAATAATGCATTTAATTTTTTTAAATTTTATGTAATACTCTTTGTTATGAACTATTTCTCTTTTGTCCCGGGGGGAGGGGGAGTAGGTGGTGTGTGACACACTAACAGAGACGAAGTAGGCATTTTCTGAATTTTTGACACGGCGAGATAAAAAGGTTCATGATCACTGACCTAGAGTGAGATGTTGGGCATAGCTGAGAGTCGAGCTTCATAAAATTTGGTAGTAGTTGACATGGCTTGCTAAACTAAGACCTGCTAACAGAAGAATGGGATTCATCCATTTCTGTCAGTCTACCAGTTTAAACAAGGATATCAACTGGCCTTGTAGGAAAACTAGTCCTGTTATATCTACTCTCCTAAGGCAAGTAAGTTTGGACTGGTGCCTTTCTATATTGCAACATATTGGACCACACCTGGAATACTGCAACCAGTTTTGGTCATCATACTTCAAAAAAGATGTTGAGACCTTGGAAAAAGTTCACAGAAGAGCAACTAAGGAGATCAAAGGCTTGTATGAAGAACGGCTGCAATATTTGGGTTTGGCTAGTCTAAAGAAAAGAAGAATTAGGGGTGACATGGTGGCAGTATTCCAGTATTTGAGGAGCTGCCACAAAGAAGAGGGGGGGTCAAATTATTCTACAAAGCAACAGAGGGAAGGACAAGAAACAATGGTTGGAAACTAACCAAAGAGAGAAGCAACCTGGAATGAAGGAGAAACTTCCTAACCATGAGGACAATGAACCAGTGGAATAGCTTGACTTCAGAAACTGTGGGTACTCCATCACTGGAGGTTTTAAAGAAGAAACTAGACAGCCACTTATCTGAAATAGTATAGGTTCATTCTCCTGTTTGAACAGGGGGCTGGACTAGAAGACCTCCAAGGTCCCTTCCAGCTCTGTTCTGTTCTATTCTATTCTATTCTATTCTATTCTATTCTATTCTATTCTATTCTATTCTATTCTATTCTATTTTAAATTATTTCATGTATCACTTCTCATTTCTCATCTCATCACATAAGATTATATACCCAAGGTGGAGATCTAATGCTGTTTTTAACCAAATCTTATAAAAAGTCCCTGACTTTACATCTTTATTTATTTATTTTATCAGGCAAGGTTGCGAAAGCCCTGAGCCGCTAGATAAAACTGGAAAGCTTTATGCACGTAGCATTTAACTTTAAGCATCCTTCATGGAAACTTGCAAGGCAGATCATTTGCATATTCAATACCAGTGACAATTTACTTCTCCCATCTGAGCTGGGCTTTCAACTGTGCCACTTGAACTAAATTAATAAACAGTAATTACAGAATGTTGTGCGAGCTGGCTGTTGATGTTGAGCAGATTCTAATCAACACCTTCTTTTAAGGGCCAATTAAAGCTGAATGTATGCAATATAAACATCTTCTTGTATTTAGGCATGAACCGTGGAACGAGTTAGGGAGAAAAAAAATTGAAAATGCAATTACAACAAGGAGGAGAGGATCAAATGAAAGGAAGCCTGGCTTTACCCACACACTTCACAAGTGAATTAAGTCAAATATATACCTATTTTACCTCCACTTACTTTTTTTTGCAATTCATTACAATCCAAAGTGGTAGAAACTCAACAAGGTGGAATCTAGACCAGAACTTCTTTCCATCTTAAGGAATGACTTAATTCCTGGCACAAGGAATATTTATAAGGCTGTTCAATCCACATTACAGCCAATGCCTGTTCACGCTGTTTACATGCTGTTGATTTTGTACATTGATAATTTGATTCATCCATAATGTACAGGAAGTATACAGTCTCAATGCATTGTATGGAGATTGAACTGTTGAACTGAGTTGAACTGTTCAGTCATACTAATGTTCACATATAATGAGTGTACACACATCATAAATAGAAATGACTAGGCTAAAATTGTCTCCAGAGGCAGATGATGAGAGAGAGAGAGAGAGAGAGAGAGAGAGAGAGAGAGAGAGAGTTTATACATATAGTTATCCCCCCCTATAAAATGGGTGAATAAAAACTGGCCACCAACCTCGATCACTCTAGGATACACTGGCCTCCAATGCAAGCTAGGAATTCTGGGACATGTAGGCTCCTAATGGATCTGAAAAAGGCCAGTTTGAGAAAGGTTGTTTTAATGGTAATGCCTATATCTATTTGAATAATTGTCAAAAATATCAGCCAAGAGCCATGTATTGAGAAAAAAATATCTACAAATAACATCTTAATTACACAGCAATATTTTCTGAACAAGTTCACGAAATTATTGCCTGCACATTGATCTCAGGGCAGGACTCACAATAGGAAAATAATAGGTCATGGAAAATCTTGTTGTATTTTCCCATCAAAAAAAATGTCTAGTTTGCTACTTTTGACTCATGATGGGATGGATTTTAAGGTCTAAAACTGGCTTGTACCAAAGCTTAATAGGACCCAGGTTGTTGAAGGCAATATGCTGAGTCTGTAAACCGCTTAGAGAGGGCTGTAAAGAACCATGAAGCAGTATATAAGCCTAAGTATTAATGCTATTGCTATTGCTATTCCTTTGTATGAATCATATTCAGGCATGATTAAGGGGCAAAAACCTTGGATCCTGATTGGCAGAATAAGAAGGAAATCCTCCATAAAAAAGACATGAAAGCAAGTCTTGCCACACTTAACTAACAGATTAACAGATTAACAGAGTTGGAAGGGACCTTGTAGGTCATCTAGTCCAACCCCCTGCCCAAGCAGGAGATCCTACACCATTTCTGAAGAATGGCAGTCCGATCTCTTCTTCAAAGCCTCCAGTGATGAAGCTCCCACAACTTCCAATGGCAAACGGTTCCATTGGTTGATTGTTCTCACGCCACTGGTTGATTGTTCTCATTCAATTGGTTGATTGTTCTCACTATACTATTCACACTATACTAACTAGTTTTCAATAACTAGATCTATTTGAAACTCACATTTTTAATGTGATTGCTAGTTAACCCATCTCCTACATTTTCCTAATACGTGGAACTATAAAGATTGGTTCCACATACTATATTATATAGAATTGGTATGAACCTTGTTTTTGTGTTTTTTTTAACAGCTGAGCATGTTTTGCAAACCCAGCCTATATTGTGAGTTTCTAATTCAGTGTATTATGTGAATCCCCCTAATGGACTAATTCAAAAACCAAATTAAGAATTTTTGTGCAAAGACAGCATACTCTAATCTAATTTTATTCATTTGCTTTTCAGTTTTGTATTTGACAAAGCCCCTTGTACTAATAAGTTCAGTTCTATCCCTTGGTGCTTATGAATCAGAGAATGCTGCGTTTCATATTTAAGCAACTGTCTTATTAAACACTCAAGACTGGTTAGTTGTGCCACCTCTGACCTTACAAGGCAAATGTTCTGTTTCAATCCTTCTTCCAGATTTCATGCATAATTCTAATGGGTGATTAGTCCAATTAAACTGACAGCCATTTCAATGGCTTATGCAAGACTAGCCGACACACAATATGTAATTTTAACTACTACTTTTTTTTCTTTTTTTCTTTTTTTGTTTAAGGAATGGCTTTTGATTCTGCCATGAACTAAATCATTTTATCAATTCCCCTCCTGTCTTTTTAACTTCTCCCATTAAACTACAGAGCTGGAACATATTCATGAATAGCTCCTTTCTGCTTTAACTCAAGTGGTTCCTGACATATCAAAAAACTGGTCATTAACTCACTCAAAGACTTTTACAATAGCCTCTTTAAATGAGCCCCAGTATGAGGCATTTGCAAGAGGGGGACTCTCCATTGCTGGGACTCTGCTATTAAAAAGTTGATGTGATACGAGAGTCATTTTCATCTCTGAACTCTTCTTTTGCATCTTCTCATTGTTTCAAGAAGCACAAATGTTCTACAGATCTTCAAATGTTCCTTCTTTGCATGGGGACACCATGTTCTTGGGGCTAGATCGCCTCCATGGTTCCATATCTCTTGAACTTAAAACTCAAAAGCAGGGAAGGCCACGCCTAGCTGTACTATTTTTGGAAGTTCTGCTGAGATCCTGAACCAATATGGTTTGTTTAACAATGTCAGATAAGATAAATTAAGATGGATGAGGCTACCTACTACCTAAGTCAGGAACCACTTCTTGACATTATGCATCCCTCCCATACTCACAGGCAACCGTTCGTAACCTCAATGATGCAGCATGATGAAACCTGCATTCTGACATCATGGCACATTTTTTACCTTGTTGTGCTTGTGTTGCAAAGTTGCATCCAAATACACAAGGGGGTGAAATTGGTGCATTGCAATGTCATGATGCACATTGGGTTTCTGCAACCCAACAAGACAGACACAGATTTCAGAGGATAATTAGAACTGCAGAAAAAACAATTATTTCCAACCTGCCTTCCATTGAGGACCTGTATACTGCACCAGTCAAAAAGAGGGCTGTGAAAATATTTACAGACCCCTCGCATCCTGGATATAAATTGTTTCAACTCCTACGTTCAAAACGATCCTATAGAGCACTGCACATCAGAACAACTAGACACAAGAGCAGTTTTTTCCCGAAAGCCATCATTCTGCTAAACAAATAATTCCCTCAACACTGTCAAACTATTTATTAAGTCTGCACTACTATTAATCTTCTCATCGTTCCTATCACCCATCTCCTCCCACTTATGACTGTATGACTGTAACCTTGTTGCTGGTATCCTTACGATTTATATTGACTGTTTCCTAATATGATTTGATTGCTTATCTGTTCCCTTTGACTATCATTAAGGGTTGTATCTTATGATTCTTGATGAATGTATCTTTTCTTTTTTGTACACAGAGAGTGTATGCACTAAGACAAATTCCTTGTGTGTCCAACCACACTTGGCCAATAAAGAATTCTATTCTATTCTATGATAAAACCTGCATTGTGACATCATGGCACAATTTTTACCTTGTTGTGCTTGTGTTCCAAAGTTGCATCCAAATACACAAGGGGGTGAAATTTGTGCATTGCAATGTCATGATGCACATTTTTTGTCCCTTGCCCTAGCTGTATACCCACAACCCAATTTTCAATCCCCAAAGCTGAAATTAAGTGACATACATCGTTAATGTACAGGCTGGCTATTAAGGAAAGAAAAATACATTTATTATTTCCATTCTTAAAAGTGCTCCTACCATCCAAAAAGTTTCTGCTTCAAATCTGCTCTTCCAGTGATGTCACTGTAACATCGGAAATGTTCTTTGTGACTTTGAAACCAGCCTCTCTCTCTCTGTCTGTAACTGTATGTATATCTGAAGAAATATACATGAGGTGTGAGGAAGAGGCGGTAGAAGATCAGTCACCAATCTGAGTGTTCAATGAATATGCAAAAGTAATCCAACCTCATTATCCTTTAATGAGATCTTTAGATTAGGTCACTGTCTATGTTTTTCTTTTTCTTTTTTGAAAACAGCTCATGTTTCCTCAACCCAAATCCCTTTATAATTTATTTCAGACTGATTTAAGATTTTCTACTATTACATCCTTTTGAGTACAAATCTTTATTAGAGGAGAAGTGTCCCTTTGCTTTGGAAAAGACATCTTACTTCTTCCCATAGGTTCTTCACATCTAAGCTTATTCATTCTTTTAAGATCTACCAAGAAAATCTTGGCAGATAGAAGTAGAGCTAGGTAGAATATAGAAGAAAATCCCTTTAGTGCAGAGGTCTTCAAACTTGGGAGCTTTAAGACTTGTGGACTTCAACTCCCAGAATTCTCCAGCCAGCATGGAGAATTCTGGGAGTTGAAGTCCACAAGTCTTAAAGTTGCCAAGTTTGAACACCTCTGCTTTAGTGTATTTCCTGGGCCCGGTCTGGTTCCCAGAGCCATGCTCGCCAGGAATTCTGGGAAATGCCAGGTTGAGAAAGACTGAGGAAGTTTTTTCCCCCCTCAAAAAGCAGACCCATTTTTATCTTCTATGTCATGGACCTCTGCCACTCAAGCAAGACCTTTGGTTCCATCTGGTTTTAACCTAAGTGAGAGCTTGTTTTAAGTAAACTAACTCTGTTGTTTCAAGTGGCTTTTCTATTCTGAGGTTGACCCCTTTTTCATTTTGTATTTGTTAACTGAGATAGAGGGATGGTAGTTTTAACCTTTTCTCAACTGCCACGACCATTGGCATTAGGCTCCAATCATCTGGCATGCTTGAATAACCATGGTATCTGAAAGAGTTGCATGGTCCTGCAAATATTGACAGGGAATTGTTTAAAGGAAAAGCGGGGGTGGGAGGGGTGAGATGAAAAAGGCAAGATAAGATAACTGATCTATTTCTGTCTCTCTTTTTTTATTTGTTTGTTTGTTCTGATTTTTTTTATTCTCAACAAGAGGCAGAGGCACAAAATTAGATATGGTTAAACAGCTTGCTTGCTTATTTATTAATAAATAAATAGTCCCCCTAACTAGACATACTTCAAATCTCTTTCTAAAGGCAATACTTGGAAATAAATCCCACTGTAATCAGTTGGAACTCCTTGCCAGCAAATAGCATTGGAGTTGGGTGGTAGGCCCCTTGGGTCTTCCTTTCTGTCATAGCAATGTGTGTCATCTACCAAGAGAGAATGGCTATTTATTATTCTTGGAAAGATATCAATTGTGTTCGATAGACATTAATATCTAGATTAACCCTGGGGAAGATACAACATGCAGTGCAGCACAGGTCTTCTTAAATGCTTCGTGAGTAATTGAGTTGTTATTTGCTAATAGATTTCTTCTGTTTTATTACTGTTGTTTTCTTAAGACGGATTCAGAAATCCATTCCAGTTTGATCTGTGCACAATTAGAATACGATTTGCAAAACAAAGCCAAAACTACTATTTTTATTTTAGATTTTCACTATTGTCTTCTCAAAGAGCATGATTTATTTTTTTAAAAAAGGGCTCCCATTCCCAGTCATGTGTATTCGGTGCCTCTTACCACTGAGGTAAGTTTTGGTTAGTTTTGGGGAACCGTAAAATGTCTAATTGTAACAAGTTTAAGTGTAGTACTTCTAGGATTTTGAACAGATTTACACAAAACTGTTTTAGTAACATATAAAAGATGAACAGGCACCAGATCAAAAATCCTTAAGCAGTTTTGGATCGTCTGCCAAAATATTTAGAAGACATTAATCTTTCACTTCCTCTAATTCAGATAGCCAGACATTTGTGTCCTCAAAATGACATCATTAACAACCAAGAGAAAGACATCGATAGGCTTGGGGAATCCAAAGGCCTATAGAAGAATAGTTTCAAAGCATAAAAATGTACAGGACTCTCCTTAAGATAATTAAGTTATGCATGCTCACCAGCTATTTATTAGTGGGGGCAAATACTATGGGTTGGGTTGGGATGGAATGGCAAAGAGCAAAGATAATTGTCTGCAATTCTAAAATAGGGGTCCCTTCCTTGTTAAAAACAAAATGAAATATTTTTCCATGGCCTGGTGGGATTGGGCAATTATTTATTGACATCTTAATATTCTGCCATTTCTCTGACTTTATTCTCCCAGCAACCTTGTGGGAAAGCCTAGCTGAGAAAGAAGTCCTGTTTGGCATTACTGAATCAGAAGTACTAATTGCTCCCAATGAGTTTTCCTTCCTTTTCCAAATTTTTCCAGATAACATCAGTTTCTTCAAGATATCTGAATCTGGATGAAAAGAGTTTTGGTGTATACAATGGAACAGTCATATAGGTAGTCTTCGACTTATGACCATAATGGAGCCTGCCCATTACAGTTGCAAGTTGTGACATCATAAAATGAGGTCACCCACATGACCAACTCAATTTTACTAGATGGTTGTTAAATGAAAGTCACAATCATTAAGTGAGTGTTGTGGTCATTAAGCCAATACCACAGTTATTAAGCAAATCAATTGTTCGGTATACGCTGGTTTTGCTGAAAATTGGAAAAAAACCACCAGATTTTGGCAAAAAAAAGTCATAAAATGCAGTCACATGACCATAGGACATTGCAAATGGTGATAAACGTGAGCCAGTTGCCAAGCGCCTGAAAGGCAGTCACGTGATCGCGGGGGTGAGGGGCACCATTGGAACTTTAGAACCAGGTCATAAGTACCCCTGTGGAGACCCATTGTTACTTCAAACTAAGTGATCTGTTGTAAATAAAGGACTACCAGGCTTCCTCCACTGAAACATTCCGGGTATTTTTGTGACTGCTTTCACTAATGTGATTCAGATGAATGTAAGGTCTCTGCATGCTGCTCACCTAATTGAGTTCAGCTCTCGATGATTTCAAGGATGTGTCCAGATAGTTTTGTGTGGAAGTAGTATACTGCCCTGTTCTGACATTTCTTGTCCTTTTCTTTTTCATTTATTTCTCAGACTAATTGAAACCTTGGGACTTCCTGGTAACTCTCATCCATGTACTGATTAAGTCTGATCTGAAAAGCATTTTGTGATCAGCCCATATCTTATTTGTAATCTTGGAATGGATGACCACCTGAAATCACCCAGTATCCTCATCGGGAACTGAAGGTGGCTCTTGCTGAATTTAATCCAGCCTCCCAATTGCTAGAACATGGACTGGGTCTCCATGAGGAAAATTCCTCTCTGCAGCACTGAGGACATACAGTTATCTCCACCTTGCAGACTGAATCATATTCCTGGTGATGGTCATCTCTAAACTCATCTTCTGACATACCATGAATATCCACAGAAGGAGATGTGGCCTGTTTCACACCATCATGCTACTAACTCTACCCCTTGTGTTCCTTGTATGCAACTCACCTGCATCCATGTCATCTAAATAAGGCTAATAAAAAAGAAGTGAAGGAAAATAATTTACCTTGCTGGCCAGTGTTGACTTAAAACAAATATGAATTAAAGTTGTAAGTATTTTTGTTCATGAATTACCTCAGATTCACAGAGCCATCCCATCTTCCTGACCTTCCTTCTCACAGGATTCATGCACAAAGCTCCTTGCTCAAGTTCCAACTGACCTGCTTACTGTATTATTGGAATCATTTTTCAGAGTGAGATAGTAAGTGTACCTATCTATGTATTACATATAAATGTAATACATAGATAGGTACACTTACCTTCGCTACCGGTTCAGAAATGTGAGCGTGCGCGTGCCTCTTCTGCACATGCACAGAGCCTTCTGCACATGCGCAGAGGGTCAAAAACAGGATGTAATGACGTCCCGGCGGGAGGGGGGAGCCTCCCACCACCAGCCCTACCAGTTTGCATGAGCAAACAGGTGATTTCACCGCTAAGCTGGATGTTTGTTTATTAAACATCAGTAAACATGAAAAAGAGTTACTTGGCAAAAATAAGAAGATTGACTGGCAAAAGAAGGGAGGCAGAGCCATGATCAACAGGCAACAATTGACCTAATCAATACTTACGAATGAAGGCGAATATATGTGTCACAGGATAATATTGCAGGATCCAATCTGGGTCAGTCACTAAGTCCAGGGATTTAGTCTTCTGAGCTTTTGGTCTTGTGCTGGAGCCCATCCTCAGGGAACTTCTCTCTAGCAGAGTCTGTTAGAGAGACTCTGTAGTTCTCTAAATCTAAAGGCCGAGAAACAAATGTAGCATCGAAAGTCACAAAGGGTTTTTGGTTATTGCTGTTTTCATTCTTTCATGTACACACCAGCACCAGAAAACAGTTGGAAAGTAGGATACCAGGTAATCTTTTATCTATTCTGCTCCTAAGGAAACAATTTGATGAACAGGGAAGATGTATTTGTATTTACTAGTTTGTCAAATATGTTCAAGATAGCAGATATAAATATAAACATGGATATGAACGAAAGAAATGAATACAGATAAATGGGGACAGTAGGACAGGGATGGTAGGCACACTGATGCGCTTATGCACTCCCCCTTTACAGACCTCTTAGGAATGGGGTGAGATCCATGGTAGACAGTTTAAGGTTGAAGCTGTGTGGGTTAGATATGTCCAACAAAAAGGATGCAGAAGTCTACTTTGAGTGACAGTTTGGATATTTCAAGCAGCTTTTTCCACCCTATGGAACCAACAGCTGGCTATCCTAGAAAAATTGTTCCTTTTTCCTTTCGCTTTTTGACAGTCACATTTTGATTCCCTATTGGTTCTTGCAAGAGCATTCCATCTATTTCCTAAGTCCTTATCCTTTATTTTTGAAACTCATCTCAATGATTAAGTCCTCCATGTATATTACAGGATTATCCTGCTGCTCTATTTTTTTTAGGATGTGTAAGGTCCACCTAATTAGCTTCATTGGGCTTTCCCATTAACATTATTTGGTGGCCATTTGTAATGGTGCAGAGGCATTTTTGAGCACAATTGTGCAACCATATCGCATAAAATATCATCAACTTACATAATTTCCATCTAATTCCAATGCCTAATATGCTTCTTCCAGGATTACATTCCTGCTTTCATTATTATTTATTAGCCATTTTTTGTTTAATACTGCCTTTTCCAGATACATCTATTGGCATTCCAATTGATAAGTTAACTTTTTCCTTGGTAAATTTATCAAAGTTTATAAACACATCTTTGTTGCAGATATATTGACTTGATGCACCTGCATAGAGCAAAAAAATTCTTTTCAAATTCAGGCTCATTCCAATTTCAAATAAGCATTTATTTGCTAATATAAATACAGTTTCATTGTACCTTGTTATTGTTGCAGGCTTAACTTTTCTTTTAATACAATTGATTTCATTATCTCTCTCTGTTGTACAGGTCTTAGCTTGGTAAAGTCTGTATGCACTTTTAATTTGTCCTGTTTTATTACAGTTGCACTAAGCTACATTTCTATCCTTTATCATGTTTCGAGACTTCCCTTCCGTTGCATGGCTCAAATCATGCTGGTATGCCTCCAGTATGGCAATTACAATCTCAAGGGAAATTTCATCATGAAGTTTGATTAACTCTACTATATATTTATAGTTTTCTGGTAATGATCTTAATAACAGTTCCTTGATTAAATCAACAGAAAGGTTCACACTATTTTGTTTTAGTGAGTTCTGAATAAACACTCAGCCACATGTTCAATTAAAATTCCACTCTACAGTAATTTCAGATTTTACAGATTTTCTGAACCTTAGAATATTATTGCTGATTTCTATGCTTGCATAAGTCTGTTTAAGCTTGCCCCAAATCTCCTTTCCTGAAGAACAATTTTTAAATCAATTTATAGTTTGCTGAGTTTAACCACAGAATTATTTCAGACCTAAGTTATATATCCTGTTTCATCCAACCTACAGTATCCTAACTTGAGCCTCCTCTGGATATAGCACCTCCATAACTTTTAGAGGTCCAATTTTTCAAGTAATGTCTCCATTTTCATTGTCCGATGTTGTTTCTTTCCTATTTTCAAGCATGAGGTTTTCTGATGTTACTGTCATTTTTAAGAATGTTATACTAGCTTTGCAGGTATAAATAACATAGTTATCTATTAGAATGTTTAAGTTCTAATGTGAAGGCACAGTGTGTGAATCTTAACTCAGCTGTTATATCTGGACCAAATATATGGAAACAAATTCAGATGTTGTGGATAAGGTCCTTGAGGACTTAGTGTTTAATTTGGACCTCTTCTGTATTCCTTTTGTAGGAAATTCCTGGGGATAACTCCCAGATTACTTTGCACCCAGGACAATCCCAGCCACCAGTAGTGGAATTCAAATCCCGTCGCTACCAGTTCACTCGGGGGTGCGGGGGCACTTGTGCACACACGCAACACTTCTGCGCATGCGGGTCGGCAGAGCCTCCCGCCACCATCACTACTGGTTCCCCTGATCTAGGACAAACTGGTAGCAATCCACCACTGGTGTAGTCAGAGCGGAGTAAGTATATGGCCCACCCAGTTCATTTAAGCAAAAAGGTTACTTGTTGTTTATATACAAACATTAGCAAATGTCAAAAAAGCTATCTAGCAAAACAGGACACAGACAGAGAAAGAGACAAGAACCAACAGGTAAGAGATAAACTGTGGAGATTCAATAAAAAGACCACTGCGAGAGCAGAAGTTCTCTAGGGTAGGAGAAAGGAGGACAAGAGCTTGGCATCTCTAATCTTCCCCAATCTGATTCCACTGAGCAGAAAACCCATAAAAAGAGAAGTTGTCTCTAAAGCCAACAGATCACCATTTTCTTCCTCTAGTAAGATGCCTCAGGGCAAGAATTAGGGTCACTGAATAGTGCAGACAACCAAGCTGAATGTCTTCACCCATCCCGCAAATGCAAAACCTAGAGATAACTTGCCCCTGAAGTTCTGCAGACCCGAATTCTTCTGATCAACCCACTAGCTAGGGGTGATTGACCTAGAAAATAACTTTATAATTCAAAGGCTTTACACAATGAGTATCGCTACGTATTATGGTTATGATTCACTATAACAATGCTCCGTCTTTTGATTTCTATAGAATAGCTAATGGTAAGATCACAATATGAGGCTTACATAGATCCTATTCTTATTTGTGGCTTATTTCCCTGCTTTACAGCATTGCTCCACTTGGCACTCCCATGCTAGGATCACAACATCTTGAATTTCCAACCAAGATATTGGAAGACAGGCTGGTTAGCAAGACTGGATATTGTTATCCCAACATGCCAAAAGATGCCAGTTTAGAAAAAGGCCAGAAAGTATCTCCTTATTCAAAATTACAGCCAGAGACTCATTACTGTTTGCTGGCTAAATAGAGAATGAACAGAGGTCCCAGTTTTTAAAAAGTAAGTAATGCAACTAGGAGCAGCATTTTCACTATATATATATATAGATGGATGGAGATGGAGAAAGAAGATGGAGAAAGAACCCAGAATGTAGTGAATGTGATTTCGCTCAATTGTGGTTCCAGAAAAATCTTAGCTATGTAGGAAAAACCTGGCTTAAAGGAAAAACACACATTAAACCTACGAAAAGTAAGAAAATAGACATTGGGCCTGTACAGGGAGGAACATGAGATGTGGGTGTGGCCTACTGAGGACGGCTAACGAGCCAAAAATAGCTATATAGGTCTCCCACAATGCAACACAAAATTTTGCTTGAAAAGATGGAGAAAGAACCCAGAATGTAGTGAATTTCGCTCAATTGTGGTTCCAGAAAAATCTTAGCTACGTAGGAAAAACCTGGCTTAAAGGAAACACACACACACACACACACACACACACACACGTGTATATATATATATATATATATATATATATATATATATATATATATTTGTAATTATGAATTTGCCAGCTCTGTCATCTTACCCACTCAAAACCAAACTTTTTTAAATGTTCTTAAGATTATTTCTGACCATGGCTTTCTCCTTCCTTCAGATTGTATTTCCTCTCTTCCTGTGCAATTCCAGTGGAAATAGAGGCCAGCTAATAGATGAAACTATTGTACTTTGTTTATTTAGGCATGGAATCAAAAGACGTTTGACTTGGGAAAGCAAGTGATTACATCAACGAATATAAAATCCCCCAAAGCTATTGCTACTCACTTTTATTTCTAGGCGCATGGGGACTCATTAGTTTCTACAGGTAGTGCTTCCAATGCTGAAAGTTCTCCTATCACTAAATCTACCTTTTCTGCGTATGGGAACCTTTGCAAGGCTTCTCCTTCTCATTTTATCCCCTTGCAAAGAAACACACTAGAACCATCAAGAATGATGAATTTGGTCTGAGACTGATCCTCCTCTCTCCTAGCAGTTATTTCCTCTTGATTATTTTAAACCTATTGTATTTTTAACTTACTTTCTGTCTGAAGCCAAAAGCGAGCACTGAGGTTTCCTAATGCAGTGTGTTAAAAGTAAGCCTTAAACAAAAATTGTACTTTTTAGTGGATTGTGAAATTTCAAAGCAGTCTACTGGGACCCTGAAATAGAGACGGCTTGCAAGGAGAAGGGAGCCTGGCATTCCTGCTACAAATCAGCAATATTTTTTTTCCTTTCTTTTTAGCATTTACACAAAGATTAAATTACCCATCTCCACAATGAATGCCAAGATTGTTGCAAATGTCCAAATAATTTAGGCCAGTGCTTGGCCAATACTTTTTTCTACTGAGGGACACATTTGCTCAAGGAAAAGCTGTTGAAGCTACAGGCTCAGTGGAGAATAAAACTGTGAACAAGGAATTGCCTTAAGCTCTTAGTCATACATCTTAGGGATGCAAGGGAATTTGAACGAATGTTCTCTTAATTTATAAAACATTTATTTCTTCATTAAGTTTCTGGGCTGTCCCACTCCAAATGACTCTGGGTAGCTTCACAATATTAAAAACAACTGTACCAATGAACACATCCCTAAACCTGTACTCATTCAAGGAATAAAATCATCCATCCATCACCCTAACCTAACGTGATGCCCTCCATATGTCTTTTGACCATAACTCCCCACAGTCAGCAGGGTCACTGGTAAGTGTCCTGTGAGTTATAGTCTCAAAAAACAATCGAGAGTGAGGATAGTGAAGTCAGCGTAATAACTCATCAGGGTTCTACTTTCATAAGAAGCCATGTTGGTGTGAAATTTTGGAGCTGAAACAGAGGCATTACAAACAAAAGAGCAAATAGCAAAGTTGGGTTAGGACAAAGGTTCATTTACAAGTTCAATGCTTTGGTGTGTTTACTCAGAAGTAAGCAATTGGGTGTGAGGAAAATGGGGGACGTACAGTGCATAAACAAAATGTTCCCTGAACTTGGTTCCTTCCAATTTACTTTAAATGCTAGCCAAACAGCCCTGTAAACTGAGGGACTGCAATCAACCCCACCTTCTAATTACCACTGTAGCAGCTTTTTTTTTTTTAAAGTCTGATAGGGCTACAGTTCTGAGATTACAGTTGTTAAACCAGCGAATCAAAGAGCCTTTGGATAGAGAATCAGAATTATATTCAGCATTAAAGGTGAAAATGAAGTGCAAATTCATAAGGAGACATTCTACATTTTCTTTAATTGTCTTTTATCTTTCCCAATAATTTCTCATATTGCGCCACTTTCATTTTCAGAACGCCCTGAGAAGTGAATTTCAGAAAACTATTAACAATTTCAAAAACTAGCTGCGATTCTAGGCTTCTTGCTGAGAAGTTTTAGAATACATCTGCTTAATACAGTATGTCTTCCCTTCTTCCGTATTTTTCTCTTTGATATCATTTAAATTTCTCTTAACCCGTTGGCTAGCATGAACTTGGTGGAATCTTCATAATTTATAACATCTGTGGTGTTTTTCTCCTGACTTTAATTAATTACTCTGCTCTGCTTTTAAGAAAAAAGAAGAAAAGGAAGAACGGGATGGATGTACATCGTATCAATTTAAACTATATATTGTAGTTGGAGAAGAAGAACCAAGAGAATATACTGCCCAAGGCCATGAGTCTCAGGCCTTCTCTTTCTCTCTCTATTTTTCTCTGCCAGCCAAAATATCTCAAAGATTTGTGACTTACAGTTTTTATGCTTGGGCTGTTAAAGGATCCTCTCTAAATCTTTTACGCCCTCTTCTAAAGAAATAAAAAGGAGTGTCTTTTAAGGACACCACAAACTGTCTAATGTTTTACATCATTTAGAGGGCTGTATACTTCTATTGTCAAGTAGATATCCTAATTCCTCAGGAAGAGGCTTTTCTAATGTTTGGAGAACACTAGTGGTGAAATTCAATTTTTTTTACTACCGTTTCTGTGGGCGTGGCTTGGTGGGCATAGCAGGGGAAGGATACTGCAAAATCTCCATTTCCACCCCACTCCAGGGGAAGGATACTGCAAAATCTCCATTTCCATGCCACTCCAGGGGAAGGATACTGCAAAATCTCCATTCCCACCCAACTTTGGGGCCAGCCAGATGTGGTATTTGCCGGTTCTCCAAACTCCTCAAAATTTCCGCTACTGTTCTCCAGAATCTGTCAGAACCTGCTGGATTTCACCCCTGGAGAACACATCTAAACAAGTTGCTTCAAAATAGGATTTCAATGCCAGTTATTTCAGATTGAAACTGCACTAACATCTGGTATCTCTAAAATTGATAACCAAATTCATTCACCTGTTTCTTTACCCAATCAGGCATTAAATGACTCTGTATTTTATATGATAATAAGGAGACAATCTCTCTAAAAGATTTTTGCAGGTGTAAAAGTCTCTGCTTGTATCAGGAGTTCCCAAATTCTTCAGCAGATGAACCACTTCATGAAGTTTCAGATTGTTCACTGATCCCCAAAGATTTAATATATGAAAATATAACAATTTTATGGACTACACTATTAGCTGTATAGTATGATGAATAAAAACAGCAACGACAAATGGACAATAACTTCATAAAAGTAAGCAATATTTTAAATATGAAAAATGTAAGATTTAACATACCTTTTTGGGGGGGCTGAAACTGTGATGTTATTAATGAGAAGGGTGCGTCTGCTGAGTGGGCGCTGATATTTAGTTGGAGATTAAGGAGTTTTAATCTATGTTACTATGCTCCTCCAGGTTCAATCTGTTCCTATTGACTTCCAGGCATTTACTGGACCCCCTTTTGTCCCCAACCATTTATCAATCCCTTGGACAGAATTCTTGGGGTTGTTATTGACTGTTCTGTGTAAATTCTGGCCTATGTGAAGCTAGTCTTGGACATTTGAGACCTACAGTGCCACTCTGTCATCTCTAATTCAGAAATACAAATAGCTCCACAAGAGGTGCTGGCGTATGGTGGACCCAACAAATGCTGTTCATTCTTCATGTCCCTTTCCCATCATGCAAGATAGTTTAAAACCCTATCAACAAAAACTTTTCCAATGGCAGAAATCCAGGTTAAAAAGGAAAAAAAATCAAAAAACCGTAGAGGGGTTAGACTGAATTGAGGGGGAAAAAACTGACTTTGAAGACAGGGCTAAACAGGTACATTATAAATATACTTGGATTTTGTACTTAAATACAACAATTGCAAGGCTCAGCAACTTCACTACTTAACAGCACATCGTGCAGCCTTAAATGCAAGCCCTGTGTGTTTCAGAGAGCATACTCCTAGGAAAACATGCCTAGATTTGTAATCCCCAAGCATTTATCTGAATGAGATGCGCCTTCAGAATACTTCCTAGCAAAAGAGCTTCACAACTGACTAAAGAGCATCAACTGAGAATGGAAGAATTGCACAGCATATCATCACATAAGGGCCACAACTCGCATGCCTTCATGAAAGACCAGGGTACAAATATGTAAAATCAGCCATTGAAAGAGTTTTGTTGATGAGGTTTTAGCTTGCATGATGGGAAGAAGTATGAGGAATGTACAGTGTTTATATTGGGTAAACCATTCATTAACACTTTTGTAGAACAATGTGTATTTCTGAATTAGAGACAGCATTTAATTGTGGCACCGTAGGTCTCCAACATTCAAGACTAGCTTTATAGAGGCCAGAATTTACACAAAACAGTTGATAACATTTTTGTGCTAATGTCACAATGCTTGTTCTTTTAGCCTTATCCTGGTTTGTTGCAGATTGGTGTATTTCTCCCCTCCCCCTGCCCCCATGATTGCTTGAAGAGACTGGCCATGTGTCCTCTGCATGCCAAAACTTGGACAAGCCTACCCTTTGAGTTAGGTGGGTGGCCCACAGATCTTGTCTCAAAAAGCTCCCAATAAAGCCACGTTTTGTGGCAGTCTTTTGGCTTGAGGTGAGAATTTCTCCTAACAAGGTTCTGCAAAGGGGCAGTTTACTTGTAAGCTGCCATTAATTGAGAATTCCTGAACGGACGAGCTATCTCACCAGCAGCAGTTTCAAACTCCTGAGCTCTAGAAGATTGCATCTGTGCAGCAGCTCCTCTCTACCAACGGGAGGGGAAAACTTGCAAAGTTTAGTCATCTAAATGGCCCTCTTATCTTCCAAAACCTAGAGCCAAAAAACACAACAACCACTCATTTCCCCCCTCATCCTCACCCCCTACGCCTTGCACAAATGACCTAAACTTGGTCAAGTTCACATGTCCCCAGAGATGATTGCATTTCACTGCTTCAAAAGAGCTTTGGTCTGCACAGCCTGTAGCAGCAAATTTACACTTCAAAAAGCAGACAGCTTTTTTCCACATCTTATTCACTTAATGGGTGAGAATGTAAAATTAGTTCCGTTGCTGATGAGGACCTTAAGCGAATTGAAAAGTGTTCATTTGTCAGCACAGACTTACTGCCTGGAACATGATTATATAGCTAATCCAATAATGGGTTTTGATGCTGAGCACTTATTTATATACAGCATCTATTGTTATCTGTTGATAATCAGGGCCTACAATTTACTCTTATTTTCCAAGTGTGTCATTAGATACAGAGACATCTCCTGGATATTACATGTGGTTAACAGTCCCGCAAATGCACATGAACAAAACCTCAGGAACCGAGCACTGTCTGCTTCTAAATGAATCAGGGTTGAATTTGAGCTTATAGGGTTTAAAATACTAATGACAAATAAAGTATGCTGAGAAAGGAATCTCTGAGTATTATTTCATGTGGCACTAGTTTAAATTTTTGCATCCAAATGTTGCTGTTTCGGAGAGTTTTTATGGACAAACATTTGGCTGTCTTTCTGATATTAACTTCCCCTGAGTGTTAGTGCTTAAAAATGTTTGGAATATTTACAAGGTTTTTTTAAAATCAGGCTTCTTAAGTTTACATTATGTAGGGGGACTAACTTCATAATAGTTTTAATAATTCCCCCAAAGAATGTTAATTTTCTGTTTACACACCATACACCACATTCTGCACTTTAAGAGAAGACAAATGAAAATGTTTTCCCAAGGCGCTGGAATAATTTAACACAGCTGCATTTTATGTATATTTGGAATGGTTTTAAGGATCAATGAAGAACAGGTGACCTAAATATTATTGGTGACCTACATTTTTTTTTACTATTGCAAAGTGCTCTGCAGGAGATTAGTTATGAAGATGATGTAGAAGCTTCAGCTGAGGCCCAATACAGTAGCTCAAATCATTTTTGGTGCATCTCAGTATACCCATATCACACCGCTACTGCATGGATGGGGCTGGTGGGGACCTGAGTATACATGCTATGTACTCCCTGAGCTTGATTGGTCAAAGAGCATGAATTTTACTTGGGCTGCAATCTATCTCCTGTTGATAGGGCCACTGATGTTTCTTCTGCTTGTACTATCCATCCTTGTTGCTGTTTCTCTGTGCATCTTGCCTGACCCTCGGCAAGCCTATCCCATCAGAAATGCGCATTATCAGGCCAACCACCATGGCCTTTCTACATGGGGCCAGCTGCAATTGCATGAGGATATGCTGCATGCTATTTTCCAGAATTGCAAAGAGTGGAGAATGTGGGGAAAGTGAAAAGAGTGAGAGTATAAGAAGGAAGACGGTAGGTTGTTTTGCCTCTGACAGTTGGTGATAAGATTGGCTAGGAAACAGTCCTGTCCTCAGCCCTGGGTAATAATAATAAGCCAACATTGCGGAAATCAGGTAGTTCTGATGGCTTAGATGGTTAAAGAAATTAGACAAGCTCGCTATTAGGCAATGATCATGCCAAAAAGGAATATCACAGACCCAGTGGTGTATTAACCATTAAGCAGGCTAAGCACATGCTTAGGGCACCAGGCCCAAAGGGGGCACCACGAAGTTGAGAAATGTCATAGAACTTTTATGTAGCCTAAGCTTGGCTTCGTTTGTACAGTATGTACAAGGGAGGGGGCACTGAGATTTGTCAGTGCTTAGGGCACCAGTGAGCCTTAATCCGCCACTGCACAGACCTACTGATTTCAATAGGGGATAACAGTGCAGACCGATAGCGTACAGTATTTTTCCACCCTTCCTTCTGTTGAATCATGTACAAATCTCAAATATTGCCTGCAGTTTTCTTGGGAAGTGGTTTGCCACTGCCTCTTTCGAAGGGCATAGAGAAAGTAGAGAAAAGCCCAAGGGAATCCAACTGGCTTGAGGCCAGAACTCCCAGTCTCCCAGTTTCTAGTCTGATGCCTTAACCACTATACCAAACTAGCTCTTGAAGTAATATCAACTCATTCAGTACTCCTTCACTACAGTGGGGTTTATTTCTAGGGAAAGTGGGTATACAACAGTTTCAATCAATGCCTTGGAATGAAATACTAGCTAAAACAAACTTGGCTGAAGTGGGCTTTTTTTGGTTTTCCGTTAAACTGCAACTGGAAGTTGTGGTTTGGTGCACATTTAGCTTGAATTGGCTGTTGTAGCTTCATCAAAGTCTGGCTTGTAGCACATTTCAATACTATAATAGCCCTAGTTGCAGAAATACCCTGGAAATGAATCTTTTTGTTTAACTGCCATATGACATATCTCTAAGTTCTTTAATTACATTAAAAAAAAAACCAGTGCAGAATAATTACTGAATTGTTGGACAAGGACCAGAGAGATCTAGATTCAAATTTACCTCTCAGTCCTGCCTACTTCACAGCATTGCTGTTGTGAGAATAAAACAAGAGCTAAACTTATTTTTGTCTCTTTGCAAACTGGGCTAGAAATCTGTTAACAATGAAAGAAAAACAGTTGTGTGAGCTTTGATCACAATTGTAGCTTTGCCCACAATTCATTAGCAGATGAATTTAGGTGCCATACAGAATGTTAAAGCAAAAGAAACTGTTGAACTGTCTTGCCTGAAATACACAAATTATGGCACATTTTCATTTCAACAATCATTTTGGTGGATGGTGACTGAGTTTTGTTCTCCGCCAGCCTGCAATATATTCCTGTTTTGGTTGCAGAACAAAATCTTACAGAGATGGGGGGGGGGAACCCATCAATGTAAGATTTAGAGCTTTCTTTGTCTAAAGCATCACAATATATATTATTTAAAATGCAAAGTTTACACTTTATAACCTTATATAAAGATTTACAGTTTACATCGGTAAGGATTTTGCAAACATAGGCACATAGACACAGTGTAATGAAAGAAAAAGCAGTCCTGATCTGATTGAGAGCTAATAAAAATCAGGACTGAAAACTGAAAATAGCACCCTTATCATCTTTCTTTCATTTAGACCTGATTACTAGGGGATTATAATGCAATCACAGCTATGTGTGAGAGGTAACTATGGGAACCAGTTTTAACTGTTTATCTAGCCAAAGATCTTAATTTAAGTTTGAACACTCACATTCATTTATATGAAAGATGCCAAGGAGACAAAACACAGAAAAAACAGATGCTTGCTTGTTCTTCTCATTTAACTTTATAAGCTACCGCCCAATTTGTCTTTCAAGGCCAAAATTAATTTCTGATGACAGTGTGAGTAAGTAATAAATGAAAAGTTCCTGTCCTGGGAAACTTGGTTTGAGTCAGGCTAATTTTCAGCAGGACGAGAAAGTGGGGAGGGGGAAATGCAAACACAAACCAAACTATATTGACATCAATAACATATATATTCGCTCTTCTGCTGATTGCCAGGGTTTCTAGAGGGAGCATAACACCTTTCTCCAGAGGTTGATTTGAATAAGGGGGAAAAGAAATCATACTGACAAGACAACATACTGTCCATTCTTTCTTTCTTGTGCTATTTCTCAAGTAAATTCCTTTATTTCGATTTGGATCCCCAAATCATTGAAATGTCCTTCCCCCAAAATTAATTTGTGCATCTTGCTTGTCCCAGCACAAGAAGAGCCCACCTATCATTTTGGGTAAGCAGAATGGCTGATGTTGTCCCCAGCCCACTGCTAGCTTGCTGGGAAGGCCATCACCATGTAATTTTTCTGGCTCTCCGTTAATACTAGTGTTTTTCCTTCTCTGTTGATTTAAGCCAGACAATCTGACCCATAACTGTTCTACATTCCAAATCATTCAAATGCCTCTGCTCTATTCCAACTGGCTGGTGTGTGCTTTGATGGACATGCCCCTCCATTTTTCCTTTTCGTCTATCAATGGCTATTTTGTTTGCCTGCCAGGAAAGACTGGACAATTGGTTTGTTCATGTGTTCATTCGTTTATTTATTTATTTATTTGCAGGTAAATAATGGAATGGGAAATGCTGACTCTTTGTTTTAATTGGATGACATTGGCAAGAGTTCTGTGAAGTTTCCCTTCATAACTCAAGTGGCAAGAAGAACTACCCATGTTTCCGCAAAAATAAGACAGGGTCTTTTTTTTTTTTTTGACCCTCCAAAATAAACGCTTGGCCTTATTTTATTTTCAGGGAGGTCTTATTATTTTTGAGGTGTAGGAGGCGATGAGCATGGTCACCTCTTGGCTGCTGCTGACACAGCCGCTTATCATCTGTTCGCCCCTGAGGCCATGCATGCACTTCCAGCCATGGCTTCCAACCATGCTTCCCAGGACTCTGCACCATGCCGTTGGCCCAGCCACGCTGCTGCGACTGGATGTCCCATCACCGCCGCCGCCGCCTTCCTAATGGCTTTTGTGGCGGCCATCAGCATGACAGAAGGGGCATGGTGGCTAGAGTTGCGGTAGCGGCTGTTAGGTAAGGGCATGTGGGGTGTGTGGGACATGTTCCCCCCTTCCTTCCCCCCATCCGGTCTCACCTCCTCACCTCATGTTGTTTGCGCGGCAAGCAACCAGAGGAAATGGCAGGGACCAGCTGCACCTGCGTTTAAATATTTTGGGGGAGGGCTTATTTTCAGGGGAGGATTTATTTTAGCACATGTGCTCAAAAGCCTGATTGGGCTTATTATCTGGGGAGGCTTTATTATCTGGGAAACAGGGTTTAAAACTATTGTTTTCCTGGGTTTTTTTTACCAGTGCTCAAAAGAGACAATTATTGGTACTTGGTTCCCTGGCATGAGGAAAAGAAGGAAGAGAGTCTTTCAGGCTTGTTGACCACAGTCCATACTGTCTCTTAGATGAAGTGGAGGGAAGGATTGACATCTGGATAGGGAGTTCTTAAACCAGTTTGATTTCCAGTCAGATTTTGCCCTAAAAACAAGCAGCTGAAAACTAAATGGGACCAGGAATGAAGATCCATCTGCAACCATCCCTGGAGATGATTGTTCTAAGAAAAAAAAATAAGTTTTCCTAGTTTTTATGGATTTTAAGGATAGGGATCTTTTAGCTTTGTCAGTGTACGAAGCCCATTGGGTGTTTAACGCAGTTGTTTTCTTTCATTTCACATGTAAACTGGCAGAAAAGAGACATCACATCACTTGTGTTCGGCATTATCTCAGCTACTTCTAGGACTAGCATAAAAAAGACTGGTAGTTTCAGGTGACTTCTGGTGCCTTGGTCATTCATCCTTGACTTAAAAAGGTACAAGGCCAAAAATAATCAGCTATCTTGAAAACCTGAAAGTTATGCCTATATATCAGTGACCCTTGAATAGGTAACAGAGTCTACATTTATTCCTTCCTCCTTTTTTATTCCCTCATTATATTTCTTTTCATGTCCATATATGCATGAGTTAACATAATAAATGTTAACTCTTGTGCCTATTAATTAGTAGATTTTTTTTTATTAAAAAAACCCTCATTTTTCCCCCTACTGGATATTCAATTTGAGAGAAGAGAATTTGCTTTTCATAAAGAACATATGAAAGAAAAAGAAATTTTGATTAAAACTGCTGAATGGAACCTAGTGTCCAGGCAGTTATTTAACTAAAAGATGGCCAAAGTGCATGTGTATATTTGTTTGCTTTGTGTATATGTACTGGAATATGCTGTATTTTGTTCTATAATTGCCTCTTCAGCAAGTCTGTGCTTTTTTTTTCTTTTTTCTTCTTTCCTTCCTCTTTTACCACCTCAGGTATCAAGGGAGATACAAAGTTCTGGGTTCTTCCTCTTCTGGTGACCTCAACCATTATTGTTTGATGCTGTTGTAGTTTGTCTTTGATGTTGTCTCTCCATCTTGTTCTGGGTCTGCCTTATGTTCTTTGACCTTTTCCTCTTTTTGTATATGCTTTCTATAGTATAGAATCCAAAGATATTCTCTCCAGGTGAGCAAACCACTTCATTTGCTGTTTTTGTATGTAGTTTAAGATTGGTTCGTCTTTCTCTTATGATCTCATTTCTGATTTTATCTTCTGATCACTCCAGCAGTTTTCCTCAAATATTTTTCTGGCTTCCCACTTTTCAAATAAATCCCACAAGGGAATTCTGTCAGTTCTTCTATTTAGAAAGGAACACCAAAGAGTTCCTTTCTAAACTGGGAACTCTTCCTTTGTGGCAAGAGAATTTTGTCTCTTAACTTTTCTTTCAATCTTTGTATAAGTTTATCTATTCACCATCCACATTTACAACCAAAACAGTCTCCTTAGTTTTACAACTAACCAAGTTTAAGAAGCCATTTTAAGAGATGGCAACTTCTGGCTCTACTATTTCTCAGGAGTCAATTCCTAATATGGCAAGATCTCAGTCTGAACTAGATGGATAGAGTATCAAATTATAGTAACAGACTCAATCAGCTTGTGACTTTGGACAATTGGGTTGTAACATTATTGAGACAAGTGGACAAACAGCCTGATCTCATGAATACTAGCAAACAGAATTAAGCGCTGTATTTGATCGTAGTAAAAAAGTCTCAGAAATGATACTGACTTCAGCAAGATAAATTCCACAGTCTTTAGTGAATGTAGCAGAAAAGAGAATGAACAAAACCACATCAACAAAGGAATGGGACAAGAATTCATAAACAATAATGATGTGTCTTTATTGTAAAATAAATAAACATAATTAGTAGAAAACAAGTCTTGTCTTTGGGGGACGGATCTCTGAATGTTTTCCTCCATTATACTTAAATTATTGTACTTGATAACTTTTTGTGTGTGTGTGTGTGTGTGTGTGTGTGTGTGTGTTTCACGCTGTTGTAATGGTGATGACATGGAGAAGTCTATATAGTTTTCTTGGAAAAACTTGCCTTCTTCCAAGGGATGAGAGAGAGAGATAGATCTAAGGTCACCCAACTGATTTTATACCTAAAGCAAGACTAAAACTCACAGCGTCCTCTGTCTTTTAGGCCAGTGCCTTACATCAAACTGGTTTTCCCTGTTACCTCTAGAGGTAATCATAGCAAAGCAGCAAAGAAATATAGAAACAATTTTTGGCTGCCATTTAGTGGATATCTAGATTTTTGCAGTTCATATCTGGTCATCTTAGTTATACAGCTGTTTCAACAATTGAAGAAATATTAATTAGCTTGCATTGTTATCCTCTACCACTGCTGTATCAACATTATAAGGCAGTTTCCTATGAACTTTTTTCTATCTTTTATGTTTCAGTTGGGTTATTGTCCCACAGAAATAAGTTTTTCCTGTTGTTCATCCTTCACACAATGTTTCCCAAACTTGGCAATTTTAAGAGGTCTTGACTTCAATTCCCAGAATCCCTCAGCCAGCATGTTGGTTGGAGAATTCTGGGAGTTGAAGTCCAGGCATCTTAAAATTGCTAATGTTGGGAAACATTGCTTCAGAGGGATCTCTCTTAGGAATCCTGAAGGCCCTCATTTCCTATCTTGTGGAATAGGTACAGAGAAACTGTTCAATGAATTTGTAGATTTTACTAGAGTCAAAAGCAGCATTCAAGATTACTTGGACTGAATGAGACAATAATACAGAAATGGGTTTGCCATCATTTTCTTCTGAATTTTTTTAAATTTCCTAGTACAGTCTACAAACATGTATTTCCTAGTGGTCTCCAAACCAGATTCTAACCAAAACTGACCCTATTTAGCATTTGACATCAACTAGGTTCCATTCAAAGTTTTGATAACAATATACCTGATTTTAGTAGCCCACCAGCTAAGTGTAGTCACATTAAAAACTGATGCAATTCCAGATTACCACAACTATAGCATAAAATCCAGAAAAGTGTTGTTTTGGTTGAACTATATGAGGCAAATTGAGTCCAATTATGAACACCGTCATTTTTGAAATGTTCATTAATTCTATCCAGACAGGGCAATGTAGATGATGTTCATCCTAGAAGAAAGTTCAATGGAGTGCTATGTTTAGCCTTAAAGCAATCCAAAATCCATATTCAAATGTGTGGGAAATTGCCTGATCAGTGGGTATTCCAGAAAAGAAGACTTCAGCTTCAACTACAACAACTGGAAGCAGGCTGAACACCACCAGAAATTTTCTGACAATGCAAGTTGGTCATATATGGAGCAAAAAAGTCAAACATGCCAGACTCCTCTTCATTACAGATTTTTAAATCAAGCCTGGATGGGCACCATTTATTACAGTTAGATATCGGACTAGTCAGTCCTTCATCCCCAAGAGAAATTCTAACCTTCTATTATGCTAATATTGGCCTCTACAATTGGCAGCAATATGAAACCACTAAATGGAATTGGTCTGGCCTAATACCAACAAATGTTTTTTGCCTGGTTAAAACAAAATAAAACAGAACTTCTTGCTTGCTTCATTCCTTTCAAGCCACTGATTTCTAGATTTCCGACACTCACGCATGCTCAAATGGATAAATTTTCAGCATCAATATACTGCATACGCAATTCAATGAACCCTTTGTAATGAACTCTCGAGATTAAATGCTTCTCCTGGCTTCTGGTTTTGAGAAAAAATGTTCCTCCTCACATATGAATGGAATGTTTCATTAGCAGCAGTGGTTTGGGGAAAAAACCTGAGCAGTCATTTATTTATTGATCTATTTATTTTTTTACTAAGATTTCTCTGTGATGCCATTCAAAACTGGCTTTAAGAAGCAGAGGAAAAATATTTTGTTGGAGAAGAGTGAAGTTTCATTCATGATGTCCAGTTGTCTTGGTCCAATCTGGTCCACCATACTTTTTCTTTAAAGAAAAAAAAAACACTGTCATGCTTGGTCTAAACATGGTTTATTGAATAATAGTCTAGATTCTTAAGTATGAACTATGTAACATAAACCATAATGATTGGGTTGACGGTACAGGTGAGATGCTCCCAGTATGGACCAGTTTGACCGAACTGGTAGCAATGGCGGCTGGTGGTTCGGAGAACCGGTAGTGATGGCAGCATGAGGCTCCGCCCACCTGCCTGGTCATCGTTACTTCCTGGCTTTAACAGGAAGTAAGCTGTTTTTTACCCTCTGCACAAGCGCAAAAGGGTTTGCATATGTGCAAAGGGTCCAAGCCGCATGTGATGCATGAGCGAGCACGAGCAAAGTGAGCATGCCCACGGGGCACATGCACTTCCGAACCGGTTGGGAAGGTAAGTAGATTTCACTTAGGCTGACAATAGGCCTAAGTCAAACAAAATATATTATGACTTTGCCTAATGGAGATCTCCAGCTGTGGTGTTTAAGGGATTATGTTATTTTTCCTGAGAAAAATTGAGCTCCAGTCTCCTTGGACAAATACTGCATACAAATGTTGACTCCCAAACCATGATGGGGTCTGGAATCTGCATCTGAATAAGAACCTAGTCCTAGTCTATATTAAGGATAAACTAGCAGGATTAGTCAAAGCAATAGTCATGCCTCGCAGGTGATCCAGGGCTCTGAATTAAGACCATGAGAATCTTTCTTCATTGCTCCCTCTATTCACAATAGCAGTAGCACTTAGATTTATATACCACTTCACAGGGCTTTTCAGCTCTCTCTAAGCAGTTTGCAGAGTCAGCATATTGCCCCCAACAATCTGGGTCCTCGTTTTACCCACCTTAGAAGGATGGAAAGGATGGCTAAGGAAACCTTGAGCTGGTGAGAATCAAACTGCAGGCAGCCAGCAGTCAGCAGAAGTAGCCTGCAGGATAGCATTCTAACCATTGCGCCACTATGGCTCTTGGTAGAGCTCTTGGTAGAATAGAAGAAAGAAGCCTGGAAGCAAAGCCTTGGAAGGCCTTTTGTTTTCCCCTCTACCCTCGATAAACGTATCTCACAGGGAGGGAGGGAGGGAGGGAGGGAGGGAAGTATGGAGGAGGAGAGGAGAGGGAGAGAGAGAGGGAGAGTGACTTTCAGTTCAGCCTTTGGGATTCTTAGATTGCTGTGAAGTTCTGCCGAAGGCAGGTGTGCACAGAAGGCCTTCTGGATCTCTGATCCAGCATACTGCCTAGTTTTCAAAGAAAGAAAATAAAAATAAAAAAGAAATGCACTTACAGATAATATCTTCAACAACATTGGCCCAAATGGAAATACAGAACTCTTTACAACAGGAGTGTCAAACTTACATCGTCATGGCGTCATCACGAGACACATATCCCAATTTTTCTCCTCTTCGCTAAACCGGGCATGGCCAGCATGTGATGCATCCAGTCTGCGGGCCACGAGTTTGACACACCGCTTTACAGAAAGAGAGAACTATAGAACAGAGTTCTATATACAAGGAGTCCTTGGCTTACAACCATTCATTTAGCACAATTGAAAGTTACAAGGGCACTGAAAAAAATGACTTATGATCAGTCCTTGCATCTACGACCATTGCAGCATTTCCCACATTCACGTGTTCAAAATTCGGGTGCTTGGTAATCAGTATGTATTTACAATGAGGGTACCATCCTGGGGTCATCTGATCATCATTTGTGACCTTCTCAGATGGTCTCCAATAAGCAGAGTAAATGGGAGAAGATGGATTCACTTAACTATGTGATTCATTTAACACTGCAATGATTCACTTACCAATCTTGGCAAAAGGTTATAAAATCAGGTGCAACTCACTTAACAGCCATCTTGCTTGGCATTGGAAATTCTGGCTCCAACTGAACTTCTCAGTCGAGGACTACAATCTATATTCTTTCTGAGCCTTTTATTTAACTAACACCTAGTGAATGCAGTCTTCCATCCACTCTCTTTAGATTAAACCCCGTTGAACTTGGTGGAAGTTGTTTTGAGGAGCATTGTTTCTGTCTTTCCTCTTCCCTGAACAGCCAATCTAATGTCTTCTTTCCCCTAAAATATATAGCATAGTATACAGCATAATTTAGAACAATGTAGCATAGCTGGCTGGGGAATTCTGGGAATCAAAGTCCATTTTAAATGTTGCCAAGTTTGAAAAACACTAGTATAGAATATAGCCGTTTCAGTTTGCCTTCTATATCCCTTTAATTATACTTCTTCTTTTTGGTCACACTTCCTATCTCTTGGCTTGTCTTCTTCTGACCTATTACTATCTTTTTTTCTAATCTTTTATCAGCTCCCTCCTTTAGCATGTCTGAAAAGACTTGGCTATCAGCTGCACTTTATACTCTTTTATATTAGGATGGTTTGTTTAAAAATATTCTTCCTACGTATGTTTTTTCTTTCTTTCTATCATTCCTTTTGGAAAAAAGTTCAAAATTTCAAAGGATTTAATTTTTATTGATACTGGGGAAATGAATAAGGAGGGTGGGGGGAAAGGCTGATCAAACCCAAAAGGTTTGGCCAAAACACTTCTCTTCAAAGGAATCTGCCAGTGAATGCTATACAGCACCTGTGTTTAAGCAGTAAAGACTTTCCTTTTTTTCTTAATAATGTCTTACATTAATGGTACTTTAATCTAGAAATTCCCAAGGCGCTCTCCATTTAGATTCAATAATCTCTCCCATTTGCCACCAAACTGAATCTGTCTCTGGAGTGAAACTTGGCAGGAGAGAAACCGTGCAACAGTTTGCAAGGGGATATACTAAAGGAGTGAAAATGTAACACAAGGAGAATCAACTAGCCCATGTACTAGCCCATGTAAGGAGCCAAACGTCTAGACCAGAGGTCTTCAAACTTGGCAGCTTTAAGACTTGTGGTCTTCAACTCCCAGAATTCTCCAGGCAGCCATAAGTCTTAAAGCTGCCAAGTTTGAAGATCTCTGGTCTACACAAATAAGCTCTTGCAGACAAGTCCTTCATAGTATAGGGGAAATGTGTCTGCAAATCTTCACCATTCAAGGCAACATATAGCCTGTCAAGACCAAAGCAACAAGAGAAATGAATTCTAACTTTCCCTCCCCGCTTATGGGTGAGTTTCAAACTCTATGGACATGAACTGCATGGGTAAAACCCAACCACATGCTTCCTGTCACAGAAGGAACATTCACTATAAGCCTTTGGTGGCTGCAGGGGAGTGGGAAGAGAGCAAGGGGGGGAATTCCACTATTAGAAGATCTTTTTCTTCTTTTTAATCACACAATGTTGGGTTTCAAATGTTGGGAATTGAAGCTTTTTTGTCCATATGATCCAGTGGTGAAATCCATTTTTTTTTACTACCGGTTCTGTGGGCGTGGCTTGGTGGTTGTGGTGTGGCTTGGTGGACACGGCTTGGTGGGCATGGCAGGGGAAGGATATTGCAAAATCTCCATACCCATCCCACTCCAGGGGAAGGATATTGCAAAATCTCCATTCCCACCCACTCTGGGGCCAGCAGAGGTGGTATTTGCCAGGTCTCCAAACTATTCAAAATTTCCACTACCAGTTCTCCGAACTGCTCAAAATTTCCACTACCGGTTATCCAGAACCTGTCAGAACATGCTGGATTTCACTCCTGATATGATCACATGTGTACATGTATGTGTAAAGTGCATACATTTTGTTATGCACACGCCCGCCATATAATCACAGAAGTCCTCTACACAAAACACACCTGCAGAATTCATAAATTCATCAATGTGAAATAAAGATAGATAAATTCATTTCTTCTGGCCCATTTCACTTTCACAAGCTGTTCATCTATTGTGATTTGTTTCCACATTAATCTAAAAACAAGGCATCTGGAGAATGGTGAACCAAAACAACTGTAATTTCATTGAACAAGCTGGGCTGGCTTAACCTCCTTTATATTGGGTTTTAAATTTTTTACAATTGGATTTTTAAACTGTTGAGCCAAATTATTTAATTTGTTTTAATATGATTTTTTAACTTTTGTATTTATTGTATCTTATTCTGGCTGTTCACCACCCTGAGTCCCATCTGGGAGTAGGGCGGTATATAAATTTAATAAATAAATAAATAAATAAAAATGGATTTATGGTATGGATTCTCCTCATGAAGGTAGATTATTCTGTTTTTATTTTCATTGTGGTGAACTGGCAAGGATCCACATAGATGATGTGTATATAAATCAAATAAATAACTAAAATAGGGGTAAAATAGACCCAAATTTCCCACATGAATGAATGAATAAATACAGGTCGTCCTTGACATATCACCATTCATTTAGTGACTGTTCAAAGTTACAACTGCACTGGAAAAAAGTGACTTATGACCATTTTTCACACTTACAGCCATTGCAGCATCCCATGGTCATGTGATCAAAATTCAGGTGCTTGGCAGCTGACTCACATTTATGACCGTTGCAGTGTCCCAGGCTCATGTCATCCCCTTTTGAGATCTTTTGACAAGCAAAGTCAATGGGGTAGCCAGATTTACTTAAGAGCCATGTTAGTTAGCACTTCACTTAACAACTGTTGCAAGAAAGGTCATAAAATGGGGCACTTAACAAATGTCTCGCTTAGCAACAGAAATTTTGGACTCAATTGTGATCATAAATTGAGGATTATCTGTAAATTATCTGTAAAGAGCGGAGGTGGCACAATGGTTAAAGTGCTGTACTGCACCTACTTCAGCTGACTCCTAGTCAGCAGATCAGCAGATCAAATCTCACCGGCTCAAGGTTGACTCAGCCTTCCATCCTTCCGAGGTGGGTAAAATGAGGACCCAGATTGTTGGGGACAATATGCTATTTAGTATACTGTCGATTGTTGTAAGCCGCCCAGAGTTCTCGGAGAGAGGGTGGCATAGAAATATGATTAATAATAATAATAAATAATAAGTGTTAGCAAGTAAAGACACCCTAATATCAAACTTAACTTCTAGGGAGTTGAGGGAACTTTTATTGGAAATGCTTCCATTCCTTAATACAGTCTTACTTTAATTACAGTGTGCTCTATATAGAATTACCCAGGAACAATGTCCACATCTGGCTAGACAGCTGACAGATGTGATTTTCCAAGTCATAAATAACATTGTCTGGAATCATTGCAAAATCTTCCACTTTAATTCAAGATGCTAATTCCTATCTATAAAACAGAACAATTCAGAGTCAAGATACATAAAACCCTGTATCCTTCAGCAAAAGGATTGCTACATTTGATTTTGTAAGTAGTTTTTTTTTTCAAACAGAAGTTGGTTGGTACAAACTACTTTAGCCCAGGACAATGACTCAATAAATACTAACAGTTTCTGACATTATCACTGTCAATGGAGTCTATATTGAGAGTTCATGGCATTTTGCTCTGCAAAAAAAATCCTTGGTAGCAGTGATGGGTTTCAAAAATTCTTACTACCGGTTCTGTGGGTGTGGCTGGGTGGGCATGGCATGGCTTGGAGGGCGTGGCAGGAGAAGGATACTGTAAAATCTCCATTCCCTCCCCACTCCAGGGGAAGGTTACTGCAAAATCCCCATTTCCTCCCAATCAGCTGGGACTTGGGAGGCAGAGAATAGATGGGGGTGGGGCCAGTCAGAATTTTTACTACCAGTTCTCTGAACTACTCAAAATTTTCGCTACCGGTTCTCCAGAATTGGTCAGAACCTGCTGAAATTCACCTCTGCTTAGGTGAGGTAGGTAAAATAAGCATCAAAAAGTGGCCTGTCTTTTTACTTAAAGGACTAATATGGCTGCCCATCTTATTTATTTATTATTTATTTATTTATTAATCACACTTTTATACCGCCCTTCTCCTGAGGGACTCAGGGCTGTGTTCTTAAGAAACACAGCTCTGGGCACCTCATAATAGCAATCAAACCCCCAAAATAAAAAAGCAAAAACCTGGCACCTCAGCCATCCTCCTCTAATGCATACAACAACACCATCCCAGGTTTGTAGGAATGAATTAAAGTTTTAACAGTAACAGAGTTGGAAGGGACCTTGTAGGTCAGTGATGGCTAACCTTTTTGCTGTCACGTGCCAAAAGTGAGGGTTGCGCAGGGGGGGTCGCGCACGTGCGTGCCCACACCCATAATTCAATGCGCCTCACCCCTCGCGCATGCACGCATGACACTACCCCCCCGTGCTCCCCCCACTTTGGCATGTGACGGCACGGTTGGCCCGGTAGGCCCATTTTTTGCTCTCCCCAGACTCCAGAAGCTTTCTAGGAACTTGGGGAGGGCAAAACGGCCTCCCTCACCACCCTGGAGGCCCTCTGGAGGCCAGAAACGGCCCGTTTCCCAACTTTCGGTGGGCCCGGAAGGCCTAAAGGTGGCCAGCACACTCGTGCGCTGGAGCTGAGTTAGGGCAACGCTCATGTGCCCACATATATGGCTCCACGTGCCACATGTGGCACGCATGCCATAGGTTCGCTATCACGATTGTAGGTCATCTAGTCCAACCCTCTGCTCTTGTATTTCTGATAAATAGCTATCGAGTCTCTTCTTAAAAGCCTCCAGCGATCGGGCAGTGATCGGGCACGCAAGTTCTTCCTAAATGTCTCATCGTTGGCTGAGAGGTATTGCTTAAAAAAAAAAAGTCACAGATTTTGTCCCCAGTCTTCAAAGCTATATTTGCATCTGCAGTGAGCCCAGGATGCAGGAGCAGAGTCTATGCGGAACATCAAGAGTCAAGTAGACAAAAAAAAGGAATATCATCAATCCTACCTTGCTTGAATAGGGCTTAGAGAAGGAGCTGAATCATACGTATGCATCTCTGCAATGTTGATTAACAAAGCTTACATTCCAGGTAATACCTACTTTCATGACATTAAAAAGTTAAGGCAACGTAATCAAGCAAAGGACGTTTGTAAACTGACAACTATAAGTAGCCAAAATGGAGCTTCCCGGAATGACAGCAAAACACTAATGTTTTTCTAATAAACATGGGAGTAAATGGAGGGCTTATTTCTCCCGCACAGCCACTCAGTAACTTTCCTGAGCATTAAACTGACATAAAAATAATTGATAGGAAAGAAAATGCATTCCACTTGCAGTTCTGCTGTTCCTTCGTTATTTAAGATGAATCTGATCTGCTGCTTCCTGCTGTGGAGATTACATCTTGAATAGTTAATACCAATTTGGTTACTTTTAGGGAAAAGAAAAACAAACTTTAAAACAACATACACACAATTTATCTAATTGGAAAAGAGAAGAGAGAACATCTGAGAGGAATAAACCAATGTCACTCTGAGCTTGTGATAATTTCCAGGAAAGTTGCTTTTTTAGAACAAAGTTTGATCAGCAAAGGTGTATATGCGTATTCTGAATGTATGTATGATGTAAATATGTATGCATGTATATAGTTAAACCTATCGTTAAAAAGTAATTATATAGGTCAGTGATGGCTAACCTTTTTGACATCGCATGCCAGGAGGGGAGGGCGGGGGGAGGTTCGCACGCATGTGTGCTCTCACCCATAATTCTATGCACCCCGCCCTACGCATGCGGATGCAACACACACAACACGCTTCTGGCATGTGATGGCCTGGTAGGCCCATTTTTCTTTCTCACCTGGCTCCAGATCTTTTCTATGCATCTGGGGAGGGAAAAAACAGCCTTTCCCACCCCCTCAGAGCCTCTCTAGGAGTCTCTGGAGGCTGGGGACAGCAAAAAACATCACTTCCTGTCCAACCGGGAGTTGGGAAATGGGCTGTTTCAGGACTCCCCAGATACATAAAGAGGATCTGGAGCCAGGTGAGAAAGAAAAATGGGCCTTCCCCACCCCCCACCCCCCCAAGCCCTCTGGAGGCAGGAAACAACTTGTTTCCCTACTTCTGGTGGGCCCAGAAGGCCCGAAAATCAGCTGGCCGGCGCGCCAGAGCTGAGCTGGTGTGCCGACTGATATGGCTACACGTGCCACCTGTGACACACATGTCATAGGTTCACCATCATGGATATAGATAGTCCTCACTTACAACAGTTTATTTAGTGACCATTCAAAGTTACAACAGCACTGAAAAAAGTTACTTATGACCGTTTTTCACAGTTATGACCTTTGCAGCGTCCCCATGATCACGTGATCAAAATTCAGATGCTTGGCAACTGGTTCATATTTATGACCGTTGCTATGTTCCAAAAGATCATGTGATCTGTTGCTATCTTCTGACAAAGTCAATGGAAGACAGATTCACTTAACAACCAGGTTACTAACTTATCAACTGCAATGATTCACTCAATAATTGAGGCAAGAAAGGTTGTAAAATGGGGCAAAACTCACTTAACAAATGTCTCACTTAACAACAGAAAGTTTGGACTCAACCATGGTCATAAGTCAAGGACTATCTGTAGTAGAATTATTCCCTTCGGCATTTTATTTCAAAATCTGATCTCAATCTACATCTGCAATACATGTTGCCTTTGAGACCTTTTATTCTTCACAAACTGGATAAATAAAATTGAATGTGCTCATCAGAGTACCTCACACAACTATGGCAATATCCACTTGCTCCATTCTCTTTTTATACATCTTCCAATAATCAAGCGATCTCTACATAGTTAGATCTTTTGTAACATGTGCATCCATTCTTCTAGATCTAAAACAGAGGCAGAGCAGAGATCAGGGAAGGGATCCAGCCTTTTTTTTTTTTTTAAGTCTCCAAACTCTTATTGGAAGGCCATTTCCCAAGACTGGGTGTGGCTGAAGGAAACAATGGCGGAGCCAGAACCCAAAATTGGTGGGGTAGACGTTTCTATGTTTTTCTTTTTTTCTTCTGCCTTTCCCATGCCAAAGTTGCCAAGAAAGGGTCAAGTGCTTCTTAATATGAGCCCATTTCCTTGCACAGATTAAAATTAAACCAAAGGCTAAAGGAGATCATCCCCAAGCATGCAGCAACTAGAAATGTGAGGAGAAGACCATGCATAAGCAACAGGAGTCTTCCCGGACAGGAAAGCACCAATTGGTAGGCTTCCAAACAAGGTTTAATACAAATGTGCTTTCTTTGTAAAGAATGCTACAGAATAACAGATGGAGAGATGAACCAGAGTAATTTGGATGGAGAAGGGTCCCATGATGAATGGTTGAAAGAACAGTCTGGAGAAGAGAAGATTAAAAGTAGAACTGATGGCTGCTTTCAACTATTATCACACCGAAGATGGAGCAGACTTACTCTCCGTTGAGTGGTAGAAACTGCAAGGAAGAGTTTTTACTTAAACTTTTCAAATGTTCCATAATAATACATGTTGTTTGAAAGCAGAACTGACAACCTTGATTGTCCACCTTTTTCTGAAGAAGCATCAATAGAAGTTAGACAATTATTTTGGGTTCGGGTGGGATGATCTTAAAGATCTGTTTCACCAGGAATAATTTTTGACGTGGTGATTCTGAGGGTGAGATTGCAATTTAGCATACTCCTCTACATTGGTATCAATGCTCCAATATTACATCTTTTTTTAACATGCTTAATTTAATTTGAGCTTGCTTTACGTACATTCACAATGCAGCAGAGATATTGATGCCAAGCAAAGAAATCAATTAAGAGAAAAACGTGGAGAGGAGGGGAGGGAAGTGTATCCTCTTTTCAAATGAAGAGATTAATACAGATAGGCAAAAGTCAGGTTTATGAAAGATTAAAAATGAGATTGGGAGACATGTGCCATCTTAGGTAAGGGCAAGTAGAGATTAAAAATGGCTGTCCCATCAATAGGCCAGGAACAAAAACATTTCACAACTTGGCAGCTGGGTACAGAGATAATCGTGCGGATAGAAAGATGGACCTCCCTGCTCAGGAGAGATAAGAGAACCAAAAAAAAAAGGAGGAAGTCAGAAAGGTAGTTTGGTTTTTCTTTTCAGCCGCTGTGGTCTTTGCAGTTTATTATAATGCTAAAACTGAACTTCAGTCGGAATGTGAATTTTTTTAAAAAAAATAATAATAATATCGATAGCATCAGCACACAGATGTCTCTGGCTTCCAGTTTCACTGTCGTGTCTTCCGATGGGGCAATAATGCAAACCCTACTAAGTTACTGATATGTGATAGAAAGCTATCTGATACCTTGGAGGCCTAGGCCTGTGGCTATGTAAGGCAATTGCAACAGAAAGAATAACTGATAGCGGAGAGGCTGGAGGCTTGGCAACAGCTTTTTTTTTCTTTCTAAAGAGAGTTTAAAGTAGTCTTCGGGAACAGAATTCAGAGGGAGTTCAGCCCATTGCCAAACCGTTTTATGTTTACCAGAGAACATTATAACATGATGGCCAACATGCGCAATAATTCATCATTTCATCTGCAGCTCTGTGTTGTTTCTACAGCTATAAAATAGGTAAGAGAGAGACAGAACTAATCAACGGAGAACCAAAAATTATCCTTTTGCCAATGTGATACTCCCCTTTTGTCTCTTTTGTATCTTAGCCTCTACCCTTTAATGATTCTGGTGACAGGCTATTCCATTAGTCTCTAATTTTTTAGTATCTGGAAGACTCCTTCTTTCCACCAAAGAATTAAAAGCTACCTCATGAAAAGGCCTCCACTGTCCTTCCCTGAAGGCTTTCACACAGTGGTGTCAGTGGTGGGATTCAGCCAGTTTGCACCACTTCGGGAGAACCAGTTGTTAACATTTTGAGCAGTTTGGCAAACTAGTTGTTGGAAGAAATCATTAGGGCAGAGAACTGGTTGTTAAATTATTTGAATCCCACCACTGAGTGGGATTCAGCCAGTTCTCACCTATTCAGGAGAACCATTTGTTAACTTTCTAAGCAGTTCAGAAAACCGGTTGTTGAAAGAAATCTCCTTTCGTTTTTTTCCCACTTTACGGGGCTAATCTTGTAAGAAAGGCAGGAAGGAAACATTCTGGTATTGTTTCTAGCCTAATCTTTATTGCCTGCTTACAGAAACTGTCTCTCTGGTTAATCCTTATTACACTGTAACAGCTAAGGCGAAGCACCCATCAACGTGAGTGACGTTGAGTTGCCCACGCCCAAATGGTCACATGACCACTGAGCCACGCCTACCCAGCTGGTCATTAGGGCAGAGAACAGGTTGTTAAATTATTTGAATCCCACCACTGCTTTCACACCATTACAGTTGTAATTTCATTGCTGAGGTCAATACATGGGCAAATCATCATCCTTATAAATGCATTATTTGAAACAATTTAAATTAAAGTTTTGGATCAGACCATGGTACAGAGACCACCTTAGGAAGAGAAAAGCCTTGCATATCAAATTGTTTATGGCACCCCATCAGATTTAATTCTTGTTGACCTTCTCTGTAACCCTTAAATATCTTTGGATGAAGAGTTGTCTCAAAATGCTTCAAACCTTTTGGGGACTTTCAGACTGTTGTGAATTAGTTTCATCCTTACTTTTCTCAGCAACACCAGGCTTTCACCTATGAATTCTCCAGGTGCATTCAAATTACTGGAGATTAAAAGATTGCTGGTTTTTTTAAAGGAAAAAAAATAAAGTTTTAGTGTAAAAGAGTGGATGCCTGGTTTATGTCCCTTCAGCAAAAAAAAAAAAAAAACCTAAAGAAAATTTGACAGTAAGATTAAGGTAGTTTCTTTGATTCTTGGTACCCATGAGGAATGAAAGTATGATTTTAAAAGACATGTAAAAAGAAGGCTGCAGAATCATATTATCTAATATGACATTTTGAAAGAGAAATCTCAAGAAACGTCCTCATCTTTGGAACCATATCCAGAAATCTTCTGTATGAACAAGAATTGGAAAATATTCCCCCACCCACCCCCTATAGAGTTAAGGAGTCATCTCCTACATTTGTTTTCAAAGCCAGCCTTTCAGCTTGTCTGGTAATTAATACTAGTACTATGGTAAATCAACTTTGATCCAGTTCAACTTGTATGTCAAAAATCAAAATTTTTTAAAAAATGTGTTTTAGTTCAAACATGCAGCTTGAGATCTAACCAATTCAATTAGATCTGCTCAGAGATTTGATGTTCGTTTGGTAAGAGATTCATCCATAAACTTACTACAGAAACTTCTTTGATTGATTGATTGGTTGATTGCAAAATTGGTTGAAAACAACAGGGGTGGTAAATCCTTCAGACAATATTAATCCTCCTCAATTTCAGCTGGATATCTGCAAGGAGTTCACTGCAGTAGCACTTCAATATATATATATTCAAAATAGTTGAATCCTTTTTAAAGATATGAGGGAGCAATTTCCAAACTATCTAACCTGTTGTGCTGACCAAAGCAGGTCAAGTCTGCCAGCAAAGACATTTCATATACCCTTCAACGGGCTCCCCATCTTCATTCAATGGTATGTGAGAATGACTTTGGGAGATGAAGGAAAAGCTACAATCTAGACTGTGGCCTAATAAAAGAAATCTGAGTCTGGAGGAGGGGTAGAGTGGGAGAAAGCATCTCAGAAGACAGTTACTCAAGACTGAAAGCCAACTTAGGTAGTCCACATAAAAAGCCCAAACCATGAGTACTACCATTACCTTTATTCTAAGGTTACAATAACAATCTTGCAGAGAGGGTTCTTCTGAGACACCTTATCCACCTCCAACCCTCCTTCAGACACAGAGCTTTGCTGGCTGAGGAACTCTGGGAGTTGAAGTTCACTAGTCTTAAAGTTGTCAAGGTTGGAGACCCTCTGGTCTAGGCTACAGCTCTTCCTTCTGTCTCCAAATGTCATTGGCACATTTACACTTCTCAATGGAGACTTGCTCTCTGTCAGTTGAGGAAGGAATTTCTCCTACCCCTCTCTCTGCTGGAGACAGCAATGTTTGACCCTTTTAAAATACAAAATACAGAAGTCTGTATACGGAATGGAGTTTAAGTTTAGTATTTCCAAGAAGCTGAGAAGCCCAGGAGAATTGAAATAAGGGGCCAGATGCTTCAGGTAGTATTTTTGTTAGAGCAATAGGTCACAACTTGCATTAGTTTAATTTTCTGAGTGATCTAAGTCAGATCTCGGCATCTAAATGGTCTTAATTTTTCTATAACAAGCTAGTGCATTAGGGATAATTTAGCCTTTATTCATACTTTAGGGAACGGATCTATTGCAGAATTGGCTTTAACCATTCTCTGCATTCTTCCATCACCATATTTCCTTTCCAAGCAGTTTATAGCTATAACCTGTGCCCTTTGCCCCCCAGAATCCATGCTCCTACAATTCCTCAAGCCTCTGGTTTTCTCTAAAAGAGATAGACAGTACAGTTCCTCTTAAGGACACAGATGGATTTGGCAAATTTTCTGGGTCAATGCACCAGATGTACATAAACATTAAGGTGCTAGGATTGATGTGGGGAATTTGACATGGCTTTCCATTAAATTTTTATCTTCCTCCCCATATCCAAGAAAATGTTTGAAGTAGATTTTCACAGTATCACTTGGGCAGTGTTGTGTTTCAGGGTTTTTGACCATGGTCTAGACAAAAAGTTTCCTGATGTTTTTCCAGCGAAGCATCAGGAAAACTGTTGTCTAGACCACAATCACAAAACCCTAAAGCTCAATGTTGCCCAAAGTTAAAGTTTATCGGATACTTTTCTGTAACAAACCAAGTAAGCTTGGTAACTTTCCATTTGCCATTACTGCTTCCTGGAGAGGACACCTGATGTTTCACCAGTTTAACCTTGGATGAGAGGTGTCTCACTGTCCCTTTCATTCAGCAGCTCCTCCATTTCTTCATCTGACCCCCAGTTCTTCCAGATGGGGAAAACAAATATGAGGTAGAGCGTATCTTGATTCAAGATTTTTCCCCTGGAGGGAAAAATGTCCCTTGAGCCAGTCCTTGTCTGTCAGCCCTACAAAAAAGACAATGGCAAATAACTTCCAAACCATTGCCAAGAAAACTTCAGGGACCTGTCCTGGTCACTGCCAAGAGTCAACATTGACTCAAAGGCACAAAAGGAGGCAGGGGAAATGAGTTGATCTTTTCCCAATTCAACATAACTTATAAATCCACCTAATATTTTTGCTTTCATGCAGTTAATTCACTATGTCAATATGGTTCTAAAGAGCTGATTTATCTTTCCTCTTACCCATTTCAAAAACAAACTTAAAAAACTTACCTGGGGTTCAGCTCAAAGGCTACCATCTTGTTCACCACTTCAGTGGTGGGTTTCAAAAATTTTACTACCGGTTCTGTGGGCGTGCTTGGTGGGCATGGCTTGATTAGCATGGCTTAGTGGGCATGGCAGGGGAAGGATACTGTAAAACCTCCATTCCCTCCCCAATCCAGGGGAAGGATACTGCAATATCCCCATTTCCTCCCAATCAGCTGGGACTTGGGAGGCAAAGAATAGATGGGGGCGGGGCCAGTCAGAATTTTTACTACCAGTTCTCCAAACTACTCAAAATTTCCGCTACCGGTTCTCCAGAACTGGTCAGAACCTGCTGAAACACACCTCTGCACCACTTGTATCAAGCCAGGAGGCGTTGATCACAAATGAAATGTATGTATGTATGACTATGTATGTATGTATGTATGTATGTATGTTTGCAGGTGGCTTGGTGTAGAAGCATGTATATTCGTCTTGTTCAAATATCAGGAAGAACCATAGATTGGTCCATTTTGACTCAATCAAGATTTAAACTTTGCTAGCATCTGCCTAATAATCCAGACAAAATAAAACAAGAGACAATTCAGGATGTTTATTTTAGGTAATTAATTCCCCAAACATTTGCTTTTTAAATTATTTCAAAAAGCACCAATCTGAAAGATTTCCCATGCTGCCATTCCATGGTTTTGCCTAATGTCTAAAACATACGTGTGACTAAGGCCTTTAGAAATAATACATAACTTCTGGCATCATTTATCTTTTAAGCCTCTATTGCAGTACAAGGAGGGTTTATCTGGAAGGGTATCTAAAGACAACACTTGCAGAGAATTGAAAAAGCCTCAGCAGTTGTTATCAGTCATTTGACATATATAGGCAGCAGGCTGTAGTGATACAACTGCAATCCTGTTCCAAAATAGTTTCTCCTTTGTTCCAATGTTTTATAGAAGGGGTTTATAGAGCATGATACTCAAAATAGGGCTAGAGTTTTGTACGTGTGTGCTTCTTTTTTACTTTTATGAGATGTTGGTCAGGGCGGACAAAATGAAGAGAACAATTGAGCTTTATTAATGCAAAGAGAACAAGATGAGGTATAACAATACAATTTGCAAGGATGTTTGACCCTAAAGAGAGTCTGTAATAGTCTATGAAAAGACATAAGCCTTTTGAGGGGAAGAGATAGAACTCACTCTGTATGATGGATAGAATGACTAGACTGATATAGGATGAGTGAATAGAAAAGGGAGGGGAAGGTAGTTGGTTATACAGATGCAGGTTACATGTGAAACAAATTACAAGTACCTTATCAGTTGCATTGTGTTAAAAAACCATTGTGTTTGCTGAGGCCTTAGATTGCTTGATGGTGGGGTAGAAGTTTATTTGTTTATTTATTTCATTTTTATCCCACATTTTATTACTTTATAAATAGTTCAAGTCAGCGAACATACTTAATACTATTACTATTTTATCCACAACAACTCCATGAGTTGGCTTGGGCTGACAGTGACCGGCCCAGAGGCACCCAGCCAGCTTTCCTGACTAAGGCAGGACTATAACTTACAGTCTCCTGGGTTTCCAGGCCAGCACTTTAACCATTACGACAAACTGCTTTGTTGGAGTCATGATGGAAAGCGATGAGACATTCATTCATTATCATGAGTTCAGAGTATCATCAATGAATCCCAAGTATGGGAGAAGGGGATGAGAGTAAAGAAGGCATTGTTTTAACTCAGCCACATCTACCTCAACAAGCACCGTCACAACAAGCCACACATAAAATTAGAGGCACATGCTCTTCTTTCAATGTGATATGTTCCAACATCTGCTAGCAATGCCCTTCTGGACTCTACACTGAACAAGAGGAAAACTTTCTACAAAATAATAATAATAATAATAATAATAATAATAATAATAATAATAATAATAATAATAATAATAGATATAAGTTTGACATCAGAACTCAAAACAAGGACAAAGCAATATCTCAGCATTTCAACTTCCCGGGACAACCTATAACAGATCTGATACTGACTATTTTGGGAAAGCAGACAGTCCCATTGAGCAAGAAACTGATGATCTCACATACATCAAAAGGTTTCAGGCCATCTCAGAAGATCTCAACATACACAGTGGTAATTGATAAAAATCTGTATAATCTGTTTCTCATATAACCTGTATCTGCAAAACCAACCTATCTTTCCCTCTTTTTCTCCCTCCATTTCCTCTGCAACTCACCACAATTTAAATCCTACATCAATCTAGCCATTCTGTGCATCGGATGAAACGAGCAGCAGCTCATGAAAGTGTAGGCCTTTTAATAAAATGTGTTAGCTTTCCAACTAAGGTGCTAGCAAACTCCCAATTTTTTGCCACCATAAAATAACATTAAATCTCCTCCTATAATGGAATAACTAATGTGACCTCTTTCTGTAAGGTAATAATCCTATGTGACAGATATTAGCCAATTGTAAAAGTTGAATTCCAATTCTTATATAAAATACCAGTTTGTTGCCATAAACCAGGGGTCCTCAAACTTTTTTAACAGGGGGCCAATTCACGGTCCCTCAGACTGTTAGGGGGGGCGGATCGGCTGGGGGCATGGCTAGGTGGTCATGTGACTAGGTGGATGTGGCTAGGTCATGTGACTAGGTGGGTGGGTATGGCCAATTTAATAGTCCATTGAACAATGCACACAAATTAAAGTTTAATTTGTTTTGCTCCTGGGAGTGTTTTATTTGCTTTTGTTTGTATGTTGCTCTATTGGTTGCCTTTTATTTTTACTAGATTGTTTTTTCAGTTGTTTAGGAGTCTACTGGTCCACTTCAGGAAACTCAGTTTTGCAGCAATTCTTCTCGGCCCCAAGGAGCTTGAGAAATCTCTCCCTCTCTCTCTCTCTCTTTCTATGTCTCTCTTTCTTTATCTCTTTTTCTTTCTCTCTCCCTCCCTCTCTCTCTTTCTCTCAACATCTCTCTTTCTGTCTCTCTCTCTCCCTCTCTCTCTCTCCCTTTCTGTCTCTCTCTCCCTCTCTCTTTCTCTCTCTGTCTCTCTCTCTATATATCTATCTTCTGGAGGTGGGGAAGGTGAAAAATAGGCTGTTTGCTTTTCAAAATATAAAAATCAAATCAAATAAATGGAATAAAATAAAATGGACTGAAGATCTTCAAGTAAAAGGAAAAGTTTTTAGGTGACTTCAAGTGATTTTAAAAATAAATCCAAAAAGTTTTGTTTGTGCCCAATTGAGGGTGGGGAAAATCCCTGTCAAAAAAAAAAAGTTATAATTCAGCATTTTGTCTTCATTCCTATACCTAGACTGTTCTAAAATGCTATTCCTACCAGAAGTGATCAGACCTTCCAAATTTGGTCACCCTTTCAGATTCCTTTAGGGTTCTGGAATCAGAGACTGAAACTGTAGACCTATGAGAGCTGCTGACCTATCTTATTCCTCACCACTGGCTATCTTATTCAGAGCTTAATCAGAATTCAGTATCTGCACAACTATACATGCTTTAGACCTAACCAAGGAAACATGGAGATTGAACTGAGTGATGTAAATAGCCCTTTCGAACTCTATGCTTTTAAGTTTTAAGTTTAAGAAAATATTCTAAATGTGAAAATGAGCAGACTAGTTTTGTACTCCCTCCCTTTTTTTTTGGATTACCTTCATACCTAGAAGGCAACTCTAAAAACTGGAAAACTCCCTTTTTTCTGGAGTTTCTGGAGTTTCTGGAGATGCTGTATAATCCAAAATACTGGAAACAAGTGGAGAATTTAGAATAAAGACCTTTAGTTCTCGATATCTATTTATCTTGATACAGAGTGCCAAAAAACACTCAAAGCATTAGGCACTCTTGTCAGTTTCTTATTCAAGGTATACAACAATTTTCCCCACCCTGGTGCTGTTCAGATCTTCAGTTTCCATAACTCCAGAGAGATTAGCCAATTGTAAAAGCTAAATTCCAATTTTTCTGCAAGACACCAGTTTGGAAAAGTTACCATAAACCAACAAATACAACGTATTCTGGTTTTAGTGGACTGCTTTTCAAAACAAAATCAGATAAAATGAATGGAATAAAATAGACTTAGAATATATTTAGAGCTACTCATTATGAATGAAGGTACTTCTGGGTTATGAATACAACACTGTTCAAAGGTCAGGCTATTATTAATAATGAGATTTTTTTTAAAAAAGCAGGGCTGGGAAATATTTGTCAGCAAATCCAAACCCATTTCCTTTGCTCCTTAAAATCAACTCTTTCATATGCCATTTTCAGTCAGAGTTACAGAACTATACCCTTCATTTTTGTAGCCAGTCCCTGAAAAACATAATTTGACTCTTCTCCATAAACACAGAGAAATGAATCAAGAATGAAACATAACTGTACTGTAGTCCCTCTTCTAATGTCACTTCAAGTGCTCTTCAACCACAAGGGACAGCAAATGGAAACAAAAAAAGTGCCAGTGGATTGAAAATGAAATGAAAAATATGTTGGTCTTCCATGTGTGAAAGCAGAGAATGGTTCCTTCCGTTAGTGGTGAAGAGTTGATATTCAAAGAAAAAGGCATAAAGGTAGAGCTTTTTTCCTATTGGGGGCAGAATTCATCCTGACAAAACCTTGAGGTTGTGTTTATACATAAGCAGAGCAAGTTATTACATGAAGTAGTGCAATTATGTAAATGGCAAATAGGTTCCAAGCGCAAGAAACATTTCATATGCATTGGGACCGGCTTTCTTAGCAATGGAAATTCTGGACCCAAATGTGTTTGTAATTCGAGGACTACTACTTACATATCCATTTTTTTGGTCTAATATAATAACAGGCCTCTCTTTTTTTTTTTTTTCCAAAACTTGTACTGTTTTCCTTTGACAGTCTTCCTTTTCTCTATTTTGCACCTGCAAAGGGTATCTAAAACCTGACCACTACTGCACATGTACTAAACCCAATGGTACATAGGCTAGCCCTAACACGAACTAAATTTTGTGTCACATTAAACACGACCTGGTATCAATTTACCACTCGCACCAAACTGAATATTTCATTGTTTGGACTTATTATAATTGTGACCTACCTGCATTAGTCAGAAACAAATTCTAGTAGAACTTATTCTGAATTGCTAACAAATGTTGTTTTCTAGGGTGATGCATCTCATATAGAGAACTTGGGGAACTGTCTTGAACTGAATGAGATCATTAGTCCTTCTTGTTACAGCCTGGTCCAGACTATTAGTAAATCTCCAAGGTTTTGGGAAGGATATTTTTGCCAGCCTTACTAGGTCCAAAAGAAGGTAGGACTGAAGCTGAAACTGACAACTTAAACAGAAATATGAAGGATATTCCTTCTTTACAGCCACTTTTTGAAGCTCTGTAGAGATGGGGTAATATTCTGCCACTGTGTAGAGCATGGCTCTAGGGTTGCATTTACTCACTGAAATTAATAGAGAAAGAAAAATAAGCATCTAAAAATCTACTCAGTTTTGGCTTTCTGTAGAGCTTGAGTACCAGATAGAAACTTCTCAGAGCTCATAATGCCTTCCTTTCCAATTGGCCTATTTATCCCCTCCATTAAGTCGTCTTTAAACCAATCTAATGCCATTGATTTAGAACCTCATTACAGAGAAGATAATGAGGCCCAGGTCCTGAATCGTTGTGTTTTTCTATTTCTACTCATTTAGTCGGTTCCTCCCTTAAAATGAGACCCTTTCAAAAATCAATTGGTATATAAATTGCATTCTCTAAAAGAATGAATGGAGACGGAGACATCCTAGACACATAGACATATATATCAAAAGTGTGGCCACAGAACACACTTCTGTGATCTTACAGTGATCTTACTGTTTTCTTTTGCTAACGAAAACAAAGCAGAAAGGCAAAAGGATTACAGATCCAGCAATGCTGGACACACAAAACAGAATTCATGAAGGTTGCTTCTAATGGGTTTTCTTTCCCTCCACCCAACACCCAGTAAACATAATTAAGGCTGCATTTAAAAAACATGAAATGGTGATTTGTTTCTTAATCAAATGATTTGGCAGTTGAAACAAAAGTGGCTTTCTTCCTTCCATTTACCCTAAGTTACTATAGTAAATGTTGCTCGCTTTAATTCGGGCCTTCATTTATGTATTTACTACATGAATTAGTTTCTAAAGTCAAGCATTTATGAACTGCTACTTTCTCTACAAAATACACACGGAGAGAGACATACACATCCTTCCTGGTTCTTGTAGATCTTCTGCCCTGACCACATGCACTCAGTCACAACAGAACTGGAAGGGAACTTGGAGGTCTTCTCCACCTTCTCAAGCAGGAGACCCTCTACCATTTCAGACAGATGGTTATCCAGTCTTTTCTTTAAAAACTCCAGTAATGAAGCTCCTACAACTTCTGAAGGCAAGCTGTTCCACTGGTTAATTGTCATCACTATTAGGAAATTTCTCCTTAATTCCAGGTTGCATCTCTCCTTGATTAGTTTCCATCCATTTTTTCTTGTCTTGCCTTCTGGTGCTTTAAATAATATGTTGGACCCCCCCCCCCCCCATTCTTTGTGGCAGCCTCTCAAATACTGGAAAACTGCTATCCTGTCACCCATAGTCCTTCTTTTCTCTAGACTGGCCCATACCCAATTCTTGCAACTGTTCTTCATATGTTTTTGTCTCCAGACTTTTAATTGTCTTAGTTGCTCTTCTTTGCTCTTTTTCCAGAGTTTCGACACCTTTTCGGTAATGAGGTGACCAGAACTGGATGCAGTATTCATCCTGCATAAAGCGGTACTAATACTTCACGTGATTTTGATTCTATATGCCTCTGTTTATACAACCAAGGATTGTATTAGCTTTTCATGCTGGCTCATGTTCAAGTGATCGTCCACTAGGACTCCAAGGTCCCTCTCGCACAGTTACTATTTTTGAGCCTGGTTTTGCCTACTCTGCACTTGTGCCTTTGTTTTTTCCTGCTTAGGTGTAAAACTTTGCTTTTCACCTGAGCAACCAAATATATACCCAAGAAACAATTTAAACAGATGTCTGAACATCCCAGAACTGGCATTTAGACACAGTTATTAGACATTTTCTTCTTTCCTTTTTGACATGGTTCTGCTTTGAAGGAGAGAAAAAACAACAACCCTTAATCTTGGAAACTTGAGACACGGATGCCTCTGTTGCAGGGTTTTTTTCCACATCCTGTTGAGTACTAAGTAGTTATTTAAAATGGAGCTGCTACACTCAGAGCCTTAAAGTGCTTGATATGGTTTACAAGACGATTAATTAAATGAGAGCCCTGCATGGGATGCACATGTATTTCCATAATCATTCACATTGGCCTATAGTTGCCCTTTAATTTTCATACTAATTAAAGTAACACACATTGAGTTGCAAATTGTTGATGGCTGCATTTCTCAGTAGATGTTAACACTGATGTAAGCTGAATAGTGAATTAAAAAAAAAAGAATAATTAAGCACAGTTGATTTCTTTTCTTCATTTCTTTATTTTTTAAGCCCAATCTGTGCAATTCCCCCCTTACTACCCTATCAAAATTTGTGATCTGGATCTAGATCAGCCATAATACTATGGCCTGCTAAACTCTCTGCAGTCCCACATATCTCTTCTCTTCTCTTCTCTTCTCTTCTCTTCTCTTCTCTTCTCTTCTCTTCTCTTCTCCTCTCCTCTCCTCTCCTCTCCTCTCCTCTCCTCTCCTCTGCCTGGATGTAAGGACTCAGCAAATCATGCTGGGAAATGGGATTCTTCTCCACCTTGTCTGCAGCCAGATCTGCCAATGTATTCTCAAGAGTTGTACAAATTGTTAAAGCAGATGCAGACCAGGCGTGAAATGCTCCCGGTTTGGACCGGATCGCCTGAACCGATAGCGATGGCGGCGGGTGGTTCGGAGAACTGGTAGCAAAAATCTCTGCCCCCCCCCCCCATGCCCAGCTGAGCCACGCAATCATCAGAGGCTTTTTTTTTTATTTTTAAAAGCATTTTTTCTACAACCTCTTCTGCTGAAAAAATGCTTTTAAAAGTAAAAAAAAAAAGCCTCTGATGCTCGCGCAGCTCTGCTGGAATCATCAGAGGCTTTTAAAAGCATTTTGGCAGAAGAGGTTGTAGAAAAAATGGTTTTAAAAGTTAAAAAAAAAAGTTGGCCACGCCCACCCAGTCACATTACCCCAGCACCACCAAGCCACACCCACAGAACCGGTAGTAACAAATTTTACATTTCACCACTGATGCAGACCCCTGAGAATTTCTCTGTTTTGAAAAACATATACAGGTAGTCTTCGACTTTCATCAGTTCATTTAGTGACCATTCAAAGTTAAAAAGGCACTGAAAAAAGGTGAGGATCATTCAGATGATTGACAACTGGTTCGTATTTATGATGGTTGCAGTGTCCCGGAGTCACGTGATCATCATTTTAGATCTTCTGACAAGCAAAGTCAAGGAGGAAGCCAGGTTCACTTAACAACCGTGTTACTAATTTAACAATTGCAGTGATTCACTTGACAAATGTGGCATAAAAAGTCATAAAATGGTGACCAAACTCACTTAACAAATGTCTCACTTAGTAACATAAATTCTGGGCTCAATTGTGGTAGTAAGTAGAAGCCTACCTGTAATAATAATAATAATAATAATAATAATAATAATAATAATAAAAAGAAAGAAAAACTTAGCCATATTGAAAAGGTAGGTTGTCAGTTTTGGAAGCCATATTAGTCTGGAAGCTTCCATGCTGCCACCTTCTCCTGTGTGAGAAAGTAGGAGGGGGGATTTAGTAGAGGGGTTGTCTGTAGGCATAATAGCATTCTTCCTGTCAGTCAAGGTCAGGGCAATCCTGCATCTGGAGAAGGAATGGTCGAAGTGATGTCTCGAGATGGGACAGTGGTTGATTGGAGCATGTGATCGAGGCTTGTTGGGAGGAGCTTCTTTGGCTGGAGGTTCCTTGCTCTCTTCAGTGGGGAGACTGGTGCTCTCTATGGCTTGTCTAGTAATCGACTGGTGTCTGGGGCCTTCCTTGAAGCCCTTCCGCCTCTAGCGGCTGTGACAGGACGTTGTTGTGGAATGGGGGCAGGGGCTTAGCACTCAGAAACTCGATGTCCCAGTTGTCCACCCCAATAGCATTTAATCGTCCCTGCCAGTTGACGGGGGGTGGGGTGACTTCAGCAGGCTTTGAAATAGATATTTGTATACAAACTTGGGACAATATAAGATAATTGTAAAAAAAACCACCACCACCATGGATTGTCTGGTCACATCTTTTTCCCCTCTTCCCACCAGGGAGCCTTCAAAATCAGCATAATAATGACATTTACACTATTCTTGAGGCCTTTGCCCAAAAGTAGGAAGGAATTTTTTAAAGTATCAAAACGAAACAAAAATTTTCCAGAGGAATAAAATGTTGTGTTTCAAAGTTTAAAACCTGTTTCCCATTTCACTTTAATATAAAATGTTGTGTTTCAAAGTTTAAAACCTGTTTCCCATTTCACTTTAATATATATATATATATTAAAGCTCCCATTTTGAAATTCGCTCTAAACTGCAGGCTTGTTGCCATTAACAACTTCCTACCCACCCCCAGAATTTAATTAATTACAATTGCAATATATGTAAAGGTAATACAACGTATTTGACAGCTGGTAACTGATTAACCAAATATCTCATAAAAACCTTATACCTATAGATACACTCCTTTCGCTCAAGAAGAGCCAATATTTCTATGGGTACATAGGTACAAACTTGAAAATCTACAGATGTAGCAAAACTTAAAAGCAGCACAGGAAAATCTGAGATGCTGTATTTGCTCCAGGCTGGTACAGAAGAGCTTAGTTGTGGATTTATCCTCTGTATTAGTCCAATTAATTGCAAAGTGCTTTATTAAAAACCAGTTATAAGGTAAATGTTCCTGGACAAGAAAAGCCTCAGGGACTTCAGACTCCTTCTAGGACAGATGAACTTGATGGACCAGAAAGTCCAGTCACTTTCAAGTTTTCACATGTCTCTTTCCATTCCGTTCCTCCTTGTTTATCCACTCTTACTTTCCTGTGCAGTGACCTCTTAAACTCAGAGTGCCATGGCTTCTTCAGTGTAACTTGATACAGAAAGCAGCTTAGAAGAGCTGGTGTAAGTTATTTCATATGGTGCAAAGCCTGAAAGCCGGCTGGGTGACTTTGGGCCCGTCGCTCTCTTTTAGCCCGTGAAGTCAGGGTTAACAACCTTAAATATAGTTCACCAAGTGTTGAAAAAGTCACTAATAAAGTATTTGGTTAGTCTACCTGGGGAGGCTATTCCATAGCCCGAAAGCCACTACTAATCAGACCTTTTCCTTAAGATTCACCTTCTTCATTTCAATGGCAGAAGTGCTTTGGACAGAGCTTCTGAAGAGGGTCTTAAGATTTAAGACTGATGTAAGTATGCAGGGGCAACAAAAGATCTTTCAAGTAACCTGAGAAGAAGAACAACACTTTCCAATAACCATTTTCAAATCCTGATTCAAGAGAAAATTTAAAACTAATCCAAAAAAAAAAATAGGTGGAAACCAATTCAAACATTCCCATTTGTGGAAAAAACAAATCAAGGGTTTTCAAACTGTGCATTTTTATCATCATCCAGGTAACAAACTTTGGGTTAAGTTTTGCACTTTTTTTCCTATTGGGACATTCAGTGTAGAACATGATGCCTGATGCATTAGCAGCGTAGAAAAAATGTAAGCAATGCCCTGCTGGATTACATCCCTGGCCTATCTAGTCCAGCAGTCTGTTCCCACAGTGGCCAACCAACTGCAAAAGAAAGCCCACTAATCTCCCAACAAATGACTGAGACAATTACACTGCCATCAGGGCTAACGGCCATGGATCTCCATAAAGATCTCTGTGTATTTCCAAATGTTGGAATTCATTGTTGGAATGTATTTTTATGCAACAGCTATAGTAGTATTTAGCCAGTAGATGGCACTATTTACACGTTTGGACCTATGGTGTATACTCTATGCTCTTTCTAAGTAGTTTCCTGTTTCCTGTCACAGTTATATAGTTGAACAGTAAAGCACATGGTGACTGTACTCTTTGTTTGCTCTGTGTTATGCTTTATATAAACAGAATTTCTAACACCAAGGCTGCTCAATTTCTACATATCCCAACTGAAATAATAAACATGTTATATGTATTCATATATTTCATATGTTAGCTTAGAATCAAAGTAGGTTTAAAAAGGAGCAGGGGAAAATCAATTTTGCCCCCAAAGTTATTTGCTCACTAGGATTGTGGCAGAGTCTTTTATGGTTTGGTTCCTATTCATAAACCTCAAATATCATGATGCAGTTCATAAGTTCTTCATAGCCTTCTGAAGGACTGCTCAGCACAAAATGCTTCTAAATATTATGAGCTAAACAGTCACAATGTACCCATTAAACATTATGGGTAAAGTGAAAGTTTGGCAACAATATTCTAAGATATCCTGAGGACAGTAGATATAGAATAGGATAGTCAACCAAAAAAAGGGGGAAAGAGAGAAGAAGAGAAAAGAAAAGATTGTATTAGAACAGGGCTGTCAAACTCGCGGCCCACAGGCCAAATGCATCACACATTGGCTATGCCTATGCCCGGTTTAGTGAAGGGGAGAAAAGTTATGATACGTCATGTGACACCGCCATTACGGTGCGAGTTTGACACCCCTGTATTCCCAGAAAACCATGGATGCAACCTCCTATTATCATTAGCTCATGGCATTGGGTAACATTTGAAACTTTCATGAATCCCTTTTAAGCATAATATTTTTCTACTTCTACTACACAAATATGATCAGAAAACATAAGAAACACAAAACATCTGCTGATTATAAGTCATCCTCGATATACAACCACAGTTGACCCCAAAATTTATGTTGCTAAGTGAAACAGTTGTTAAGTGAGTTTTGCCCCATTTTACATCTGAATTTTGATCACGTGACCCTGGGGATGCTGCAACAGTCGTAAGTGTGAAAAATGGTCCTAAATCGCTTTTTCAGTGCCGTTGTAATTTCCAACAATCACTAAATGAACTGTTGTAAGTCGAGGACTACCTGTATAAGGCCTCTTGAATTACAAAAGTGTGTAAGTGGGAGATATCACTCTGAGTATCACGAAGAATAACTTTATGTAGAGAAGATTTGAGCTTGATAATCAACTTAATACAAGCCACACACTTGTGATAGTTTTCAAAACTGAGTAAAAGAATAATGTGAGAAGGAGATAAGTATTGCCATATCATGAGTATATATGTAAATGTTGTAGTTCATTATTTTTGCTGAATTGCGAGGTGTATATCAAGTATATACACCTCGCAATATAATTGATACCATTCTTAACAACATGGAAACCAATCATTCTCATCATGATTTGTTCCAGAGCAAGAGTTCTTAATCTAGGATTGAAGAACAGATTTTAGGAAGTACATAAACTGAATGAAGAAGAAGAAATTGCAGCTTTATTTTCCCTAACCTCTAAATGAAATTTTGTTGTCTTGTTACCTATTTAACAGATTAAAAAACACACACATTTCATATTAGTTATTTTTTCACTAGTTTGACCTTCACTAATAATTAGTTTCCCTTGTGACACAATTGTAAAAGAAAACACAAAAATAACCTTAGAGTAGGAAAGTTAATGAAAGCAAAACAAGAATTAAATCCAGGAAAGGAAGAAAGTATTAGGAGAAAAAAAAGTGAAAGGGACTGTACCTTTCTTTTCTAGTACAAAACGGAAGGAATATATCAATGAAGTACCTTTATTCCTTGTGGAGACTAATTCCTAATGTGATCTAACTCAAAAGGCTGACAAGGTCTAAAATTCATCAGACTCTCAAGACACAAAAAGGTTAAGAATCTCTGCAATACTTTCTTCTGGAACACAGCTGTAAATCTCAGCTCTCTGGAGATTTACTCCTTCAGCCATCAACTCCACATGGATGAGTTTCTCCAGAACCTCAAAAATGTACCTGAACCTCAAAAATGTGCCTGCTCCTTCTTACCTTTCCATTTCTTCATTCACTGGAACTGGTGAGAACTCTTCATATAAATTTTAATAATAAAATAAATAATAAACAAATAGATAAATTTAAAGCCTTTCCAACCCTCTATCCTCCTGGCACAGGACACCACAACGATCCTTCTTCATCAGGCTCACTCCCCATTCTAGAATTCTACCTTTAATAACAACAATAACAACGGCAACAGCAACAACAGTTGCTGTTGAGTTGGAAGGGACCTTGGAGGTCATCTCGTCCAACCCCCTGCTCACGCAGGTTTGGGCACTCTCTCCTCCCCTCCTCTACTTCTTCGTCCCTTTCAGAGTCAGAAGTGTTGGCAAGTGCATAAGTCTGACTGCCTTACCAGTCTGGCCACTTAGATTTCTCAGGGCATTGCAAAGAGAAAATTGGTGGAGGCCTGGTGAACGCATGGCATTTGCACCTTATGAGAATATTTTGTATCTTGATAGCCCATCTAAATGAATAATTTCAGACTGCCCTTCCAGCACTAAGAGTCCAAAGGATGTTCCAATTCAAATTTTTCTTTTCCCTCCATTGAGAATGAAAAGGTGGAGAAGTGTGCGCTGGGGGAGAGGGGTAGACATTCTAAACAGATGGAAAATTTAATGTATTTTTAACATAACTGTGAGCTGCAGGACTGCAAACTTCTGGACTGATCTGTGGAAAGTTAGGAAATTTGACATCACTTTCTTAGATTGTCATGCATAGGGGAGAAATCTAGTAGAAATTATGGGCTTAAATACCTGTGTAGGGTTGTTTTTTTTTTAATAACAACAAAATAACATCCAGAAGGCCTTGAAATGATTCATTTGATCTTTAAAAAGTGCTGATGGTTGAAGTTCTTGAAGAAAATGGAAGACTTTGGAATAGGGGAAGATCAAGAAACATTTGGCAGCAGCAGTGGTGGGTTGGCCCCGGCTCGGACCAGTTTGCAAGAACTGGTAGTAAAACCAGTGTGGGGCGGTTCATCAGAAGTGATCTGCGCGGCCATGATGCAAACCGGTAGTAAAGGTAAGTAGAACCTACCCCTGGGCAGCAGGTGTAGGTGGTACTTCTAGGTAATCTGACTTGACACCATCTGAGTAAAAGCACAAATTTGGAAACAGATTCAGCCACAGGAAATAGGCCTGCATAGTTGCCATGGTGGTAATTTATATAGCAATGAAGAGTTTGCTCTAAGGTGGCATTTGTCCTCTGTCTCCTCATCCAGCTACGGATGATAGACAAAGGACAAGTTTTTCATCAAAAAGTTGAAATACAGCTGTCTAAGTACACACTGTGAATTATGGGCCTCTGTCAGAGAAGAAATAATTGGGCCAACCATGGTTCTGGAATACTTGTTAGATGAACAAATGAATTATATCAAGGACAGAAGGAAGACCGTGGGAGGGAACAAAGTTGGTTATTCTGGAAAAAGAGTTCAACTGGAAAAAGGCATGCCTTCTAAATGCGATAACTCAGTTATGGAATTCAAAGCAACTGTAGAGAAAATGATCACTTCTTTAACACAGCAATATGCAGGATGAAGAAACATCTCCTCTAGCACAAAACCACCAAAATCTAAAGAATGCTTATTTTAAATCCTTTAAATCTCCCAACAGGCAGGCCTGCAGCATTATAAGAAGGAGGAACATATAACCCAATCTTTATGCTAACCTATTCTTGATTCCCAAGGAAAAGGGGAGGAAAAAAGGACAAGGGCCCCTGAAAGTCATCTTTCTGACTCCACACACACACTTGTCTTGATATTGCTAGGCACAGATTCAATCGGTTACAAGAAGGATATGCGTGGGGTGGGGGGTTTGATATCAGTGGGCAGGAGACTACAGTTTCCAGGTGGAAAATGAAGATTGGAGGAGTGTCATAACCATATCTATGTATAACACAAATGGAAAGGAAACTGTTACACTTCTGCTTCTGAATCCATAAAGGAGAGGGCGGGACAAAAGAAAAGCTTATTTCATTCAAACCTGGGCTCAAAAATAAGCAAGTGAAGTACTGCTAACAAATGAAGAAAAAACTGATTCAAGGGCATACAATATTCTATTTGTATTATATTTCACAGAAAGCACAAATAGTCTTCAATGGAGATTTAACATGTGATGTACAAAAGCAAAAAACTAAAAAAAAAAAAACAACCAAGACTAGGATGAGTACAGTGTCCTCTTTATTTTATATAAGTTATAAGACAAGATGTGAGGATTGTTGGAGCAGAGAATAAAAAAGAAACTCCTAAATTAAGAGCTTTTGCAGATGACTTGATGTTGGTTTTGGAAGAATCTTTAAAGTGAATTAAAACATTAATGGAAAAATTAAAAGAATCTGGTGCATCAAGTTTTAAGATCAATAAACAGAAGACAGAGGTGTTAACAAAGGATGAAAATAGATCAAACAGAATTGATGAATAAAAAATTATTTATTTATTTATTTGTCGCATTTCTATGCCGCCCAACTCCCTACGGACTCTGGGCAGCTTACAGCAAATGTGAACAATATCCCGTAAAAATTTCTTAAAAGAACATTAAAAACCCATACACTCCATTTCATGGCCAGGTCTCGCAAGATCACCGTAGCGAGATCAATGGCCCCAGGCCTGCCGGAAAAGCCAGGTCTTCACCACTTTCCAGAAGGCCAATAGGGTGGGGGCAGTCCGGACTTCAGGAGGTAATTGGTTCCAGAGAACCGGGGCAGCCACAGAGACGACCCTCATAGAGGATTTTAGAGGATTTTAAGATTGAGAAGAAGGTAAAGTACCACTGGTACCACCATGGCAAGTATCAATTGTATGTTATTTCAAAATAATTATGTTAAAACATGGAATGAAATTTTAAAAATATATGTTAAGATGGGAGAAACTAAATATATATAGTGAATATTTGTGATATAGTAAAGTCAACATTAATGTGGGTTTTAAAACCCTCATAGATATGCCATATTGAGAATATGGAAGAGATAGAAACCCAAGTTGTGTCCAAAAATACCTTTGTGGCTTTCAGCATAAGATGCATTTTTATAAACAAGAAATAATAGCAAGCACAAATGGCTAACATATTGTGAGATAGCAATAGCAATAGCTCTTAGACTTATATACCGCTTTATAGTGTTTTACCGCCCTCTGTAAGCCGTTTACAAAGTCAACATATTGCCCCCAACCATTTGGGTCCTCATTTGAGTCATTTCCCCCCTCAGAAGGATGGAAGGCTGAGTCAACCTTGAGCCTAGTGAGATTTGAACTGCCAAATTGCAGGCAGCTGGAAGTCAGCAGAAGTAGCCTGAAGTACTGCACTCTAATCACTGTGCCACTGCAGCTCATACTGGAATTTTGTCAAGGGAATCACAAAATAAAATCAAGAGATAAATCGATTGCATTTATATTATATAGTCTGCTGGGCCTGGTGGCTCAGCAGACTAAAGCATTGTGATTAACACCAGCTATCTGCAATTACTGTAAGTTTGAATCTCAACAGGCTCAAGGTTGACTCAGCCTTCCATCCTTTCTAAGGTAGGTAAAATGAGGACCCACTTTGTGGGGGCAATAAGTTGACTTTGTATAAAATATACAAAAGTATGAAGGCTATTGCTTAACGCATTGTAAGCTGTCCTGAGTGTTCAGAGAAGAGCGGCACATAAATCAAAATTTATGTGTGTGTGTGTGTGTGTGTGTGTGTGTGTGTGTGTGTGTTTCCTTTAAGCCAGGTTTTTCCTACGTAACCAAGATTTTTCTGCAACCCTAATTGAGTGAAATCGCATTCACTACTATTAGAGTTGCAGAAAAATCTTGGTTACGTAGGAAAAACCTGGCTTAAAGGAAAAACACACATAATACCTACGAAAAGTAAGGAAATATATATATAGTTGGCAATGATTTTTTTTATTTACAATTATCAGAAAGATTTAAAGTAGACAAAAGTGTTTATGCTTTTGAACATTATAAAACTGAGTTTGAAACAATTGCACAATTGATTAATGCACAATTGATTAATATGTGATTGCTAAATGAATCAGAAGAACAAGTATGTATGATTACAGGAGGCTAAAAATTTCAGTTGTGCTAAGGCTATACCATGCATTGGAAAATGAGAAAATATGTGGATGAAAGGACTGAAATTTACACTACGTTATAATCTTAAAGGGAAATTTTATAAAATGATGTATTTTGGGTACTGCATATGTCACCAAAGAAATTGTCTCGAACGTATATCTTATCATGCTTAGTAGACGTACAAAACAGCTAGAAATTCTTTGATTCAAATACATATACTGATTCAGAGGATTTCAAAGATTAATATACAATTGAGATCAGAAGTCTTCTTGTTTGTGGTGGCCCAGTAGATAGAATGCAGTATTGCCAGCAGTTTGATCCTGACCAGCTCAGATTTCCATCCTTCCAAGGTCGGTAAAATGAGGACCCAGATTGTTGGGAGCAATATGCTAACTCCATAAACCTCTTAGAGAGGGTTATAAAGCAGTGTGAAGCAGTATATAAGTCTAAGAGCTATTGCTATATCTTTTTTTTCTTTTCTATTTTTCTTTTCTTCTTTCTTGCACTTTTAGCACTCTCTTTGATTTCTTTTTTTTTTCTTTTTGCTGTCTTAGTTTATATTAGTGTGTATTAGTTTTTAAAATCTTCAATTAAAATTTTACACATACACAGACACATATATGTATAAAAAAAGAACTCTACTTGTGGCTGAAATGTTACACTAAGCCATGATTATTATATAAATTATACATTATAGTGACTAAAAAGAAAACATACATTGTTAAGAATCATAAGGTACAACACTTAATGATAGTCATAGGGTACAAATAAGCAATCAAATCATACCAGGAAACAATCAATATAAATCGTAAGGGTTGTTGTTTAGCAGAGTGATGGCGTTCAGGGAAAAACTGTTCTTGTGTCTAGTTGTTCTGGTGTGCAGTGCTCTATAGCGTCATTTTGAGGGTAGGAGTTGATTATGTCCAGGATGCGAGGGATCTGTAAATATTTTCACAGCCCTTTTTGATTCGTGCAGTATACAGGTCTTCAATGGAAGACAGGTTGGTAGTAATTGTTTTTTCTGCAGTTCTAACTATCCTCCTGAAGTCTGTGTCTGTCTTGTTGGGTTGCAGAACCAAATATGATAAGACAGAAACTATGGTTTATAAATCACTGTAGCTTGTTTCATACAATTCTAAGCCTAAATTAGAGATATTATTCTTTAATTGTATGAATTAAGGTATTACAAAACATCCCAGCATTTATATGATCATATTTAGCTCAAGTTCTGGACAATCATCAAATAAATTATGTATAATTTATCCAACTATGATGTTTTAAATAAGCTATGTAAATTTTCTATTTATCTTGTTTTCCTTCTTTCTGAACCCTAGCAACAAACTCCCTAAGGAAAAACAGACTGTTTCTGCTTAAAGAGATACATAAGAATTATATTGGTATCATGGATTTGAATGCCCTGTACTTTGCACAGTTGCCAAACAAGCAAAACACATTCCTTCAATGTCCTAAAATTACTTTCTGCCATTTCATAAGGAAAGAAAAAAGAATGGTTTTTACATCTTATTGGGAATTAATATCATTCCACCTTTGGTTTATTTCAAATTTAAGTATTAAAGAATAAAATGTCTATTATGCCACAAATGTATTAGCAAACAACTTATTTATTTATTATTTATTTATTTATAATAAAAATAAAAAATAAATAAACAATCCTAATGGGATGTTCATAGCCCATTTATTTATTTACTTTATGTTACAGAGATGTACATATTGCTAAATAACTTGCCTCCAGAAGTTGTGAATGTTCCAACACTGGAAGTTTTTAAAAAGATGTTGGATAACCATTTGTCTGATGTGGTGTAGGCAGTGGTGGTATTCTACCGGTTCGCACCGGTTCAGTAGAACCGGTTGTTAAGTAGTTAAGTAGTTAAGCAGTTCAGAGAACTGGTTGTTAAAAGAAATCTCCTTTTGTTTTTTCCACTTTACAGGGTTAAACCTGTAAGGATTAATTACAACATTTGGTGTTGTTTCCTAGCCTAATCTTTATTACAGAAACTGCCTCTCTGGCAGTATGCCTAGATTTACTGTCACTTCCGGTTCCGGAGGTTCTTGGAGGGGTTTTTTTTGCTTGACTTTCTTAAAGGGGAAGGGTTGTTTTAAGCTTTTTACACCGCTGTTGGGAGGAAATACTCCCCTGTTGGAGTTCTTCAATGATCAGCACTTTGAAGAAATAATTGAATAACGAAGCAGAAGCTTTTAATGACAAGGAACAAAGATGAGTGACATTCAGCAAGGCTTCTTGGCTAGCTAGAAAGATTGCCATTCAAACGTGAGTTTACATAGCCTTTCTGACTTTTGGTCTAAAACTGATTTTTGGTGAAGTTTAATTCTGTGCTTGGTGATGTTTAATCCTATGTTTAGTGATGAGATAATTTTCCCTATTCAGCTTTGTTTGGAGGGAAAAATGTTTATCTCTGTTCCTGAAAAGTAGCAGCTTCGGAAATCTGACTAGTTCTGTGTCTATTTGTTCTGGTAATTGGTATAACAAGCAACAGATACTCTGTTTGCTCCTTTGCTTCATTCTGGAGAGCTTAAATGACCTCTCTGCTAAAGGCTGCTCAAAGTTATCATTGCATTTTAACTATTTTAATTCCTCAAGGTGCTCTGGCACCCTCCCTGATTTGTAACTCCAGTTTGCAGGTATTTCTAATCTAATGATTGGTATTTAGGGCAGCTTTTTGCAAGCAAAGAAGCTTTTTGTATTTTTGTACAGGTAATCCTTGATTTACAACAGTTACAATGGCACTTGAAAAAGTGACTTATGACCGTTTTTCACACTTATGACCATTGTAGCAAACTGTCATTAGAGCAAAGAAGCGATGCCACGTGACCACCTGGCCACACCCACCCTGTCACATGAAGCACCATAATTGTGTAATGAGTGACGCGGTTGTTAAGAATGCTGCAATGGGCATAAATGATGACCAGTCATAAGTGTAAGGACCACTCAAAAGTGCAAAGATCTGTCAGAAATCACTTTTTTCAGCCCTCTGGGTAGTCCTTTTGTGCATATGGACTACTCAGAGAGCTGAAAAAGATTTTTTTGACTGGTCCTCGCACTTTTGACCAGTCCTCAAAGTTACGACTGTCCTCACATTTTATGTTTTTCGCCTTATCTTGTCACCATGGTGAAGAGAAGTAGTTGTGAAATGAATGACATGGTTGTTAAGAATGCTACAATGGGCATAAATGATGATGAGTCATAAGTGCGAGGACCAGTCAAAAGTGCGAGGACCCGTTAGAAATGACTTTTTTCAGTCCTCTGAATAGTTCCTATACACATAGCCATGCCACCCGGTCACATGACCATCTAGCCACACTCACCCAGTCACATGACCTCCAAGCCACTCTCAGACCTCGCAACGCTCCCAGGCACTCCAATAAACCTCGCTGCAGTCAGAAGACAATTACTCAGGTTAAGGCTTCAGTTCGTTCTCTCTGGTAGCTGCGGAAAATGCTGAGTCCAAGGTATGGATCACACAAAGTCAGCGTTGGGCGTTTCCCCCCATCCAACCCCTTAAATAGCCACACTAAACGCCCCTCCAGTCAGCTGCACTGACAGGCCAAGTAACCCTGATTACTTCGGTTGCATATTCAATCGGGGGAAAGTATAACTCCCTAACGCGTCCGCCTGCAACGTGTCCACCTGCCTAAACGTTACACACCCCCGCCACCATTAGTGAATTCCTTCCTCCCAGGTCAGTAGTTCTTCCTCCGTTCACTTCATCCTCATCATTAGCAATTTTAGATTTTTTTGTTGCGTATTTATTTCCACCACATGCTACAAAAGCTCATCGTTCCAAGGCTCTGGGTAAGATATCTTTTTTCAGAAAGCCATACACTCTTCAGGAAAGCCAAATTACAAGAGAGACCCATCCTAAAACAGATTTAAATAATTCAACGTGTTAAAATCCTGAAACTACTCACCATTCTGAAATGGAGTTCTGCAGTAATGATCTGATGTGAACACGTATCTTGGGGGAAGAATTTCATAGTTTATTTTTTTTCTTCCCCCCCCCCCCAAAAAAGTTAAGGTCCCTCCTGCTTGTGCTGTTCTTTATAAAATATGCAAGAAGAGAGTTGGTGCTTGGCGGTGGGAGTGTGTGTGTGTTTGGCTTGTGGAAAGTGAAAGATTCCTACATTAGAAATTCATTTAATCTGTTATTTCTTGGGACAAATTTTGTACAGCTGCAAAAGCTTTAGAACAGTATTGCCCAATGTTGGCAACTTGAAGGTGTGTGTGGGCTTTAACTCCCAGAATTCCCCACCCAGCATTGGCCAACAAAGGTTGGGCAACAATGCTTTAAAACAGGGGTCCCGAAACATGACAGCTTTAAGACTTGTGGACTTCAACTTGTGGAAGTCCACAAGTCTTAAGGCTGCCAAGTTTGAAGACCTTTGCTTTAAAAGATGGTGCCAGCAACATTCCCAAACTGAACCTTCAAGAAGCAGCTGGTATTATTCTTTTTTATTTTTTTTTTTTACTTTTGTACAATTGAGTAATTTGGCCTCTCTTTTTGGGGGTTTGTTTGTTCTAATCTCGCTCTTTCCAGAATTTCTTAAACGCTTCATCGGTTCCCAAAAATCCAAATGAATCCTTGCTTTCTCTCAGCTTTTGCAGAGAGCCTTTAAACACCCCCATCTTCTCACTTCTCCCAAATGGAGTACAGAAGGGGTATTTCACTAGAAATCAAAGCTTGTTGTTGTACAAGCTGGATTCACCAGTCCTCTATTAAATCCATGGCGCAGAGCCACACAACAAATAAGTGTTACATCGTGAAGCAATAGCTCAGCGTTTGTTGCTGTGCATGCTAACAGTTTTTACAAACAAGCGAGTTTCTTCCAGAGACTTCATCACCTCTGGGCATCCCAATTCTTTCTTCTTTCTTCTTTTTTTTAGGTACATTAATTAGATTTTGACCACAGACCCTGGATTTGACTTACTCTGACAGGGTTTCCATTAGCGTAATCTGTAGGGGAATTCACTGTTTTAACATCTGTGTGCCTGAGGCCTATCCCACATTTACTGCTGAAGCTTGAAAAGCCTCCCTCTACGGCTGTATGTTTCTCCTTGCTTCCAATTTCACAGGAGTCATTTCAGCACCAAACGATAATTAGCAAAGGGATGTGGCTCGGCTGACATCAATGCAATTTATTGTTTTCCAAAAGGCCTCAACCGGGCAAACAAAGAGCACTCACTGTCTTGCTGTCTGGCGTTTTATTAACTCACACGATTATTTGGGGGTATACCTCAGCCCTCCAGCAAAACCAGTCACTAATATGCAGTAACATGCCGGTTTTTGAAGCATAATCTAAGTTCAATTAGATACGTTTTGTGGGCCCACAGCCTCTAATAACGGATAGGCGCTTTCGTAATTATCTTTGGTATTAACTTTATCATCACCAAGCTTCGGCATAAATGCAACCTTTCATCTTTAAAATGCCAACACTTTTTTTTTTCAGTTCTTTGGCAAGCAGACTGCATTACTAATTATTTGCTCATTATGTGTGGTTAACTGATGAATCATTAATAAATGAATGGATGGATAATATATTTTATGGTAATTGGAGATATAACTGATTGCAGATTTCCAGAGCTTTTTCAGGCTAGGTTGCAGTAGCAAGTGCTGGCTAATTGTTTACCGACAAAATAAAAGGTTCTGACAAGTTTTTTTTTTTCCTGTCACAGTTATGTCTTCTTTTTTACAACGGAAGAAGTTACCACATCAGGATTTTTCTACTGCCTTAAAGTTCTGAAGATAAAATAGGACAAATGCATGGACGATAATCCTTATTTTGCTAAGTGTTTATTTCTAGATTTCATGCCTTTTAATACTAACACAACAACATACTTATATACTAGTACTGCCCTATGATTGTTATTTGTGTAGCGTATTCAGCACATTTTATTGGGTAAAAAAGCCGAAAGGTGACCTTCTCATTAAAAGTGCATACCTATTAGCACTTATTTGTAGGTAGAGAATTCTGCCACAACTTTAACACTGAAAAATGCAAGAATTGTACAATGTTAATTCACCTTTCACACAAGAAGTCGGATCTGACATACAGCACAGATTTGTTCGTTCTTGTCCCAGTATACATCCACTCATTCTCCTTTATCTTCATGAGAACCCTGTAGGTTATATTTGATTAAAATATCAGTTAATAGATAAAGACTTCTTTGAACTAACCATGAATCCTGGAGACTTCATAGACAAGTATATGTAGTTTCTTGCCAGCGTGATAGGAGATTTTTTTTCCCACCCCTGATATTTTCTGGTGGTCTCCTATTCAAACAGTAATTACACCCAACTCTAGCTTTCCAAGATCAGCCAAGGTCAGCTAAGTGCTACCACCTGACTAATAGATAAAGGTCTAACAATTTGACTTTTTTTTTTTAATTTCCTTTTCTTTGTAGTGCTTTTTCAGTACTTTTCCAAGAGCAGGCAAAGCTCCTAAGCAGAAGTTGCAGGATAAATTAAAATAATTAAAATATGGAAGTAAAATGATTGAAAATATACAGCTAAATAAAGAGAAATAAAAGTGGCATCTCCCCCACCAATTAAAAGCAAATTTAGTGGGAAGCATTCAGCTTAATTAGCAAAAATGACTCTAGGTAAGAAAGGCTTCATCTGTTAATAGAATAACAAATAGGAATCAGAAGCAGCCCAAATAGGGAAGGATCTCTGAGAGGATCTCTTCTAACTAGGGGTGGGGGGGGCAGTCTGAGACAAGAAGATCTTCAAAAGTTCTTCACAATCCAAGTATCCTTTGAGGTTCTAATGCAAAATCATAGAGAGCTTTATAGGTCATAATCAGCCTTCTGATTTGTGGCTAGGAACCAATATATCATATAGACTCCATGATTAAGCATCAAGGAACTTAAAACTGGCAGTGAATGAAAATCATCAGCAGATGGAAAAGAGGTTGGGGAGAAACAAGGGGGGAGGGGAGGAATACAGTATACGTATGAGAGCTTTTACAAAAATAAATGCCAGAATTTTATAAAGGTAAAGGACAAAAGAGTGCCCTTTCTCGGCATTTCCACTTCCAAGTCTTAAAATCAAGTGCTTCTAGACTTGACTCAGTTTATACTTGTGGAAAAGTACAAAAACCAGGATTTGGCAGCTTGATCTAATTTTGTAGAAGGATCACAGCATATCTTGAGGCCACCAAGTCAGGGAAGGTTTACTTAATGGGTAGATGGCATGTCTATAGTTGTAGGAATCCTCTACATCTATGCATGAACTGTGTCTATTTGTTTGTCTACCTGAGGTTTTCAGATAGGGTTGGATTCCAACTCCCATCAGTCCCAGTCATCACAGCCAATGAGAACTAAACCGTTTCTTAATGGCCATAGCTTGTCTGCAGTACATTAAAATTTGAAAATGTAGCCATATTTTTCACACTTTATGATTTTCTGTGGCAATCAAGCAAGATAGATCTACACGATTGCTTTCTCACAATCATAACATAATTTATTGATTACTCTTCCAAAGCAAAGTTCTACAACAAAATGCATATATTTTAAAAAATTCCTACAGGCGATAAAAGAAACATAATTCTGCATATGGGAAAAAGATAGGATATGATCCTATATTTTGCGTAATCGTTTTTTAACTTCTTTGTACAACACAGAGAGAGCTGTGATTACTAGGTAATTTAGAAGCATAATCAAATAAATAATTGGGCTTATTTATACAAAAGCCCTACTGAATTAAATGAGATTCTGTTGGGTAAATGAGTATAGTTTGCAGTGGCAACAACTTTTTTTGCCAATAAAGATTTTTGAAAAGGAAAGAAAAACACAAATCTTTAAAAGTTGAAGTGTTTTCAGATAACTTTGATTTTTAACTTCCATTCATGACCCTTATTTTGTTGCTTTTATCTTTTTTTAAATGAAATTTTAGCTATAACTGCTGGGGAGGGGTTAACTATAACCAGTAGATTCTTCCCTTTAACAGTGTTTGGCATTTGTAAATTATTTGCCTATCAAATCCTTTCCAAACAAACATAAAACAAAAGATGTACCTAGCAAGGAAATGCATATAATCAGAGAGTCCATGAGAAATGCAACAGAGATTTTCAAATTGGGACTGCAATTAACCAGGTGGCCCGTCTTCTCCTAATGATCATTTCCATGAAAACCGAATAACTAATGAGAGTCCTAAAGAAACCGGTGTCTTTCCATGTACTAATGATCACATTTATAAAGATGCTAAACTGCTTCCCCCATGCATGTTGCTAATGATAAGTAATTAAACACCAGGCACAAAAAAGCTACAGAAAAGGGTCACGTTAATACATGGGGAAATTTAAAATGCAATAAAATAAGTTGTCTAGGAAAGATTAAACTTTTGGCCTTTGCCATTTTTGGTATGAAAAAAAACATCTTTATTCGCATTTTTTTAAAAAAACGAGCTAGAAAGAAAGGCAAGATCTGGTGGTCCCGTAAACAGAGAGCTCATTTTCTTTTTACTTAATTTGCTATGCTTGTGGGCTTGGATTAAAAAAACAATACATTATACATTAAAAAGTAAAAGCCAATGATCATTTTTGGGCCAAATTACACCGTCTTTAAAAAAGAGAGAAAGAAAGCCAAGTTTGCCATTAGTAATAATCTTCTCTCCAGAAGCAGTTTTTAAATTTTTGGCAACACGAAGCAGGGACATAAGCTCATATTAAAATCTTAAATTGTATTCTCCCAAAATGACTTTACACACAGAGGTTCTCCTTAATGAGGCTTCCCAGAATGAGAAATTATCCTGAGATTTAAAATGAAAGTCTTATAAAGGGGAGGGGAGGGGAGGGGGGGGGGAAATACCTTCGCTTTATCAATTGGATCTATCAGGGAACTTGTGCAAAGTCTACTCAGAAGTAGGTTGCACTAAGTGAAATATTACATTAAATTAAATTGACTAAAGTTGTTAGAGTTGTTTGCACTGCATTGAGAGATAGAATAGGATTGCATGTGTACAGATAATTCTTAAGAATTAGTATTAACTGGAGAATACGCTCTTGTGGAAGGGTTTGGAATCATTATCGTTAGTACTGTTTCCACCCTGCAAAATCCTGCGTTCAAATTAATCAGTGATAACTATTTTTTGGCTGCTGCTCTCATGTTTCAATACAAAGTTAATAATATTGGATGAAGAAAGTACTCCTCTGTTGTTTTCTGACTTAAATGATGGATTAAAAATAAATAAATAACCAAAACAGCAAGTATTTTACATGCAGTCTACAAGATGATTCTTTGGTATTTTTGATCAATGTTACTCAACTTCAGCAACTTTAAGACCTATGGACTTCAACTCCCAGAATTCCCTCCGCTAACATGCTTTGTACATTGTCCTTTGTTTGATTTAGATCCTCAGAAGCATTCTAATGCCGATTCCGAATATTTCTTCAGATTGATAGATTATTTAGGACATTTATTTGGGGTAATAGGATTTCATTCAGTAAATTAAGATTACCATTTGATGAGGGTGGCTTTAGTTTATTGGGTTTGCAAAAATAGCACTGGGATTGTATTTTATCAGCCATAAGTAGGCAGAATGAAAATTTAGTAGATTATAATCCCTAATCAGCTTTATGGGAAAGTTACCGTTTATTTGTTTTTGGATCAATCTTCAGTAGAAATTTTATACTTTACAGAAGTATGGACTGTGATCTATTTTCGGCTCTTACTGGAATGTAGATTGGTTAACACTGAGAAATACAGTCAGGTTACTAGGTAACTTCTATCTTTCTGTATTTGATGATAATATAATACTAGGCAACATATGACCCCTTGGATCATCCTTTGAGAAATAGATCCTTACCAGATTCCTGAATGCTTTCAAGAATAACAAAGTTTCTAATGTACTGCTTTCACTGGAAAATTTGGGATATATTCAGAGATGTACTGTACTTTTCGGAGTATAGGATGCATTCCCCCCCCCCCAAAAGTGGCTGAAAATTGTAGTGTGTCTTATACACTGAATGTTGCCGAAGCCACGCCCACCCACCGGCTCCCACCCTTCAGCCGTTTTCGGCTTCCACGCATCACATTTTTGGTTATTTATTGAATTTATTTGCCACCCATCGTAAGAAAATGACTCTATATAGAGTACAGTCAAATAATCAGCACAGGAAATATTTTATGACATTTTATATTATGTCATAAAATGTTTCATAATCATTTTTAAGTCATTAAATGCTTTATATTATTTACCAAATTTGAATTCCATGGAATCATTGATTTTGAATTTTGATCATATTTGAAGTACCTGGTTCAAAAATTGTTGCCCAATGATACACCATTTCACCTAGATAAAGATAATGAGAATGTGTATAACTAGAACTGAAACTGTTTATTGTTATAATGTTATTTTACTTCTTGTCCTTTTTCTTTTTCCTGTAATTTTTTTTTAAGTACTTGTAATGCTTTTTTTGTTTCTCTTTACTCATTGTTTTTAGTATTTAGTATTTAGTTTTTAGTATTTTGCAGCTATTGTGTTCTGGTACTCTAGTTATAAAGTCTTCTAAAAAATAAACCTTATATTCTATATTTTTAAAAATATCATCATTTTAACCACTGTCTATTCACTGTAGAATAAAGGCCTCTTCACGTTTCCAACCAATATGGTCTTGAGCTTTCTTTTGCCAATTTAAATTTGCCAATTTAAAAATATGGACATTTAATTGAACTATATGATTATCATCATCAACTAAAACATCTTTATCTGGGTGACAATCTTAAAAGATTATAACAAGCCTACATGACATGAATTCACCTTATGTAATTATTGACTTGCTCATACTTAATTGACTGTAAGATTGCCACAGATGGCAAATGCAATATATCTGTGCATCCAACATAAATATTTTCTCAAGCTAGGAAAATTTGGGGGGAAAGGTTGAAAATACACAAAACAAGTGTTTGGGGGATGCTTTCCATACATAGTTTGGCCACATTCCAATTTTTTATCATTGCCAATAATATATCCATAGAACAGTTTTGAACTACATTTTTACTAATATTAAAACCAAGGTTTAACAAACAGTTCTAATTTTAGAAAAGAATATTTGTAGCTCATTGTTGAACTGTGGGGTTCTTGGCACTCTCTGAGCTTATATGTTTTCCTGAAGACATTTCCTTACCCAACTAGGTAACATAACAGTGCCAAGGACCCTGCAGTTCTAATTTGTTTATTTAAAAAAACCCTCAGTTTTAAAAAGTGAAACCAATAAGTTCAAAATTTCTTCTAACATATTTGGATTAGATTTCCAAACTGACCTTTAATTCCTTTAATGCAGGGGTGTCAAACTCAATTTCATTGAGGGCCACAACAGGGTTGTGTTTGACCTCAAGAGGGCCAGGGTGAGCATGGCCAAGGTGGGCATGGCCAGCTCAACATCACTCATGCCGGGGGCGTCTGGTGGCCCAAGCACTCTGTCAGCGAAAATCGGCTCCCAAGCTCAGTTTTCAGCTCCCACAGCCTCCTGCAACCCTCTGCCAGTGAAAATGGAGCTCGGGAACTCCATTTTCACTGGCGGAGGGTTGCAAGAGGCCATGGCAGATGAAAACAGAGTTTAGGAGCCCATTTTCGCTTGTAGAAGCATTTCTGTTTTCAGGGCAGCCCAGATCTAAGTACCCTGCAGGCTGAATCCAGCGCCCGGGCCTTGAGTTTGACAACCCTGCTTCAGAGTTGGGTTTCAGCAGGTTCTGACCAGTTCTAGAGAATCAGTAGCAAAAATTTTGAGTAGTTTGGAGAACCAGTAGTAAAAATCTGACCGGCCCCACCCACATCTATTCTCTGCAATGGTGGGATCCAAGTAATTTAACAACCGGTTCTCTGCCCTAATTATTTCTTCTAACAACCAGTTTGCCAAACTGCTCAGAAAGTTAACAACCGGTTCTCCTGAAGTGGTGCGAACTGGCTGAATCCCACCACTAATTCTCTACCTCCCAAGTCCCGGCTGATCATGAGGAAGTAGGGATTTTGCAGGAACCTTCCCCTGGATTGGGGAGGGAATGGAGATTTTGAAGTATCCTTCCCCCGGAGTATGGTGGGAATGGAGATTTTACAGTAACCTTCCCCTGCCATGCCCATCAAGCCACACTCACAGAACCGGTAGTAAAAAATTTTGAAACCCACCACTGCCCTGCTTTAATGGTTGATTCTAATACTTGCTCCAGATTTGTTCTTTGATTTCAGACCGAAATTCCCTGGCATGGAATTTGATGTGGTGTGACATTGCAGCCAGCTGGGTTGGTTTTAAATTTTTTATGTTCAGGCTGCTGAACATTGTTTCATTGTGTTTGCAACCCAAAATCAAATGGCTGAAATCAAGCTTTGTCAAAAGCTTGTCTTGACCTCCACGTTGAGTTTGGGGAAAATAAATGGATCTCCAATGATTTTTGACCTCCTCCTCCTCCCACCCTGACAGAGGCTTTCACGTGTTTTCTTCTTCCATAAAGGACCATGGGAGAAAACCACTAAACTTGGCCAAAGGATTTTTTTTTCTCCCCAAATTGTGCACTAGATCCTTTTATCAAATAACTATAATTGAAAGCGAGAGGTTGGTTCCTGCAAAAGAACTACAAAAAAAAAAAAAAACTTTGAAACAGCTCTGCTACTTTTTTTTTTTTTTTTTACTTTTCGCATGCTTTCAGTGGAACCAAAAGGTGACGGAAGCAGACCTGTGTCTTGCAAATTGCACCAATTAGCTGTAAAACAAGGCACTGGGGCGGCTGAATGAAAAGTAATAAGGCAAGGATAAAAATGCTTTTCTTCCTCAACTCCTCCCATTGGCTCCTATTCTGCTATGTTGCAGATAAACGAGCAAGGAGGAAATGTAGCGGGGGCGGGGGGGTTAGAGTGAAAGGGGCAGAGAAGTTGCAGAGATACTCAAGATGCTCCACATTAACAACCAAAAATTTAAAATGTGCAAAGAAAAAAAGACCAAAGGCAATACAGATTTGAGACAAGCGTGATAATAAATGTTAGTGGTTAAATAAAAATCCTTGAAAACAGAACCAATTTCATTACCCATTTAGCAGTGACCAATCAACAACAGGGACAGTGCTGAGGAATATTAGTGACAGGGATCGTATAATCTTGAAAAAAATGCAAAGAATGTAGAAAGGAAAGAAAACTTCACTCCAAATATATAGAGCAAAATAAAAATGCACAAGGAAGGATTGGCTTCAGGAAGAAAGGAAGGAAGACCGGAGACACTGCTTGCTTCAATAGGAATTGTTTGCCCAAAGCAGGCAAATCAACAAAAGGAAATTTAAGAGAAACACAACCTGCTATACTGCAAGGGTGCTAAATAATGAAAAAGGGAGTTGAGAAATCTACATCTAGTTGGGGCTATAATTGCAGATCTCAATTGTCAGATGATTGACTTGGTTTAAGAGACAAGAGTGGATTGTCAGATATATTTTTTTCCTCCAAAGAGTGGAAATTTCACAGAAGGGGAATTTATTTCAAAGCAAATTATCCTAGGCTTCAGCTGTAATTCAATCCACACTTAACTAGAAAGTGAATATTATAAAAATAATAAATATTCATAATAATTTTTTTAACCAACAAGAGATGTTTGGGTTCTGCAGCCATTGTAAGAACAGACAAATCAGTCCCTATACCAGGAGTATTCATCTGTCAGACACGAGCAACCACATCCATTTATAAAGTCAACAACTTTATCATGTTTTGCCTATAAGAATCTCTCCAGAATGCTTGCCTTCCCTAGGGAACAACCATATAAGGTTCCATGGAACTTTGAAAGTGTCCAGCATATGCCTTTTATTGCTACGCAAGGACTCAAAGCTAGTTCCCAGCTTGACTCCTCTTTCCTGCCTGGCTGATGTATTTAAAATCATCCCAGTAGACGCCCACTTATTCAAATCCCCCAATTGCTCTTTACAACTATTTCCACATATAATAGGTCTGAGGGATTTGTCTGTTTACAAATGGTAATTTCCGTCTTTTCTACAGGGGTGTCCATGGAAGGTCATTGATATCAAAATGGTGTCAAAATCAAAATGAATGGGAAAACAAAGTCCAAACTTTTTTTTTTAATGAGTATGACACTGATTGCATACATGTAAAAGAGGTGGGGCTTTGATCATCCAATCGTGGATGTTATTTTGATGTTTTAGACCCCCTCCCCCTGCTCCATTGCCCCTTGTCATTAGTCATGGTAACTGAGATTGATAGGATTTCAACATCTGGAGAGCCATGGTTCCAACCATAATTTTGTAGGGCTGTATAATGTGTCTATGAACACTGAAGGATGGCTGACCTGTGTGCTATGCCTTGCTTCCTTCTTGGTGCATCTCAATGCACTTAAGATTTATCTCCTTTGTTGCAACTTGTTCCATCCAAGTTACTATACAGAGCCATGACAACGTGAGTTTGACACTCCTGATGTAAAGGAAAGTGGAAACGGACAGAGAGAAATCTAGGAGGTGTGGGGTTCATAGATCACAAATTGAATGTAAGCCAAGAAGGTGCCAAAGAAGTCCTCAGCTGGACAATTGCACTTAATTTTTTTTTTCTCTTTTTGTGGGCTTTGCAGTTTAGGAAGGGCACCGACAACTAGAATATATACACAAAGAAGAGCAACTGTGGCAATAAAGAATCTGGAATTAAAAAAAGAAAAAGAAAAAGAAAAAAAATAGAAGGAACAGTTGGGGCATTGGGTTATTTAGGCCTGAGAAGAAAATACTGTTTACTATTTATATGTAAATATCACTGCCCACAGCCTTGCACAATCTCCAAGTCCTCTAAAACTATTAAAAATGTGGGTAAGCTCTTAGAGCAGTATTTCTCAACCTTGGTAGCTTGAAGATGGGTGGACTTCAACTCCCAGAATCCCCCAGCCAGCAGCTCTGGCTGGGGGATTCTGGGAGTTGAAGTCCACCCATCTTCAAGCTACCAAGGTTGAGAAACACTGTCTTAGAGTAATATTTATAGAAGTTTATGACATAATCTGTTTTCTACCCTAACTAACATGATGGAATTATTGTTCCATAGGAGCTGAAGTCCAAAACCTCCAGGGATGGCAGGATGGGGAAGGTTGATATGCACCTATAAAAGTATAAAAACTACACATTGCATTACTTGAAAGCCAGTTTGGTGTAATGGTTAAGACACCAGGCTAGAAACTGGGAGATTGTGAGTTGTAGTCCTCCCTTAGTCATAAAAACTGACTGGGTGATCTTGAGTCAGTACTCTCTTTTAACTCAACCCACCTCACAAAGCTGTTGTGGGGAGATTTAAAAAATCATATACATATACATATACATATACATATACATATACATATACATATACATATACATATACATATACATATACATATACATATGAAAAATCCCTCATAAATATTTGCTGTTAAATAAAGGGAAGTCAAAACATCAGACATATGTTAAAGTAATATAGTTTTACAGAGTGGCGTTTAGATGAAGTCCTGCACAAAGAGCACACAATTTTGCCCAACCATTTTTATAGGTCGTTTTGGAATCTGTGTTTGCTCTCAGCAGATGAGGAAAAAGAAAAAAGAAAAGAAAAACACACACACTGAACTCTGGGATAACTTTTCTTCTTTTTTTTTTTTAAAGAGAAATAAAATATTTCATTGCATCTGGTAAAGACAGAAGCCTAATTTCACCGCACCCCATTTGTGTTGCAGTGTCTAAATTGAGTGTGAGAGGGAGGTCAGGAGAACGCTAAGTTTTGTGTTACAGTTAACTCCAATTAAGAAATGTTTTTGTCCTTGCGGATGCATATCTGTTACCAACAGGCTTCCAAAAAAACCACCGCTCCAATCTTGTCAGTAAAAAAAAACAAGCCTAATGTTAAGTGGAAGATATTTGCCAAGATTTAAAATTAGCCCCGCACATTACTTACAGATGTTTTCAAGAAGAAAGCTTGCAAGCCAACCACACTAAGTAATAAAGCCAATAGTGGGGGTGTGCTTTCTTTTCTTTTCCTCTGTCTTTTTTTTTAAATACTCCAATTTAATTTTAATTATACAAGTAGCCATATGAAGAAGCTGTTGCATACTGCTTAAATTAAATGTGGAGGAATGCAATCAGCAGTATCCTTTTACAGCATATGGTCCAGCAAATCAAATTACAAAGCTTTCCACATCTCATTAACTTCAATGAGTACAGTGAGTTTTATAATAAGTCACTTCCCGCACCCCACCCCACCCCCTGAAAACCCAGAATGCTGTTTTGCTGCAAAAAGACGAGTCCTGGGCTGGGATTCAGAAGAACTCCTCTAAAAAGGGGAAAGGGTCACTTGGTCAAATCTGAGAATAACATTTCCCCCTTATTGCTTTTCTTGGCCTGAAAACATACGCTTTCCTGCAGCCCCAGCTGGGAGAAAAAAACGGGCCTCTGATAATTTTATCAACTGTAAGTAACCAACACATTGCCATTTAATGAGCTCAGGCAGGTTTAGCTACTGATGAAGGATAAAATGTTTGTTGAGGAGCAGAAGACTCCCTTCAGCATGGGAAAAAAAATCAGAGTTAAAGTATGCAGTGGCTAACAAAAGGGGTACTGCAAATGTATTTCCAGAGAAAAAATTAAATTCTCTCCCTGGTACCATAGTTCTCACCACTGTGGGGGTCAGAGGACTACAGTTCCCCTTTTTCCCATTCCTGCAAAATTAAAAAATGAGAAGTACTGTTTTTTTCTTCCTGCCCCACAACTACTCAAATGGAGGTCTGCGGCAGGCTGAAGACAAGAGACAGCAAAAGTAATCATGGGTATCATCACCCAAATAATGTCAATTACATAATTTGTTATGACTCCTGAGAGTCATTTATGGTCTCCTGTGGCCTTACGGAAAGGAACCATCCAACATTTTCTTCTGTAATTCAGCTTCTGAGTACAAATATACCTATGACATTTGTAGCCCCGGATGTGTCTTTTATGCAGAACATCCCTGTAGGATTTACCCCATCATATCATACAATAAATCTGCATGGATGGACCTGCTCAGAGTCATACGTGCCCACGCAATCTGTCATACCCTATTCCTTGCATGAGCCTTGCTGTCAATTTCTATGTAAACATATATAAATACAGATAGTCCTCACTTAATGGTCAGCAAATCCATTGCTAAATGATGCAAAACACCACATCATTTCTGCTGCCATCATTCAGTGAATTTCCCACGGCCATTAAACCTGATGTCATGTGATTATAACTTAAAACTGTGGTGGAATGTGGTCTGGATTCCCAGGACGGAATTGAGAGGGAAAAGAGGCATCGAAGCTTGGAAAGTTTGGTCGCAGGAAGGAAGTTTAAATGGCTCCTCCCTAGTAAGTCCCAGAGTATATTTCTAATTATACAAATAGTTGCTTTAGTCTGGCAAGAATCTATTTATAAGTGAAGAACAATCAAGGAAACTACTCATAAGTAATGTGTCATTTTTGGGGCTTGACACAGTGTCAGCTTCCCCATTGACTTTGTTGGAAGCTGGCTGTGAAGGCCACAAATTTTGCTCCCATGACCTTGGGATGTTGTAGCCATTGTAAGTTCAAGGACTGGTCATAAATCTACTTTTTTCAGTGCTGCCATGCATTGAAACAATCACTAAATAGAGCAGTTGTTAACTGAGGACTATCTGTAAATACTATTGAGGATAAACACGTTGACTCTGGCAGCTGAGATGTGGCTCAGAGAAAATTACATGCTTTGTAGGTCAAAGGGGACAGTTCAGTTTGTGCCATCTCATGACAGCAAGATAGGCAGTGAATAAGTTTAATAAATAAATCTCCAGGTGAAATACCTTTGTTTGAAGCTAGAAAGTATGATCAAGGACTACAGATTAATCTTCCGAAAAGAGATCAACTGTGGATGAGTTGGGCTACAACTGACATTAACGACAGCCAACATAATCAATGTGTCCAGTTGTCACTCAGCCATTATTTCTTGGGATGGAAGAAGCAGCAATTCAACATAACTAGGGGATTCCTGTTTATGAGACATTGCTTTAGAGATGTACCTGAACTGGCTGGATAAATGCCATGATGCTTGTTTAAACTCTTGGTATGCAAAAATAAAGCAATAATTAACTTTCATCAACTGTGGTTCATTCCCCCGTTCCCACCAATCTCCTACTCAGGAAGTTTTTAAAAAATACATATATAAAATACTCTGAAGCTGAGGATCACGTGATCCTTATTTTAAGTGATTCCTGATTTGGAATCAGAATTACTCGTTTCCTGCTCTTACTCTTAAATCACTGAAAGGAATATAACTTCTCTTTCACCGTAGATTTAAAACTGTCTCTTGCAGGGGAGTTCCATCATAAATATGAAAGCATGGTTCACCCTGAAAAAAACATAAGGATTTCACGATACAGTTTGGTTTGGTTTGATTTAACTTTTTTTTTAAAAAAAGAAAAAGAAAGAAGCAGCATTTCAGCCAAGTAGCTTTTAAAAACATGGGTGGAAAGAAATGTCAACCAACTGTTTTTAGACAATTACAAAGTTGTTGGCCAATTTAATATAGCCAGCAGGAAATTCCAAAGCGTTTGGAAACCATTTTAAAGAAAAAAGGCTGGCACTTGCTGTCCTCCAATTTATACTTCAAGAAGAGTTAATGTGCTGTAGCTAAACAGGGAAGGCCAAGAAGGATGGAGAAACAGAACTTAAAAGCCAATGGTGGAAAGAGATTCATGATAAAGAAAATGAATTGTAGCAGTGTCCCAGCTTCCTTCCACCCCCAACAAATTGGGGATTATCTAAGCTAAAGTTTTATCTCAGTGCTGTTATGTCTGAGTCACTCATATAGCACATGATTCAATGTGCAACTTATTCTCCTTACAATACAGTTCCCCTTTATTCTGCTTTCCTATCCCAATTACTTTTATGTTGCGGGGAACACAATTGCAAACTATAACCCAATATGATGGAATTTTAAAAATATCCCACTGGGAATAATTTCAGCAGTGTTAAATCTGTTTTGAGCTCAGAACAGAGGGGGAGTTTTGCAAGCAGAACAATGGATTATTTATTGATAAATGCGGAGACTATTTTTCATGGCTCATCTACACAATTGTATATCTATAAACAACAAATTCAGTTTCATAGTTACTGGGAGTTTTGTTAATAACTAACTTAGTACCGGTAGCACAATGTCTCATAGATCCACTTCTTTTTCAGTTGCAGAGCTACACAAAGATCTGTGGAACACGCTTACAATATATTTACATATACTGAAATGTAACTGATCTTCCAAATTCTGTCTACTTTCTAGACATTGTTTAAAGCTAATTGTTGGTCTGTAATATTTGGTTATATTACTAACAAGCAGGATATAAAGTGTTGCCTCAGATCAGTGGTGAAATCCAATTTTTTTTACCACTCGTTCTGTGGGCCTGGCTTGGCGGGCATGGTGTGGCTTGGTGGGCATGGCAGGGGAAGGATACTACAAAATCCCCATTCCCTCCCCACTCCCAGGGGAAGGATATTGCAAAATCTCCATTCCCACCCCACTCTGGGGCCAGCCAGAAGTGGTATTTGCCGGTTTTCCAAACTGCTCAAAATTTCCGCTACCAGTTCTCCAGAGCCTGTCAGAACCTGCTGGATTTCACCCCTGCCTCAGATGTTAAATGTACCTCAGTGTACATTCGGGGTTGGACTAGAAGATCTCCAAGATCCCTTTCTGTCCTATGATTCTAACATCTTACCTTGGGGAGCACTTAGAGACTCTTCATAAAATATGTTTAAAGCAGATGTATTGTATGCTAAATCTGGGATAAACCATACATGAACACTATTCATTCCCCTACAATAATTCATTAAAATGTACATAATCAGGAAACGTACCGCCAAATTCCATAGTACAACTTTTTTGTTTGCTTGTTTTTAATTTGATTTTCATTTAAATGGTTCAGTTCAGTTTTAGATGGATTCCCATATCCCTGTAGTCAGCTCCTAATTATAATGGGATTGGAAAGCTGAAGAGCAGTGCATTGTTGACTTAGCCATCAGCTAAAGAATCAAGTGCCTGGTATGATATGGTTTCTCTGCTGAATTGCCACAGAAGACATCACCCATGGGAAAACTTTTGATTTGAAGGCTGGCATATGCATACTAAAATCATAATACATTGTCTCAGCACAGTGGGTGTAGGTTATTAGTTTTGTCCATAATCAAGAGGAAAAGCTAAAGCATTTAACTTCTCCATTATAAGCTTCCCCAGCTGGATGTAGAACAATTATTTGTGCAGTGTCAAGCTCAGACAAAAGAAACATTCCTCTGCCATGATGATGCTTGAAACTAGAGTGGAATAGAAATGACCTTTAAGAATAGCATCCTTAATGGACTTCTTCAAACTGGAAGAGATACGATATCCTAAGAAGCTGCACATCCTGTATCTTAGGAAGAACACTAGTCACCACGCAGTGAGCCATCCATTGACTTAGGAATGAAGAGCAGAACCACATATATTTGCTCTCCTCTTCTTTACTCATTCTCTTTTCATTTTGTAGCATTATTTGGAAAATCTTAGGTGCTTTAATTAAATATACCAGTCTATTAGGCTACACCAAAACTTCTTTTGGATTCCTGTGAGAAGTAGAAATAGACATAAGCCAATCTTGGGCCTATCTAGTAAATGCCTTATCTTGCTGTCTTTTTGAAATGCATTGTTCAGTTAAATGTCTCTGATTACATACACAAAGACACATAATTATTTTATGTCGTTTACTATATTTGGGAGGGGTGCATCTCTCTCTCTCTCTCTCTCTCTCTCTCTCTCTCTCTCTCTCTCTCTCTCTCATTTATTGCATTAAGATTCAATCCAGAGTGTTTGCACTTATGCCTCTTTGAATAGGTTTAGTTAAAAGTGGACCAATGGAAACGCTACACAATATTACTTGTTATTTTAGGTCTATCACATTTGGTCAGCAAAAATTGGAGCTACTTCTAGATGACAATGAAGTCCTAGATTTAGAGTGTTGGTTTGTCTTTCTCTCTTCCTCTTTTGTCATCTAGTGGTCATCCTGTTTTTTGCAGCTCGGATACAGTTTCAGCCTTTCATGGGTAGATGTATGATGATTGATAGACAAAAAAGAAGAGATAATTTGGGAGCCTATTCTAAGATAATAGCAGCACTGAAATGATCAGAGAGCTCTTGTTGCATTAGGACAGCATAGCTCTCTGAGTGCCTGAAGATTAAAGAAGGAATTGATCCCTAAATGGAGTGAGCATCTGTTTGACATTTCTTGGTGACAGTTGCAGGACAATTTGTAATTAAAAATGCTCCTGATCCTGACTTAGATTTCACATTGCTTGCAAATGATAGCTGAGATATCCATATTACCAGAATTAGTTTTAACCGCTGAAGGCTAAACATGTAGACAAGATTTCAGTAGCTACTCAATCAATATGTATCCTGCTGAACCATTAACTAGCCTGGATAAATGGATAGCTTTGGTAAGAATATTCATCTCTAAGATGAGCATTCTCATCTTAGAAGTCTTAGAGGATGCTATGTAAGATCTTTGATGAAAATGGTCTTTACATTCAAAATACGCAAGAAAATTTCCCCCAACATCTTTTTTTTTCTTAAATTTTATTTAAGGGTTATTTTTTTTTCAAGTGAACCGAGAATATACATTTGTTCTGTGAAGTGTGAATGTTCTTTGAAGTCTAAAAGTAGCTTGTACTCTAACCTTTCTCTTCCTGTTCTTAAGAATCATACTTAATGTTTAAAGTATGGAAATATGTTAATGAGTCAGTGTTCACTTGATCCATTGATGAAGCAGGATTAATTCCAGGCTTTATCTAACTTTGGAGAAGCCTTGGTGGTGCAGCAGACTAAAGTGCTGTTAAGTACCACTTAACTGCCAGCTGCCTGCAATTACTGTGAGTTCAAATCTCACCATGCTCAAGGTTGACTCAGCCTTCCATCCTTCCGAGGTAGGTAAAATGAGGACCTGGATTGTGGGGCAATAAACTGACTTTGTATAAAAAAGAACAGCACTTGGGGGGGGGGGGCAAAAGCCCTATTAAGCAGGTATATACAAAAGTATGACGGCTACTGCTTAACGCATTGTAAGTCACCTTGAATCTCCGGAGAAGGGCAGCATATAAATCAAACCAATAAATAATAAATAAATAAATAAATAAATAAATAAATAAATAAACAAACTTTTTCATGTTTATTCATTCCACCCCTATACAATTTTAAAAAGAAATTATGTAAAAGGGGTTAGCACTCTGTCCAATCCATCCATCCGAGGATAAGTCCTTGACAATAGAACAGAACCACATTTGGGGTTAGGAAAAAATCAGGAAAAAAAGAGATCGAATTTAAAAAATGAGCCAGATATAACTGTGGATGAAAGAGGTCAGTCAGGGAGGGAGAAAGAAAAAAAAATAGGAAAATATTCCAATTCATCATCATCATCATTCCTAGCCATTGTCAATCCACTGCAGGATGAAGGCCTCTTCCGCATGTTTCCAACCAATACAGATTTGAGCTTTCATTTGCAAGATATGCCCACAATACTTGCTGATGTCGTTGCTCCATCTTGTTTTAGATCTCTTTTGTGGACACTTTTTATCAGGTGGAATCAGGGGTGAAATGCTCCCGGTTCAGACTGGCTCGGGCGAGTAGGTAGCGTAGCGGCGGGCAGTTCGGAGAACCGGTAGCAAAAATCCCTCCCCCCCCCCACCAGCTTGCTTACCTTCACACACCTGCCTTGCTTCACTTGCTGTAATCCCTGCAATCCATTCCATCAGCAAGCAAGCAACTGAATCTCCCTGCCTGCAATCAAGCTGATTGGTGAGCAGCTCTATCTGCCTGCCTGCCTGCCTGTAAGTTTCTTTCCTCTTTGAGAGCTGTAAAAAAATAGTTAATTGGGGTTTTTTTTAGTTGTTCTTTTTTTAGACCTAGCCATTTAAAGTTTAGGAAGTTTTAAATTCAGCTGCTTTTATATAAAAATAAAATAATATTTGTGCAGCTTTCTGAGATTTTATGTTTCAGTACTGTTTCACTCTAACTAAACAAACACACAAAATCTCACAAAGCTGTATGTGGAGTTGTGTGTGTGTAAAGTGTGAAAGTTAGTTTTTTGGATTCTTTGTGGCTGGGTGAGGTTCCTGCTTGTTGCAGGGACCATATTGGGTCTAGCACAGCTGCTTTTACATTGTGGGTCAGCCAGTTGTGTTGTGTTGCGTTTTGTTTTGCAAGTTAAAAAAAGGCAAAAAAATAACGTCGGCTTGGCCATGCCCACCTGACCAATGAGCCACGCCCACCCAGTCACCTGACTACCAAGCCACACCCACTAATTAAGCCAAGCGCACAGAACCTGTAGCAAAAAATTTTAGATTTCACCCCGGGTGGAATCCATTCTATGACTGCCTTAGTTCACCTGCAATCAGTTCCTTCTTGCTAGGTGACCAGCCCATTTCCATTTCAATTCTTTTACTCTTTTGATGGCATTATATATTTTAGTTTGTTCTCTAATCCATGTGCAAGTTTTTCTATCTTGTTTTATAATGTCGAGCATGCATGTTTCCACAACTCTTTGTGCCACTCGGAGCTTTGGTATTGATTGTATTCCAGTTTATCTCTATGGAATAAGACCTGCTGGCTATTCTAATTCCAAACCCCCATCCCAGCAGTGGGTTCTATTTACCTTTACTACTGGTTCAGATCGCGCCCGAGCGCTCTACTGCGCATGCGCAGAAGATTCTGTGCATGCACAGATCACCTATGATGATGTCCGGGTCAGTGGGTGGAGCCTCCCGCCGGTTTTATTCTTGTGAACCGGTCCAAACCAGGGGCAACCCACCACTGCCCCATTCCTCCTCCTGGTCACATGATCACATAAGTAACATACACAGACTGCTCTGTACTTTCCAGTGCACACATACATCCAACATGGAAACACACCCAGAAAGGCAACATTATTCTGCTATATAGAAGAAGAGAAATATGGCTCCTCCTGATAAAGAAGAATTCCAGAAGCCATGCTCTTCATGATCTCCCTATCTTGTTATATATAACTGGGCTCTTGGGTTCTCCAAGGTGTGACATCCATTCAAAAATGTTACCATTTTTGGTAACATGCCAAAATCCCACTGGCAAGAATAAGGAATGTTGTGATGTCCTGGTCTGAGTTTACCAGCCAAAATTATCATAAATCAGAATTATTGATGTTACAAAGAATTGTTTGGTAAGTAGTTCTGAAGGAGCTGTGGTTAAGTTCTAAAGAAAAAGGTTTTCCATTTTTTTCCAGCAAGTGAATCTACTCAAGTCGAAGCTTATACAGGTTTCTTCTACACTTTGAGCTCATGCTTCATATCACAACTATTTTTCCTAATGCAACTTTTGTTTCATGCTAACACTGCATGATGTAGCGTGCAGACCCAGTGGTAGCACTGTCTGTTAACTTTAGCATAACAATTTAGCCAGTGTCGCTTTTAACTATTCAATTCTACTTCTGCAGCTTCTTAAAATTCCTTGCAATATAATTATCCTGATGGGAACGCAGGGAGATAATTGCTTTTAGAGGAAAGTTCTCTTTTGTTTCATGCTCATCTGGTTCCTACAAATGGAACAAGAGACCTTGAACAGCATAAATACTCATCCATGTGTCTCCAGTTATTTATTTACCAAGATAGACCTTGACAAATGTAATTTGTTCACTACAATTAAGAGGATGCATGATAATTCATTTAGACCCCCCCCAAAATAGCCTTAAAAAACAATACTAGAATTGGCAGCTCACACTGCATCATGTGACATCATCAGCTGACTTTGATGATACAGTTCCAATCTATGGAATGTAGACACGGATTAATATTTGAAGAGGAAGGAGAGACACTGTTAAAAAACATGAGTAATTCTTCATGGAGACAATAATTATATAAATTAAATCTGTGAAACCCAGGGAACAAGTACAGATAGTTCTCGTCTTACAACAGTGCTTGCAGTACCGTTCAAAATTACGACACTGAAAAAAGTAACATGATCATTTTTCACTCTTATGACTGTTGCAGCGTCCCCATGTTCACATGATCAAAATTTAGATACGTGGCATCTGGTTTGTATTTATGACAGTTGCAGTGTTCTGGGGTCATGTGATCCCCTTTTGCAACCTTCTGACAAGCAAAGCCCATTCAGATTCACTTAACAACCGGATTAGTAACTTAACAACTACAGTGATTCACTTAACTGTTGTGGCAAGAGAGGTCATAAAATGGGGCAAAACTACCTTAAATAAATTAGCAAGATAAATGGGCTCAATGGCAGTCGTAATTCGAGGATTAGAGGAGAGCAGCCACTGTGATGCAGTGGTTAGAGTGCAGTACTGCAGGCTACTTCTACTGATCACTGGCTGCCAGCAGTTTGACAGATCAAATCTCACCAGGCTCAAGGTTGACTCAGCCTTCCATCCTTCTGAGGTGGGTAAAAAAGAGGACCCAGATTGTTGGGGGCATTATGCTGATTCTGTAAACTGCTTAGAGAGGGCTGTAAAGCACTGTGAAGTGGTATATAAGTCTAAGGGCTATTGCTCTTGCTATTACCTGTATGCCTTGAACCCTCACTGCACACAATGAGGCAATGGCAAAATTGATAATTAAATCTGTTACCCCTTTTCATCAGTCCACCAGATACCTAGGTAGTTCACACTCTTTGCCACTTTCATTTAAGTGAATACTTTTGCATGCTTCTTACACAATAGATGTGTTGCATTTATTTCAATGGAATGGCTTGTTTTTCTTCTGGTTTAGGGTTGATTTAAGAAGGTTCAAGTTTCAAGGCATTTTCTGTTTTCTCCTTTTTGTTTGGTCTCGTCTCCTCATCAGTCTATGCGGAAGACAAGATAAAGTCATCCTTTGCTGTACCAGTGTTAAGGTAGCTAAATACTTTAGCCTAGGCTAAAGGTACCTAAATCTGTAAGACTGTCACCCATTAATCTGAAAAAGTCACAATTTAAAGAATCATAACTGCCTAACAGCACTAAACATATAGGGAAGGGATAATCCAGGGGTGAAATGCTCCCAGTTCAGACCGGCTCGGGCGAGTAGGTAGCGATGGCAGCGGGCAGTTCGGAGAACCGGTAGCAAAAATCCCTGCCCCCACTCCCCATGCCCAGCTGAGCCGCGCGATCATCAAAGCCTTTTTTTTCTTTTAAATGGCTCTGAGGAGCCAAACTCTGATGATCCAAGCTCTGACGATCCCAGCTGAGTTGCCTGCTAATTAGGCATCTCAGCTGGGATCACCAGAGCCATTTTTTTCTTTTAAATGGCTCTGACGATCCCAGCTGAGTTGCCTGTTTAGCAGGCAATTCAGCTGGGATCGCCAGAGCCATTTAAAATAAAAAAACTTTTTTTCTTTTAAATGGCTCTGACGATCCAAACTCTGGATCCAGCTGGGATGTCAGAGCCTTTTGAAAGCATTTTTTTACATGGTTTTACATGTAAAAAATGGTTTTAAAAGTAAAAAAAAAAATTGGCCATGCCCATCCAGTCACATTACCCCCCACACCAAGCCATGCCCACAGAACCGGTGGTAACGAATTTTAGATTTCACCCCTGGGATAATCAAATGGCAAAATCTGTCCTTTTCTTTGTACATAAGGTGTTATGTGCTGCATTACAGAAATGAAATTAATATTAAGACTATTTTTAGGGAAAGCAATGTTTAAGCATTTCCTCTTACACTTGCGTACCCGAATGAATTGCTTGTTTAATTTGGTTTTTCTCTACTTCTGAAATAGATATTACATAGCATATACAAGTCATTCCCTTCCTGATCAGAAGGGACTAACTATTAAGACAGTTGTAACTGCTATTATAGTCTTTCCCAAACCAACACCTTTTCAAGATGTATTGGACAATAACTTCCCAAATTAAGAAACCTGGACACCATAATCCATTCTATTTGCAGGGCATGAACTAAAGAAACCATACTAGAAAAAAAAGTGCTTTTCTCCTTGGAGGGAATTCTTATTATTCTCCTTTGATGGAACTAAATAGAAGCTAGAAGAAATAACTCAGCAGCATAGGAAAGACAGAGACGGCAGGAAAAACTTTGTAGGAGTGACATGTTATGGAGAAAATGAACACAAAAGGAACACATGACCAAGAAAGATAAATAAATGTGATTGATTTTGTAATGGTTGTAATGCTGGGTAATTGTCATTAAATGCAACTCTTGAAACAAAGAGCCTCCAGTTGCTCTGAGCTAGACATCTAATATTATAGACGGCCAAAGCAATATTCATCTTGGATTTCTTGGCCTGTTTTCCCAAGCCCTTCTTCTTTTAACTTATGACTTTTAACTTATAACTTGTGAAATCATTCGGGAAGAGAGAAAAGCAGAATAAGTACATTCATTCCTTTTAATTGGTAACATTAGGAGCTATCTGTCTTTTAGATAAGCATCTCTAAAGTTGAGATAAGCATCTCTAAAATTGAGCATAACTTCTGGTGGCTTCACAGCAGGGGTGGGTTCTACTTACCTTTACTACCAGTTTGCAACGGGGCTGCGCACACGCGCTTCCCTCATGCAGGCGCAGAAGCATTTTCATGACATCAGGGTCAGTGGGCGGGGCCTCCCATTGGTTTTACTACCCGTTCTATAGAACCGGTGCGAACCGAGGGCAACCCACCACTGCTCCACACACACCCAAGCTGCTATCTTGACCGTACAATAATATAAATTTTGCCTTTTCCTAGGATGTTCTTTTGATTTTCCAGTCTAGCCTACAGCCCTGTATTTCCTTGTGGTTGCCCTACTTACAGTAGCTTTTTCAAAATGATAATGGTAACAATTGCAAAATAGAAAGACCTGTGCATGAATTAGAGAACAAACAAAAGTATACAATAACATCAAGAGAGTAAAAGCATTGAAATGGTCACATAGCAAGAAGGATGGCAGGTGGACCAAGGCAGTCATAGAATGGATCCCACTTGATAAAAAGCATCCACAAAAGAGATCTAAAACAAGATGAATTGATGACATCAGCAAGTATTGTGGGCCCAGTTGCCCCCCCACAAAAAAGCTCAAGACGATATTGGTTGGAAACATGTGGAAGAGGCCTTCATCCTGCAGTGGATAGATAATGGCTAAAATGATGATGATGACGATGATGATAATAATGATGATGATGATGAATGATTATTAGATGTATATGTTTATCTGGATGTTGCTATCTATTGTCCAAGGAGCAATGTACATATCATGGACAGACCATACTATAAACACAGTAGAATTTCCTTATAATACTTGGAGCTAGACTTCTTGCCCTTTCTTCAAGGAATTGTTCCCTTGATTTTGCAAGATGCAAGATACAAATCCCAGAGAACATGCTTGCCCATTTAAACAGCAACAAGAAGTTCCACATCTTTTTGAATAGGATTCAAGTTTTATCAACCACAAAGTGAATTGCATTTGGCAATGGGGTATTCCCCTCCACTGGTGCCTCCCCTGAAGAGAGTTGTTATTTTGTCATGCTTATTTAAGCAGAAAGGGCATTATCATTCCTTCTTACTGTAATAGTAGCTTACCCAAGGTGTAATAAGGGTTTAAGCAATATGCCGGAAAGGTTTGGAGAAATAAATAATGAGCGGTTGCCCTGCTAAATACAATCATGACAAATTTGCTAAGTGTTCAGTGAGATAAAACACAGCACTTTAAATGCCCAACGAATCAATACAAAACATCTACTGGGCTATTTATTGTGTAAGGAAGGGCAACCTTTTAAGGTTTATTTTTCTGGCACTGAGTCCATACTGGATTCATTTTGAAACTGAAGCAGTTCTTAATCTATGAGGTTAATCTGATCACTTGGGCACTTTAGGATCATTATAATCCCTGAGATGTGGCCACTGTCAAATACAAAAGATCTGGTCCACATGTGAAAGTTCAATTAAGCTGATTTATTGCTACTCATGCCTATTCACAGGAATTTTCTCAACAACCAACCTACTTGGAGTTAGATAGTGGTGAACAGAATTCAAGGGAAGTTGGATTTAGTTGGGTTATGGCTATGTAGAGATTCTAAACTGAGCTCTCTTTAATTCCAACCACAGATTCTGTCACTCCTTCTCCTACAGCTGCTGATTGTTGCTAAACTTATCTGGATAACTCACAGGAAACTTTCTTTGGATAAAGAGCTTCTTATAATATTAAGACACCTTCTAGGATTGCTTGTCAAAAACAAAAGTGCATTAAATAAGGGAGTCAATAATCACAGCAGGACAAGCATTTAAAAAAAGTTGTCTTCATAATTAACTCAGGACTGGCATTTCTCAAAGGTGCTTTTTCCAAAAGGCAACTGGACTTTCTTGGAGTTTTTTTTTTTTTCCTTTGAAAATGTTTTGCTTCTCATCCAAGCTTCTTGGATGAGAAATGAAATATTTTCAAAGGAAAAAAAAATAAAACCCAGATGCCTTTGGAAAAAGCAACTTTGGGACAACCATGATCTGAGTGATTGAGAATCTCCATAAGTAATCAAGAGTGGCAGGCTTTCTATTATATGTTACAAAAATCTTAAAGCCATTATCTAGCCATCTTCAAGGGTTAAAAAATTAATATGTACATTTACATCACATGTCCTTATGTTCCAAAGACATGTCCAGAGGGCAAATAGAAAATTGGCATCCAATAAAAAGATCAACTCCGCTGACAGAATGATGCTTTGCTAATATGATGCTCTACAAATAAGTTGACAGTAGTGTTAGGAGAACAAAAGTAGGACCAAATCATAACAATACTAAAACTCTAGCTGTTGCCTCCTCTCTTTGTGCATACATTTGTGACATCACATTTAAAAAGGGGAAGGGCCTTGTGGTACATTATTGCAACACTGCTTTCATCATTCTGTCCAAAGCACCAAGCTTTTAAACTTACCCGTAGATAGCATAGCATTAAGACTTATATACCGTTTCACAATGCTTTACAGCCCTCTCTAAGAGGTTTACAGAGTCCGCCTATTGTCCCCAACAAACTGGGTCCTCATTTTACTGACCTCAGAAGGATGGAAAACTGAGTCAACCTATTTGCCTGGCGAGATTCAAACTGCCCACCTGCAGGCAGCTGGCAGTCAACAGAAGTAGCCTGCAGTACTGCATTCTAACCACTGCACCACCAAAGCTCTGTTCATTATTTTGCTAAATTGACATCAAAATAGCTACCAATCTATAAACCCAATATTCACCAGCTTGAGACATGAAGCTGTAATGCCTACCATTGTTTAGGGCAGACACGGACTGTTAGAAGAAGAGATACCCACTTGGTTTGTGCTGAAATCAACAGGATTTTTAGTTCTGTTGTATTTTGCATTGATTTCAGGGATGGAGGAAAGAAAAGAGCAACTGCTTAAAAGTCTTCCAAAGGCAGTAGCGTACGTCAAGTAGACCTGCCATCTCTGCTAGACTCAGCTTTTTAAGGCCTGGATCCATTTATTTAATTAACACATTAAAACTGCCCAGTAATGATTACTTGCTTCGTATGACATTGATTTGTAAGTAAACATTAGCAGCAAGCAGCATCTTCTGAATTCTCTGCCTAAAAAGATAAATAAAAAATAAAAAAGAAGCTTGAGGATAAAACGTGAGCACCTTCAGGGAGGCTAAGGGATGTCATCCCAGCCCTGATGAGGCCTTCCAAAGAGCTTTGAATAATTTTCTAGCAGGAAGTGAGAATTCCTTTTGCACCATCTAGTGGAGAAAATTCAGAATTAGCCTGTGTTTCATTTCTCCCTCTGATTCGTTACACTTCTTGTTTTGAAAACTCTCTGGTGATGGAAGCTTGTAGGTGACTTTTTATTGTGCAGCCGTCCCTGTCTCGTTTCCCGAGTTTTGTACAAGGAGGATCCAGAGTTTGTCACCACCTAGATTCAACTCTCCCTCATTTCCTGGTGGTTTTAATTTCTGACCTCCGCAGAATTACCAAGGAATGCAATGGACAGCTGTAAGAGGCCGTTGGATTGGATGTGCTCAAAGTCTTCCATTTGGAAGAACAGATGAAAACAATCCCTTACTTATCCACTGCAAGAAACTTTGTCAAGGGTTTGTAGGGGTGGGTGGGGGGGAGAGTATATTCTGCAGCTGTTTGATTTTAACAAGTCTCTTTTTTTTCCTGTTTTAGAAGAAGGTAAGGAAGAAAAATAGAGAAAGAGCTGTATGTTTGTCACTACTTATCTTTCATGGTCACTGGGCTTGCAGTTAGATAATTGCCTCTTGATAATTGCTCAACGCTAGATAAGAGCTGAAGTAAGGCAGTTGGTTTTATTGGCCTTAACATAAGATCCGTCAAGCAGAAGATTAAAGGGGAGGCCCACTGGCAATAGGATCCAGGGTAAAATACACAAATTGCCAGTTGCTAATTAGTCCCCACTTTGCATCATAGCCACAGTCTCTTGATGTTTTTATTTTTTTACAAAAAGAAAGAAAATAAAGGAACTAAAAACTGAAGAGCGGAGATAAGTTTAGGCAGATCAGCAGAAGCATGCTGCAAAACTTTTTCTAGGTTTTACTATTCTAAATGGCAAAAGAGGGGTGGTGGACTAATTCTGATTACCATTCAGGTATAATCTCTTCACAAAAGAACCTCCAGGATCTAAACATCTCTGGCTATAGTTGCAGAAAATTAAGATGCTTTGGGATGATCATCAACTCATTGTCAAGGACACCTCGCTCTGTTGTGACTGGGGCTGATGGACACTTGCATCCAAAACTTGAAGAGTCACATATTCTCTGGAAATGTGTAGCATTTCGAATTTCAGGACCAAAAAGGTAACATGGTGTGCACAGGAACAATTGTAGCACCTCTCTGCAGTTACAATAGCCACATTTTTTCTGTGGTGTTGTATAGCTGCCTTCCACATTTGCCATGTCATTCCAGGAAAATGCGTTAGAACATAGAACGTAGAACTTAAAACCTAAAATGTAGAACTTAGAATGTAGAATATAGAACTTAGAACTTAGAACATGAAACATAGCACTTAGAACATGGAATATGGAACATGGAACAAGAACTTGGAAGATAGAACAATATAGAGTTGAAAGGGACCTAGCAGGGAGTTTGATTTACTGAGTTGAAGATCAATGACACCTTCTCATTTCAGCAAGCATCATCTTGCCTTGAAATCTTCAGTTCTGCAGAGACTTGTTTGTCAGTGATAGATGGTTGTCCATTATTTCAACTACAGAGTCCTCAATTTACAATAGTGCATTGAGTGACTGAAAAAAAGTGATGTATGACTGTTTTTCACACTTAGGACCATTGCAGCATCCCTATGGTCACATGATCAAAAATTTGGATGCTTGGCAACTGGTTCATATTTATGATGGTTGCAGTGTCCTATGATCATCTTCTGCAACAAGAAAATCTCACTTAGCAACCATGTTGCTAACTTAACAACTGCAATGATTCACTTAACAACTTTGGCAAGAAAATTTGCAAAATGGGGCAAAACTCACTTAACAAATGTCTCATTTAACAACATAAATTTTGGGCTCAATTATGGTCATAAGTCAAGGACTACTGTATCGTACTGTACTTTTTTTGCCATTATGCAGAGTATGAAACCGGAATCTATTGCATGTACCATAGAAAAGCATGTACCATAGAAATGTACCATGGCCATTTCCCTGTAAAGCAGTATTTCTCAATTTGGGAAAATTTAAAGTGTGGGGAGTTCAATTCCCAGAATTATTGAGAAATAATATTCTATAAAAAGAAATAAAAACACAGGCTTTTTTGAGGCTGTTAATTTTCAGTGAGTGCATTCACTTGACATCTGTTCATCCCTGCAAATTTCCTTTGTTAAGGACCAACTATTCACAGCATTTCAACTCATAGATACCTATAACACCACATACCCAACACCTACATTATATCCTCCAACATAATTTCTTGTTCTTTAGTACCCTAATAAGTACTTCCCATCAGGAAAACTACTATAGTAAGCCTCTGCAGATCTTAGATGTGTAAGAGTAATTCTGGAATCTATTAAATAGTCATAGGCTTGTAATAGGCCTGCACCCTATTTGACCCTCTCAGTTGAACATAACATATTGTTTAAATACCAAAACTCTGGATAGCTGGCAGTGGTTCTTGTTTTGCGGTCTCAGGAAGCAAAATTCTGATAGAATCCATGATAGGTCTCAACAAATGGTTATCTAGCTTGGTGGATTGCAAACAGCTGTAGGCTCACAGTAACTAGGCTACATTATTTGCATTTAGTGGAAGTGATAATAATAACTGCAATTTATAATATCTACATTCTACTGTCTTACCCTGAAAATAAGACCCTGTGTTATATTTTTTGAACCCTAAAATAAGTGCTTGGCCTTATTTTCACAGAGGTCTTATTACTTTGGGGCGCAAGGAGAAAGATGGAGCTCCTCTTGCCGTCTTACCTGATTTCAAGCTCTTGTTTTCTTAACCCTAACCAGAGGAAATGGTGGGGACCAGCTGCACATGTATTTTTGGGGAAGGCTTATTTTAGCACATGAGCTCAAAAGCTCAGTTGGGTTTATTATCAGAGGATGTTTTATTTTCGGGGAAACAGGGTACATTCTAGAACTCTTTTGAGTTTCATAGTTACTGTTTCTGACATTATGGCTATTTGTTATTTTTATTGGATATATGATTTGATTCTGAATACAGATACTTAGGATCATGTGTTCCTCATTATGGGAGGGAATTGGTAAACTCATTTAGGAATCAAAAGTCAAATCATGAGAACTCATTGATAGATTTTCTACTGAATCTGGTAATCTTCCCTAGTTTGCTAAAAAACTGTTTAACAATGACTATTTGGTTACACGTGTTTCTAATCCTCACTATAGAAAATATTTTTTTAAAAGGTTGCAATCTTATTGCCATTCACATAAAATTTCCCCCCAAAATCAAGTTGGATTTATTTCTAAGTAAACATAGGTAGTATCGGAAATGTACTTTTAAAGGTTTTAGTTTCATTCTTGTTTCAAGCTTTGGTGATGATATCAAAATTGAATTTCTAGGAACACCCACTTCATGCAAGTCCTAGAGCTATCCTTGAGTAAATTGTGAACCGCTTAAATGGCTTGCAATTACTACCTTTCTATGTATGTTCCTTAATCCATCTTTTAAAATTGCAAGTAGCACAAAAGGTTATATAAATGTTCTGTTTATCTATTGTTGAAAGCATATCGCATCAATAAAACTTTTCAAAGAAAAAAATGATTGTTTTATTCCTGGCCCTTCAAGTCATTTTTGAGATGTAACCAAAGAGACTTACTTTATTGACCAAGTTCATTAGGTACTCAGGCAGAAATATTAAACTCAAATTCAAATAAGGAACTAGACAAAGCATGTTTGGTGGATGTTTCACTTAAGATCCCAAGAACAATAATCGTATATCAAATGATTTACCACTTCTCCAAAAGGTACTACCACTATGTTTGCATAGATCTTTTCTCAGAGAGATTAAACAGTTAGATAATCAAAAGAAGACCGTTTCTGCTAAACTGAAGACCCAGAAACCACAGGTTGTTGCTATCCCCTGCGAGTGGCGAAACGTTTACATGACAATTGCTGATTATTCCCAATAGACCATGCTCTAAAAAGTCACTTTGCTGCCTACATAAAAGAGAAAATCTTTCCTAAGAGGTGGGTGGGAAGAGGAAAAAGGGAGACATTGAGACACCAGGGTTCAAGCAAAGTTTTATGAAGACAGTTAAAGTGCACACAGCTTGTAAAAAGCTTTAAAATGACAACAGGCTGTAGCCAATACAGAGTCATCTTCTAAATGTATACTATAAGGATACACTGTAGAGTTTATGAGATGGTTAACAATGTCAACAGGTGATTGAATAGCTTTTCCAAGGACCAGATGAGAATCCTTATTCCACAAAACAGCATGAATTTAAAAAAATAATATGAATCGTTTATATTTAGACCTTCCCTTTGGATTCTGCTCTTGGTAGAAAGCACTAAGGCTTGGTATAAAAGACTGGGAAGATTGCTTGGGTATTAAAAGAGATTTAATTGATTAATCCTGTAGATAACCAAAGCTTTGAAATGGCAGAAGTTATGTTTTTCTGATACTATATGAACACTATGGGATTGCTTTATTTGTTGCATTTATATCCCATTACAATCATTTTGATTCTTGGAAGATGGCTTGTGCAGTGGTAGTATATTTCATGCAGAGAAGAATACAGATGGAGGCCAAGAAGAAATAAAATGAGTCTAGTCAGAACCTTGGTTGTAGGTCAGGTCCAGACTAAAATGATGGACTTAAACCTAGTTTCCTGGGATCTATTATCAAGTATCCCAAGTTGAATTTGGCTGATGTTTATTAGTTGGATGGAGACTAGTGAGAAATCCCAGGGCTATAAACTAGACAGGGGAGTTAGAAAAAGGTAGCGGGGGCGGGGGGATCCCAGAAAGAGGCAATATCTTCCAATTCCATATCACTACCAAGAAATCATACAGTCATATCAGGAAGTAAGACTACAGAAAGATTTTGCCTTTTCCCCCCATTATGTTCAAATAACAGCTAAGATACTCATGTATATATGTTGTGAAAACACCACTGTATTAGGCTTGTATGTGTGTGTGTTCCCATTATGCTACATAACAAATCACTTTGGGAATGTGGATTACCAAAAGCTGAAAATGTTTAGAAACTAATCCAAAAAATACCAAGAAGAGCTCGAATCTCACTAAAGTTGAAGATGTATAAACAGTTGGATGGCTTGGATAAAATAATTGAACTGGTGTCATTCTTTCCAAAACAAACAGTCTGGAAAAAAATATTGCATAAATTAGACTTCATCTAGTAAAACAATTTTAGATATGTGCTCCAAACCCTGTCTAAAAGGATGGTCTACTATGCCGGTGCCAATGCTCCAGTTTTAGGTATTTCTCTTTCTCTTTACTTCCTTTTCTTTCTCCTTCCCTCCCTCCCTCCCTCCCTTCCTTTCCTTTCTTTCACATTCCTAGCTGAATTGTAGATGTCTGATAATTAATTCTGAAATTAGAAGGAATTCTACTGAGATCAGCATAGTTAGTATTTACCATGATATAAAATTCTATTTAGACTTAAGGAATTCTCTATCAGCAAATGCAAACACCGCTTCATGTCCTTCATACCAGCATTTAGGGCTTTTTTCTTCCAATAACCCTACAGAACGTTTGAGAATTTCTAATTTTGTATCACAGCCTCATGGACAAAATGGCCCAGAAGAGATGTAGTTGCTTCATTCTTCATCTTCTCATACCAGTTTTTGTAGGTTTCTATAACTACTCCTTTGGGAAATTCCCCAGCTTTTGGAAGCAATTTGGAGAATGATGAACAGCACTTTGGATCCCAGCCAGTGACTTCAGTAGATGACACCATCAGTTGCTTGTCAGTCTTATCTGAAAACAAATGCCATCCTGCAAGATAAAATATCTAAATGCACAGTGTTTCCTCATTAAGCATAGGAAGAGCTGGACATCTGTGCCATCAACAGAGCAACTTTGTCATAAAGGAACCAAGTCTTGGCTCGCATGAAACTCCCATCAATTAATTGGAAAAAAATAGTAGTTTGGCTAATATTGTTTGCCAAAGCAGGACAGAACCTGGGCAGGTGATCCTAACATGATTGTGGCTCTATATCTTCCCTCTCATCATTGCAAGTTTGCATATCCTGTCCATACAAGAAAAAAATCTGAATGGCTCCTTAGTGATGAATGAGGGATATTGCTCTCAAGCTCACTCTGTGGCTTAAAAGTAGCCTGTCCCTTCCAACATAGCCCACCTCATAGGATTGTTGTGATAGAAAACTGCAAGGATGCCAGAATGCAAACATACGGGCTTGAATTCCAGCATAGTCATGACTAATTTGTCCTCCTGATTAATTTTGTTCTACTGATTTCAGGAATTCCACTCAAAACTTGATAAAAAAAATGTTGATCTCACACCTTCACCGATAGTATTTTCCAGGGGTGAAATCCAGCAGGTTCTGACAGGTTCTGGAGAACCGGTAGCGGAAATTTTGAGTAGTTCAGAGAACTGGCAAATACTACCTCTGGCTGGCCCCAGAGTCGGGTGGGAATGGAGATTTTGCAATATCCTTCCCCTGCCACACCCACCAAGCCATGCCACCAAGCCACGCCCACAGAACCAGTAGTAAAAAAAATTTGGATTTCACCACTGGTATTTTCACTTTACTAACACTCTTGAATAAAAATCAGATTAAAGAGGCAGCCTCAATGTAGTTAAAGGTTAAAGCAGCCTCTTTGCATAAGACTTTTTTTTTAATGTTTGTTTTAAATAGGATTATTAATCACAAATATATCAAATATCAGCTAGGAAAAGGAAGATGTGAAACATTTGTTTTAGTTTTTTTTTTTTAATAGCCAGCTAGTTTTTGAATGCCAGTTGCTTTAATCAAATTCATATAAATGCACGGATGTATTCTTATAAGGAATGTGCAAAATGGTTTAAATCAAAACCCTTTTGAGCCCAGAATAGCTGGTTTGATTGGTTTCCGAATAAAGTAATGTGCTTTGATTTCAGTTTAAGCATGAATCCAAACAAGTCAGTCTGTTTTGTTTTGGATGTGAATTCAAATGTTCCATTATCCACTCCAAATGTTCTCAAAATGATTGACTGATCTCACACTGCAGGACCCCATTCATGTATTCCAATCTTAAGGAGCACATGAAATCTATTACCTTGGCTGCAGCGTGAGTAACAGTCATGGGAAAAGCCAGTCTGATGGGCCATTGCACCGTATACAGTAAGAAGATCAATGTAGATAGTCCTTGCTTAATGACTGCCCTAATTAATGACTTTTAAATGACAATGGCACTGAAAAAGTTAGCAACATTAGCCTGTTTGATTAGCAAAAATTCAGACTACATTTATTAGTGACTGGAAGACTCATATGGACTTTTCACTGAACAACAAAAAAAAATGAACTTCTGATTTATGAACTTGAAGGTTAAAAGCTTATGGAAAGAATGAAATTATGATGCAACTTGGAGAAAGAGGGCAAAGTAAAAATGTATCTTTAACCATTGTCAAGAGGATCGGAAATTACTTTTTTATGAACTTTCTTTTCCTTTCCTATTTTCTTTTTTCACTATTGACTGCTGTTGCTTATTATCTTCATTTTATTATAAATAAATATATTTCTCTTGTGGTTTTTACTTTGTTAAAAGGGAGGGCAGTTGGTCACAAGGTTAGGATGCTGGGCTGACAATAGGCAGGCTCACATTCAAGACCCAAATACTGCCTTGGAACGGAGTGAGCTCCTGTCACACGCTCCAGCTTCTGCCAGCCCAGCAGTTTGAAAGTGGGTGACTGCAAGTAGACAGTTAGCACTTTGTTAAAGTTTTCTTTAATAAAAATGATAAAAATTAGAGAAGAAAGTAGGAGCAAGATGGTAGAAGAAAAAATACAGCCTTTTAAGAAGCTGATTCATTTCATTCCATCTGCCCTGCACTGGCTTGGTAGTGGCAGCAGAATTGGCCATGCTCTGTGGTGATGAGGGTGGTTCATGGGAAAAGAAAACTTTGGTTCTCCAATCCTGATTTGCTTGAGTTTTGATATCTTCACTCTTGAAATAATATTTAGGACTTCTTGAGATTCTACAAAAAGGAAGAGCATAATTCAATAGTCACATTTAGTTCAATTGCTTTAAAAAGGTCTCTTGTGAAGGGCAGCGTCAGGAGCAACTTAAGTTTCTAAAAATTGGCAAAACTTACTGCCTGGCCCCTTTCATTTTGATGAGATTCCAGTATGCTCTTATCAAAAGTTGAAAGGTCTTGAAACTTTCGTTTTGAACCTGCAGGTGTTCTTAGTAAGGCTTATGTTTTTTTAGAAAACAAAGTGTTATTTTCTTTCTTTCTTTTTTTTTTTTTTTTTTTGAAAAATTAGCTTCTATTGCAAGTTACCACATCTGTGCTATGTGGTAATGAAACCCAGAGAAGTCACCACAGGAAGGGGGAATTCTGTAAGAAGAAAACATCTGGATATTGCTTTGAGAGTCACTTGCAGCTTCTTATATTTTATTAAGAAGCAAGGAAAGTTGTACTAAGCTCAACTCTAGCATGGAAGTGGGGGAAGAGAAAGTAAAGAAAGTCACAAAAAGGCCAGTGGACAACCATGCCCTCCCCCCCCCACCCCCCCGCCATGAATTTAGGATCTGCACAGGCTATTCAGGCAAGCATTTGTTTTAAAAGGTGTTTTGCTAACGTGACAACCCAATAAAATCTGCACATTTTCTTGCACAGGATGCTAGTATGTTCCATATTGAAGTATTGTCACGTTCCTTGGCAATAATGGCTCAAGTGGTTCCGTATTTCAATTTGAATGAAGGGTGCCCTGGGAAGAAGCATGTCTACCAGATTTTACAGTCCATGCGCTTGCTTGCCTGCATAAAAGATAAAGCTGCAAGACGAGAGTAGCTTAGCGTGATTTTTAGAGTGGGCTTTACATTTTCCCTAATCCTAGGATAAGTAATCTTCCATTTTTCTCTTCTCTTCTCTTCTCCCCCCCCCCCCCCCACCACCAATTCAGCTGTAGATTTAACCTTCAGGAGTCTCCTTGGCTGGCTGTACAGCTGGGCCTTAGAAGGAATTGAAACTCCATACAACTGTTGCCTCAGCAAGTAAATGCTGATGACTAAATATTTAGGAACTATCCCATTAAGACATGAAAGCAAGCACGTAAAGTGGGCTCAGCTGACTATTCCTCAGTTAAAAGACAGCTGCAGTGAAGTGCCTTATGATTTCAGGACATTTATGAAAGGTTGCATTTACGCATTATAGCTTCTGGGTAACAAACCAGAAAGTTAGATTTCAGTCTCATGCTGAAGATTTGCTAAAAAAAAATAAAACAAAATAAGCATGTCCCAAGGGGCCATGTGGGAAGAGAAAATACCAAAGCTATTTAAGAAAGGGTGCTCTTCAGGGACAGCTACTTGCATTTGATTAGATCTAAGTTGCTTTATCAAAGTTAGTGCCCTGTGAGGAAAACTTGGAATAGACAAAAAAAGCTGCATCAGTTAAAGAAAATTATTAAACATACCCAAAAGGAAAACAAGCATTATTCTCAAGTAGTTACCAGCATGTTCTATGTGCAGACATGTTACATTTACTATAAATACAGTTCACACAGGAATCATTGAATGCTAAAGTTGGGCAGCAGTTAATCCAACCTGTACTCAGTGAGGGATCTAAATCCAACAGGAAGATACTTTGGAAAGGAACAAGCAGATGAAGAATGCAACAGCTTGAAGGAAGAGCCAGGAGAAAGCAGGGGTGGGCTGCTGGGGGTTTGCAGGGGTTCAGAACCTCTAGCTAAGATTCTGTACAGTTTGGATAACCCTCAAACCCCATTCCTCGCTGGTCCGGCCCCGCCCCTCCCAGGAGTCCCCACACAGCCTGTTTTAGATGCAGGTAAGTGCAGGGCGCGCGCAGAGGCTCAGGGAGGGCGAAAAATAGGCCTACCAGAAGTTCAGGAAGGCTGGAAACGGGCCTGTTACTGGCTTTCAGAGGGCCTCCAGAGCCTCGGAAGGCTGTCTTTGTCTCCTAGAGGCTCGAGGAAAGCCTCCGGAGCCCGAGGAGAGCAACCCCCGCTCCCATGATGTAGGAGGCTGACTAGGCCACACCCACCCAGTAACCGGGCAGAGAACCCCTTGCTAAAATTTTTGACGCCTACCCCTGGGAGAAAGGAACTCACTTAGTGGTGGAATGAGAATGAGAATAGTAATTCTGTCTCCTGTTGTCAGCCTTCCAGAATATCTGCATTGGAGAACCTCTTCATTACCAAAGAGGTAATGAAGAGGAGTGGAACCCAAAGGTTCCTTTTCAAGAGGCAACTGGACTTTCTTGTTTTTCTTTGAACACGTTCTGCTTTTCATCCAAGAAGCTTCTTCTTCAGAAAGCCCGGTTGCCTCTTGAAAAAGCACCTTTGAGACAACAATGACCTGGATCAGTTAGAATCTCCATTGATATTTGCAAGGGAAGGAGGATTTGGAAAAACCAGCTATTGAAATAACAGAAGTTCTGTGATGCAAACATGGGAGAGAGGAAGGAAAAGGAAGCTAGCACAAACTTAGATCTTAGTTACAGAACTCTGTGGGGCTTCCTACAATATAAAAATCGGTAGAAGTCTTATATTAAGTCATCATTTCATTTCATTTCATTTCTTGCATATAGGAGAAAGAAAGAAACAAAGTTCAGGAATCTCTTTCCTGCAGGTTGCATATTAATTTAGAGGCCCACTTTGCACAACTCAGTTAACTGGATTAGTGTTTGATTGGCACGTGGTAGAGACAGTTTAGTGTTTTCCACACTTGACAAATTTAAGATGTGTGGATTTCAACTTCCTGAATTCCAGACACTCATTAATTAAAAGTACATGGACTGGCCTTTTCTTGGAACGCCATTTGTTGTGTACTATATGCAGATATACCTTATATAATAATGTCACATCCACATTTTGTTGAGGAAAAGTCTTTAGGATTGTTTTTTACTGGAAATTGACAAGATAAGGAAACCAAACCTTTACAGATAGTCCTTGCTTATCAGCACTCTTTCAGAGACTGTTCAAAGTGGCAACAGCACTGAAGGAGTAATACTTAAAGTCAGTCCTCAAAGTACCAGCCATTACAGTGTTTCCACAGTCCCACGATTGAAATTCTGGTGTTTCAGCAGCCAGCTTGCACCACAGTTGCAGAATGTAATGGAATATGCAGTGACCTTGGGAAAGGAGGGGAAGAAATGCTGCCTAGGAAACAGACAGATAGAAGAGGCAGGAGCCCCTGATGGATTATCAGTCAGAGGAAGAAATTTATGAAGGACTTGCCCTAATTGATCAGGGAATTAAATGTGGCAGTAGGAAGTTTGTACTTTCAGAGTTTCAAGAGTCTCAATGTAGCCTTGCAATAAAGTAGGATTAGCTCATTTAGTAGTGTTTCCTGTCTGGTTTACCCAGGATGCTTGACAGTGTCCCACGGTTACCATATTGCATATGACCTTCTCTACTGGCTTCTCACAAGCAAAGTCAATGGAGAAGATTTGAAATCACTCTAATAAGTCTCCTTTCCTTCTTTCAATGTCATTCCTTCTTCCCTCCTGGGCCTTCCCAGGTTCGTGTGTGTCTGTAGTGCCCTCGTTCCCCAACTTACATGTGGCTTGCACCAAGCCTCACAAATCCTATGTGACACCCTGAATTTCCTACCTCTAGGACTCCCACCACTTCCTCCTTAATTATTTGCACATTTGGGGGTTACAAGAGCAACTGGGACTGCCTGGATTGCTGTTGCTAAGTAGTGCGGTCACATTACATCAATCTTATGAACACATCACTTAGCAATGGCAATCCGAGTTCCTTTGTAATTTGAGTTCTCTCTGTATAACTTTGTGTATGTGTGATTTTAAACTTATTTTCTCTCTAAATCTTCCTTTACGAAGTGATTGTGTCTTCAATTTAGCATACTTTTCCTTTCAGATAATGTTCTCCAAAATTTCTATTTGATTGTGAGATGCCTCTGCTTTCTTCCTGCCATCCATTCCTGTTACAGAATGAATCCTAAACGGTAATAAACCAGTGGATTATTTTGGACTCCATTCTTACTCCTTCGGCTGCCTCAAGTTCCTTCAAACCTGCAATGTGAGCTGTCGTTCCAAACTCAACCCTGATTATTTCACGTCTTCATTCACACATTCCTTGTATACTTCTTTCACAAAAAAGTCATGATTACCCAAGATTACTAAAGGATAATAAAGGCACTCCTGCAGCTTTTTAAAATTTACATTCAACTGTCTGCATGTAGATGACCAGGCTGAACCTGAGAGAGGGGTAAAAACATCATCAGCCTTGAATCCCTTCATGCCCACAAGAGATCTAGCTCATCTTGAATTCTACTGACTCTTATCTACTGCTAATTTGCTTTGATCGTTAGCAATTCATGTTCTTGTAGAGGCTTGGCATGCAATAAACCTGTAGTCAATTGAACAGCCTTGATTTTTCGCACCCAGCACTGCATTTTCCTAGGATAAACCTATTGAATGTTCACAAGACACATTTCAACAAAGACACCAGACTTGTATTCCCCCATTCCCATTGGGTGCTTTATTTTTTGTATCATTTGCATTAGGTAAATCAACTGAAACACTCAACAAGAGAAAGCTTTTAGCAAAGTAAAGGGAAAATAATAAAGCAATTCTATCAAATAGCTGTGGCAATATGCTTTTATATTTGGGAGAGTATTGAACAACTGAATCCATATGAGAAAAGGAAGAGTATCTTCTACCACAGACTGTGAGGAAAAAGGCACTAGTTTAGATGTGTATCTTAAAAGATAATGAGTCACAATCTATATTCTCAAAATTACATTCAATGCTTCTGAAATGCTGTAATATAGAAACTACAGTTGAGCTCACCAAAACTTCAATAAGAGAAATCCAAGCATCTAAACAGATTTTTTTTTCAAAGCATATATATAAAAATCACAAGGGCTTTTATTTCTAAATAGGTGCAAAAGGTTACATACCTACATGGGTTTAAGATAACAGTATAGCTTGGCAACTAATCATTGATGACACTTGTTCTAGTTTGAACTTGAGTGATCACAGGATGCTCCACTCTTAAGAGCTAATTGGCAGTGCACATGGCAGAGGTTTTTCAGCAGGTTTTCCATAGTAGCAGAGATTAGGCACTGAATATAGAAAATGTTTCCAAGACCTCTTTCAGTTTTAATGCTGGAAAAGTTCGTGTAAAAGCAAATCTTACTGAAATCATAGAGACTTTATTTTACATAGAACATGGACAGGGAATAATGTTCATAATAGGGAAGTAAGTATTAGCGGCTTTTGTTTAGATATGCAAAATATCTAAAAAAACAATTCTTAAAGAGATCACCTTTCCCTTATGTAATAGATTTCAAAAACAATGTTACTGTTAACTTCTAATAATTTGAGAACTCTGAATATACAGCATTTGAACAAATTATGTATAACCCCACTGTACATTTTGAAGCACGGTTTGCTAAAATTCTGACATTGCAAAAGCTTACTTTACTATGTGCATCAAGTTCTGTAAGTTAAGTATAAGCAGTCCCCGACTTATGACCACAATCAAGCCCAAAATTTGCTGCTAAGTGAAACATTAGTTAAGTGAGCTTGGCCCATTTTATGTCTTTTCTTGCCAGAGTTAAGTGAATCACTGCAGTTGTTAAATGAATCGAATTGTTGTTAAGTGAATCTGGCTTCCTCCTTGACTTTGCTTGTCAAAAAGTCCCAAAAGGGGGTCATGTGACCCCAGGATGCTGCAACCTTCATAAATATGAGTTAATTGCCAAGCATCTGAATTTTGATCACATGATCATGGAGAAAAATGTGCAAGTGTGAAAAACTGGTCATAAGTCACTTTTTTCACTGCCCTTGTAAATTTTCAACGGTCATGAATCGAACTGTTGTAAGTCGAGGACTACCTGTATTTGGAGAAAAAGTGTAACAGTTGAAATGTATATTAAAGCGATTTTGTTCTCCAATGCACACGATTTCAAAAAACTGATTCTGCATTGTCATCTACTGAAAGGCAGGCGTGTGTTCAAATTTGGGCATGTACGGAAACGGCTTAGCAAGAGGCAATTTTAATCTGTGAAGCAGACACACACACAAGGTCTACACAACAATATACTTCCCACAATTGTCTTTTAATTCCAGAATTGGACGAGTTCCCCTTTTGCAGGCAAGTTTCTCATTTTTTTCAGGGCAGCAATGTGCATAACAACTGCACCCCCCCCCACTCATGTGACTCCATCTCTTGCAGGCATGGTGCTTTTGTATAATTCACTGGATTTGGGGAATACTATTATAAACATTACAATATACATATTTCATAATATTTGGATTTACAAAATATATAATCAGAATATCACTAGCCACCTCCCATAGCCTAAAGATTTATAAAGCAATTCTTTTAACTTCATTCAAGAGGTCCTACTTATCAAATTCTTTAATTGCATGCATTAAAATATTTTAAGGAATTTTATCTTCCAGACTAATAATTATCTTTATTATGGGCTCCACCTTTAAGGAATATATGTTACTCAATATTTAATATAAACTTAATCTGACATTTACAATCTTTAAAAAAAACACTTGATGAAACAAGTTATGCTTGCTGAAAGATAGATGGGAAAGTCAATTCTAATAGTGTAGTATAGAATATTGTGTCTGAAATATAAATCCGGTTTAGCTACTATTTGACAGTCTTTGATAATCAATTTTGTTTTGGTAGTTTCTGTACACCATCCCCATTTTATTTTTAAATTTTAAAAAAATTAATGTTTCAGAAAAAGTACATTTGTAGTTTTGATCAAGAAAAACAATGGGTAAGGTGCTTCTTGAGCCCACATACTCAGTTATGACGGAAAAATGCTTCTACTCAAGAGTTAGGAGAAGATTATTCAATGCTCTTCTTTATAGAGTGTCACCACGGAGGACCTGTTTTTTCAGGAGACCCAATAATTGAAAGATTGCAGAGCTTACAAAACCTAATACAATTCAGATGTAACAGGAAACTAGGCTCGTCATGATCCCTCATCCAGTTCCATAGCATGTAATCAACCACAAACCATGGTTACAGGTGGCTGGACAATCCATTTATAGTAGACTATGTAATATTAATTTAAAGGTAACAAAAGGCCCAGTTTGCGTTGGCTATTCTCTTCAGAATCAGTTTAGAATTATGCCCAGAAATTATTAGGAGAGATGGAAAAAAAAGATCTTAACTATGAATTGCTCCTATATTTGAACGATACCAGACAATTCTTATTGTGTTAATCTTACATGCACTCGGAGCCAGTGCTCATATTTTGCCTTAAATGTAAACTATCCTCTACAGGGATATGTCTACAAATCTATTAAAATGCCATGTTTTTGAGATATAAAGAAATCAGACCAAGATAAATCATTTCAGAATTTTGTCTGCCTTTAATATAACATATAAGCTGTACAATTCAAGTGAAAAGCATACTGAAATCTTTTAGGAGGGAAAAAATTACAATATGGCTGCTTCACCTTGCACACACTCTTATAAATAGGGATGTGGCTGTGTTCAGAATTAACCAATCTCATTTAAATTGACATTAAATAGCAGTCAGTACACACTTGCCATCAATTAAAGTGATTCTGATCAAGCTTATATGAAGTTCAGTTGTTGTAGGATTTGTCCGACATTTACTCTTACAGCAAAAGCTGTGCCTGCAAAGAGTTACAAAGCATCAAAAAGATCTTATTGTACTACATGTGACAACAATCTCCTGTATTCTTCATATGTCTGGCCTATGGGATTAGGGTGGCAAGAAGGAAACCTTTTTAAAATTTTATTTTACAAAGGAAAACATCCAAGCCCAGCTACATTGTGCAAAAACTACAGTACACCAAGTTTGGCAAAAAAAAAAAACATGCAGGAAAATGTGTTATGGTCTGATGAAACTAAGGTTGGGTTTTTGGCCATTGGCCAAATGGGACAGATTTGAAGCGCTTGTGCAAGGAAGGGTGGGTAAAGATTTCCAAGGCAAGATGGGCCGTACTGATAGGCTCCAATCCCAAAAGTGTGAATGTTGTCATAAAATCCAAAGGTGCTTCAACAAAGTATTAGTTTGAGAATGTGCACACTTAACCATATTATTTTTTTTATTCCTCCCCCCAAAAAGATTTCAGTTTTTCAATTGAATTGTACAGCTTGTATGTTAAACGTGACAAAATTCTGAAATGATTTATCTTAGTCTGTTTTTTTTTTACATCTCAAAAACCTGACATTTTAAACAGGGATGTGTAGAATTTTTATATCCACTTTGTGTGCAGCAAAGGAGAAAAATCTAAACTTCATATTTGTAATTATTTGAAAACATACTTAAAAGCTGTAAGACCAAAACATTTTTTCATTTTTACAAGTGTTTCTGTGGTTTCCCAGAACAGGAAACAGTGAGAAAAGGGTGTTTATTTTTAATGCTAATTTTACCATTAACAGCCTTTCCTGGAACACCTTAGAAGTACACTAGATCACATTATATTGTACAACCTATTGGGTGATGGGTCAATACAATCTGAAGATGCCAATCCATGCCAACTTCTACTCTTGATTTCCTGATCTTGATAGAGAAGATTTGAAGACAAATTTTGACAATAAAATAGTCTTATTTCCACATGGATAAGGGCATGTAGAAATGAGCTGAAGCATATTCCTATATAGATCTTCCACTGTTACATTTTAAAAATTGAATAAATTAAAAATCCTCTAGTAATTCCAGTAAGACATTTCAAATCAAGCCTGAGTTTGACACAGCCTTTTGTTCCTGTATGCCCATGTTTACAACTATATTCAAGTTTAAGTTTAAAAATGAGACCTCAGCCGCACTGAACAATACTGCCCTATCTCTCCCCCCCCCCATAAAAGTATCTTATTTGTCCTTGTTATATATTTCATCTCTCCCCCACAAAAAGCTCGGCTAAACTTTCCATGAATTCTAAATGGAATATCCAGAAACGGCAAATGATTAGAAAAGTATTTAGGGAACAAGTAAGTCAATTATTGTAGCAAAAATCAGAGAATGTTAACTATTAACTAACAAGAGATAACATAGTTCTATAAAGATCAAAGCTCTGACCATCTTCTCTTTGACTAGCAAAATTCAAACAGTACTGCTGTAAAGATTCTTTCTAAATGAATAGAAATTGGCCTTTTAAACTATGCTTTTAGTTGTGAGGTAAAATCATAGTCAAACAACCTTCTTTAAGAAGATAAATAATTCATTAATAAAATTTTCAATACTATTGAAATGTGTAAACTATGTCCTGCTTTAATTTTTGTAATTTGTAAGTTTATGTCAAATGTTTAGAAGCCTATAGTTTACTTTATAAACATTAAGAGCTTTATTCAATTATTTCTTTAAAAGGGAACAAAATACATATGTTTTTAAATGTAATAGCAATAGCAGCGTTGTGGGTCTCAAAATATTGTGTTTCAGTTTAAATGTAATCTTACATTTTTAAATTTTCTGCCAATATCTTAATATCGCAGCAACTTTTCATACAGTTTCTAGCACTAAATAGTCATGAGTAACATTATTTTCCCTAAATGGAGTACAATAGTATCCAATGATATCTCATGAATCCAAATATAATTCATTTATGATTTAAGTTAATTAAACTAAAAGATATATAGCTGCTACAGCTTGCTTTCAAAATGAGCATTTAGGAAATAAAAAAAGACCTTTTTACCCACTTGCTGCATATTTTACAATATTGCCAGCATAATCATATGCATCATTCATTCATGAATACCGATGTGTTCAATTAGGGCTTAATCCCAGGTAACTGTATATATCATTGCCTAAGTATCTAAAATGCACCTGAAGTAATAAAGATACACCTAAAGGCAAAGCAGCTCATGTCTAATTAGTAGACAAACACTCTTTCCTTTAAAATACATCCACATAGTGGAGAATCTGCAAGGACGGATATCCCATGTAATCTGTACCATGTTAAAGAGGAGGACCCATACTGGTTTTTGGAAATAATCTGCAGTGTCATGTTTATATCTCCATGGTGACACAAGTTCAGATTATGTTGCACAACCCCTTGTTTTGAAGCAGAACCTTAAATTCTCTTCCCAACATACAAGAATGGAAAACAGGCAAACTATATAACCATTAGCCTGGACAATCAGCATTTTTGTTGGGCTGTCAACATCCACACTTAAGGTTCCTAAGTTTTAATATATTTTAAATAGTCTAGTAAGAATTACTGCATTTCCCCATAACTCATTCAGCTGGACTTAAATGGCCATAAAACAGACTTATGGTAATATAGGGAAATAACTTAATTAGCATTTGTCAACTAAACAAAAGAACACTGCGTAGGAAAGCAGTGCTATTTTAAAATCTCTCTTAAGAAGAAGTCAAAGTAAAATATACATAAAGGTAAAAGCTTTACTTAACAGTCTCATTACCTTATTATAACAGTATTGTGTTTTTGGCATTAAAACATTCAAGATAGAACCTGTTTTGTCTGTATAATAGATACACACTTTTGATAACGTTTTCCTCTCAACACAACTACACTTTTAGCACTCTACTGAATGTGAAATTCAAAGGCTGTTTTTTAACTGATTGTTTTAAAACTCTTCAAACCTTAATGCTATTTTTTTTAAAAATCAAGTAGAACTGTGCACCAGCAGGAAATTTTAAGAACTGCAAATGTTCTTGTTTAAAATATAGCATTTCAGAATGTTAATTGCTAAACAATCTCATTTATGTTGTAAGGTGCTAACTGCGGCAAATAGCAATTTTACTAAGTAACATAAGGCAGTTCAATGATTATATACTGATATCAATTTCTTTATATCTCTCTTGACCAGGATACATGCATCAGTTTTCCTTTTTCCTTTTAATCATGATAAAAAGATGAAGATTAAGTTGTTTTCTGAAAGAAAGAAAAAAGATACTGGGCAGAAACACTGTATATTTAAATTTGTTGAAATCACCGAAGTATGTTTCAGTGATGTCCAAGTGTTAATTCAAAGTGGGCATTGGAACAGCAAATTGGATTGTTTTTACTTTTCATCCAACAAAATTGTTGCAAAGACACTTTAAACAATTTACTTCTAACCTTTTGGTCCAATACATAAAATACGCATTATTTACAGCTGTTTCTTCCTTTTGCAAATGCAATGCTTTAAAACACATTGTAAAGCACCTTAGTAAAAATATTCTACTGGTAAAAGTATCTAAATAGGAAAACCCTAACCATACCACAGACTCATTGTTTGAGTCAGAATATGGATTTGCCAGTAGTTGTTAAAAATACAAAGAATTCATGGAACGTTGATACAGAATCCATTATCTGTTTTACACTGAAGTGTAGGCAAAACCTAACTTCTTTACAGTTTTTCCAATGTAAGACAGAGGTTCAAAAGTTATTAAAGAAACATTGAGTGATTTTCAGCCTTTTTACAATATTACTATACGATTTTGATTTTTTTTAAAAAAAAACACTGATGACCAGTTCTAACTTCTTAAAATGAAAATCCATTATTTATAAATTCGGGCACGTCCAGCCGCATCGTTTCTTAGAAGGTGAACATTCCAATGAATGTCAGGTGATATGAATTCACAAGAACAAAGCACAAATGTCGGCCAGTTATTTATATTATTCATAAGTGTATACAACCCAAATTTCGATCTTGAACCAACTCCTCTCTGCACTGCATTAGGTAAAAGAAGCTGTCCTATGAATCAAGAAGACAATAAAAAGAAGTTTTTCACCTAAACTTCCACTACAACTGGTATGTGCTTAATTTCTGTAAATCTTTGTGCAAGGTCTAGGTAATAACCTCCTTTTAGAATATTAAAGAAACTGAAGTTTAAATTTAGAGGTGATCAACATCTAGTCTTCAGCTATCTTCTTCCAGCGACATACAGTGCACTCTATCGAGCTCAAGATCAAAGCACTTCAGTGGATTTATCAATCATCTACAAATTGGTGCTGAGAACAAGGATGTGACCACAAGGTTTGTTTTCTTAACCTAAAAATATGCATCGTCTTTAGTTTGATTTGGGGTAGATCTTTTCATAAAAAAAGTTTTGTGCCAGAATATATAGCTCTCCATCTTTTTCTCGAACTGCATGGGCTCTGACAAACTGAAATTGCTCAAGAGCAAATTCATAGAACTCGTTCTCCATTTTCCAGATTTCAGACTGCTGGAGCTTTGCAATGGTTTCTTTTGTAGGCAGCTTCTTCTCCGTCGTTTTCCTAAGATGAGACTTTTTACCTTAAAAAAAAAATCACAATTTCATTGGGTCATAGCATAAATATTCTCAAGGCTGTCCAGCATGGACCATAAAAAATAATAATAACAATGCATGCACAGTGTTGTTCTTTTAGTCTGCAAGTTTCTAAATGGATATGAAAAGTGACAAAATATTGACCAAGATTTATTAAGTTTTGGGAAGTGAATACCAACTTTAAGGGAAAAAAACAGAAAAGGAGTTGTATTCTTGTCACTGCTAAAGGGCTTAATTATTGAAACCATAAAGAGGGGGTGGCTGCAGACAACTGCATTTCTTCTTATCGCATTCATTTATCTATTTCAATCACAATTAATAGTTAATTAGAAATTCAACAGTACTGATAACAAAACTGTGTAGCGTAGAGGGCTAATGCCTCCTACTAAAGGCAGTAATTAATACCAGCTGCCTGTAATTTCTGTGAGTTCAATCCTAGCCAGGCTCAAGGTCGACTCAGCCTTCCATCCTTTCTAAGGTGGGTAAATTGAGGACCCAGTTTGTGGGGGCAATAAGCTGACTTTGTATAAATATAAATATACAAAAGTATGAAGGCTATTGCTTAACGCATTGTAAGCCGCCCTGAGTCTCCGGAGAAGGGCGGCATATAAATCAAATTTTAAAAAAAAACTAATAAAAACCCAAAGCAATTCGTGTTTGGGTTTCATTTGTCATAATATAAATATTTTATCTTAAAATATCTCTTAAGACAAGAATATATCATAAGACTTATATGCAATTAGCATATAAGCTATACTATGGTACGGTGTATAGTACATTATATTATATTTTCACTGTCAAAACTAGCTCCTTATGTTTTACTCTCTAGCCATAATTATGAAATAATAATCAAAGTCAGGCTACAAACTACAATGAATTTAAAGCAAATAGTAAATATGGCTCCTATAATATGGTGTGAAAAATGTTTAAATTCAAAACAGTTCTCCTCTACTGGGAACAGGCCATTTCAATCATTTGTGGAGTGTTTTAAACTTGAGACACTTCCAGCAGGATTAAAACAGTTCATTTCCAATAGAAAACAACTGTTTTCAGCTTGACACATAGTGTTTCAAATTTCAAATTTGACATACATGCATGCTTTGAAGCACCTTTTCCCCTTTCATTCTCAAGCACTGCACAGCCCTGTTATATATAGCTGGAAACTTAACAGTATATTTGCAATCTAGAAATGCAGTCTAATCCTATAGGATATTATTTCCTAATATCAGGTATGAAGTTTTACTTTCTTTTCTCCAGTAATACACTACTAAGTCCCTGAAAATTTATAGACCTCTTTAAATGATGATGAAAAAGTTAGGCCCACAAAGCCTAAAAGGATATGGCAAAGCCATTAATGTTTTATTTAGTTTTCAGCAACTAGTAAAATAAAAGATAGATAAGTATTCTGATACAAAAGGAAGAATTGGAGAAAGCCACTGGTATTATAATCTCGCTAATAATTACAAAACATTCTGTACACACAATGCCAAAATATATATCTTCAGCAGAAATGCTTTTGGAGAATGGAGTGGGGAGAGGAGAGGGGGAGAGAGAGCAGGAAACCAAACAACATTGGGGATAGCATACAGCAATTAAGAGTGACAGGGGAAAAGGGTGGTCAGAAGATCGGAGATGTTGATGGCAATTGAAATGAAGGAGGTGCAGGCTAAGAGGTGATATGAAGGGGAAAGAAGGGGCAGAGAACTGAAAGGCAATCAGGTCAGATGTATGCATCATGCACCAAGCAGCATAGTAGCAGCTAAGGGTAACTAGAAAAAGGGGAAGATTCAGGGGGAAGGGGGGAAAGGCAGTGGAACATGCTGCATTTGAAACCAAATAGATGGGCAAGATCTACAGGAGTATGGCGAGAAAAGCACTGAGAGACTGGTGAGGAGCTAGTGTTTAGACCAAGCACTGGAAACCTTCTTCTGCAAAGGGGCCAGAGGCCACGTGCCCCCCCACCATATCAACACCCTTCCCTCTTGACACTTGGGAGGACTCTTTGAGGAAAAATCATACAGATGCAATGCTTTGTGGGAAACAGGGAGATATGGCCAAAAATAAGAGTGTGCTCTGCAGTGTCTCAGTGTGCCTCTGGTGGTTGGGAAAAGTAATGTTTATGGAGGGAGAAGGAAAAGATCTCTGCAGATATACAATAAACACATATGTATATTTATATACAGACTTATAACCCATTCAAATTATTAAGAATTTATTAAAATAGTCTGGGTCTACACCAGTCTATGACAAAATTGCTAACTTGAATTCTTTTTTAAGAGCCAGGCAAATATGATAATTTTTTGGGGAGACTACTGGCTGGATGATTTGGGTGGCAGGCTAGATCCAGCCCCTCAAGCCTCAGTTGCTGGTCAAGTTGCCTGGCTTAAGTATGTAGTGGAAGAGCAGAGAGGATCATAAACCTTGCCCTACTCAGCCTATCATAGATCTCCAGATTTTGTTTTGGCCAAAACCCCGTACAATCAAAATGCTGTGGTCTTCAATTTTGCTGAATCATGCCCCAGCCAATCAATTCAGCAGAATTTGCAAATTTGCTGTGTGTGTATTTTGTGCGTAAAACACATTTTCAGTTTTATGCACAGCCATAATACAGAGCTTATAATTCTTTCAGGAAAGGAATAATGAAAATCTCCAAAAAGACCCTTGTGCTTTCTCCTAAAAAGAAATGCATTCACGCAGAGAGACATGATGTGGTTGAGGGGTGATGAAATACCTGTTCGATATAATTCTGTAGCACCCCTGAAGAAGCGAGGCAAAGCTGCCTCCAGCAGCATAATGAAGTCTTCAAGCTCTTCAGTAACTCCCACTAGGAAATATTCATTAATCAAGTTGTATTTGGCTTGTTCCAAAGCCCATCTGCTTCCCACATTCCTAAAATGATAAAAAGTAATTACAGGATGGTTTTGATGTCTGCCAAGAATTTTGGTTCCCTTCATTTAGATATTCTCACACCAGGCTAAAATAATGGCTAAGCTGTTATCTTTGCACAGGCAAAAAAACAAAGTTTCAGCCACACACATTTTTAATTTCCTTTGGGTTTTTTTTTCTGCTCCCCACTTTTAGCTCTCTTCATTGCTTAGGTTAGATGTCAAAAGATTTACAGGTCTGATTTCTAACTTCTTGATGGCGCAAATGCCTTTTTAAAATGTGCTCTGGAACAGAAAGTTTAGCTGTTATACTAAAACAGCCAACAGTATCATTTTGATTCTGATGAGAAAAAAAAAAGATTGAGAGAACATTTGAGTTGTTCAACAGTTTTCTATAATAACCATAGAATATTTGCATTTTAGTAAAGCTACATTATAAGCAAAAACAAAGAGAGTTTCTATTATCCTTCTCATCTTTCCTATAAGCTTCTACCATTGGCATCTTATTATTATATTACTTCATTGTTTGAATGTACACTGAGAGCTTATGCACCGGAGACAAATTCCTTGTGTGTCCAATCACACTTGGTCAATAAAGAATATTCTATATTCCATTCTTTTAAAAAAAAAATTATTAAGCATTCAGATGACATGAGTAATTGCTCATGCCTTGCACTGAATAAATTGTCTAAAGAAATTATCATCAACACATTTACATACAAAAACACTACTGGAAATTGGCTATACTTGATGTGACCTCCATACACTATATGTTTGGGACATTATCATGACAAACTCCTCTTGTTTACTCCTTTTTTCCTCATTGATAAATTCACAGCGCAGTAAGTTTTTTAAAACACGATTCAATTGTGCCTATTTCTAACAGTGAAAATGAAAAATAAGCTTAGCTCGTTTGGACAAATACTTGTTAAAGTCAATACCAAAATCCCCACCTCCTCTTAAACAGTTTTTAATTGGGATAGTCAATCATTGACATGAAGTTTAGAAAGGAAAGGGACAGTTTAATTTGAAAATGGTGCATAATGGTGAAAATGGTGCATAATTCTCTAAAATTTTCCTTGAAAGATGAGCTACTTTTGTTAATTAAGGCTCACCATCATCACCACCACCAGTAGCCCGAATTTAAATTTCTGGTACCCATTCTCATTAGTTTAACCAATATAATATAAATATCTTCTATAGGGTCATATTCTTACCAGCATTCAGAGCTATGCCCACAGAAAAATGGTATTTGAAGCCAGAGTTTCTCCGGAGCACAATCTGAGCCTCCAGCTGCTACACATTCGTCAAAGGTCTAGAGAAAAAAAAACACAAAGAAACTCAGAAGTAAGATATAAACTTCTTTCTTGCATATGAAACATTTCAATGTGGTCATATTATTAAATAAGGGATATAAGAATGATAGCAAAAAGTCTCATTTATACAACTGTGTCTGCCTATAACAACTTTTCTTTTCTTTTATGTACACTGAGAGCATATGCACCGAGACAAATTATTTGTGTGTCCAATCACACTTGGTCTGTAAAAAAAAAATCTATTCTATTCTATGCTTGCAAATCAAGCTCTACTGGGTTCCAAATGCAGATACCATTTCAATGATACAGACACTTGAGAAGCAAATGTTATCTGCAGAGAGAACAGAAAAAAACTAGAAATGGAAGTTAAAATGGCTCCTGGGAATATGGACAAAATGTGTTAATTGTAAAAATGGTTTATTTTATATTAGCAGGAATCAATTTGAATGTATTATATTTGTTGATTAAAAAGATTGCCTGTTGGTAATCAAATTATACCATTGTTACTGTGGCTGCAGTAGATTGGGCTAATTATGAAAGTTCTGAATCCTCCTACACAAAAGTTAACTACTTAGTACTTTCTAATACTACTGGAGCAGAATCCAAACAAATGTTGCAGAACAATTCATGCTTTATAACCAATGCAAAATCCAAGTAGCACAGAGGGCATGGTATGATTACCACCAAGCAAGTACAAGTGTACATCAGCAAGAAATGTGTGGTCAGGAAGAGATTTTAAGACAACATTAGTTATAGCTGACTGATCAACTGGATCACAACCAGCTTCCTTCTTGCTAAGAAACTCTAGGCATTATAGCAAGTGTACGGCCTCTGGGCTGAATTCTCCAAGTAATGCTATAATAAAGAATCTCATAAGTAGACTGCATCTGGTTTAAAGAAAAATGCATCTCCTGAATACAGTTAACATGGCACCAAAGCAAAAGGAAGACACAAGCAGTCTGTCTGAAATGGATCCATGGATTGCTATAGTGTGTTCCCGTAACATAAAATGAAGACCCAGCTGAGGGTACCTATGGATTTACACAATCCATGTTCTGTATATCTAAATAGCAGGAGTATTATCAATATACACATACTCTATGTACTCTGCTCCACATACAGTAGTTATGAAAAATAGACGAAGAAGGCTCAACTCATTGGGACTGCACAAAAATGGAGCAGGAATAAAATCTCTTCTGTACTTTTCATATTTCATATTTCCTGGCTGAATTACCTATACTTGTGGCTCCAACAGTTTAACCTAATTTCGTTCTGTGATGATAGTGATAATGTCTCATAATATTCAACCCCAAAGTATGAAATATTATACTGGGAATGGATGACTATATTACTTGCAGTTTGAAGAATTCCAGTCCATGGCTCTCTGTAATACATGGCAAATGTTTTATCATTCAGCATTAACTAGTTGTAATATTATCCCGCCAGACTCAGGTTAATGCCAAACAATTAAGAATCTTCACACAATTCTTAACAGACTGCACTTTGCTCATAATATGAAGCATTCAGATATTTGCTCAGAGGGGAGAAGGTGTCAGAAATGTCCTTGAGGGAGGGCCAATAACCAAAGTAGTGTTGCAATGTGTAAGCTCCATCTCTTTTGTGTATGCTTCATTACAGTGCCCACACATATAAAAGGGACAAGGATTGTATTGTGCTACTTCGTTACTTCTATCGTTTTGATAAAACCTCTTATGCTACAGATGCTTGTGAAAGATATCTTCAGATAGCCTATACATATTAGATTTCTTTACTGTCAGCAGGCGAAAAGGTAAAGCTAAGAAATCCAGGAAAGAGCTGGACAAGCAAGTATGTTCACAATTAACAGCAGAAACTTCTAACATGAGATAGCCAACCTAAAATGTTCAATAAAGGATTACGGGGAAATAACAAAAGAAATATATGGAGGAGTACTTTTTTTAAAAAAGCTCATTCCTGCTCTCATGAACAGATGTTTTTAAAAGATCAAAAAATTTCACAGAAAACTCTTGTGAATGGAATGAGGACTTTTGCGCCAATTTTGGTTTTGAACATTATTGTCTTATGTTTTTCATTTAGTTCATAAATTACATAGTTAAAACTAAACCACAAAGAAAGTGAACAAGATATACTTTTACTTTTTTATCCCCTTGCTTTCGCCTTCGCAGTCCAGGCCGGTAATCATCACCAAAGCGCAGGAAGTAATAATAAGAAACCAGCCGTTCTATAGGATCTCTTATGACATTGATGTATATTGGTTTCTTTTTAACACCAAATCTGAAACAGAAAAGATAATCCAATTGACAAATCAAAGCGCTTCCTGCATGATGTAAAAATGGATCCAGTATCAAGTTTATTTCAAAAGAGTGTTCCTCTCCCCCCATATTAATGTATTCAGGAAAAAAACAATAAGCAGACAATACGTTTTCCATTTCAAGGGTCTTTTAAGAAGGTTCACAGTCGAGATAGTTTTCAAAGGAAGGTCACCAGACCTTATCCTAATACATTCCATTTGGGTGGATTCTAAACATGCATATTTGATATTTACATATAGATACTCACTTTATTTTGTCTAACAAGTATTATCAGCAGAAGCCTTGTCTGGTATTTTTGCTTCCAACAGATGCAACCTTTTAAAACTATACTTTGCAACAAAGAAGATAATGCAGCTGGGATTACTATAATGACCAGATGGAGGAAAGGTATGAGAGTGAGGGAGGTGCTCAGAAATAGTTTGTGGTTTGATAAAGTCCTACTTTTAAATAAATATTAAATAAATTTGATAAAGCCCTGCCTTTTAAAAGATTGTTGCAGAAATGATAATTAAGCTTGATGAATACTGGAAGCTGAAAAAATTAGCTATATTCAACAGAGGAAAAACCCAATAGGATTGGATTGAGCAAAATAGTTGTATTCTTTCATTAGCACCTTCTCTTAAGGAATTTATATAATGTTATTGTGAACATGTCTGTGTTTCTGTGTGTGCAAGTCTTTGACTCCCTGGATAAGTTCCTGCAATTTCTAGGCAAGATTGCGGCAGTAGTTTGCCACTGCCTCTCTCCTGGGGCAGAGAGAATAAGTGTCTGGTCTAAGGTCATCCAACTGTTTTTGTGCCCAAGGAAGAACTTTGTACAAAATAAAGCTTTCATTCTATTGTGCATACAGGTAGTATTCCACTTACGTAGTTGAACCCAGAATCTTGGTTGTTGAGTGAAGTGGGTGTTAAACGAGAGGCGTGACTACTTGGCTCAATTACCACAATCCTAGCTCTTCCAGTTACAGTTGTTAAGCAACTGTACAGTCATTAAGCAGAGCACTGGACAGAAGGCCCAGGTGTGGTGAGACTGGGAGAAGGCCTGTCCCCATTTTCCCACTGGGGAAAATGTTTGCAAGAAGAATGGCCATGAACTGTCTTCCATTGCCCCAGAATATAGGATAGGGGTGTGCTAAAGTGGAAGTTAGATTATAATTTAACTGGATGTACTAAACAGCAAGTTGGATTTTTTTTTAACCTAAATGGCCCTTTTAGAATCTGTTCTGCGAAACATTTCTCAAAATTAGCTTATATCTTGGACATTTCTAATAGAGTTCACCATTTCCCACAAGACGTAGGGTAAGTTTTAAATGCTTTGCAGGAAGCTTAACAGTGGTCACAAAACTGTGCAGGCCTGAAAGTGTCAAGAGCAGACCATCTTTTGATGCTACTCTTGATTTTATTGTATGTATTAAGTGCTTCTACTACGTTTATCATTTTGTTCATGCTAGAATTTGTCGCATGGTGTAAATGCAACAAATATATTCTAAGACTAAACTTTCTTTTGTAGCGAAGGAAAAAGAGAAGAATCAAGGTCTCTCTTGAACATGTTTCTCAATTCGTATTTCCCATTCCTTGACTCAAGCGGAAGTGCCAGCTCCAGGTCTGCAGGTGGGAAGGCAACGCTCAGGAAAGAGGAGCAGAAGGGAAACTTATTGCTACAATTCGTCCTCTTAGGGGATGAACAGTCTAACATATGTTTTTTATGTCATCTATGAATGTATATAGCCAACACCGAAAAGAAGAGGTTTGGCTTTCTTCCGTAGATGGGAGAGATGAATCAGTACTGTTATGAAAGAGACCCAGAAGATATCAAGATCTCTTAGAATTCAATCATGATAAAAATTTAAACACGAAGAGAATCGTATCAGTAAGTCAGTACTGAATAGTTATATTTCAAAGAACATGAAAGCAACAAAACTGATTTTTTTTTAAAAAAAACCCAGTTCCTGTAAATATCAACTCATTACCCTCTGATAAAATTTCTACAATATATTTTACTGCAGCTGTTGCAAAACTTTTAAACTTCATTTTAATTTTGTATGAGTGCATATTGAATCAAAGCACTAGGGGAGAGTTTACTAAGGAAGATAAATAAACAGTATTCAGAGACTGTATATTTCTCCTCTCAAAGAACATCAAACCATACCATATGTTACTCAAGAAGAGCAAATACTACACTATTATTTTAAAAACCAAAATCACAAATATAAGAAAATAAGCTATTTGTCAATGCCAAACTAATCCTGGCAGAAGCCATTTTCCTAGTTCACACACTACGGGAGGGAGGAGGAGGTTGGAATGCCTTGCTAAACACAACATAGATCTTTCTTGTGGGAACCAAGGTCATCTCTCAGGTGATGGACCTGTGGAGCCCACCAATTAATCTAATTGGCCAACATGACCAGTGACCAGGGGGCCATTGTTGGCTTTAATTATGCTAAAATCACAGGAAAGATTCAGAGTTGGTTTTCTACTAAGCGTGCCGATATGATGTACCCAATAAAGAAGTTCTTTATTGAAGTTCTTTGAGGAAATAAGTGGCCTAGGAGTTCTGGTTTGCCTGGGGATCGTTAGTCAGAAACTTAACATTATTTAGAGGGCAGACAGAGTCATTTAACAAATGAAAAAACTTAAGTATAAGACAATCCTGGGGAAAGTATGCCTATAAATGTTAATTGTGATATTGTTTTGTTGTCTTTTCTTGAATAAGAGGTCTTAATTTTCAAACTATGAATAAGTTATCGAATAAAGAAATGCTTATGCAGATGTTCAAAAGGTTATTATTTCATTACATATTCAACAAAAGAGATTAATACAGTATGTTACACTTCTGAATTTGGAAAAATGAGGTAATTTTATACTCAGGAGTAGGCAGCTCTTTTTTGGTATGTAATATTTCAACTTTCTCTGCCATTGTTGACTGCAGCATTATGTGATACTATGTTTCATTAGTATATATATAATATAAACTTTTTAGAGTTTGCCATTTTTACATAATTACCAAATGAAACAGAGAAAACATAGGGACATAAACACACACACACAGCCACACACAGAGACACTTTTTCTTAACTTGTTTTAAAAGCTTTCAAGGTTACCATGCTTTCAAGGTTAAGCAAAATTGAGAATTAAACAAAGACTACAACATATAGGAGCTGTGATGGTACAGTGGTTAGAATGCAATATTGCAGGCTAATTCTGCCAATTGTCAGCAGTTCGATCCTGACCAGCTCAGGGTTGACTCAGACTTCCATCCTTCCGAGGTTGGTAAAATGAGGAGCCAGATTGTTAGGGTCAATATGCTGACATTTGTAAATCACTCAGAGAGTGCTGTAAGTCTAAGTGCTATTGCTACTGCTATAAGCAGAAGGATGTGAAGAAAATATGAACAATCTATCATATTCAATTTATATGCCCGCCATTCTTAAAGCAAATGTTCAAACAGAAATTTTCATGCACTAGAAAATAGATCATACTCAGATATTATATGCCAGTCCTCTGCTTCAAACCTTGTCAGTGTATAGACAAGCATCAGTGGAGGGAGCAGAGGGGTCCCAAAATTATGCAAGTTGTGCTGTAGCACTGCAATGCAAGTCCTACCCTTTTTCTACATGTGTTACATACCATGCACTCACCCTAAGGTGTGGAGTTTCTGGCCCAATGCTAGTCTGCTTTAATCACTCTGATAAAAGCAGCAAAAACCTGTGGGGTACAGAAGAACCCAAGCAACAGTGCTTATCCCCTGCAATCTATTTCAATTGCTCAATACACAAGTTTTAGGGCAAACTGCTTTATACAAGAGGTTAACTAGCATATAAGTAGACATTTATTGTTTTGACTCAGAATGGATTGCACACATATTCTACCCTATGCTATCCAAATGTATTTGGATTACAATTGCCAAACTTCGAGTCAGCAAGACTGTAAGTTAATGGAAAATTAAGCATTGTAGTGTCAAAGTATATTTGTCAAAAGACAGAGAATCTGATAGCACTGAAGCAACTATTATTGCCTATCCTGTAAATTTAAACAGCTGACCACTGATCTTTAAAGAGAGGTTCTCTTCCCATAATTGGAATGTTACACTTAAGTACCATTTATGGGGGCGTGGCCCAAAAGAAATTGACAGCTCAGTCTCAACAGGAAATGGACGAATCAAGCCATCCTTGGCCATTCCTGGGAGCTTTCAGGAGAACTAATAACCATTTCATTTCTATAATTTTTTTTAGCCACAAGTCTGGAGCACCTGAGATTTTTCACAACATCCACTTCCGCTCAGAAATCCTTCAAGAGGAATAGGCAGCCAGTCCTAACATTTGAGGATGGGACAATAGTTTGATACCACTTGTAAAATAAACAAAATTTAGACTTCTGAAGAAGCTCCAATGACTGCAATGGAACAAGGAATTGGCAAATAAATTAGGACTTTGAAATTCCTCTCCAGATAAGGGGGAGAACCTGGGATTGCTCTTAAATGCTCTATACTCTTACAAGTTCCTTGTACGGAAACTGCAGAACAATTGCCTCTAGCAGGTTTGAGAGCTCCTGGAGCCAAAAGAAACTCAGCTTTGCCCAAGCCATGGTCGAGAGCATTCAAGTGGACACTGGGTTCACTTGAATGCTTCTTTCTCCTTTCTTAATTTCTGGAAATAGTTTATTTATTGCTTTGGGGCTATTAAGAACTTTCAGAATGACAAGTTATAACACTGAACTTGCTGTTTCTCCTTCAATCCACAGGTAAAAAAGTTTCGTGTAAGTTTAACAACTTTGAATAAATTGTTTTGAAATAAACAGCAAAAAGATAACTAAAACATTGATTTTAGAAAGTTACTAAGGGGCCAGATGGATTGAAAATGAGATTTTGAAATGATAAGAATCCTTCTTGTGTTTAAAATCCTGTTAAAATGTATTAGGAAGATGTGGAATGTATATGGGAAGAAGAAATATTTTGTTGCAGTTTTAGAGAAAATAACGTAAAAAGGAAAAGAAAGGAATATGAAACTTACTTACTTACTTAAGGTTAAATATATACCTTCTTATTTCTGATAAATTTTAATGGACTTTTACTGATTAGGAGTGAATGATGATGCTTTACAACTTGGTTATTCTCTTGAGACAGGAAGAGAGATCCTTTGTTGAAATGTTAAGAGAAAATAAGTTATTAAAATCATACGTACTTGTCTTTATGATAGGGATATATACACACACATGCGCGCACACATACATATGCACAGACATTCAAGATTTAACTATCAGGAAAAATAATTTCTCTGACTTAATTTCTCTGACTATTCAGATATATGAATGTGTATCACTTGCTGTATTAATACAGGCAACATTTAATACATTCTTGTCACCAAAAGTCTGAACAGGGAAAGGATATGTTAAGAAAATGAAAGAGGAGGTTGAGGCAGAGAGAAATAAAACTGGAAGGAGAAAACTGGTATTTCAAATTCTCTGTACAGTGCAATTTCTGATCTTCACCATTAGAGGGCAGTACAAACTAAAGTGAATCATGAACTGCTGTTATATTATGAAAATTTCAAAGGATAAAGAATTATTCAAGCTCAAATGGGTGCAAATTGAATTATTTGTTGTGTAGCTTACTTTGCAAAATCCAAGAAAGATACATGTCCATGATAAAATCCTGGTTTCATCTCTTTCCATGAAGTTATGTTCTTCACAAAACGTACCTACAAGAAAAATGAAGATTTTTTTTTATGTTTTACAAAACAAAACAGTGTTTATGTATGTGTGTATGTATGTATGTATGTATGTATGTATGTATGTATGTATGTATGTATTCATTATAAAATTTATTCTATTTTATAGCCTCTAGGAATTCAAGGAATTCAAGGATGAGTCAGCATCATCAGTATTTATTATGGACAGATAGCTGAAAACATTGAGATATGCTAAACGTGGCTAAGTTTTTAACCAGGAATATCTTATATTTCATATTCTATAATAATACTTTGAACAGACTTTGCTATAATTATTAGTCAATGCATATATTTATTATTTTAAATGTTATATTTAGGTCCTATCTTTCATAACTAGACTGCACGAATTTTACACTGACACCATGAGACACTGGTAAGTACAGATAAGAGTAAAATCTCAAGTCAGGCTCAACTCCTGGCAACGTCAATTAATTTTCCTGGCAATATCACAGAAATGTTCTTCAGGGTCTTATTCTAGTCCATAGACCTGAAGTTCTGACTTGGAAATTACAATATATTAGGATTATTGCAAGTATTTGAAAATGGTGTTTTAAAACGTTTGCTAGTGTAAACAAAGGATCTGTCCTCAAAGCATTGAAGCAGCTACCATGCTGCTTGAGACTTCACTACTATCTGCACAGAGACCTAGTATTGGTCTTTTTGAAGAAGCTACAAGAGTTTGCACAGAAATATATAATTTGGAAAGCAACGAAGTGAAACGTGGACAAAAATCGATAAACATGAAAATCAGTATCTGTAATAATCTAATCTTGTACTTTCAGAAGTTGTACAGAAGTTATAGTTGAAACTGTAATGAAAAAGAAATAAGATAAAGCAGACATATCTGTGTTATTCTCATAATTTATCAAGATAATATATAATGATATTTCTAGAACAACATTCCTAACGCAGTGTTCATGGTTGCTGGAATTTCTCAGAGTTGTCTGGCAAAATGGCTTTAGCTATTGCCAAGAGAATACCAAACATCTGAAATAAGCTGCATCTTGACCTTTGGAGGAGATTGCTTTAGCCAATACACACAGACACAATTGTCAAGTCAATATAAAATGGGAATTATTACATTCCAATAATAAATTCAAGTGCCAATTCCCAGCATTATTAACAAAAGAATCAGCTACTTGCTCAGAAGAATTGGAAAGTTTGAGAAAGTACCCCCCCCCCATAATCATAAAAACCTAGAGATAGAAACCATACCTAGCACAATGAGAATTAAGCATACTCAATAGTAACACAACATAGATATCAGAGGAGAGAGGGAGAGAGAGAGAGAGAGAAAATAAAACATGTAGGATGATAAAGAAAATTGAATTCTAGCTCCCAGATATCCTGACCAAAACTATTCCTTTAGGAGACAAGGAATTTTTTTATTTATTTATTTATTTTTTTGCTATTTGTGATTTTCTAAAGAGGCAGAAATTTAGCAGCCATTTAAATGCAAATTCGATTCTGTTTTGGCATAGTAGCAATAGCTATGTCTCTATGCTATGTCAAATGGAACAGAAATATATGATACAGAAACCAAATTTTATTTAATTACTCTCTACAACGTATCACAAACTCCGATATAACATCAAATGTATCCTACAAAATATAGATAACCGAGGTATAACAGGCCATTTAATGAACATTCGAAGTTACAATCCCCTCAAAACAAATCTAAATATGAATCCTTTCAAAGTTACACATACCCCTGCAGTGTCCCCATGGTTGTTCACCCTTACAACTGACAACAGAGACACTGCTCATGCCCCGTCCTGCCCCATCAGGCCCTCAGAGGCACTGGGCTTTCCCACCATACCAGGTTCCACTCTCTCCTACCCATCAACCCTGTCACCATTTGCTTACTTATCTTTCGAAAATATCCAGAGTTCAGGAAATCAGGTTAGAAGGCCGCTCCCTTGCTGGGCCCATTGCTGGGCCATATGGCACAATTGAAAAGAAATCCTGCTGGTTTTTCTCCTCTCACAATCCTTACACCCCCAGTGCCAGCCACATTAGCTTTACACTAGCATGGCTGGAGTTTGGGGAGTTAAGAAGATTTTGGGCCACCCTTAGTTCCCTGAATGCCAGCATTAAGGCCTTACACTAAAATGGCTGGCATTTGGAGAACCAAGAAGAAATTGTGCTGATTATGATCCATTTTCGTCCTTTCCTCCTCAGTCAGCATAACACTAGCCCTACACTGGCATTTGGAGAATTAAGAACAAATCATGCCTCTTTATGCTGGCTGGGGAGAAAAGGATTGCAAGAGACCAAAATCGGCATGATTACTTAATTCCCTAAACGCCAGTCACACTAGCATAAAGCTAACGCGGCTGGCATTGGGGAGGAAAGGATTTTGAGGGAAGCAAAACCAGCAGGGTCTCTTCTCAATTGTGCCATGTGTCCCGGCAATCACCCAGCAAGGGAGTTGTCTTCTCTACTCCAACTTCCTGAGCTCTGGATATCTTCAAAAGGAAGTGTGCAGTTGCGACGGAGTGGCGTATGGAATAGTGCCATAGGTCTTTGGGGAGAAGCAGGAGGCAGACAATGGGATATCTCAGAGGTTGGGGAAGTCCTCTCCAATCTGTGTATGCCTGCACTAGGCCTCCCATGGTTTCCCCCACCCCTGAGTCACCCCATGTTCTACCTAATGACCTGTGCATTGGGGAAAGCAGTGACAGGGAAATCATATATTATGCACTGCATTTAACATATTCCTAAATATCCGACATGAATGGGCAGGCTCCATTACTGTCATAAATCAAGGATTATCTGTAACCATCAAAATCTGCTACAAAAATAAAATAAAAATAAAAAAGCCTAAACAAAATTCTTCATTCCATAGGCTGCTGCAAATAATTCAAATCTTACTATACAAGTTAAATATATATATATATTTAATGTTGCTATCAAAAATGCAAGAAGTTGTTAGAAATATAATTGCCATGGATCCAATCTCCAGCTCTAAAGGACTCTTCTAGTTTATTGCAAAGACATACAGTGGATGTTTATTCCTAGTGTTTGAGCGAACAGTCAGTGTAGTGCAGGGGTGTCAAACATGCGGCATCACGGCAGCTTCACATGACATATCAGGACTATTTTCCCCTTCGCTAAACTGGGTGAGGCCAGCACGTGACGCATCTGGACCGCAGGCCATGAGTTTGACACCCCTGGTGTAGTGCTTCAGCTTTTTTTTTTAATTAAATACTGTCACAAGTCTCTTAAATTTAATTATCCAGTTTATATTTATTAGAATGATAAATGTCTTCAATATGAATTAAACAATATGGGCTTCCACAGGCCTACTAGGTAGTGAAAACTTATCCTACAACTGACCTATAACATCTAGACATAGCAATGATACTCCAAACATTCCAAATCTGACAAGCTAGATAAATATGAAAAATACTAATCAAATCTCAAGGTCCAACAGGTCACAGATTCTACCAATTATTATTATTTCAGTTTCAATAGACTCATGCAGTATCAGTTCCCAAGTGAATCCAAGCAGTTTAAGTACAAAGACCATGAATACTAATGTGTGTGACTTTTTTTAAAAAGAAGACTGTGCTATGTTGTTATCAAATCTCCACTTCATCCAGTACCTGCATGTTGAATAAAAAAATCCCAGGAAAGTAAACTGGAGCAAATATTAAACTGATCATTCAACATTCTTAATACCTTTTCTAGGGAAAATCTACCATCATAATGGCAGGTAAGCACAAAAGAACCTACCTGTAGGGCTTTTCTTTATACTAATATTTTTGTCTATTATCTTGCAGTAACTGAAGTAACAATTAATGTATGTTGATACATTACTATATTTGATGCTAAAGCCTTTCATGAACAGAGAATATTTATTTGTCATCAATTATTCAGGATCATATGCAACTCTGCAAGTATTTTCACCGATACTTCTCTTTCATATTGTTACAAAAGTTATCTCTCACATACACATACACATACACATATTTTGTTTTTGTTTTGGAGGAGTGTTTGAACTGGAGATTTTTTTTAAAATTTTATTTAGGAAGGTCAAAAAATATAAAAGGATTTCTGCAAAACATTTTTTCCTGATACTTAAAAAGAAAGTACTCAAAATCTATTTTTGAATTTCTGGCATATTCAAACTGTTTTACATTTTCAACCCAGATGAGTTTTTTTTTTAGAAGTGAAAGATAGAATAAATGTATCTTGACAGAGAAAAGGCATCAGAAATCCTACAGGGGAAAAAGTGAAAATTGGGAGCTTCAAAAATTATCTGAGTAACAAAGAATCACATATGCTCAGAAAAACATGAAAGAATAAAATAGATTACGAATTTCAAAATTGCTGACAAATATGATAAAGAACAAGTGCAACATTTGACTTTAATGATTATGATTTCATTATACATGCATATTGAGATTTGAGCAAAATATGTTGCCAACCCGGTTTTCTGGGGAACAGCTGAGGTTCCCAGGTGTACAATACATATTTAGGCAAAAAATAGTTCTGCATATTTCTGTGAACATAAAACTTGCCTTAATAAAGTTCTTCCTGATCAGCCATAAGTCAAATAATCCTTTTTTTGCTACCCTTGATAGCACATAAAGGGACATCATATGGTTAGCATTATTAAGCCAATTATTCTTCTAGAATTTTGAAAAAGAAGGCCGAAGGGTAATAAGACTGACTAAGAGAGAAGACGGAAAAGGATGTGAATATGAATCAGTGGATTCCATCAAGAGGTTTGTATGGAAAAAAAGATATGACCCAGTTATGAACAAACGATGGAAATAAAGGTTTAAGCCACTAAAAAAAAAGGCAAGAAGCTGTATCTGATATGAAAAGGAAAGAATGACCAACTGATGTAGAAAATACAGAAGGAGAAGAAGAAAAGTTAATTCTGTTTTAAACAGTGACAGACTGCCCTAATTTACCACACAACAAACACCTATAATGGTTTAACCATATATCATACCTACCTTTGCCTTTATTCAAATTTAAGTTCAATGAAATTAAAATTTAAGATAAATCAGATATGAAAACTTCAACTCTAATTCAAATTCAGGATTTTATTAGAACCTATATTTTGCTGGGAATGAGATATCACCTCACACACAATGTTGTATGATTGATAAAGAAAAATCGTAAGAAAGATTAATAAGCAATGCAGAATGTAATATCTTAACTATGGTAACTTACCTGATCTTGTAGAGACATAACAGGATTGTTTTTGGTTGTGTTGATATGAAGAACATGATACTTATTCTTCGCACAAAGATCATATGCAATGTTTGTGAAAGATGTACTTGCAGTTTTAGGTACTCGATTGTAAATGATCACTACATTATCATCTTCATCTGGGATAAGATCTGATCGAGAGCCATCTACTGTATGGCGCTGCTCTATTTCCCGAACTTCGTGTTTTGCAATAGCCCTCTCTGTCAAAACAAAGCACACAACAAAACAAATGCATTTTAATTTTGCCATTTATTAGACCAATTTAATTTCAATTTGTTTTTACTAAGAGATGGATCATATGGCTAAGTGACTTTGGTTAAACTATGGCTAAATAGGAGTATCTTAAATTAGTAGCTATACCTTTAAAGAATGGTACTTTTTCTAAAATGAAGGAGCTGCATGCCATCAAAACCTGAATGGAAAATTTAGGCCCCAACTGTGTGCAATGACTTTTTTCTTGGTTATATTAGTGATTATGGTATATCATATATTCTTATGTATTTTAATATTTATATTATTGTAATTGTTTTTATTTTATTTCTAATTTTGTTCACCACCTAGAATCACTTGTTGAGGTGGCTAGCCATACAAATAAATAAAATAAACTACAGGAAGGAAAACTCATCAGGTACATTAAAGGTTGCAGGATTATGGCTAGTCTTAATCTTAGTTAATATTAGGGAGAATTTAATTTATGCACATAAGATCATAATTCGGAACTGAAACTACTATTCAGAGTTAACAAGATTAAGAAAAAAGATTACACAATAAGAGTTTTTTCACATATATCCTACAAATAATGACTATAAAATATCCAACGCTTTGCAAACAAGTGTTGGATATTTGAAAAGACAGACAGTTGAAAAGATACTGCACATAATATGAATTTTACAAAACATTAGCCGCTGACCAATTTGGATTCAGTCAATTAATTGAAAAAAAGGAACTGAAATTTAGATAAAATGAATCCTCCGCTTATTTTAATTAAGCCCTGTCCCTCGTATGATATTACAATGACTGGCTTTGCAAAATCCAATTAGATATTAATTGCACGTCTGATAAGAAAATAAGTGGAAGCACTTTATGACAATATCATCATTAAAGATGCAAAGTTTCCATCTTGAGTACAAAAACACAAGCCACAAAAAAGAAGAGAGTTAATGAAGCAAGTAGAAAACCTGAAATGGACATCCCAGAAACTGGGACACTATACTTTGGTGTTATTTTTTTTTTCAGCATCTTTCCAAGTAATTGCTAAATGAATTTATCTCAAAACTTAGCCAGTACTATCATCCAAATCAGGAGTCCTCAAACTTTTTAAATAGGGGGCAATTCACAGTCCCTCAAACTGTTGGGGGGCTGGATCAACTGGGAGGGTGTGGCTAGGTGGTCATGTGACTGGGTGGGCATGGCCAATTTAACAGGCCACTGAATAATGCATACAAATTAAACTTTAATTTGTTTTGCTCCTGGGGGTGTTTTATTTGTTTTTGTTTGCATGTTGCTCTTTTGGTTGCCTTTTCTTTTTACTAGATCGTTTTTTCAGTTGTTTAGGAGTCTAGTAGTCCACTTCAGGAAACTCAGTTTTGTTGCAATTCTTCTCAGCCCCAAGGAGCTTGAGAAATCTATCTCTCTACCTCTATCTCTTTGTCTCTCTCTCTCTCTCTCTCTTTCCTTCTCTCTCTCCCTTTCTCTCTCTCCCCTCCCTTTCTCTCTCCTTCTCTCTCTCTCCTTCTCTCTCTCATTCTTTCTCTTTCTTTCTCTCCGTCTGTCTCTTTCTGTCTCTCTCCCTCTTTTTTTTTTTGCCTCTTCTAACCCCCTCCCCCACCTCCACAAGCATTCTGCAGGCTAAAATTATTGAGCTTACCTTTTGGTTCCAGCCTGCAGGTTTCCCAAAGGCAAGTCCTGTGCTCTGCTGGAGGGGGTGGGGATGATGTGGATGAGGCAACCTCATGGTGCTCCATGGGTCGGATTAATTGGTTCAGAAGGCCACATGTGGCCCACGGGCTGTAGATTGAGGATCCATGATCCAAATGAATGTACCTTTTCTATATATAGATGGGGGCCGCAGCGACTCGTAGTTAGGACACTGAGTCAACAGACCATTGAGAGATTGACAGCTCAGCAGTTCAAAACCCGAGAGTGAGCTGCATGACAGAATGAGCTCCTGTCAGTTTGCCCCATCTCCTGCCCATCTACCATGTTTCCCTGAAAATAAGACCCTGTCTTATATTTTTGAACTCCGAAATAAGTGCTTGACCTTATTTTGGGGGAGGTCTTATTATTTTGGGGTGCATGGAACAAGATGGGGCTCCTCTTGCAGTCTTACCACATTCCAGCTCTGTGTTTAAATATTTTCAGGGAGGGCTTATTTTCGGGGGGGAGCTTATTTTAGCGCATGCGCTCAAAAGCCTGATTGGGCTTATTATCAGGGGATGTCTTATTTTCGGGCAAACAGGATCGTAATTCGAAAGCATGCAAATGCAAGTAGATAAATAAGTACCACTTTGGTGGGAAAATAACAGGGCCATGAAAGGAGCACCCTCAAGCATTCCCTGGCAACTGTGATGTCACCAGCTAATCCTTTCAACCAAGAAGTACCTTGATAGGTGCTTCCAATACAAATGTTGTAGTAGTATATATGGATGCTTGTCACTCCTAGCTGCCCTGAAGGTAAACTGCCTAGCAGGCTGGTAGTTAGTCAACTATTAACCTAACAAAGTTTAATAAATATACTCTTTCCAGAATGACTATAGTAATCCTTATTGCGATTTCTTAAATTAGTCAAGAAGACAGAAATAAGAATCCCAATTCTATAGATATGCATGGTACATACTGTCTTTGCAATGTGAGAGTGTGGAGAGAATATTGGGATTGTAGAGCAGGTATGTAGAAAAAATGTGGGGGGGGGGGGGATAAAGACAAGGAGACTAAAATGGCCAGAAGAAAAACAAGAAAAAATGTTCTGCAATCAATAAATCAAGATAAACATATAATTTAAAATTATATATTTGTTTGGCAGCAGTTTGTTAAGTGGGAACAGAGAAACATGAGGACAAGAAAATGGGTGGAACTATTAATGTCTTGCATCATCTGTCCTTGCCATCAACATCTGCTATTCCCCATTTTGAGAAGAGTGGGGCTTTTAAAGGAGGAGAAAAAAAATGGTTCCACTCTCCAAATACAGAGCATGCTCAGAGCTAGCACACAAGCAGGAATAATATAAAATATTCCATTTCTATATTTGTTTTCTGTGACACATATAGCCTTGGTACATATAAGCAAACAAAAAACCCCACATCATCTGAGCAGCAAAAATTCTTTTCTGAAAACAAGAAAAAGAGCAAGTAAAATCTAAAATGTGTAATGAAATGCTCAGTCACGTTAAAACAGGTGGCAGTTACAAAATATATATTTTTACAAAAGCTGCCTTTTACAGATAGATTTTAAAAAACAATGATCTGGGTCATTTTTCTCAGTTCACTACTCCCTTTCTTTTTTCCTTCCCTTCTTTTATGAAGTTGTTCCCTTGTTTGTGCTTGCATTACATGCAAATTATTTCATTGACCCAATTGTGAAGGATCCTTGTTGCTTTTAGTTCAATGGTATTGAGGGATGGCAGACTCTTAACACTTTGCATCTAAAATTTATTTATGTATTTATATTTCTATACCACCCTTCTCCCGTAGGACTCAGGACAGTGCACAGCCAGATAAAAACACAAAAACATACAAAACGTCATAAATTTAAAATTTAAAATTATTAAACAATTTGGCTCAATTTGATAAAAAACTCAGAGTTAAAACCCCAATTAAGAATCATTTAAATAATCAGCCCCACCTGTCGGAATAGTAGGGTCTTGAGGGCATGGCGAAAAGTACGTAGGTTGGGGATCTTACGTATCTCCGGGGGCAATTCATTCCAAAGGGCAGGAGCTCTCACAGAGAAGGCCCTCCCCTGGGGGTCGCCAGTCGACATAATTTGACCGACGGCACCCTGAGGAGTCCCTCTCTGTGAGAGCAAACTGGCTGGTGGGAGGCTATCAGTGGCAGCAGGCGGTCTCTTAGGTACCCAGGTCCTAAGTCAAAAGCTGGTAGAAGAAAGATGGGTACTAAAATAAAAAAAAAAAAGGAACTAAAGAGAAGTAAAACAGTCTGTTGTATCTATACTCATGTGAAAAAGAAAGTACATTCCATTGAAATGTTTCACTTTTTCATCCTATTTTAACATGTAAATATCATCTTCATTTCAACCATATTGATAAAGGGAATACAATACTGCATAATATAAATATCATATTCCATTTACATTTTATAGTCCATTGTGTAATTTAAATAAACACTAATGCAAATTTCACACATCGAAAAAGGATATCCCTACATTTCTCACTACCTCAAATACCTAAAATTAGAATCAGGTGCACCAGATGATTAGAACATTGTTAGAAAAGATCTGAGAAATTGTCTTTAAACCTCAAACATTTAGCTTGATCTGCTCTTTGTTGTTGAAGTGTGTGATATCACACCATGTCTAGATCAAAAGAGCTCTCTGAAGCCTTCACAAACAGATACCTATGAGTCTGGGAAGGAAATTTAAAAGATTGTCAAACAACAAGACATCAATCATTCCACTGTCTAGAAGATTATCTACAAATGGAGTAGATTTCAAACAATTGCCAACTTGTCCAGGCCAGGAAGTCCTAGCAAGGCAGCAGAATGCAAGATGCTGAAAGAAGTCTTTAAGGTGCCCAGAATTTCAGGACATGACCCACATGTAACTCCCAACACTATTGATGTCAAAATGCATCATCTACTATTAGAAAGGAGTTACATAAATTAACTTCATGGGACGTGTTCCAAAACATTTCCTGTTCAGACAGAATATCAGGCAAAGAATAATGTTTGCTCATGAATACTTAGGCAAAGACTATGATTTCTAGAACAATATCCCCTGGAAAGATAAGGCAATTAAGGCAAAATTATTTAGCTACAATACCAGAAGACCTATTTGTTGAGACTCAAAGACAGCATTTCATCAGAAGAAACTGATACCAATTGTAAAACATGGTGGTGGAAATGTAATGGTTTGGGGTTGCTTTGCTGTATCAGGGCCAGGCAACTCACCATCATAGAATCCATTATGAATTTTTCATTGTAACAGACAGTACTTAAGGATAATGTGAGACCATCCATCAGAAGACTGAAGGTCAACCAAAAATGGACCTTGCAACACAACAGTAAATATTCCAATATATCCACCAAAGAGAATGACTGGGGGGGAGGGGGGAGGAAATGGAGGGTTCTGGAAGGGGCATGTCAAAGTTTGGATCTAAATCCCACTGAGATGCTGTGGGGAAATCTGAATTGGGCTGAGCATACAAGAAACCCCTCAAATATCACACAGCTGAAAAAATGTGATATGGAATAAATTCTCCCAGCCAATGTTAGAAACTGGTAGACACTTACAAAAATGTCTAAAGGTTGTTTCTGACATAGAGGGCAATACCAAGTATTACAGCCAAGAGTATATTTACTTTGCCCAAAACGAAATCACACATCTGTTAACTTTTTGTTGAATGAACAGTTGCAAAGTCAGTTTTTTATAGTATGTTGTTCAATTAAACTACTCTTCTATTCATAAACCACTTGAATGGAGATATGCTACTGATATGTCCATATATATTACCAAGGAAAAGTTTTTACAGGGGATGTATTTACTTTTTTACATGACTATAGTCAGTCAAAAAAAAAAAAAAGTCTGCAGCCCAACGTAAGTTTTTAAAACCATTCTTATTCATGGTAAAAAAGAGAAAACTGATAAATCAGGCAAGCTGAAATTAACAAATCCTAATTAAAATCACCTGTATAGATTGTTGCCTATTTCCTTAAGGTATGGCCTTTATATTTTAAGCACATGCTAGCAGCTACTCATCATTACAGATTTATCAATATCTCAATATAGAATATTCAGATTAACAGATTTAAGGTTTTTCATACCAATTCAAACACCATAATTAAAACTCAGGAATCTTATTATTCCCAAAAAAGACAGAAGATGCCACTGGTTTGATGATTTTTAAACTATTCTTATAACTTAGACATAGATAACTGTTCTTCCTTCCTGGACTCTCACCACCAACATGTTTCCTGTCAGGATTTTACAGATCAGACAAAATAGCAACAGCATTTAGACTTATATACCGCTTTACAGTGCTTTACAGCCTCCTCTAAGCCGTTTACAGAGTCAGCATATTGCCTCCAACAATCTGAGTCCTCATTTTACCAACTTTGGAACGATGGAAGGATGAGTCAACTTAAGTCTGGTGAGATTCGAACTGCCAAATTGCAAGATGGAACATAAAATCACCTGGATTAGAATGAATAGCTAGTTTGACTTCCAAAATACTTTTTTCATGATTCTTGCCCTTTCCATTTTTCCTGTTTTTTTTTTAATTAGATTTATATGCCGCCCTTCTCCAGAGACTCAGGGTGGCTTACAATGCGTTAAGCAATAGCCTTCATACTTTTGTATATTTATACAAAGTCAGCTTATTGCCCCCACAAACTGGGTCCTCAATTTACCTACCTTAGAAAGGATGGAAGGCTGAGTCAACCTTGAGCCTCGAACTTGCATAATTGCAGACAGCTGGGTGTTAATAACAGGCTATCTAGCCCGTCGAGCTATCTGAGGCCCTAAACTGTAAAGAAAATTGCCTTGTGGTACAGACCAGAATCTAGTCTGATCAAATTTAGCATAGTTCTATTTCATTACAAGATCAAAAAAATCCAACTTGTGATCAGAGCTTGCTTCATTTTTTCTATGCCAACAACTCAGCCTCTTCTCTCTACAGTAGAACCTCTGATCACGACCATTTGTTCCATAACTTTGGTCGCAACCCGATTTGGTCATGACCCAAACCTAATTTTGGGAATTTGGTACTTACAAAAAAAAAAAAAAAGGGGGCACCGGGGGAGGGGGGAGAATTGTGAATTTTTTGATTCACAAACAAATCCGATTTGTTTGTGGTCAGAAGTGTTCGTAACTAGAGGTTCTACTGTATTTTGTATCTCCTTGAATACCGCAGATTTCTACTTAAGCCCCAAGGGAACAATATAGGTTTATTACAAATTAGGCATGTAAGATATGCAGCACAGAGACTCAACATCTTTGTGTTTCTATTATTTTTTCCTGTGAGAAAATACCTGACCCTAATATTGCTTGGAAAGGAAAAGACACTTTTCCTTTATTTGCCACAAAATCCAGCAATTTCCTGAAAAGCTGGCAGCAAACTACTTGAGAAATATTTTGATTATTCCAAAAGGATTCAGGTTAAAAAAAATCCCTGACTTATTAAATATACTGTAAATCTTTTAGACAATTGGATGAACTTTATCTTTATTTACCTAAAGCCAAATCTCACAAAAACTGTACAATTAATCTATTTTATACTTTCAGTTGTGCTTTCGTTTTCAGGTATCTTGACCATGACATAAAATGCCTTTCAAAACGTAAGGAAAAACATTTTAAAAAATCTGTCATGTATTACTGTATAATGATTGGCTCTAAGCAACACTTCATGAATCAAATGTTCCATGAACCTTCAGTCCAAATCTACTGCTAGGGGGCTCTGATGCCCTACCATGATGCCATTAATTACACACCGCAGATATGATAGCAAGTCTGAAAAAGAGAGTGGGAGGGCTTCTGATGCTTATGTATTCTGCCAAGGTGAAGATAGATATGAATCAGAGTAGGACATCATCAGACTAAGTACCAGTCTATAATCAGTCTATTGGGTGGATAACAAGAACACAGTTGGATAACATGCAGCCAGCTGGAGACACTGAAGTGTGAAAGCCAGATAACAGTGTTACTGTTCAGATGGCAGAAGTGATCTAAGCAAGCAGTTGCTAAGGTCCACAGACAAAGCAAAACACACACAAACAAAATGCTGATGACAAGTGGTTCCAGTTTAGGGGTGACTTGCCACTGCCTTGTCTTCCAAGGACTGAGAGACTCACTGCCCAAAAAGATCTAGCTGGCGTCCCTTCCCAAGACAGATTTCCCTGCTTCTGGGTCAGCATGTTAACCATTAGACCAAACTTTATCTCCTAGGTTGGTATAATGCTCCTCAAAACAAGATGTGTTTAGAGGACAAAGAGTCAGAAATACTTGCTTTTATTATATCAGCTGAATTTTGGCCACTTCCTCGGTTAAAAGAATGAAAGAAAAAAACCTACACCTTTAATTTATATTAGTTTTTAAAATTCTAATTTTATTTACTTCTCCTTTTCAGCCCTGCTACTTTTCTCTGGCCTTGGGCCACTTTCCTAAGGAAAGCTTTGGCATACCACTGCAAATCTTAGCTTAATTATTATCCTACTCTGTGAAAGACTGCACAAGCACAATTTTGGCAGCTAGCACAAGGAGCTCCCACCTTGTAATTAAATCATTATTAATTTTGAACAGATATGCAACAGTGGTAACTGGACTGTGTAAATCAAATCCAGTTATTGGATTTAATTTATGCACAAGGGTGAAAACGAGATTTCTGAAAGCAGTAAAAGCTTAATGCTAGTTCAATGACACCCTACTAGGTAAATACAAAAATGACTAATATTAAGCAGCATTAAAGTGAATTAAACTAATGTCTATTTGTTTATTGCATTTATATGCAGTCTTTTGATTTATAAAAGCACTTAAAACTATGTACAATATTCAAATTAAATACTTTAAATAAATATGTTTAAGAGTTAATATGTATTTATCAAATTAACACATCCATCCATCTCACAAAAATGTGACTTCGGGTGGCGTTCGAAAAGATGTGTTGATTTGTTAATATTAACAATCAACGTATCAAAATTTAGCTTAAAAGTATGATGAAAAGGGTAGTTTCATGATTTTTCAAAATGCTGGCCGAGTGGAAGCTAAGCTGTTAGAGGAAGAACATTTCACAGTCTGGGAGCAATACCTCGCTCTCCTTCACAGCAATAAAGTTTAGCAGGACCACATTGAAAAGAGCCTTACCTGTTGAATTCCAGTAACCAGGCAGGTATATAGCAGGAGCATCAGTTTCTCAGTAAGTTCTAAACTCAGAAATCTATATACTATTGAAACTCTCCTGTTTATTGGTAACCATCAATAGAGCAAAATAGTGCATCATGAAGCAACCATTTTTGAAGTAAGGTACCTCAGATGGGCTAATTTACAGAATCCATCCAAAATCTGGAACCCATTATTGAATTCCTAGGGGACTGAAACTTGGCAAAGTTATGGCTGCTTTAGTGCTCCTAGGCTCATCCACAGTCACAAACAAGGTCATAATTTCCAACACTCCCTGCCAACTACCCCACAAGGAATATCAAGAGGGAAGTTGCCAGAAAGTTGGAAGTCCCAGGCCACAGGCAGGTAAATGGCTCCTGCCACATGAAGGAGTGAGTGAGGGGGTGGTTCAGGAGTGGCATAGTGTGGGCTGGGGTGATTTCATGGGTGTGTGAGATACCGTATGTTTTGCAGGCAAGGAACATCACATAACAGGTTTGCAGGGAAAGTGCTAGGTGGGTAGAAAAAGTACATGGTCATAGGTAAGGAAATATCTCTAAAATGAAGACCCAATGGGTCACAGGTTGTCTAGTTTCAAATAATCCTTTCTGGTGACAATACCACTGGTACCTAACCCATTCTCTCTTGTTAATCTCAATTGTCTCGACACAGTCCAATCCACTCCCAAATTGCTAGGCTCCTATGATTTTATTACCCATCCAATGCAATATGCTTTTTATAGTCTTATCAGAAGAATTATTCTGATTTGAATCTTCCATATGGCGATGACTACAAAATAATAACATCAGTTCTGTTTCACCTGGTTTAGTCAGGCAAGAGAAGTAAGGATCAAGCAAACAGAAAGAGTTTTCATCTCTCCACTCTTCAATATTCATTAGATAAACAGAATCTATATAAAGAGATAAGCAGTTACCAATTACTTATCTGTGATTTGCTCCAATAGTGGAGTCAAAGGGAATCTGACTGTGTTCACTGTGAGTCTGTCACAATTCTGATACTCTTCGCTCAGCTAAATCTCTGTAAGACATGTCACAACCAATATTTCTATGTAGGATTATATCTTATATAATAAATGTTTTTATTAGCAAGTGACCAGGCATTATAAACCGAGATCTTCAATTGGAGGATCACCTTCACTGTCACCTTGACATCTTTTGGTAGACTACAATTTGAAAGGATGGGAGCTCAGCCAATGTCCTTCCTTCTTTCCCTTATAGCCAAGTTATAGTTCCCTCAATGTATTAATACCTGCAGCTATTCTGTTAATATAATGTTTACTTATATTAACTTGTTACTTGTTTACACCAGCCGAGAGCTCAGGGGAGGGGTGGGGGAGTAGCGGTCATTATTAAGGAAGGTCTGAGTCCGAGGGAGACCACTGTACCGCAGATAGCCGGGTGTGAGTCCATCTTTGTGAGGTGGGGTCGTGGTGGGCAGATGGGTCTGTTAGTCACGTACCTGGCTCCCTGCCACGTGGCAATGACCCTGCCCGAGCTGTGAAACATCTGAGTTAGCCCGGGAGTTCATGGCTTCCATGACGGCCATGGACCTGACCCAGGTAATTCAGGGCCCGACCCATGTTGGTGGACACACCCTGGATCTAGTTTTTGTCTCTGGTCAGTGGTTGAGTGGTCTAGATATTGGGGATATAGTTATAGAGCCCTTGTCATGGACTGACCACTCGCTCCTTCGACTCGACTTTCAGACCGCTGCACCTCACAGCAGGGAGGCGGAACCGACTAGGTGGTTCCGCCCCAGGCGCCTGATGGATCCTGATAGGTTCCAGACGGAGCTTGGGCCATTTCCTGAGACACTGACACACGACTCGGCTGAGGATCTGGTGGCTGCCTGGAATAGGGCAGCCGGTGGGGCCTTGGACCGTGTCGTGCCTTCGCGGCCTCTGACCCAGCGCCGAACTCACTTATCTCCTTGATTTACCGAGGAGCTGAGGGAGATGAAACGCCGGAGAAGACGCCTAGAGAGCGGTTGGAGGGCCAGTCGCTCTGAATCTGACTTGACACTAGTAAGAGCTCACATTAAGACTTACTTAGTGGCGATAAAAGCGGCAAAATCTAACTATTTTGCCGCCCTTATTGCATCATCAGATAATCGCCCAGCCGCCCTGTTTAGGGTGACCCGCTCCCTCCTTCATTCGGGAGTGCGGGAGGATCCCTTGCAGGGTCGTGCTGAGGATTTTGTTCAATATCTGGATGACAAAATAACTCGGATTCGGGATGACTTGGCTGCCGACTGGGTTAGTTCAGGCGAGGTGACTGAGGCAGGTCTTGAGAGTGTTATCTGGGCTGAGTTCGATCCTGTGGCTCCCGAGGACATGGACAGGACCTTGGGGAGACTGAATGCAACCACATGTTTATTGGACCCGTGTCCCTCCTGGTTGGTGCTGGCCTCCCGGGAGGTTACACGAGGCTGGCTCCAGGAGATCATAAATGCTTCTTTGCGTGAGGGTGCCCTACCGGCCGCCTTGAAGGAGGCGGTGGTGAGGCCCCTCCTCAAGAAGCCCTCCCTGGACCCGGCTATTTTGGCTAATTACCGTCCAGTCTCCAACCTTCCCTTTTTAGCGAAGGTTGTTGAGAGTGTGGTTGCATGGCAGCTCCCTCGGTACCTGGATGAAGCTGTCTATTTAGACCCGCTCCAGTCCGGCTTCAGGCCTGGATACAGCACTGAAACGACATTGGTCGCGTTGGTGAATGATCTCTGGCGGGCCCGGGGTAGGGGTTATTCCTCTATCCTGGTGTTATTAGACCTCTCAGCGGCTTTTGATACCATCGACCATGGTATCATGTTGCGCCAGTTGGAGGGACTGGGGGTGGGAGGCACCGTTTTACGGTGGTTCTCCTCCTACCTCTCCGACCGGTCGCAATCTGTGTTGACAGGGGGGCAGCGATCGACCCCGAGGCACCTAGTGTGTGGGGTGCCGCAGGGATCGGTCCTCTCGCCCCTCCTGTTCAACATTTATGTAAAGCCGCTGGGTGAGATCATCCGTGGTTTTGGGGTGGAGTTCCATCAGTACGCTGATGATACGCAGCTGTACATTTCCACCCCAGACCACCCCAACGATGCCGTGGAAGTGATGTCCCAGTGCCTTGAAGCCGTGCGGGCCTGGATGGGGAGAAACAGGCTTCGACTCAACCCCTCCAAGACCGAGTGGCTGTGGCTGCCGGCGTCCCGATATAGCCAGCTGACACCATCGCTGGTTATTGGGGGCGAATCATTGGCCCCCACGGAAAGGGTGCGCAACTTGGGCGTCCTCCTGGACCCACGGCTGTCTTTGGAGGATCACACGACAGCTGTGGCCAGGGGAGCTTTCTATCAGGTTCGCCTGATACGCCAGTTGCGGCCCTTTCTAGATCGGGACTCCCTACGCACAGTCACTCAGGCACTCGTCACCTCTCGCCTGGACTACTGCAATGCTCTCTACATGGGGCTCCCCTTGGGGTGCACCCGGAGGCTCCAACTAGTGCAGAATGCGGCCGCGCGGGGGATTATGGGAGCGACGGGACGCTCCCATGTGACACCTCTCCTGCGCGAGCTGCATTGGCTACCGGTGGACTTCCGGGTGCGTTTCAAGGTGTTGGTGACCACCTTTAAAGCACTCCATGGCTTAGGACCAGGGTACTTACGGGACCGCCTTCTGCCGCCAATAGCCTCCCACCGGCCGGTGCGTTCCCACAGAGAGAGTCTCCTCAGGGTGCCGTCAGCCAGACAATGCCGGCTGGCGACCCCCAGGGGGAGGGCCTTCTCTGTGGCAGCCCCTACCCTCTGGAACGATCTTCCTCCAAAACTGAGAACAATTGCTGACCTCCGGACTTTTCGTCGGGCCCTGAAAACTCATCTCTTTCAGCTTGCTGGTCTAGCCTGACCCCGCTGAATTTTTAAGATCTGTATTATAGGGTTGGGTATTTTAAATATTTAATGGTTAATGGTTTTAATTTTTAGCCAAAGTTATATGCTTTTTTAAAGAAATTGTTTAACTTTTGTGTACTATTTTTATTTGGCTGTTCACCGCCCTGAGTCCGCAAGGAGAAGGGCGGTATACAAATCTAAACAAATAAAATAAATAAATAAATAAATAAAATAAATACTGGCAGGCCAGGCTCTTTTCTCGGCTCTCCCCATTTCCCATGAACAAGCAATAGTAAAACCAGTAGATTAAAACAATTCCTACCTTCTCCTTAAAGCCTTATTATACTTCAGGCACATATAAACCCTATTATTGCCACCTCCTGAAAGATGATTTCAACTCAATTACTCACAATAAAATCACAATTTCTAGTCCCACAAATCATCCACAAGACCTTTTGAATTGTTCTACAGCATTATGAACATTGTTCTTGCAGAAAGAACTCAAACACCCAAGTTAGGGAGTCACTGCAGCAACAAGTCTCTATCTTAGGGCAAACAATTCCAAAGGACACTTCTGTTTTATAAGCATCACACTATCCCATAGTATCCCTATCCATTTTCAAGAGATTTCTCCTTAATGTACAGTATCCTAACAAGACTTCAGAATAATTCATCTGTTTCCTATGGCCCAGACAGTAAAAACCCTACAAATGTGAAATCAGGATAAAGAAAATAAATTCTCCTCCCAATAAGCCGCAACTCACACTATCTCCAAATTCATCCCTAATCTCTCAACTAAGCCTGCATTTGATCTCCAAAGAAGATAAATACAAAGGAATAGCTACAACAGCTTTATACAAGCTCTCCTCAGCTGCATGATCTACTTTTTCATTCCCTAAAATATCCTCATAAAGTTGAAAAATTCACTATCTGTGATTTTATATTCAGAAATCAAATTGATTTACCAAGTTTCTTACATCTCACTCTTCCATTATGGAGGGCCGCCGACCTTGTCAAAGAATCAGATAATATTACAGCTCTTTCAGTTTGGACATCTATTCTAATATCGACAATACTGCCGTTAATTTAGCTGACATATTTGAAAGACAATCCAAAAAAATAATATAAAACAACTTAAAAAGCTGCTCTCACTTTCCTAAATGCGACACCTTTAATACTATCAGTATAAATTGAATAATATTGATTTCAACAACAGATGTATTCAAGAGCCGAAATTTAGATTCAATAGTCCCGAATTGTGTCTTCTTCCCCAACCCCTATAAATTCATTTCTACCATGAAGAATATCAACATCCATGCAGAACAGAAAGCAGCCCTCTTACAAGGTGGGTTATATATGTCCAATTTAGCAGAATTTAACCAAGAACAGCCTTTTGCAACATGGGAATCAAACCCAGCATCATATTTTCCCTCAAACAGTAAATTCCCAGCACTTTGCATACAGCAGAGTTATATGGTTAACTATGTTACGTACCAATTCTAAATTTTACATTTAAATGTTGGAAGGCGGGATTAGATTTATATCCCAGTCATTTCTAGGAATTGAAGGTGGTCTTATTTAAGATGATCACAAACTCAGGAAGCCGTTTTAAGCAAATTAGACCATTAGTTTCTAACAGCAATATTTCTTACTCAGGCTGATTTTAATGGAAGCCTTTCTTTTCACTATCTGGAGAAGTTAGGGAATAAACCAAGGAATTTGTAAGCAAGGCATGTTTCATCCACTGAACTGAAATGTAAAGACAAAGTGGGGTTGCTAATAATATTTGGTCAGGCCATACTATATCACCCCACTAAGAAGCTGAAATGATCCTAGAAAGCATGCAGAACAGCTAGCACAGGTCTATGTGAACTGGCAGCCTGAGAATCCAATCTAAGAAGGGTTTGTTTAGCATATGCCTGATTAGTTTGTCACCTTAAGATATCAACAACTCTTTAAAGCCAAAATAGAAAAGAAAGAAAAACGCACAGTAGTAACAGTACTGTTTTAAATCATTTATTACCATGAAAAGATGTATATAATATTCCATCTCTATGGGCTGAAGATAATGGGTAAGATGATATATTGGTGACTTACCTGAAGAAATATTTACAAGCACAATGAAAATAATGGGTTTCTGATGATGTTCCCTAATGGAGAAGTACACTGTAAATTCTTCCACGAGAAATCTACATGAACTGCTTGGAGCTGGTATTACTTGTCAAACAGTGATAGGAACATCTTACCTTATTTCAGCTCATGAAATTAAATACCATTAAAAATAAATTGCCCTAGACCACATTACAGGCAGTCCCTGACTTATAGCTACTGGTCTAATTATCAGTTTGAAGTTATAACGGCCTTGAAAAAAAGTGACTTGAGATCCATCCACAAAGTTGCAACTGTTGTGCCACCTTCATTGATCCTGAGATTGCAATTTGGGTTGTTATTAACCCACTCGCTTTTACAATAGTTATATCTTGCAGGCATTTGGTTGTAATTTGCGACCTACCCAGCCAGCCTCCCAGAATAAAAATCCATTTGGAAAGTCAGATTTGCTTAATGATTGCATGATTCATTTATTCCCACGGTTCACTTAATGGCCAAAGTAAAAATGGTCATAAATGTGACAACTCATTTAGTGAGTGCATTGGTTGGTGACCAAAATTTCAGTCCTAATTGGAGGACTGAAAGTGGAGGACTACCTGTAAGACATGAACACATTAAGAGGCTATCCTCATATATATAAATAATTAGTGGCTGCTGTAAACACTTTACCATAAATAGAATTGGACTAATGAATCAGTATTTACTAACAATGTCCAAAGTATTTATTTTCTCCAACAGCAAGTAAAAACATTTTGAGATAAGAATGCAAATAGCACAGCTGATAGTTTATGTAGAGTGTTATTTTCACACTCCAACACACACACCTGGTACTCTCTATACTGGTAAGCAAAGTCAGCTAAGACAACTCCAGCTGGGTTTTGATATCATTAAATACAATTTAATGCAGCAGCTGTCTGGAAATTGGAGCTAGTGATCTGAAAACTTTAGTTTTATTACCATCAGATAACCCACTCAAGTATCACATCTGTGTGTGTGTGTGTGTGTGTGTGTGTGTGTGTGTTTATATATATATTTATTTATACACACACACACACACACACAAATATTTATATATGGAACCTAGAAAGATGTTGAATTAAAATTGATTTAATTTTCAATTAAATGTATTGTTAAATGCCAACATGAGCAAATGCTATAATTTATCTTATTATACTTTTACTCTGTGCATCTTTTATATAGCCATTCTGGACTTCAAAAGAAAAACAGGTGCATTTTTAATTAATACAGTTTTATTATAAGATATTGTAACACATCAAACCGTGTGTGTGTGTGTGTGTGTGTGTGTGTGTGTGTGTAACATATTATAACACATCAAATCTTTTAGATCCCTTTGAAATATATGAGATGTTCTTTTCCCTTTTAATCTTTATAGTATGTTCTTTTTCAGACTGTTCTTCAGAATATTTAAATGAATAAAATTTATTAAAATTTTAATTAACATCTAATTTAGTGTTGGTTCATTTTGCTTATATACTCTGCATAGCAATCACAGCTGTGCAGCATAATATATTTATCACCCCTCCTTTATTTCCCACATTATGAATTTTAAACTAGGACATTCATATTTATGGTCTGTGGTACGGACTAATGCCTGTGCGAAGTATATACAAATGCCCAGAAAAAGATGCTACTTCCTCGTTCTGCTGATGTCTATGTCTCATAATAGGAATTATAATGTTTAGAAGGAAATTCTGAATCACTAAGCATGGCTGTTACATGGCTTTCTACAATGTTCCACGACATGTGACAACCTGATGCCTCTTTTCTGAGAACTGAATGATTCATTATGCATATGCATTGTGAATCAATATTCTTTTTAGCAGGAAATCACTGGCATGCATTAGAACCTGGCATGCAGACTGCAAGAATTTCAAAGTTACTAACTAGAGCTTTGGGCAAAATAGTCAGCCATGTGTACAAAATGCACTATGAAATGGGATCCTGGCTCACAGGGGTTATCACTTACTACAGATAATTAGGTCAAAGTTTAATTTAAAAACACACAGCTGATCTTTAAGTCAGACTCTTTAAGTGCACAACCATGCAATTACATATATAGTCTGCACCTTTATAGAAGCTTATTTATAAAAAACCAAATTTATTATAATTGGATTTGGGGAGGGGAAGAATTCTTTTGTAAATGTTTAGAAGTATAGTTCTTCCCCTCTGTTCCTAAGATAAACACTGCAGTCGTTGCTCTAGCAAGGAAAGTAGGGAAGTATGGGAGTTGACTATATGTGCATCTTTTTAAAAATGCTGTTGTATCATTGTGTATCACAAAGTAGCAAGCAAAACATACTTTTTAATTGATTGAAGAAAATGACCCAAAGCTAAATAATTGTTTGCGTGGCAAAAGGATATGAATCTCTAGTATTACAAGTTCATATGAAGGTGTGATGGAATGTAGTAGGCTGATTTCCCAGGAGAGAGGGAGTGCACTCTAGAAAAATAGAAGACCACTCACTGCAGATATTTTGTGTAGGAGGAAGAGAATGAAGATTGTTGGAGGCAACGTGCTGACTCTAAACCACTTAGAGACGATTGTAAGGCATTATGAAGTCATATATAAATCTAAGTGCTAGTGCTATTGCTATATTCTGAGAAGTATCAGGAAGGGCTATGAAGAGGCCTCTTTTGCATTGGCAAATGTCAAGGTTTCTTGACATAGATCACCATTAGGATAACACTGAGCAACAATGGGGTACATGGCAGGCTTGCAAGGAGAACGCCACTATTCTCCAAACAGAACATCACTGTCCATCTATAGCAATAGCACTAGCACTTAGACTTATATACCGCTTTACAGTGCTTTACAGCCCTCTCTAAGTGGTTTACAGAGTCAGCATATTGCCCCTAACAATTTGGGTCCTCATTTTACCCATCTCAGAAGGATGGAATGCTGAGTCAACTTTAGAGCCTGGTGAAATTTGAACTGCCAAACTGCAGGCAGTCAGCAGAACTGCACTCTAACCACTGCACCATCGAGGCTCATCTATAGTTTGTGAAAGATCATGTGGATAAGCCAAAAGGCTATTGGAAGAATATTCTGTGAGATCAAAATAGAACTTTTTGGTTTGAATGACAAGTGTTGCTTGGTGACAGGCAAACCCTGCATTGCAGCATAAAAATCTTATCCCTGTGATGTTAGTATGTGTTTTAGGCCTTATTTATATAAAAATGTTTAAAATGTAAGGTTTGCAAGCTTTTAGCATCAATATATCTCTGGATACCTGGCCTTACAGAGCTTGAGGAGAGCTATTCCTTGGAATAACATTACTGACATGAAAACCTTACAGAATGTACACAGAAAGGATGTGGTGGACCCAGTCTAGGCAACTATGCTATTTGCTTATGCCAGGAGTCTGCAACCTTAAACACTCAAAGAGCCATTTGGACCCATTTCCCACAGAAAAGAAAACACCGAGAGCCACAAAACCCTTCCCGTGCCTGACCATTTCTTGAGCAGCTACAAAACTAGCATATGTAGTTGAATTAAATGCTCTGTTTTCTTCTGAAACTTTTCTTTTCTTGGATTTATCCATGGTTGGCCTACCGGGGGTTGAAAAGCTCAATAAATTGTGTGCTGGCTGGTGTCGCATATTGGCGGTTGTGATGCATATTTTGAGTGACAGGGAGCCACAGCAGAGGGGTGAAAGAGCCACATGTGGCTCCAGTTGTGTTGCTGACCTCTGGACTATGCTAATATGAACCTCTAAGAACAAATAAGACAAAAAGCATAACAATTCAAAGGATTATAGAATTCCATACATCTTTCTGCCTGAACTGGTAACTACAGTACTAGAAATGCCACATTAAAGAATACCAAAATTATGTCAGTTACAGCCAATGGCTCAATTCTATTGTAGAGCTGGACATTTTGTTGGGGAAGATATAGTAAATTCATTATACTTTTATGAAAGTCTCTGTTAATGGCCAAAAGAAAAGAAAACCATCTTTCCAACATCTTTCAGAAATGAATGTTCACTGTGAATAAGGGACAAAAAGGTCTGGGTTGAGAAGCAGACCATAGGAGATGGCTCCACAATGGGAGGAGTAATTAAGTGCCTTTCAGCTTTTGTCTAGAGGACTATCCACTTGTGGATGCTCCTGGAATCCTGACAGAGCCACTTATGACAAGATGTGAACTTTTCAGTGCTCATCTTAGTAAATGGATGGCTGTAGAAGTTTATTAAGAATATGCTTTATATTTAAAAAATCTGTAGGCACAACACAGTGCTATTATTCCACACAAATTGTTTAAATGCACAACTAGTAGTGGCTTTTCCTATACCCATTTATACCCACTGGGTTGCGCATATCCAATTCTATAAAATGTTTTTCATTCTTGTTTTGTTTCACAAAATTACTGCAATGGATTTCGTCCATAAAACTGTCAGTTTCTATTTGCTCAGGAAGAATAAAGCCAATACTATATATTCTAAAAGAAATACCATCAGGCCTACAACACTGGATAAGCTTGATCAAAGTATACATTAGTGGTAAGGAAAGAATTCTCAAGAACATTATTGCATTCAGCAATGACAAGCTGTAATTTTCCCAGAGTTTATTATCTGACAAACGGATAGTGTGGAAAGAGGGAAAAGACTCAAAAGATAAAAATGCATCTGTAAAAAGAAACACACCAGCTGGTAAAATACGTTGATGCTCACCAGGGCTTTGGAGAGTTAATCCAGTTCCACGCCAGATTAAACTTCTAATTAAAACAGTCTTCCCTGTCTGCATATGATAATACATTCTGGCTGAAAACCAGTTTTTTTCACATACAAAGAGATAAGTCTTTCAGCTTGATCAAAATACAAATACTAAATGTTTCAATTATATTTTGCCTAGGCCCTACTAGTATCCTGTGTATCCATTCACACATGAACGCACAGAACGTCACAACCAATTTCAAGATAGTGAAGCTTTCTTTATTTAAGAGCAATAGCTCTGCTATATAGTAATTATGCTTCTGTGTCTTGCATGATCACTAGCTTGTTCCAACTGTCTATAATCCTTTTCAATTCATATTTTCCTTGCATGAAACTGCTCTTGGATACTTGACACTTCAAATTAAACAAAACAAACAGTAGGAATTACCACTTACCAGTTTATGAATAATTTTCAAAGGAGAACATACCTATGTTCTTCCTTTAAATTATAGTTTTCCTGTAAAATATCAGTATTTTTCTTTAATGACAAAATATTTTAATATTTACTGTTCATTTAAAGAGCCAAAGAAAAATCATGTTCGATCCAACAGTGAAGAATTTAGGAAGGTACTTTATATGCTAGAGATAAGGTTCTATGTTAGCCTAGACCCTATATTGAGTAGGAATACTGCAGTTCCTCCAAAATCTGTCTTATTGCCTGATTTTTCTGTCTGCTTATAACAGAACTGAATTTATGAAGCACTAACTGCAGTCTTCTATTAAAGTAAGATTTACTAATATACAGATAGTCCTCGACTTATGACCACAATCGAGCCCAAAATTTATTCTGCTAAGTGAAATATTTGTTACTTGAGTTTTGCTCCACTTTACAACCTTTCTTAATACACTTGTTAAGTGAATCACTGCAGTTGTTAAATTAGCAACACGGTTGTTAAATGAATCTGGCTTCCTTCTTGACTTTACTTGTCAGAAGGTTGCAAAGACTTATCACATGACTGCGGGCACTGCAACAGTCATAAATATGGAAGAGTTGCAAAGCATCCACATTTTGATCATCACATTGTGACCAAGGGGATGCTGCAACAGTCATTAAGTGTGAAAAACAGTCATCATTTTTTTCAGTGACATTGTAACTTTGTAACTAATGGTCCCTAAATGATCTGTTGTAAGTCCAGGACTACCTGTAATTAGAGATAGTGATGTGCTGACTTTCAGATCTGGAGCCGTTCAAAGAGGACCTTTTATGCTGCCCTTGTCAACACCTCCTTAAAGAAGGTGTAAGGCCCTTGTAACTTTTCCTGGGTTCATGGTAGACATGAGATTTCATGATAGACATGAGATCCCAGAAAAATAAGTGCTTGAGGCAAGAAGCAGCTGAGGCCATGTTAGGAGCAGGCTTTAGTGCTTCAACATTTTTCTAGAGCTTACTAAAAAGAACCCAGTCCTGTATGTGAAGCCTGCCTAAAGCCATCTATCTGAGTAAATCTAACTCTGCTAAATGCTGACTATTGCTCCTAGGAATGTGCAAAACAATCAATGCACAAAACAAAACATGCATTCAGAAACATGTTTGTGGCTCAAATATAGACAAAAATAGACATGTTCTGATCTAAATACAGTCTTCCCAGGCAAAAATGTTTTTCGGGGGTATAACAGCAGAAAGAAGTCAACTAACCTGGCAGCTGAGGAAAGGCAGGGACTAGAAGGGAAGGGATGGTTTGCAGCCAGTGGGAGAATGGAACGGGTCATCCTGGGATATCAGTGGTAGAGGAAGGAGGGGAATGGCAAAGTTTAGAAGATGAGGGATGGTGAAATACACCACAACTTGGCACTGGCCGTGGTTGACAGAAAGGAAGGTGCAAGGAAGAACGGCAAGGCAACACATCCCTATTTCTTATTATGTTAGTAAATGGCTTCTAGTATGGAAAATACACAGTTTTTAATGGAAGAGCACACACTTTGCAACTCAGTTCCATATATAAGATAGAACATATCAGACAGCCCTAAAGAATGGAAGACAGAGTTATGGCAGGAAGTGAGATTCTCATTGGTGAGCGAGCAGCAATTGTTTGGAGGAAGTGGGAAAGGAAACAAAGCAAGTGGAAAAAGTAGAAGCAGAAGGGAAAGAAGAATTAGCTGGATCCACAGCACACTAAATGAACATGCAATTTCAGGACTCTGGTACCACCCCCAGTCCACTGAACTCTAGCACACTGTTCACGCCTTTCTATTTGGTCTATGAGGTGCTGGCATAAGCACAAGCAAAGCCAGAGCCCCATTATATCATATTTCTATTCTATCTACAGCTATAGGCTTGTGCAGGCAGAACAGGATGAGCTGTGGGAGCAACTGTCCATCTTGCCTACCATCGTTTCTTTTCTTCCCCTGTCTTCTTCTTGTCCTCCACCAATGCTTCAGCAGCATCTAAGAGTCCCGATTATCGATGAGTCCTGTCACTCTTGTTCTGCCTAAACAAGCTAGCTGCTGGCAGAATGGGACAAAATTCCGGCAGCGTCTGCTCACCCTGCTTGCCACCACTTTTTCTTCTATCATCTTCTCTCCACCCCATCACCACTGGCAGAAAATAGAACAGCAAAAAAAAAAAAAAAAAAAAAAAAAAAAACACCCCTGATCCCTTGGCTCAGCTCTCTTCCGTTTTTGCTGCTTGTCATGTTAGATTTACTATATGCAATGCCTGCCTTCAACACTGGGCACTGTATTTTGGATAATTCAACAGACTTCAGTGGTAAGGTCCAAAGTGGGAAGCATTCCGATGAGCAGGTGACGATAGCATGGCCAGATAAAGCAAGAGTGTGATCGGATAGGATTCCTGCTTTTTGACTACCTCAAATTTACTTATGAACCATACTTGAGTACCCCTGGATTAAAATATAATTTGAGAAATCATGGATTTGTAATTAGTCGTAAGTAATAACATTTAGAAAAATAATTAACATTTATATTTGTCTGTAAAATATTCATGTTCCTCAAACACCCATTTTTCCCTTCAAGAGAAGCTCAATATGCCCTCAGATTTCTAAGAATGCTTTTGATCTTAACTATTAACCTTATGATTCTTGATGAAAGTATCTTTTCTTTTATGTACACTGCGAGCATATGCACCAAGACAAATTCCTTGCGTGTCCAATCATACTTGTCCAATAAAAAATTCTATTCTATTCTATTCTATTCTATTCTATTCTATTCTATTCTATTCTATTCTATTCTATTCTATTCTATTATTTCAAATCACCTAAGAAATCCCAGTCTTCATTATACTGCACTGGCTAGATATCCTTATCCCAGCTTGGTTGTGTTAATGTTGTTAACGTATAGCTAAACAACCATTTCAGTTTGTGAAATAGGCAGACTATATTTTTTCCATACATGCTAAAGTGTACTAAATTATCATGCTCGGTTTTAGCATGATTCTGACAAATTGTCTTGAACTTCATAACTATTGTGAATAATGTAAATATTCCAGTATGCCAGTATTTAATATTACCAACAAATCACAATTGTGCTTCTCCTCTTGTTTAGGAAAGAGGATTTTATAAACAATGATGTTTTGTCTTTTTTTCACAACTGTATCTTTCATATCATTATTTCAACTGTTCTTTTTAAATAATTTCAGATATTAAGGATGTAACTATTTTTAAGCTATCCCAAACAAAATTATTGTAAAATCAACATGACTAATTTACTTCATTTGCAGATTAAGAAGTAACATGGGCAAAATTAAATGGATTGCAAGAGGTTATATGGTACTTCAGTGAAAAAGCCAGAAGAGATATTATCCATTATTTTTGATATTAAATATCTTTGATGTTTGCTTGCATAATATAGTAATAGTAACTGAAACTGTATTTTTTCATCTTCTTAATAAGTTTCAGTAGATGAAAAAGTCTTATAATAAATATGCAATACATCATCATTTATATCCCCAGATAAATGAGACTAAATCCAGCACTTAACTTAATTCTGCTATTTCAACCACACTGGTAGAATACAGGAATGGAAGAAATAATATTATAAATGTGGTTATGATTATACATACTGGTACTTATAATTATAAATGGGAAAATATACATAAAAAGACAAGTTGCAAACCATTCTGGCAATTATTTTTGATGAGAAAGAAAAGCCATAAATCATATTTATTTTTTTAAAATCCCATAAATTAATGTTTTGATCAAGTCATAAACTGATAAAAATAAAATGGCTTTCTGTAGCGTTAGAGAAAACATCTGCCAATCTTATTTTTTCATCTTAGTCTAGGACTGTATTGTGAATGCAAACTGATTTATTAATTTGTTTTTGTTCCTATCCCTTTGACAAAGTATCTCATTAAATAACTTTTTTTTAAAAGTATTACTAGAGGTTTACTATCCCGTTTCAGTTGCACTCTAATATTTGCTCACCACTAGAGGGAGAGTCAAATCATGCTTTATAAAATATATATATATTGCATTTTATCAAAGAACTATATGAGGAAGTTTTATCTTTAGTCTTCTATTGACTAGTATTTCCAAACATGCAAATTCTGATCATTTTTCAACAAGAGTTCATCTTGAAAAAGATTTCTGCATGAAATTCTGCAGAGAGACATAGTATGAAAGGGCTTTGGCAGCAGAATTTGAATATAGATTGTCAGGCAGCTCAAAAACCAAGAAAGACACATGGACTTATTTCTGAGTATAGTAGTTTCCTTTATTGTTCTTCACATACAGACAGAGATCTTTCCAAGCTGAAAGCAACTATTTATAACACTATAGATAACTTTGAGAATCGCTATAGAGGACTTTTTCTTACTCACTGCCTCCCAATCAACCATTTCATGCTTTGCTGCCTCTTTCACTCTAGAATACAGCACCTCCCCCCAGGAATCCAGACTACATTCACTACAGATTTATTTTTAAGTGATGTTCAAAGTCATATTCCAAAGTAAAGTAATGACTTTAATAATAATCAGGTGATGTGTTAAAGCTGTATGTTTTTTTAAAGCCCTAGATAACTTAAAACCATGTTATTTGATGGGCTGCCTCTGCCCAATTACATCCATCCAATCCACCAGAGCAGGAAGGCAGGGCATGTTGTAGGCCCAACTCTCAAAGAAGTACATTTGGTGGGATCTAGGAAGGGCATTCTCTGTGGTGGTTCCCTGCTTTTGGAACATCATTCATCCAGATATGAGATTGCCTTCCAGTCTTTTGCTTTTTCATATGGCCTAGAAGACATGGTTTTGTCAGGGGGCTCTGGGACTGAATTTAGAGCCCATCAAGTAGTTTGTTTGATTCTGTTCTGTTGTCAGGGGTGGGGAGAGGATAAATTTATTGTTTATTAAATGTATATACCCGTCTTACTGTTTAGGATGACTCTAGGCAGATATCCTGATTTTTTTAAACTCTGGATTTTTAATGTTATACACCACCCAGAGTCACTACATGTAAGCTGGGCAGCTATATAAATTTGTTTAAAAAATATCCTAGGATAGCCTAACTATTAAACAAACCCAAGAAAGACTCCATGAACTTAAAACAAATAGAAGTGTCATACAAAAAGTTATAAAGAGATTTCTTTATAGTATTTTCATTGTTATTTGTTCCTAATGAAATAGGCATTCAGCACACATGAAGAGGAATGGAATTTACCATTTCTATTGTTTAGTTTTTGAATTTAACATTTCAGTCACCCATCCATTAACTTGGTCTAGCTGGACAAGCTAGGTCTGAGTTCTAGAAGAGTCCATGTGAGATACCCACCAAGCAAAGCATCTTATTCTGAGTTATAGTTCCCAAATACAACAATTCTCATCTGTTGTACCTTGTAACTTCCATCAAAGCTTGGATAGCCTCAACTTCTTGGTTAGTTCCATCTTTATATTTATACTTCTTGGTACTTTTCCACCATCATCCAGTTCATATACAGCTGTCGTTTAGAAAATCATCTTTAATGGTGTTATTAATGATTTATTTTGCCATTTTGGTTAAGAATCGTAGCTTATTTTGAGAATCATATCTGCTGGTATCTTTTTAGAAATTTTCACACTGTTCTTTTCCATAGAATTTTATGTTCTTAGATCAATTTTTCTGCCTCTATGACCTGGTTTGAATGGGTCACATATATTCTATGTTTCATGCCAATTCATACTTTTATACCTTTTCTTTTTTTTTTTGAGAGGCAGCGCTTTTCGAGTTAGTTTTTGGTTCCCTATGGCTTCTTGAACAAGTCTCTACAATTCTCTTGGCAAAATTTCAGAAGTGGTTTGCCTTTGCCTCCTTCCTGCAAGACTATGACTGGCTCAAGGCCGCTTAGCTGGCTTTATACCTAAAGTAGGACTAGAACTCACAATCTCCCAGTTTCTAGTCTGATATCTTAACTACTACACCAAACTGGCTCTCTTTACACAAATACATAGTACAAAGCTACATAACAATATGACATTACAAAATAATGATAACAATTCTGTAATATACTAGCATTACAATATGCAGTACTATTATCAACATAATAACAATGATACACAACCTACTGCAGTAACCCAATTATTTTGGTTTCTCCTGTAATGTTTATATTGCACACATTCAAACTGTATAGCTTTAAAAATGCATATATTATTGTTTGTATTTATAGCATGATTTCACCAGTACTGACTTTTTCTGTACAATACTCTAGATCAGTGGTTTTAGGAATAATTTTATGGTTGGGGGTCACCACAACATGAGGAACTGTAATAAAGGGCCGCAGCATTAGGAAGGTTGAGAACCACTGCTCTAGATGCCTAATTTAGATTAAAGTCCTATTAAAATTAATGGTTTTCTTATAGATAAGCAAAATTGCACCCATAAGAAAATTGGTACTCCTAAAGTTTATGAAAAGTGTGCAAACTAAAAATGAAAACACCAACTGCTACACTTTATGGAGAACTTTCTGTTCTTGTTGTAACTCTTTGGTGGATCTTAAAGACCTTGGAAGTTGAGAAAAAAGGATTAATTCTTATCTCTCTCTCTTCAGGATGAATCAGTACAGCTATCTTTCAGCTTAACTATGCTCATTGTTAAAGACATTATAGAAAATGTCTTTAACACAGGAGCCTGTGTAGCGTAGGGGGCTAATGCCTACTACTAAAGGCAGCAATTAACACCAGCTGCCTGTAATTTCTGTGAGTTCAATCCTAGCCAGGCTCAAGGTCGACTCAGCCTTCCATCCTTTCTAAGGTGGGTAAATTGAGGACCCAATGTGTTGGGGGCAATAAGCTGACTTTGTATAAATATACAAAAGTATGAAGGCTATTGCTTAACACATTGTAAGCCGCCCTGAGTCTCCGGAGAAGGGTGGCATATAAATCAAATTTTTTAAAAAAATTTTTTAAAAAATTGTAAAATTTAAGAGAAAAGCAATGGCTCTAAGATCTCTGTTGGCTAAAGACAAGCTAAAGCAAATTCAGCTATTAGTTTTTTATCAGGTTTTTTTTAAGTAATCCCAAATAGTTACCAGGGCCGATTCCGTCCTTCACAGTCCCCCTGGTCACTTTGATGCTAGGTAAATGCTGTTAAAATGCAGCTATAATGCTCACCCGATGGAGATGGGGAGCCTGGGTCCATACACGATGATGAAGCTTATGCCCAGGCGGGTCTGCCAGCCGGCAGCCCAAATGCCACACTGCGGCCCTTGGCGGTATCAGATAAAAATCCTTCACGCCGGCACACAAGAATCAGGAAATAAAGATCCAATGGTGAGAAAGGGACGTTGTCTTACCTGAACATCCGTTTTATCCTCGCTGCGACGACATTCCACTGATTGGGATGTCTTCACTCTGATTGGACTGAATGGGTGCCTTTCAAATTTCCTCCACAGCTCGGTCATGCCCATTCCCTCTGCGCATGTCAGTCTTTTCACGAAGTCCTGTGTCCTTAGCTTTCACTTTCTGACCAGGAACTCCATCGATTTCAAATCTAATTACCACCTTTGCTGTAGAGGAAACAAAACAGACCCAACCCCAGCCAGGCGATGGAACAGAAAGGACAGGTTGGAATGTCGTCGCGAGGATAAAACGGACATTCAGGTAAGACAACATCCCTTTTTCCACCTCGCTGCTCCGACATTCTACTGATTGGGACATACCCAAGCCTGCTTTCAATGGGAGGGAACCGAATGCACGTCCTGGCCTTGGTTGGAAATTACAGCTTGCAAAACCCGTCTACCGAACGATGCATCTGCCAAAGCAAATGAATCAACCCGGTAGTGTCTGATAAATGAAGATATGGACGACCAAGTAGCTGCCCTGCATATGTCATCGATAGAAGCCTCTGTGGCCCAAGCTGCGGATGTGGCAGCACTGCGTGTACAGTGTGGCACTATGCCCTTTGGCACTATGTCCCCTTTCAATTTATAAGCAGATGCAATACACGCTTTAATCCATCTACCTATTGTTGCTGAAGACACTTTCTGTCCCATAGAAGATGGTAGAAATGATATCAACAATGCTTCAGACTTGCGGAAAGATGCTGTCCTCGTGATATAACACTTCAGTGCTCTACGCACATCTAATGTATGCCACTTTTTCTCTAATGGGTGCTTAGAATTTGGGCAAAAGTTAGGCAAAACTATTTCTTGACTGCGATGAAACAGAGAATTTATTTTTGGTATAAACACCGGATCCATCATCATGACAACCCTGTCTGGAAAAAACATACAGAGATCTTGTTGCATTGATAATATGGCCAACTCTGACACTCTGTGAGCCAACAATATTGCTAGTAGGAATGCCAGTTTCATTGTAAGATAACGTAAAGTAGCCTCCTTGATTGGCTCGTATGGAAATGACGTTAACGACTGTAACACCAAGTTAACGTCCCAAGTCGGGTATCTATGCACTACAGATGGTCGTAGATTCACAGCCCCGTGTAAGAAAGATCTAATTCTAAGATCCTGAGATAACGAATGTCCTTTGTCGGTATGAAGTACTGTTGCCAACGTTACCTGGCGTCGTAGTGTGGCCGGAGCTAACCCTTTATCAAATCCTGCCTGCAGAAATTTAAGAACGTCCTGAACTGACGCCCTGGTAGGATCCTTATGGTTAGTACTTGACCACTGTGCGAACCTTTTCCAAGATGCATTATAGATGCGTATCGTTGCTGGTCTTCTGGCCGCTTGAATAGTTGCAATCATGTCCTCTGGAATTTGGTGCTTCCTTAGTCAGCTCCTTTCAATCGCCAGACGGTCAACTGGAGCCAGTCTGGATTTGGATGATAAACTGCGCCTTGACTCAGCGACCGTCTGTCCATTGGTAACTTCCACGGTTGTTGGATTGAGAGATACCTGCGAACCACTCCCTGCGAGGCCAGTATGGCACTACTAAGATCAGGTCCGCTTTTTCCTCCATCAGTTTCCTTATGACATTTGGAATTATGGGAATGGGTGGAAACGCATATAGAAGGCCTGGAGGCCATGGAGCCCACAGAGCATCCTGAGCTTCCGCCCCCGGAGTCTGAAATCGTGAGAAAAACCTTGGAAGGTGTGTGTTCTTTTCCGTGGCGAATAGTTCTACAAGTGGAATTCCAAACTTGTTGACAATTTGCTGGAACAGGGTTGGGTGTAACCTCCATTCTGACTGGTTGATGATCCCCCTGCTCAACCAATCCGCTTGTCGATTCAGAGATCCGGATATGTGTTCTGCTCTTATGGACAATGTGTATTTCTCTGCCCATGCCATCAGTTTTTCTGTCTTTTCCATGAGCAATGTTGATTGAGTGTCGCCCTGTCTGTTTAAGTGGGCCTTCGTGGCCATATTGTCTGTTAGAACTAATACGTGCTTTTGTGTCAGTTGTCGTTGGAAATGCCTCAGTGCCAACCTGACCGCTCTCAACTCCAGGAAATTTATGCTGTATTGTTTTTCCACCTGTGACCAAGTCCCTTGTGCAAGGTGGGATCCAAGATGAGCCCCCCATCCTAGCAGACTGTGGTCAGCGTAATCCTGGCTGGTTCGAAAATTGGTGTCCCCGCCTGCAGAGCGGGTGAAATCTACCACTTCAGTGATAGTCTGACCGCGGCCGGCACTGTGATCTTGATTAGTGATTCCGCCGTACCTCACTTCTGAAACGGTAACAGAAGCCACTGCAGTTGTCGAGAGTGGCGCCATGTGCAAGGCACAATGTTTATACAAGAAATCAGCTTGCCCAACAGTTGGGACAACAGAAGAAGGGATACAGTTTTGCGTGAACGCACTTGTGATACCAGATTCCGAATGCTGGATTGGCGCTCGGGAGATAGATACACAAGTCCCTGTCTGGAATCTATGACTGCTCCCAGATACAAAATCCGGTTTGTGGGCACGAGCTGACTCTTGACCCAATTGATAGTTAGTCCGTGATCCTGCAAAGTCTGGACCACCTTCTGTCTAAGTTCGCCTGGCTCACCGACGAGGACAGGATCAATATATCGTCCAGATAACAGACAATTCTCACTGACTTCTCCCGAAGTGTTGCCGCCACCGCTGCCATTAATTTCATGAAAGTCCGCGGAGCGGAAGAAAGGCCAAACGGCATAGTTCGGTATTGAAAGTGCTGGTTCGCATAAGCGAATCTGAGAAATTGTCTGTGTGTTGGGTAAATGGGCACATGTAGATATGTCTTTTTCAGGTCGACTGACTGCATGAGATCGCTGTATGTTACATACCTGAAGAGGGATCTGACAGAGTGCATTTTGAAGTGGCGATACCTCACATGGAGGTTCAGCCGTTTCAGATTGAGAACACCCCTCCAGCCGCCGGAACTTTTGGCTACGAGAAATAAGATTGAATAAAATCCCGTGTGCTGTTGACGTTGTGGTACTGGTTCTATGGCAAGTGCAAGTGCTGAATTTCCAGCTCCATTAATTTATGCTTTGCAGGGAGGGTTGGGTAGGGACATTGAATAAAGCAACATGGAGGGGTCGAAGTAAATTCCAGCTGCAGACCATCCGTCACCGCGTGAATGATCCAGTTGTCTGTCATTGAAAGCTCCCATTGGTGGTAGAACAGCTGGATTTTTCCACCAATAGGGAGAAGAGAGACCGAGTCATTTTCCTCGGCAGAACGGGTGAGATCCCGTTCCCCTGAATGGCATTTGAAACTGGCCTGGCGTCGCCCCCTGTCCCAGAAGGCTGATCTGTCTGAATAGGTGGAATACTGCTGGCCGGATGAACTAGGAAAATAGGAGCCACTTGGCCCCTGCTCTGGCCGAAATGGCTGTCTAGGATACGGTGAAAAATGACAATCTGTCCGTCTATAGGAAGAATGTAACACCTTCTTCTTATCCCTGCATTCCACCAATATTGGTTCTAATGAAGGTCCAAATAGAGACTGCCCGTGATACAGTGCCGTCGTAAGTTGCCATTTTGATTTCATATCCGCACACCACTGGCGAAGCCAGAGTAAGCGACGGGATGTTACTGCGGATGTTAACGCTCTTGATGCAAACTTGGCTGCATCCAGAGATGCATTGGCTGAGTACTCAGCTGCAGCGATCAATTTAGCCATATCTTGTTGCAGTCTAGCGTCCTGCGGTGGTAGTCTTATCTTTCAGTTGTCTGAACCGTATCAATGAAGCTCTATTAAAAAAGGACGCTGATGTTGCTGCCCTAATAGCCCAGGTGGCCGCCTGGTGTGTCTTTTTGAAGGTCATTTCGGCACGTTCATCTTCCAGCTTTAGGCCCTCTCCTGCATCTCCAACTAATACTGATGATGAAGTGAGACTTGCCGCTGGTTCATCAACTGAGGACAATTGTAAGAGAACATCTAATTCCGGTGCTGAACAATAAAGCTTCCGATCAAAACTATTAGGTCCAGACAAGAATCCTGGCCGCTCCCACGATTTCTTAACTACTTGTGAGAACAGATCACGAAAGGGAACATAGTCATAATCAGTAGAGGGCACAGGAAACAAGCTCCTATTGGGATTTGTGAGCGAACTGGAATCCAAAGATCTATCCCTGTCCTGCTCCATATTAGTAGCTACCCTCGCCTTGTGAAGGAGAGACTTAAATAGGGAAGGTCGAAAAAGACCTTGGAAGGCAGATTTATCTGCTGTCTTCTCCTCATCCTCTGACAGTTCAAATTCTGCAAGGTCGTTAACCTCTGGCATTTCCTCCTCAAGAGTATCAAAATGAACCATCGAAGGTTGAGTGTTACTGTGAGGAATATTATAGAAGGAAGTTGCCTCCGCCAAAGGCCCTGGAAGTATGCCAGATTGCTGCAGCCCTGCTTGAAAAATGTGTGTAAATGTTTGTGATAGTAATGACTGAAAATCCATATTCTGGCCAGGAATAAAACCTTCTCCCACACGAAGGCCAGCAGCTGTTGGGGTGAAAGATGCCTCAGGGACATTTCTACCCAAAGGTTGACTCCTGACACCTGCTGCTGGTCGGCTTTGAGCCACTGCCCCCCTGGCCCCAGATGATAAGGGTAAATTCTGATATTCCGATGCTAATTCCATCTGAACCCATGTCACATTAGCCTCTGATTCAGAAAAATATGTTACAGGTTCAATGGTCTGATCTACTACCACTCCCTGCTCATTCCCCTGGGGTATCAGTTGGGCAGCCAATCTAGCCTTGTTAAATTGTTTCTCAAGCACATTATGCCTATGTTGGTCCTCCTTAGAAGGTCTGCTCCCCTGGTTTGGCAATGATTGACCAGGAATCTCCTTGGTCTTGGACCTGCCCTTCTTGGCTTTGACCAGTTTAGGGGAGGGCGCTCTGGGCGGAGAGGTGGGCTGCTCCAAATCAGATGATAACTCCCCATCTGCCATAATGTTCACCCACAAAAATATTTCCAAACGGCAAATAAGGAAATAGATACGTTCCTGCTCAATGAAGGGCGAGCAAGGAGGATGCACAGGAGGTCGGACAATTGAAGACAGCATATGCCGCCATGCACTTCTCAACTGTCCCTCTGCAAGCCAACGGCTTAGACGGTAACTGCTGGTTTGTGCTACGCTGGCAAAATGGCGGCCAGGCGCAAAAGGTCATTTAAAATGGCGGCCGCGATGTTGAGGCTCGCTGATTACTGGAGACTGCCGCCGGAACCGCCCTCAGTGATTGCGATGGCCCATCGATCCACCGCCAAGAAGTGCCCCCCTGTGATAGCAAGTTTGCCGGCAAGGCAGGGACTCTCAAGCCGCTTGTTTGAAATTTAATTAGTGAAGATTGCAAGAGCGAGGGTGGTTCTACCGATGCATCGGATAACCAGCTCCTTGGTTGCGGTACAAACTGCAGCTTTCGGATTGATTCACGGATCCCTTTTGGCGTTGACAGGAAAAAACTCTCAATAGCGGCTGGCGTCCCAGCTGGGAAACACCGAAGCCGCCCAGGGCTAAGCAATCTCTTTCGCTAAATTGCAACCCCTCGTAGAGCCAATTAATTTAGAAACCACCAATTTAAGTTTAAACTGTCGCTAATTCTCTGAGAGATAAAGGCACACCAGTCTAATAACCAGCGACTGAGTGAAAAGATTGACATGCACAGAGGGAGTGGACGTGACCGAGCTGTGGAGGAAATTTGAAAGGCACCCAGTCAGTCCAATCAGAGTGAAGACATCCCAATCAGTGGAATGTCGGAGCAGCGAGGTGGAAAACAACAGTTGTTCAATTTGGTACAAAAAAACACGGTCAGGCTGGGAAGACACATCTGTCTAGCATAGACATAGTCGAAACACTGGAGCCTTTGGAGGAGAGGGCGTGACTATGCAAATTAGCAGCCTCAGACCATGAGCAGTACAGACAAGTTAATCATGCTTATGGGAACTGCCGTTCCCTACGACAAGGAGAATAGGAAAACGGTATATTGGATATGTTTGCCACCTTGATTTATTTGTGAAACTAATAAAAGGTGGGAAATAAATAAATCTCATCTTGCCCATCTTTATGGTTTGTAAAACTAATTACTCCCGTTTTCAGAGAGCAGAAGATCATCAAAAATCAATATGCTATTGGTAACTAGAACACTTTCTTATGTTTATTTTTTTTAATGTGTGTGTGTTTCAACACACATGAAAATTCATGTAAATCCTGCAATATTAGTGGTAGGATGCAAGTTGCACAACTCATTACAAGATATGAGCATTAAAACAGAAGACCAGAAATTAAATACCTTTTCAATATACTTGATTACTTTTTTAAGACACGGGGGGGGGGGGGGAATACACTGATAAATCCGCCTAAACAGCAGAGTCTGGAGAAGGTCTCATATCAAGCTGAATGAGATGACAAATGTTGAAAATGCAATCTCTCTTCCATCAGCATAATGCAACCATTTGTCTCTGCCTTTTTCCTATAGCTGTTCTGTCACAGAACAAGCACAAATGCTTTCATTGAGTAGCCTAGGGAATTTTAGATACCAATGGGCTTTACCCATGAATGAATTAAACCAGAAAAGCATCGGTATGGAATACTTTAGGGTAACATTAATCTTTTCTTCTTAGTGTACTGCATTTTAATGTTTTCTAATTGATGTGTCCAAGGCAACTGCATGGAGTCTGAAAGCTTTATGGTCTAAGGACAGCACATCAGCACTAAACCATCCAGATCTTAATCTCAACTTCTGGGAAAAATGATGTCAGCTGTAAACCAAAAGCAATTTAGAAGTTAGAAACTGTCACTGAATCTTCCAGCAATTTTGGAAAACCAAAAGCATTGGTTCTTCAAAATCCCAACACCCCAAAATATAAGCATCAAATGCTACTGAAAGCCCATAGATTAGTTATACATACACTTACAAATACGCATAGCTGGAAGGGCATTTCAAAACTTGGATTTACTTTCTCAAAACATTCAGCCTTTAAATATCAAGTTAGTTAGAGCTGTTTTGCTAAATGAAAATTAAACTACTTTTAGATATCCTGTTATGGCCACCTCTCCCAGAGCCTCCAAAAAATTCTTTTCAAAGTAATTTCATTTTAAGTAAAATGAATAGTAGACAAGATTCAAAACATTTAAGCACTTGGAAGACAATTACAGCATCAACTTTTAGACTTCAACTGAACACAGAGCAGCTTAGCTTATTTGTCAATAAACTCTTTAAAAGCCGCAACCTTTTGCCAGACAGGGAAAGTCTGGCCATTACATCAGGTCATTGCCTTGATAAATTCTTGTAATGCTCTGTATGAAGAGTTACCTTTAATAGCAGTCTGAGAAATGCAGTTAACTCAGCATACAGCTGTGAGGCTACTGACCAAGGATGGGTGTTAAGGTTAAAATCTTACAGCAAAAAGCTGTATTGGCCTCATTCAACTCCAAGCTGAATCACATGTGTTGTTTCTTACTCCAGGTTTTTTTCTAGATTAATGGTACCCGAATTTTCTGGCTCCACGAACCAGTGGCAGCAGCAGGTTGGGGGGAGAAATGTTTCTCCATGCCCATCTCTTCCATGAACCAGAGATGGAGGAACCCTGTTCTATCCTGTCTTAGCATAGTTTTTTTCTGAAATACATTGCTTGACTATTAGGTTTTCTGGCATCTGTTCACTTGAGCATAAGGATCTTCAGCTGATGATTTTGGAGGTTCCTTTTAATTCAGCTGCCTTCTGGGATTCAACAAGCCATAACTGGAAAGAGAATTCCAAATTGTGTTCTGGAGATATAATGGCATCTCCAGGACTCACCCTTCATCTAATTCCAGCTTTTGGGGAGGAAGGAAGTCCCCTCTGGCCATAAATTAATAAATTTATCCTGCTCTTTAGCTCATTTATTACTGATGTGATTCTTATTATACCATTCTTGAATTTATACATTTCTACGGATTTATTGTATTACTTGTTTTATTAGCTAGTGACATTTATGTTGAGAACTGGAGAAGATTCCTTCAATAAATAAATAAAAATTAAAACTGAAATCAAATCTGTTCAATATTTTCAAAAGACTTTTTCTTGCATGGTTTAATCCTATTTAAAAAGCAAAAACAGTAAGTTTTATGTGAGGGATTAAAGTCATTAATGAAAGTCTGTATAAAGAAATGAACAATTTTCATGAAATAGTTAAATGCTCATGCATAACAAATTAATCAATGACACATAGTCGACTTGGAAAATTAATCACAATGCTTGAAAATAATTATGAACAATGTAATAAATGAATGAATTATTTCTGTAATACAAAGACCAACAGTACAAAACAATTCAGAGGAACAAAGAATGCAAACAATACAAAACATACTACAACATACAACATAAGATATCAATACAATAATATAAAAGCAAAAGGTTATATGCAACTGGGCAGAGAGATGGAATACCAGAGCAGTAGCTGATGTCTTTTTATTATCTATTTAACTACTTATTATTATATAGTGTGTTGCATAGATCCCTATAAAAGTGGCAGCACGACTGAATACAGATAGTCCTCGACTTACAACCGTTAGTGACTGTTCAAAATTACATTGCTGAAAAAAAGAGACTTAAGATCTTTTTCACACTTACGACGATTGCCGCATCCTCTTGGTCATATGACCAAAATTCAGATGATTTGCAACTGGTTCATGTTTACAACGGTTACAATGCCCCAGACTCATGTGATCAGCTTTTGAGACCTTCTATCAAGCAAAGTCAATAGTGGAAGCCAGATTCACTTAACAACTGTGTTACTAACTTTTAACAACTGTGATGATTCACTTAACTGTAGCAAAAAAGGCCATAAAATGGGGCAAAACTCACTTAACAAATGTTTCACTTAGCAGCATACATTTTGGGTTCAATTGTGATAGCAAGTCAAGGACCTGTACTATGCCAACCTTTTTAACCACTCCAAAGCTTAAGAAGAAGTATAGCCCTCATAAGGGTTCCTAGTAAATCTGCCTTCCTGTTGTGAGGATAATAAATCAAGTCTAAGACAAGGATAGACAGTTCTGTGACACAAAGACATTTAGCTGGCTGCAGACTTGGATTCCATCTCCAGGACTTAACATTGTTAGTGACTACATTTAATTTACTTTGCCATTCAATGTCCAGAATTCTCTATTTAAAATAATGAACAGATTCACATTAGCTTGATTATAGCATGTGGACATTCAAAACTTTGGTGAAAAACCACCAGTAAGCAGTTCAGTTTCCTCCTCTGGAACAAAGGAAAGCTATAAAGGACTATTAAAGAAGTCAGACCCACTGGACTGAAGTTAAACTTTAACTGCAGATCAAAGCATCTGCAGTAAAAGCCAGCCTCTTGCCACAAGGCAGTGTTAGAGATGTATTTGAGGATCTGAAGTACTCCCTCAGCGTTTTGGAATGTACTGCTTTCTAAAGGAAAATAAGAGGGGCATGAACTTGATGGAGCTCTATGCAAAAACTGAGAGCAACAACTTAGTCTGAAACAGTTTGACAGAGCAAGCAGAAAACTTTCACCTTTCAAATAGAAGAATATTAAGATACTTGCAGCACTCCTATTATCTAGAAAATACAGTACGCTACCCTGCAAACCAATTGTAGACAGGTAAAAATATTATAAACCTAAACTAAATTCCTACAATGCTGAGCTCTTCTCCCCTGTCATTCTAGCTTATGAAATCCATTTCCCCGCCTTCAATATAGACATTTATTAGTCTAGACTAGATGCACAATAATGAATATTAACTCTTAATATTAACAGAATCTTCAAAATCTAATAGTATTCCCCTTCACCTTGGTGGCACAGTGGATAGAAAGCAGTATTGCAGGCTAATTCTGTCAATTGTCAGCAGTTCAGATCTCACCTCAAGGTTGACTCAGCCTTCCATCCTTCCAAGGTCAGTAAAATGAGGATCCAGATGGTTGGGAGCAAAAATGCTGAGAGGGTGGTAAAACACTGAGAAGCCGTATATAAGTCTAAGTGCTATTGTTATTGCTTTACTTCCCAGAAAATTAGGAGGGTGCCTTCTGAAATGCTTCCCATGCTATATCTTTTGCATAGCAGTTGTCTACTCTGAAGCTCTTCCTCCTGTCTCCCAAGGTAATTTCCATCAACTATTACAGTAATGGCTCCCAATCTTTTGAGCACCAGGGACCGGTTCTGTGGAGAGCGTTTTTTCCATGGACCGGAGGGGGTATGGTTTCGCATGCTGCCTGTATCTCATGGATAGGGCTTCGTTTGTTTGTGTGGCCTGGTTTCTGGCATACTGCAGACTGGTGTCAGTTCATGAACCGGGGGTTGGGGACCCCTGAATTACAGCATTTGACATACAGTAGTTGTTTATATGTATCTGCTTATATACGTATGAATAGTTACTTATCTCTTCATGCTTTTACGTATCAAGCTACCACATTTCCTCAAGAAAGGGCAGAGTCCAGCCAAAAAATCAGTTGAATTAACCTATGAATTAAGGAAGGAAAGCTGGATGAAAACGAGGGAAGCAAAGCTAGATAGCTGCCATTTAGGCATTGAAAAATGGTTGAATTAACCAAGCAAATTGTTTCTCCAAAGCAGCAATTAAAATTTAAGGTTGTTATTTCTCATGTGACCCAATTAAAGCAGCAATAGATTTCAAGTTAGAAATCCTGACTGGTGGTAAAGGGACGTTGTTCTTACCTGAACGTCCGTTTTGTACTCCTGTCCTACTCCTAACAAACTCCATGGATAGCAAAAATAATTAGTGTATTTTTCAGACTATAAGATGCTCCAGACTATAAGACACGCATTAGCTTTAGAGGAGGAAAACAAAAAAAAATCTGCTTCTGTCTCCGCCGCCCATTTGCCACCACTGCCACCTGTTTGCCACGGCCCATTTGCTGCCACAGCCCATTCGCCACTGCCCAAATACATGGGATTTCTGAATGCAGGTATTTGGGGAAAAATAAACATTACTATCTACAGTTCTTCAAAATAGCAAATTTGACAATCACATGGGCATATGCTGTTTATCAACCAGGTGGATAAACAGGATATGGAAAGCTCTTTTCTAGTATTCTCTTCTCTTCTCTTAATTTCTAGTTTGCCTGCCTAGCAAATTAATATGTAGACATGTTACGATTCTTGATGGTGAATGCTAGAAATATACACAAGCAGACAGAGATAACTGAATGAGGCACCTGAAAATATATGACAGAATATATTTTGAACAGCTCGTTTGGACCACTGGTTAAAGTACCAGGCTAAAAAGTAGGAGACTGTGAATTATAGTCCCACCTTAGATATGAAAATCTAAGGTGACTTTGAGCCAGCTTCTCTTTCAGCCTACAATGTCAAGATTGGTTGACAAACCAGTTAGTCAATTCCTGTTGCAACCAAGGGATCAAAGCCTAGTTGATTGTGGAACCTATGCTTGTATGGAGACACAGTAGCTGAATCTTAATTTACAGAGAAAAATGCTAGCAGGACCTGCACTGGCTAGGAAAAGGGAATGAATGACTATAGATATGTGGAACAGGACGATGCACTCTAAGTATATAAACCCATGTGCAAATTTTAGATTTTTACAAGAGACCAAAATTATCTAGAAAGTCGAGGTGATTTAACATGTTCAGATTAAATTAATATGTTCGTGTTACCAAGATCAAGCTACTTTTAGGCAAAATTACATGACTTCTTAGAAATAAAGTAGTAAAGCATCTGCATTTTGATGAAATGTAATCAATCAGTTTGGCTGTAATCTCACTCTTCCACAGCAAGGATTACAAATTGTTATGCTAAGTCACAATACCAGAGCAGAAGATCAAGGTACTCCTCTAGTCTTCACTAGCAGTGAAGAGAGAATGAAATGTGGCGGTTAATATATCCAAGCATAGTATTGTACCAACATATCCTCACCATAATCTAGCATTAATAAATTACTCTGCAATCTTCTTAAAAGTTATGTTTGTTCTTCTCATTATCAATGCCAAATGCTATGGTTTTTCAAATGAAAAGTAGAAACACTACAAAAGTAGTCCCATTTTACAATTTGTATCATTTTGTAAAAACATCTTTGTTTAACTTTTAAAGTAGCAATATATATTTTTTCCTTTCCAAGATAGTTGGGAGGCCTCTTTTACCATAAATCTTAATGCAGTCCTAGAAATATTATGACAGGCTTTTTAGAGTATCAATAATGTTGTGGTAATACGCTTGCTATTTTCCTTGGGAGAGATTCCATTACCTTAAAGTACATTGTGAACTAGTCACAATAATGCTTTCCTTTGGGAGCCTCAGTGAATTAAAGTTTGGGTTTTAGCATTGATGTTACCAGCTCAGCATATTTCTGCTGCCAGAAATATTAAAGAGTTGTAGCAATGTTTATCAGTTGCTTCCTACTTTGCAATTCTATACCGCAAAGCCACAGACATGCAGGGAATCCTTACTAAAGGCATTATGGAAGAAATGCATATGAAGCATTTAATAGTCAGCAGGGGCTGATCTTCTAGATTTTAGATGGGCTGTTATTTGATGGATCGTACTTATTACTACAAGGTTGTCTTTTTTAAGACAACCAATCAGTTATCTATGGTCAAGGGAGTAATAGGTTTCGGTTGCTTTGAGGAATCAGAGATAGAGGGAAATGTGCTGAATTTTGGTGTTTCATCTTATTGTTCAGTCATCTAATTTGAGAACATTGACCGGCATTCTGGAAATGCTCACACGGTTGTGGAGAAAACAAATAAATTCTGTAAAGAAATATCAACGTTTAAAAGTCCATATTACCTTTACTTGCTTGGTTCAATTCTTTCCAAAGATAAAGCAATTTTATGGCAGTTTTGAAAATTTGGATAAGATGCCAAAAGGATTCTCAAATAAAAAGAAATTTGAAATACAAACATTAATTTATTATTTGATGTATGTATTTATGTATAATTCAATTCATGACATTATATGGTTTTATGTATAATTCAATTCATAATATTATATAGTTTACTATATTTAAAAAAATATTTCATGGCTTACTTTTATTATAAAGGTAGTACAAATATCCACCCTTTCTATAGATTGGATCTTTTTATCTGTTTCAATATTAATTTTAACATTAATTTTAATAACTTTAGTTCCCTTAAGCCAGGCATGTCCAACCCGCAGCCCACGGGCCACGTGGCCTTAAACAGCTAGTAATACAGTCCTACAAGATCATAACTTTTAACATTATGTGATTTATATACATTAACTATATTATATATCTTTATGCAGCCCATGACAATTCTTCTTCACTCAATATGGCCTGGGCAAGTCAAAGGGTTGGATACCCATGCTTGAAGCTCAATTAAATAAATAACTGTAATTAATATTTATAATTTAATTTCAGTAATTATATTCAAAATGACAGAAGCAGCTAATGAAAGTGGCATTTCTAAACAATATTGTGCTGTATTGTAAAAACATAAGTTAATGCACTTAAACTATGCGCAAATGTGATGTAGCAGTAAAGGTGTTAGTAGGTCTGGGGAGAGTTCATCTGAGGTCCACTTTTGGCACAAAAAGCTCATAAGTGATTTTGGGTCAATCACTCTCTTTTGGCCCAAACATTTCATTAGGTGGTTGTATAGGGAAAGCCTAGATGAGGGAATGCAATGTATATTTCTTTGATCTCCTAAAAGACAGATTGAATATACAACTACACAATAACACAAATTAACATTTAATGAAATGCCATAAACTGAATGCAGTTTAGAATTTAAGATTACTTTGGCGCTAGATATGGATTATATGTTTTATTTCTATCTAGCTCACTGTGCAGCAGTCTCCTGATTTGACCGGGGAGGGGGGGAGGGGGGGAGGGGAAGTTCTAGCATGGTACTGAAGAAAGCAAAGACCACAGTTTTGGGGAGCATATAAACATACAGAAAACTGTTTATCAAATTTTCTGATATCATGCACCACTATAAATAAAATGTTTAGAAAATACAATGGCCACTTAATTAAATAAACCCTCTTCTCGTGTTTTTATATTTAAAAGCATGGGAGATTCCTTGCTCAGTGATTATGTTGTATTTGTTTTATGGCTTCCCATTGCCTCCATTTTTAAAGGTCCTTTTAAACTAAATTTTCTACCCTTAAATTAAACAATTTTATCACTTATTTTACATATCTCAGGCCATGGTAATAACTTCACACATATGAGCTGGTCAAAAAGGTTCTTCAAAAATATATTTGCATACTAAGCAGCTAGGAGGGAGTAAATCATCAACCTAATGTTTGGATTGCTTATATGACACCACAGTTCCACTTTGCACAGTGCACATGGACTCACAATAAGTAGAATTGGGAAATAATTATTATTGTTCATTTTCTAAGATTTAACTTATATTGCTACTTGTACTATCATACATACACTTTGATGAACCACATCCATTTCTGTAATCTTGCTGACCGACCTAAATACAAAGAGACAGGACTAAGACAATTCTGGCCGGCTGACTGCTAATTAGATTGAAAGGCCAAGGTGGGCTACTTGGTGGATCTCTATGGACCACTGATGGTCCAAAATTTGGATTTGATGTAAAAAGTACCCTACAAAAATGAATGTGGGAGCCCCTGTTGAGTTATTCTTGCACATAAAGAAGTATAATTTGGCACCAGTGGCAATCAGAAACAACGGAGCCGCCCCGAAGGGAACAGACCTCCGGAAAGTTGGTCGCTGTTGAGTCCCAGACGGTGGAAGCGACCTGGAGCCCCAGACACGTTAACCACACCACCAGCATCTGAGGGGAGAACTTGTCAATCCCCTATAATTCATGGTGCACAGCCCTACCTATACAGTTCAAATTAATCAAGTCCAAAGAAACAACAATGCTTAGTCCACAAAACAAAACAAAAAAATTAAGAGAAATAACAAGCAAACACTGACAAAGTCAGAGATATCCAACTCAAGTCTCTTCAGCTAGACTGAAGAGCAGAAGCAGAGGGCATGGCTACACCAACGGAAAAATTGTTACATTCAATCTCTAGCAAAAGGAAGAAGTGAATACCCACGTGTGGATTGTCGGAGCAGCAAGTCTGGAAAATGAGTACACCAGTTAAATTGGTTCCCATTCAAGAATAGTCCTGATCTGTGTATGGAAGAGACTGTATCCAATTCCACCATGCAAATTACTGATGGTGCTTTAGAAAACACATGCTGTATAGACTGGGCGAATACATTTTATTAAGCCACACCATGTCACAAAAATAAATTACATTTTGAGACTATGCAAGTTTTGTTACAAAATTCAAATGGTAAATTAAAGATAATAAATTATTTTCATGATCCCTTGGGACACTGATTTATGCAAGAATGCATAATGACCTCCCATGAATTTGATTAGCAATATGAGTATTTATAATGAATTAAATATACAAAAATGTATTCACTCACATGTTTAGGTACAAAGGAGAAATATGCTTGCTTTCTGTGACACATAATCAGATTTTGCTTCTCAGTAGAATTAAATCACAGGATACCACAATTTGATAGTCATATAATTTCTCCACTAATTTCTAGCACTTCAAAAAACAGCTGTATAATAAAAACATTAACATGTAATTGCTCTTCCAAATGTTCTTCACACTATCTCACTATGATCAAACCCAAGGTGATTAAAAAACAGCCTTCTTACCTAAATCAAAAGCAAAAGGATCCACTTTAAAATAATTTGCCTCCAACTACATTATTTAGAAGCATAGCTAAAAATCTCTAAGACTAGAACAGTTAAGTTTTTTTAACAGAAATATGTTTATCAGAGCTCTTCTCTATATTCAGAAAGAGGTGGAGCCAATTCAACATTCTAGGTTGATTCTGGAAAAGCAGTTCCTTCTTCATATTCAAAATATTTCTTCGCACATACTTCAATGTAGTTTCAGGGCAATGAATGGTGACTTCCTTTATCATTTTCCATATTTTCAGTATTGTCATGAATCACTGTCTTAAACACAAGAGTGGGACACTTGGGCATGCAAGCTCTAACATACAAATCAGGGCTGATAATCACAGGCTGCATTTTTAAAAAATTCTGGAGTGATCAGTATTGATAAGGTTACAATTTATCTTAAAGGATTTCAAGGCCTCCACAATCCAACCTGACCCATTCTGGTCAATTTTACCCCTTTCTCCAATTTATGCTATAGGCTTTCCTTCACTGGAGAAAACATGCAGAATTGGGTAGGAAGAAGTGGTTCCAAACTGAACACCAATCTGCCTCTATTACATGAAAAAACTAAAAGGAAAGGAAGGCCCTAAGTATGCCTCAGGAGCAAATGGAATGGGTTTGTTGACGGTGAAGTTCTGACCGAAATCTGGAGCCATTGTTTGTGCTACTAAAGCTAGGGTGATAAATATCTCTGTGAAAATTTATCCACGTAAGGGGCAAGCAACTATTTCCCAAGGCTTCCAAATGTGACTAACATATCTAGATCCTCACCAGAGCCCACATTCTGAAAAATTCCAGGCCGATGGGAAACAATCATTTTTAGATTGTTAGAAATTCTAAATTTAAAAAAACCTTTTGTACTTGGAGTTATATAATTAAACCGAGCCAAAATTCTGAGATTTAGTAAACTAGCATTTGGGGAAGGAAAAGATTTAATTAAAGCTCTCTATTAAGAAGAGAGTAGAATTTCCTGCAGTTCTACTTTAAAAAGAAAAGAAACACAGTCTATGGAGATTCTCAATCATCCAGGTCATGGTTGTCCCAAAGGTGCTTTTCAAAAGGCAAGTGGATTTTCTTAGTTTTCTTCCTTGAAAACATTTCACTGCTTGTCCAAGAAGCTTTGTCATATCTGAAAAAGATTCATGGATGAGAAGCAAAAGACTTTAAAAGAAAATAACCTTTTGAAAAACATCTTTGAGACAAAAGAAATACAGGTTAATAGATACAAAAACCTCTGCAGTCTCTTTTTTTTAAAAGCAGTTCTGTTGAGTTTAGAAAGGTAATATAGTCTGATTTTGTTGAATAACAATAGACCATCCATTGTCCAGGTTATTCGTCTTCTGAAACAAAACTGCAAAATGACTTAATGAAGCCCTTGGTTGCTCTAGGAGCCAAACATACATACTTCCAAGTCATAGTTGGGGTTAGCGTGGGGTGACTTTTCTCTTTCCTGTCAAGTCACTATTAGCCCCTTTCTGTCTGTTCCTCTAATTCAAATATTGAAAACCATCCCAGGTTTCTGCTTATTCAACTCCTAAAGATCCTTCCAACAAGATATTTCCACATTAAATAAACTCCACACAATCCTCTATTCCTGGTCCTCTTTTTCTTCCTCAACAGAAGAGATTCAATAAAACATCCCCACTCACAAAGATTACTCCTGCATTAACAACTGACACAAGTTCCCAATAAAACAGACTGCTAGTATTAAGAGTATGAGAAGCTGGGGAGAAAAAAGGTGCTGTTAGATAATCCAGAAGCACTGAGCTCCTTCCATAGAACATCTTTTCACTAAGCAGCCTCTTCACATTGTTTCACATTGTACAGGCAGTCCCCAAATTGCAACAGTTTATTTAATAACCGTTCAAAGTTCTGAAAAAAATGATTTATGACCGTTTTTCACACAATGGTTGCAGTATCAAAATTCAGACACTTGGCGACTGACTCCTTTTTATGACAGTGTCTCAGGGTCATGTGATCACCTTTTGCAACCCTCTGACAAGCTAAGTTAATGGGGAAGCCAGATTCATTTAATTATCATGTTACTACCTTAACTGCAGTGATTCACTTAACAACCATGGCAAGAAAGGCTGTAGAATGGAGCAAAACTCACTTAACAAATGTTTCGCTTAGCAACAAAAATTTTGGCCTCAATTGTGGTTGTAAGTCAAGTCAAGGGCTACCCGTAATTGAGAAATGCAGTCAGCCCAACTTCTCTTCACAGTATCGTACAAGCAACAGCTCTTCAGAAGAGTTATTTGACTGTTTTGCCTACTCATCTTAAAGGAAGAGCAGGACTGAAAGGAACGGAATAACAGAGTTGGAAGGGACCTTGGAGGTCTTCTAGACCAACTCCAGGCTCAGGCAGTAAACCCTATACCATTTCAGACAAATGGTTGTCCAATCTCTGCTTAAAAACTTCCAGTATTGAAGCATTCACAACTTCTGGAGGCAAGTTGTTCCACTGTTTAATTGTTCTCGCTGTCAGGAAATTTCTTTAGTTCTAGATTTCTCTCCTTGATTGGTTTCTATCCATTATTTCTTGCCCTGCCTTCAGGTGCTTTGGAAAATAGGTTGACTCCCTCTTCTTTGTGGAAACCCCTGACATATTGGAACGTTGCAGTGGCGGGTTGCTCTAGGTTCGGTCCAGTTCTTGCGAACCGGTAGTAATGGTGGTGAGAGGCTCCGCCCACCTGCCCCGACGTCATCACTGATGATCTGCACATGAGCAGAAGCGTGTGCACTCCCATTGCAAACTGGTAGTAAAGGTAACTGGAACCCACCCCTGGAACACTGCAATCATGTCACCCATAGTCCTTTTCATTAAACTAGAAGGCTGAGATTACAGTACTCAAATCAAGAATGAAGTGGATAGAAGAAAGGATACTCATAGTAGATCTGCCACTCAACTGAAGTAGGATAGATTGCAAGCCAGACTATGTTATCCACAGTTTTATTTTCCATGCTCAAATACATAGTAATTCTTCTGTTGGCACTACAGCAGGGGTGTCAAACTTGATTTCATTGAGGGCTGCATCAAGGTTTTGTTTGACCTCAAGGAGGCCAGAGATGGTGTGACCAGCTCGATGTCACTTGTGTTGGGGTGCCTGTCATGGCCCGGGTTCCTGAGCTCTGTTTTTGGCTGTGACAGCTCCTGCAATCCTCTGCCAACGAAGACAGAGCTCAGGAAGGCCGCCCACAGGCCGGTCCTTCGCTGCTTTGAGGGCAGCCCCGCGGGCCAGATCTAAGCACCCTGCGGGCCAGATCAGGCCCCCATGGCCTTGTGTTTGTCCCCCCTGCACTACAGTTAAAACAATACTTTCATGACAGAACACTTTGGACAGGCAATAAAATTAAGAGTCCAATGTGAGAGTATGTCTTTTAAAAATAGCAAGTGGAGTATCTTCATAACTTGCAGGCTCTGTGGATGAGTCCTTAAATTTCCCACCAAGGTTATTTGGCTCTTAACATTTTGTTTTCCATTTCATATTGCAAACCACCAACATTATTTTTTAAAAAAAACTGCAGCAATGAAACACATAAGTTGCCACATCTGCAGACTCCACAAAACAGTTCCTTTGAACAAATTAGACAATGCTATGCTAGTAGAATCATACTTTAAATACTGATATCTATCCTGTAAAACAATGACTTATTATTTCTTTAAAAAATTATAGATTCCAGCTTGCCACCATTATTGACATTAACAGAAGTTCTAAAATAAAATTTAATATTAATCTTAGTCTACACCAGTGAAGTATTTTGAAGATAAGTTCAATAATAAATTGAATTTAATAACAGAATATTCAAACTACAATCCAATAGCTGAACCATGGAGAGTTGCTTTCTAAAATGTTCTCTGTCATTTCTAAACTGGCTTGAGGGTCAGTTATTCAAGCAGTTTCCATTTGAAATAATATAACGATACTAAGTGCAGAAGAAAATCAGTGTTGTTTAAAAGCAATGTCCATTAGGCCATCTTTAAAATTGCTATTTCTATTAATGAACGATTGAGTACATCTGTCATCCAGGAATACACAGCAGTATTTTACAAGCCAATGGGTTTTATATATAGTCACTGCTAATAACTACTCTGAAAGTACATTATGTGGTATGCCAGTCTAAGTCAATATGTTCATTGTAAAGGTTAGCCATCAAGCAATAAAATAAAGATTGTTAGGCAGAATTTTTATTTTCTAATGCACTATAGAGTTCCTTGTACTGAGTTCCTAAATTCCTTCAAAATGGAAGATGCTTTTAAAAACAATTATACTACAGAATTAAAATAAGGTCATTTTAACCTCATTTAAGGAAATAAACCAACAAATTCTCTTCGACTTAAACTAAGAAACCAAAAACATTTGTAAGATTGTAAAAACCGCTTATCACCAATAAATTTACAAATGCCAAATCTCCTCCCAACTATTCAGATACTCTATTATATAAGAAATTATTTATAATCTTTTGTACTTCCCGCACTAGAACCTGCACCATAGCCAACTGTTACAGTAAATTTAAACTAAAAATGCTGAATAATGGAATTGAAGTAATGGAGACGCTTTATTTTAAAAAATCAATTTGACATTATTTCCAGTTTTAAACTGATTTCCAGATGGCCCACTTTTAAGCACTGACAAATAGCTTCTCAATAAAACAGCCATTAATCTAAAATGTGAAACAGATTTTTTTAGACTCAGTCCTCTGAAATTCTAAAAACTACATAAATTACATTAAGTGCAGAACATCATACTTACCTGAATCCTATTTACTAAATTACATCAAGAGACAAAATATAATCATAGTGAATTGATTATAAATTATGAAATCATTATGTTGCATTTCCCTCTTGATGTAATTTTGTAAATGTGACTTTATGTAAATATGATAGTATCTTCCACAGGTAAATGCAATTTACATTTAATTTTCTTTGCCTTTAGAAGAAAACCCAGAAATAGTACATCTTTCATTTTGTAAGCAAAGCAGAAACTTTTTATAAGCGTAACCCACCCCACCCCCCCAGAATCATAGCATCAAAAGGGACCTTGGAGGTCTTCTAATTCAATTCTAATCCACAGTGCAGGAAGCCTCGTAACCATTCAGACAAATGACAATCCAGTTTAGTAATGGAGGACCCACAACTTCACAAGGCAGGCTTTTCCACTATTTAATGCTTCCCACAATCAGAAAATTCTTCAAGTTTGGAATTCCTTCTATAAAACATCTACCCACTGGTATTTGCATTACTTTCAGGTGATGGAGATCCACACACCCTGCCCTATGACATTTCTTCCCATATTGGTAGAGTGCTATCAAGTTTTTCTTTTCTTAGCAATGGTGCCTCTTCCCCTCCAGGTTTAACTTAAAACTAGACAATTTGTGCCCTCTGGGCTCATTGTTTCAGAGATATTTCTTTACCAGGTTCCCCAATGCCTTGAACAGTGACAGGACTTCTAATGTGCTGTCTTTACTGGAAAAGTCAGGACACAGAGATGCTTGAAAATAGTTCATGTTAAACTGTACAGTCAAACATCAGCAAAAGAAATGTTTTATGACACTCTGTATTATAAAATGTTTTATAAAATTTGCCAAATTTCAATCTCATTAGAGTCATAGGTCCAGATTTTTGATACATTCTGTAAATTAGCCCCAAAAGATTTTGCCCTATGATGCACTGTTTCGCCCAGTTAAATGTTATAGAATCCAGAGTTTTAATAGTATATAGATCAATACTAAATGCAAAGCTCTGGTTTGACTTTGAAATTAAACACACATTCTGAAGTACTATATCTGTGATGGCGAACCTATGGCACGGGTGCCACAGGTGGCACATAGAGCCATATCGGTAGGCATGTGAGCTCAGCTCTGGCACATATGTGTGGGTTTCGCAGCTGATTTTTGGGCCTTCTGGGCGCACCAGAAGTCAGGAAACACACTGTTTCCAGCCTTCGGAGGGCCTTTGGGGTGGGGGGTGGGGAAGGCTGTTTTCACCCTCCCCAGAAAAGCTCTGGAGCCTGGGGAGAGCGAAAAATGGACCTACCAAGCCCGTGCCACCACATGCCAAAAACGGGGAAAACACGAGCAGTTGGGGTGCATAGAATTATGGATGTGGGCACGCATGTGTGTGATCCAACCACACTCCCCCTGCTTTTGGCATGCGATGACAAAAAGGTTAGCCATTCAAAAAAGGTGGAAATACCACATATGGATATATCCACTATATCTATGATGCGGATATCCACTATATCTGTGACCTATGGAACGCGTGCCCAAGGTGGCACGCAGAGCCATCTTTCCAGGCTGTGTGAAACTGTCTCTTTCCAACTCACTTACAGTTGCACATGCACACGTGCCCTAGCTGGTGTTCAGGCCTTTGGTGCATATGCGCACAATTCAGGTGACTCAGCTGGTCTTCGGAGTTCTCTTGCGAATGCAAGTGCATTTGCGCATGCGCATAAGAATACTTGCGGTCAGCGCATGCATGCATAGGTGGCATGCATGCATGTGCATTGCAGACATGAAAACAGCACACACGTGCAGATAGTGCAATTGAACACACAGTGCACGAAGAGAGCTGCACGAAAGCCACGCACATGCGAGATGCTGTAGTTGCATGCGCAGCGCACGGGGAAGAAGCTGCACGTTAATATGGATAGCAGACACAGGCGAAGCATGCAAAGTGTGTACCTATTTGACACTCGGTGAGTAAAAGGTTCACCACCACTGCATTATATGGAGTACGACATATGCTAACAGTATTAAGATGCATATTTAAATACTCTCATACTAAGGTTTCAAAGTATTCATTTAGCTACGTTTATTTTATTTTAATAATCAGTACTTGAACAGTAGGGAAACAAATTGAATCCACAGTAGATATATTTATTTATACAGTAATTCTATCCTTTTGGAGGTATTTCTAGGACAATTAGCTATATGAAAAGTGCAATTATATGGCAAATGATATAAAGAATAGTAAAAAGGAAAACATATATAAAACACTTTCCTGTCCCAAATCGCCTATTATGATTGAAGGGTAAGAAGTAGTGAACAGATGTATGTCATGTACCCATTACATAATTTTCTTTCAGGGTGAAAACAATTTGAATTTGGTGTACTGGTTAAGGTGCTGCCCCAGAAAGCAGGTGACTGAGTTCTAGTCCTGCCTTAGGCACAAAATGTGGTGACTTTGGGCCAGTCTCTCTTTCTCTCTACCCAGCTGAATTCATAGGGCTGTTGTGAGGAAAATAGGTAGGAGAAGAGTATTATGTATGTTCATCACCTTGAATCACCTATAAAGTAATAAAGGTGGATAAAAATTTAATAAATAAATAATACAAACTAAAGAAAAAGGAAGATAATGGGCAAAAGAAATAATTCTAAAAGAAATCAAAGAAAATCTAAATTTAGTTTATAATACTAACCTGTCAAATTTACACTAAGTCCATATCTCACCTCTTTGTGCCCATTATCCTTTATGTGTCTTGTCTGATTACTTTTAAGCCTCTTATCAGCTCCTCCAAACACAAATTCTTGGTCCTAACCCTATCTCAAACCATCTCAACATACTTTATTTTACAGTTTTAGAACTGTCTGTGTAAGTCATTTCTAATATTATTCACAAAAATATTCATGCATTGTTTTTCAATCTGTAAGCTGCCGAAGTGAAAGAGTACTATAAAACAGAATATGAATAAATCAGAGACAATAAATCCACAAGAGGCTTTAGGAAACGTGATGTGTTTCCAAACATTTAAAAGCTCATTAAAATAAAAACACCTATACAAGTAATAAAAAATATGATTAGCCCCAAACTGGGATATTGCCAATGAAAAGGTTATGTATTATCTCAGTTAATCATTGTTGCTTTCCTTGACAATAAAACACACACACACACACACACAAAATCTCTATTTTAGCTAGCCTTAACCCAAACCATCTACAGTTTCCTTTTATTGGACCTGAAATCAAATTGGAAAAAACAATACCAATACAATATGGCTTCAACAGCTGCAGAAAACATTCTAACTATTGCTTTTTCTTTTCTTTTCTTTTCTTTTTTGTTTTTTTTTTTGCATTGGCTGTAGTTTTCAAACTATTCAAGAACATGTCATGTAGAGATTACTACAATAATCACCTCTGGAGGCAAGTAAACCAGGTATAACTAAGCATATGCACTTTTTCCAGGTTAATATTCCACATGCAGTTTATTTCTAATGTAAAAATGTACAATTAACTGAAATTTTCTAATGAACATTGTATCTTCATTTTATATACAAATTACTATATTTATTAAAAAACTTGATCACCCTGAATTTAAGATGAAAGCATAAATATTTTTGAAGCCTCAATGTCACCAGCAGTTTGGAAAGAGAGAATTTCACTGCTGCTGTTCAGGTCAGAACTTTCAACCATTTTGAACTGGACTACACTGCTTGCCATCTATAGTGTATAGCATGAATATCTAGAATTAGGCAGAAAAAGGGTAGCATTAGTAATATTTATTTATTCATTCATTTATTGTATTTATTTATTAATCAAATTTCTATGGCCACTCATCTCATGAAAAGTGACTCTGGACAACTCACAGCAACTAGATAAAAAAATACATATATAAACAATCATTATAAAATCAGTATTAAAAGTTAAATATATACAAATGCCAGGCAGAGAAATGATGGTATCCACCTCAGTGATAGAACTATCCACCCATATCTCCATTCTCTGGGAATTCTGGGCGTGGTAACATAGCCAGGATAACTTCTGGAATATCAGAAGGGATACAGATAATCTAATTGGAGAGAGGGGAAATGGGGATGGATCTTGTTGTGGCTCCGTTGCCTGAGCCTGTGTCATCAGCAGATGCAGATTCTGAGAGTGAGGGAGAGGAGTTGGCAAGGCCTCCTTCTCTAGGACCCTCCTCTCTGGCAATGCCTCCGGAGGACACCGAAGGGCAAGAGATAGGCCCAGAGCCAAGCACGTCCCCGCAGCCACAGGTGGACAGTGATGAGGGTAATGAGTCTTGGCTGGACCCTCGTTAGCGTCGCAGAGACAGGCATGCGCAACAGAAGAAAAGGCGTGCCCGTGATTAGCTGACTCACTGGACCACACCCCACAGGCTATAAAAGGGGATGAGTTAGCCATTCAGACTCTGTGACGGACAAAACTAACTCCTTTGAGTCACACTGCATCTCTGGAAAACAGCAATCTGGGCCTTGGAAATATTCGGACAATTCTGACTGTGGGTATTTTTGTATGTTGATAAAGTTCTTGGCAAGCAGCTGCTGCTGGGGTTGCTGCCAAGCGTCTTATTGGACTAACTGGTTGCCTGCCAGTTTATTTAACCCCCGGCTGTCTGTTTGTGTGTGTGGGAGATGGGGACAGAACAGATCTATGGGTGGATGCCATAGCAGAGAAATCCTTGTTCCCAGGACCTGTTAGATGTAAATCCCTACAGATGAAATCTGAAGGATGCCCTCTCAGCCAGCTTTAATGGGATGGACAGATATAACTGGAAAGAGGCGGTCATTCGGATAACCTGGTCCCATGTGATGAATGGTTTTAAAAATTGAAAGCAACACCTTGAATTAGAGATGGAAGCAAACTGGCAACCAGCACAACTCATGGAGTAGAAGTGTAACATGATCTGTTCTAGGAGAACACATAATAAACAACCTGCACCATTGTATTCTGCACCAGCTGATATTCTTCAAGGACAATTCCATGTGACCATGATCAGAGCCTGCCAGTGCAAAAACGGATACAACTGGTGCACCTTACAAAGTTGGGCAAAGGCCTTTCTAGCTACAGTCATCACTTGCTCTTCAAGCAGAAATTGAGACTCTAGGAGGATCCCCAGACTGTACACCTTCTGGGGTAGTGCCACCTCACCCAGTACCAAAGTGGTATAGTCCTGAAATCAGTAGGCTCCAAAAGAGTCAATCAATTTGGCCAAAGTTCAGCTAAAGCCTGGTGTCATCCATACAGATCCTCACAGCTTCCAGGCACTAGGATAAGGATGTTTATGGCACCACTTAATTCATGTAATCCTTCCCAAAGAGTCCATACTTGTTTTCTAGTCTTCACCAACAATAAGGAGGAAGCACTCTTTAAAATAGCAGTACCATTCTTTTCTGTAAATAGACCCTATTCCCTGCATCAAAGAAAAAAACATTTTTAGTTTAGATAAACATTGTAAGAGACAGGTTGAGCAAATCTACTATACGTGAAATAAAACTTTAGCATTGTTCAAATTATAAAATTGGGTGCAGTCACGTGATGATTCACTTAATTAACTGCTGGAAGTCCCAGTCTCAGTTGCTGTCATAAATTGAGGGCAATTATTAAAATAAGATTAGAATGTACAAAGAATTATTAAGTCAGACCACAGGCCCATTTAGTTCAGCATTCTTTGTTTGTAGCATGTGTTGGTCAATAAACTCACCAACATGAATTGAAAAGTAACTGTTTCTCTTTCATAGTTGAATACCAATAATCAATATTTAAGATACTACTCTATGATGTAAGATATAGTAAATGATCATCAATATTAGTACAGTAGGTACTGATAATCTGATCTTCCACAAATGGGGCGTTGGTCCTACCTAAACACCAATTCTCTCTCCTGGGGTGGAGTGGTTCAGGAATGGGTTGATACAGTTAATCTGCCTGGAGATTGAGTCATAATTTTGTGGCCACGCCTCCATGTCTCTCCATCAGGCCCCAGTTTTTGGCGATGAAAGACCTGAAAGAGAATCTGGACAGAGCATTAGTGAGCCCCTGCTCCAGGCCCCAGCGAATAAGGGAGGGGCTGAACCACTCCGCCCCAAGAGAGAGAATCAGCATTTAGGCAGGACCGATGCCCCTTCTCCTGGTCTAGTGCGGAGTTGTTCAGGAATGGGAGATACCCAAGCCTGCTGAACTAAGGGCGGGAAGCCAAAGGGCCTGGAGCACCCCCGGCTAAATGAACCTGTTGAAGGACGCTCCTGCCAAGGGATGCCTCCGCTGAGGCGAAGATGTCCAATTTATAATCCCTGATGAAAGGCAAAGGAGAGGCCCAGGTAGCCGCCCTACAAATTTCCTCATGAAATCTGATGAGTAGGATGGGAAACAGATTGGTCTCTGAACTTAGACAGGGTTCCAAGTGAGCTTGCCTTTTTTCTGCCAGAGAAAATTGTTTTTCTAGGGCCTTCTGTCTGCGCTCCGTGTCCTTTAACTCAGCACTGGAGTGCTGAGAGGCCTTGTGGCCATGCTTAGATTTGCAAGAGGCTTTCTTATGCGTGGAAGCTTCCACAGTGCTCTGAGAGTTGTCTGTCATGAATGCTCAGCAGTTGGGAGATACTTGAAGGCAGAAAGAGTGGCAGTCACTTTGGAGCCCCAAATTAATCAGCTCACACCAGACAGAGGCAAGGTCTGCCACTGGGCGGCTTACCCAGGGCGAACCTGGGTATTGCCAGCTCCTGCCCCCCCCCCTCTTTTGTAAGGGCCCTCAGAAATGGCAATACTTGCCAAGTTGCAGCCAGAAGCTGATTGGTGCTCCCAAGGAACCTGGTAGGAAGAAGATGGCCACTTTGGAAGATGTAGAGGCGATTGAGAGCCTCTTTGAGGCAAAAGCCTTCTATCAGCCTGAGCAGCTGTGGCTGCAAGAAGGGCCCCCCCCTTCCACTTCTCAGCAGATGTCTTCTATGACGATCAGCTTCTTTCAAAATAGCGGCCGCCGGGATGACTTCAAAATGGCCACCGGACCTTGGGCACGCCACATGGCTCGAAGTGGCAGTGGCGGCAGCAGCAGCGGCAAGCCGCCTCTCAGCTAAGAGCCTCTGGACCATCAGGGTGATGTTGAGTCCTAGGAAGCTGTGCTGAGTTGAGTGGCGGTGGTGGCAGCAACAAAAGCAAGCCATGTCTCAGCTGTAGGGCCTTTAACGAGGCCAAGAACAGATTGTGTGGCGGCAGAATTAAGGGACCCCACGGGAGCAGCGGCTGCGGTGGTGGGAGTGGCTGCAGTGGTGATAAAGGCCTGTCCTGGAGTTGGGGGGGTGAGGGGGGTTGGGTTTTTTTTATTTGCCCAAGAGGCAAATGTGAGGACTGGCAAGGCCAAGGGCCCCAAGGGGATCCCCTCTCACAGGGGTAGTGGCGGCGTTATCAGCCTACACTGATCTGGCCAGCATACAAACTCAATTTTAGAATTTTAAAAACCTGTTTGATGATTCAGAAATGGATTGATGAAGAGCAACTGCCAAAGATGTCTCTGTCAGACGACTGAGTCGAAAACTGGGGCCTGATGGAGAGATATGGAGGCGTGGCCACAAAATTATGACTCAGTCTCCAGGCACATTAGTCTGTATCAACCCATTCCTGAGCCACTCCGCACCAGACCTGTCTAATCTCCTTTTAAATCATTCAAATCAGCTGCAATTACCGTAACTGCTGGTAACAAATTCCATACATTAATCAAATACTTTGTAAAGTATTATGTTCTTCTGCATATGGATTTTATATTGGATTACAATCACATTAAAGTGACCCAGATATGCAAAGAAAACAAAGGAGCAAGATGCTTGCTCAGCAGCTATAGTTCAAAACAGATTTCACTTTGACCCATACAGCAGTTGCTGAGCTGTGCAAAATAATGCATTTACTGTATAAGCCAGGGATTGAGATATCATGTGCCTTAGGATATTCTAGAACAACCCAAAAGTAGAATTAAGGCCATTTAAGAGATGGCATGCCATGTTGTTTTGCTGAAGCTTTGACAATTAGGCAAATAGCAAACGATAATGAATAAAACAATAATATAAGGGTTGGTAAAGCTTATGGAAAGTCATACACATACAACTGCATTTTATAAAAAAATATATAAAATATTAAGGTTGTGCATAGAAATGGTCAGTGCTGAGCCTCTGCTTTCTGGAAGTATTTTTTGACATTCAGGAAATAAAGCAGATATGGTCCATGTTCCATGTATGAATCTTTTGAGTTTCTCTCCCAGTGAATCCAGGATCTGATTTGAAGAGAAAAGAAATTATATATATTTTTTATTTTATGTGCTTCCTTTATTAAATTTCTGTTAAAATATAGCTCTAACATTCTTGCAAAAATCGCTGAATGAATTCAACATATAGGATATGACTGCACGATAGCATTTTTATAATATTCCTTAATACAAATCTAAAAAATAGTGTCTACAACCATACATTTTTAACACACTATGTGTGTTGTGCCTACAATGCTCATACACTCCAGCCACGAAAGCTGAAAAAGGTCCAAGATCTATAGTCAAATATTTCCTTAACAATCAGGAGAATTATAAGGAATTAGAGGAAACATATAGGCATTCACAAAAATGTTTAAGATCCCCCTTGCAAATAGCATCCTATTCTTGTTAATGTCTCACATATATTTTGCCAAGCCCCTTCAGAACAAGATTTTTCCAGAAAAAAAGAAAAATTATATTAAAAATTATATTTTCACGATTTTTAATTTCAGTGATCAAAAAGAATGCACACAAATGACCAAGTACTAGGATAAAACTTGTGTTTATAGTTAGATGTATACTAACTGCATGCTTCCTTCTCAAAGGCTCAAGGTAGTATACACAGTGCGGTCTCACAATTTTCCATCGCATCCTGGCTGGTAGACTGGCTAAGAGATTCAAAATCATCCAGAAAGGTTCCTGGATCCTAGTCTTCGCCAGCACACTATGCTGGCTCTTTATATTACCATCATCTGATGGAAGAAGAGAGGAAGGTTTGCTAGTCATGCACTTATAATTGGTGACATAATTGTTGGCACAATTCTTTGGCAAATGAGAACCACTAGAGCAAACTTTAAAATCATGTATGGGGGGAGGGGGGAGAGAAAGAGAGACAGATTTCAAGTCAGCCTTGATTCCTGGCAGCTGCCTGGACAAGTCCCTGCCCTTTTCTTGGCAACATTTTCAAAAGTGGTTTGCCAAAGGCTGAAAGTGACTGGCACAAAGTTACTCAGTTGGCTTTCTGCTAATTCCTAAACTAGAGGTTGATGTCTTCTGGTTCTTAGCCTGGTGCCTTTAGCCACGAAACCAAGCTGGTTCTCAACTACAGTAATTAGGAGAGGACAAAGTGTGAGCGTCAGTGTTTTGGCTGTTTGCTACAGTAATTAGGAAAACAAACATCCAAAACACTGAAGGTCAATCTGTCCAACAGAGCTTTAGCTTTCACAACCTACAGTATATACATTCCCATACTCCAGCCATTTTTTTCTCTATTCACTACTTATGAACTGACATTGCAAACTGAATTAAAGCTGGAAAGTAGTTCAGTGCGCGCATTTCTTCTATCTTAATCTTTCCAAATTTAGAATGAATGTCCTTGATCTTCAATAGTTATAGTAGTTCCTATAAAGAGGACTGTTTCCCCACAAATCTGCCTCAAATGTACTTTGTGGCACTAGCAATGAATTTATTTCTGTACTTGATTTGCTATGTTTTGCCTTCTACCAGCATTAAGAAAGCACAAAAAAATTTCAACTCCACTAAAGACTTTTACTAGCAGGACAAGGATTTTTTTTTATTAGATCTGTTCCTGAAAATCTTCCCCTAGAGTTGAAGGATGGATCCTCCAGAACCCAATGAATGAATGAGAACTGCAAGAAAGAGGGATCTGATGTTCCTGCTGTCCTTTTTTTAGGATGTAAGTATTCTTGTTTTATTCTCAAATATGTAATATAAGTTACTAACAGACTAGCTTGATCAAGGAAACTGAGCTTCCAATAGTTTTGCTAGAACACAAGACTTCATCTACTGAAATAATCTCTCATAAAGCTAAATCCAAAGGGAATCATACCGAATATTCATTCTATGTTTTCCGGTCTTGAAAGACATCTGAAACAGAAATACTATAAACTAGTTTGAGCCATTAAAGAAAAGTTTAGGGGATAAATACAATAAATAAAACGGACGTTGGCTTACCTGAACGTCCCTTTTCTGGGCGCTGTGACCACTATCCATAGCTGGGTTCTTCTTCAGGATTTGACAGGAACTGAGTGAGAGCTGAATTTCAATTCCTCTGGCTTAGCCACGCCCACAATCCTATGATCCTCCAGTCTGTCACGAAGGCGTAGCAAGTCTGTACAACAAAGGATCAAGAACAAATAGGAACAAAAGGCAATTCACCCACTTGGACAGGAAGCCCACGATAACAAACCAGGGAGGGAATGGATAGTGGTCACAGTGCCCCGAAAAGGGATGTTCAGGTAAGCCAACGTCCGTTTTCCTGAGCGCTGCTCCCACTATCCATAGCTGGGATATACCCAGGCTCAAACCCCAAGGGTGGAAGGCTGACTGCCCTCAGAGTCACGAGCCAAATGGACACACTGTAAAACACAACGATCAAACGAAGCTTCAGCCGATGCAGTGTAATGCGATGTAGTGGCGAATGAAAGGTGAAATCAACCATGTCGCCACATGGCAAATGTCCGCCATCGATGCTTGTGTCACCCAGGCCGCAGTAGTGGCCGCATTACAAGTAGAGTGCAGCAGAATCTTGCCAGGTCGCGGCCTGGAGTGTAGATCATACACCAAGGCAATGCAGGCCTTAAGCCACTGACCAACCGTGGAAGTTGAAATCTTCTGGCCCATGGAGGCCGGGTGAAAAGACACAAAAGAGCCTCAGTCCTGCGAAAGGAGGCGTTCCAATGGATGTAGTGACGCAGGGCTCGATGCACATCAAGCGTGTGCCAATGCTGCTCTCTGTGGTTACGAGGTGATGGGCAAAAGTCCAGCAAGATGAGCTCCTGGGCCCGATGAAATCAGGAGTTCACCTTGGGTTTGAAGGAAGGGTCAAGTCGCAAGATCACTGTGCTATCCCGAAAAATGCAAAGGTCCTTCCTGATAGACAGAGCAGCAAGCTCCAACACTCTCCTGGCGGAGGTAACAGCCAGAATGAAGGTCACTTTGAACGACAAGAATTTGAGTGCAACCGACCCCAAGGGTTCAAAGGGCGCAGACGTGAGTGCCTGCAAAACCAGTGGAAGGTCCCAAGTCGGGTAGCGGTGCACAGTAGGACGTAAATTTGTGGCGCCCTGCAGGAACCCACGGATACGCAGGTGGTGCAAAAGAGAATGGTAGGGCACACATGTCATCATGTGCACGCCCTACCACACATGGTCAAAAGGCTGCCGTTTGACGCCGTAACATGGAAGGAGCCAAACCTTTCTCAAGACCCGCCTATAGAAATTCTAGGATGTCCTGAACAGACGCCAAAGTGGGATCCAGATATTTGTGGGAACAAATGACTGAGACACAATGGCCACCACTACAATGCTGACAAGATGCAGACAAATGGTAGACAAAAATGGCCGCCTCACTTGGAGGTGGGGTAAATGGCGTTGATGCTGAGCCTCAGCATCAGACAGATCCAAGAAACGCCCCCAGCGAAATGGCGCCAAGCTGATGGGCCAAAGGTCTGACAAAATGGCGGCCGCCAATTGAAGCTGGTAGAAAATGCTGGCTGCAACAAGCAATGCACTGAGAATGGGCGTTGTCTTACCTGAACGCCCTTTCTGGGGACCACAGGGGACAGTGGTCACTGATGGGTAGTTAGCCACACCCAGCCGAGATCGAGTCAGGAAACTTGAAGCTCCTCCTCCTTCCTGCTGCTCTCCAGCTTTCGGACGAGGAACAGTGCCTTACGACGCACCAGCCAATCTGAAATCGAGAAAGAGAGTGACCAGCCCAAGAAGACCGGCAGGAAAAAACAGGGAGGGGTTGACCACTGTCCCCTGTGGTCCCCAGAAAGGGTGTTCAGGTAAGACAACGCCCATTCTATGGATCCCAGGGGACAGTGGTCACTGATGGGACTTGCCAAAGCAGACAGGCTATAGGGCGGGATTCTGCCGGGATGATGAGGGCTGGTCAGCACAGACCTGCTGAAGAACCCTGCGGCCAAAGGAAGCTTCCGCAGAAGCAAAGGTATCGATCTGGTAATGTCGGATAAAGGGGGTAGGAGACACCCAGGTAGCTGCCCGGCATATGTCTAAAAGGGAAGCCTGAGTAGCCCACGCAGCCGAAGTAGCCGCACTGCGGGTGGAGTGCGCCGTGATGCGCCTAGGAAGTGGTAGGGAAAGTGACTCATAGGCGGAAGCTATAGTGGCACGAAGCCAGCGACCCACCGTGTGGAAAGACACCTTGAGGCCCAAGGTAGCAGGTTGAAAAGAAATAAACAAGGCCTCCGACCTGCGAAAGGAGGATGTACGTCGGATATAGATGCGTAAGGCCCGACGCACATCAAGGGAGTGCCATACCTTCTCCCTGGGGTGGGATGGGTGGGGGCAAGAATCAGGAAGAATAAGCTCCTGGGAACGTGGAAGGGAGTGTTAATCTTTGGGAGGAAAGTAGGGTCCAATCTAAGGATGACCCTGTCCGGATGAAAAATGCATAGGTCCCCTCGGGTGGAGAGAGCCGCTAACTCCGAAATCCGTCTGGCCGACGTGATGGCCACTAAGAATGACACCTTGTAAGACAGAAACCTCAGTCCCACTGAGCGAAGGGGTTCAAAGGGAGCCCTGGTAAGGGCGTCCAGGACCTTGGGAAGGTTCCAAGTAGGGTAGCGGTGTATGGGTGGGGGACGGAGGTTGGAAGCCCCCCTCAGAAATAACCGAATAAGGGGACGATGGGCCAAGGAATTCCTAGAGCCTAGGCACAGGATAGAAAATAAAGAGGCTACTTGCCTGCGTAGTGTATTTGGTGCCAGGCCCGAGGCCAGACCCCACTGGAGGAAAATGAGTACCTGCTTCGTGGATGCCCTTGCCGGGTCCAAACCTTGGGATGTATACCAGGTTGCGAACGATCGCCAGGTCGCTTGGTAAATACGCTTGGTGGCCGGACGGCGAGCTGCCAGGATGACGTCGACCACGGAATCAGGAAGGTGTGACCGTGTCAAAAGTTGCCGCTCAACCGCCAGGCGGTTAGTCGGAGCCATGAGGTGTTGGGATGGATCAGAGACCCCAGGCGAAGACTGTCATCGGCGAGAGGAAGAGGCCATGGAGGACAAATCGACAAGGCCCGGAGATCGGCAAACCAAGGCCGGCGAGGCCAGTGGGGCGCTACGAGGACTAGCTCCGCCTTCTCCTCCAGTAACTTCCGTATGACCCTGGGTAGGAGAGGAAGGGGGGGAAAGACATAGAGAAGACCCGGGGGCCAGGGAGAGTGTAGAGCGTCGGTCGCTTCTGCGGCTGGGTCCGGAAATCGGGAAAAGAAACTGGATGTCTGTCGGTTGTGTCGTGTTGCAAATAAGTCCAGAACCAGTTCGCCAAATCGTAGGACTATCTGTTGAAAGATCCCCGGGTCCAGGTGCCACTCGCCGTGGTCCATCCGGGAGCGACTTAACCAATCGGCCTGGCTGTTGGCCAGACCGGAAATGTGGGTTGCTCGAAGCGACCGCAGGTTGTCTTCCGCCCAGGCTCCCAATCTCTCTGCTTCCTCCATCAGTGGAAGAGAGCGGGTCCCCCCTAGGCAGTTTACATGGGCCTTGGCGGCCACATTGTCCGGATCACCACATGCCGATTTTTCATGACGTCCCTGAACGTGCGCAGGCCCAGATGGATGGCCCGCAACTCCAGCCAATTGATGTTGTGTCGCTTGTCGTCCGGGGTCCAAAGGCCTTGGGCCATGAGGGACTGCGTGTGTGCCCCCCACCCGGACAAGCTGGCATCTGTTGTCAGGACCACCTGATCGGGCTCCCTGAACTCTCTCCCTTTGTGAAGAGCCCCGGAAGCCCACCATTGGAGGGACTGAAGAGTGGTGGAGTTAAGGTGAACAATTTGGGAAGATGCCGAATTTTGGGACCTCTGATACGGGAGAAGAAACCACTGCAGAGGTCTGCAGTGGAGACGGGCCCAAGGCACAATGCCGATGCATGAAACCATCTTGCCGAGGAGGTGCAAAAGAGTTGCCAGGGGAACGGGCTTCCCCCGTGCAACCGAGCTAACCAGAGACCGCAAGCTGGAAAGCCTCTCCTCGGAAAGGTAGACCTTGCTCTCAACCGTATCTATGATGGTCCTGAGGTGTTGGATGTGAGTCGTCGGGACCAGATGGCTCTTGTCACGGTTGATGGAGAAACCGTGAGCCGTCAAGACCTGGATGGTGGTGTCCAGATCAAGAAGCGCCCGCGTCTCCGAGCTCGACATAATGAGGAGATCGTCTAAGTAGCATTGAATCCGAATTGGTCGAGCCCGAAGATGAGCCGCAAGGGCGTCCATAATTTTGGTAAATACTCGGGGAGCCGAGGAAAGGCCGAATGGGAGGGCGCGATACTGGTAATGACGGCCTGCATAACAAAACCTGAGAAATTTGACATAATCCCGATGGATGGGAACATGGAGATAGGCCTCCGTCAGGTCGACGGACGTGAGGAGGTCTCCAATCCTGATACACTCCAGAATGGACTGGAGGGACTGCATTTTGAACCGCCGGTAGATGATCCAGCGGTTCAAAGACTTGAGGTCCAGAATGGCTCTCCAGCCCCCAGAGGATTTCTGAACCAGGAACAGGCGGGAATAGAAACCCTGCCCGTGTTGCTCCTCTGGAACGGGTTCGATGGCCTGAATTTCAAGAAGGTGTTGGATAGCCGAAATGATGAGGAGCCGTTTGGTCCGATCCCGAGAACGAGGGCATCAGAGAAATCTGTCTGGAGGAGTGGAGAGAAATTCCAAGGAGAGGCCCCACCTGACCGTCTCCCGGACCCAAGCGTCCGAGGTAGTAATCTCCCACTGGCTGGCAAACAGAGCCAGGCGGCCCCCAATGGGAGGAGGGGACATGCAGTTACCGAGACCTGCGGAAGGGGCGCCCCCGACCCCCCCTGGAGGGGCGTTTGAAGGAACCCTTCTGACCTTGAAACCCCTGACGGTCCCCCGATCGGGAACGGGAAGGGAAGGATCTGGGAGAACGACTACCTCCCCAGGAGGAATCGAAGGGCCGAAAGGGGCAAAAGGAAGGCGGAGGAGGCCGATGGTCGGACCTCCTGGAGACACTAGGAAGGATACGCTTCTTGTCCTTCGTCTCAATGAGCAAGGGTTCCAATGGGGCTCCAAAGAGATGGGGGCCCTCAAAGGCGGATGAGGCCAAGCGCCATTTGGATTTTACATCCGCCTGCCAATTTCTAAGCCATAAAAGGCGACGGGAGGTGACAGCGCACCCTATTGCTTTGGCCGCAAAGCGAGACGCATTAAGTGTCGCGTCGGCTGAAAACTCCAAGGCCGCTAAAAGCTTATTAAGGTCTTGGTGGGATCTAGAATCCGCCACTGGCAGCCTGTTCTGAAGCTGCCTTATCCACAAAATTGCGGCCCGGTTAAAAAATGAAGAAGCCAGAGCAGATTTAGCTGCCCAAGCCGCTGCCTGGTGGTTCTTAACTAGGGACTGCTCCAGGCGCTTATCCTCCGGACGGAGGTTCTCTTCAGGGGGCCCAGCCAGATTGGAGGGGGCCGCCAGGGCAGCTATAGGAGGATCCACCTCCAGAATTTGGAGAAGAGAATTCAAATCAGGGACTAGATTGTAGAAGCATCTGTCCAGCTGATTAGGATTAGGTCCAGATGCTGGGACAGACCATTGCTTTTTCAAAACTTCCTTAAAGAGCTTGGGCCCCGGAATTTCTTCCGTTTCCACTTCAGGAACTTCAAATAAGGGAAGTGGATGGGAGGCATCACCTTGGGAGGAAGAAGGGATGGGGGAAGAACCAAACCCGGTGGTTAACTTGGCCTTATGTAATAAAGATCGAAAGAGCTGTGGCTTAAACAGCCCAACAAAGGAAGGCTGGTCCGGGCCCAAATCCTCGTCTTCAGACAAATCTCCCTCCCTCATTTCCTCCTCTAGGGAAGGGCGGTGGCCTGATGGAACCTCTGAAGGGGTCGCAACCTCAGCTGGAACTTGGCCCTCTTCCAGGAGAGAGCCACCCCCGTCTAGATCAGAGCAGGCCGAGCCAGAGGCCCAGGAGGATGTCCTGCGGAGCAATTCCGCTTGCACCCCCTTCTGGATGGCCTCTTGGATATAGGCCCTAAGTTCAGGAGCAATGGAGGAGGCCTGAGGATTCACCCCTGTTGGAGTGGGAGTGGGGGGAACAGAAGGATGCGCCCCACCCTGGTGAGGAGAAGCAGAGGCCTCACCCGGATCCCCAGAGGGGGGATCTGACTGGGTTCCAAAAAGGGACTCCGAAATTCCCCCAGGGAGAAGAGATGGAAGCTGTCCCCCATCAGGGGAAAGAGGGGCCACTAATGCAGACTGCCCCTGAGAGGGATTAGCTAAAGAGTCCCCGGAGGTGGGAGGAGGAGGGGTTAGCTGAGCGTTTGGCTGTTGATCCCCAACTGAGGTCTGGGGAGGGAGCTCCCTGATGGAAGTCTTCTCTAGGGCCCTCTGGATGGAGCGTTCTATAGCCAGATGCAGGCGAAGCTCCTCCTTGGCCTTTTCCACCGCTGCTTTTTCCTCCTTGGAGGAGCGGGGCTTCTTGGCCCGTTGTTGCTGGCTCGATGTTGAAGGGCCGGCAGCTGCCTCTGTAGCCTGGCGTTTAGACGCCCGAGAGTGTTTGGAGGCCATTACAAACTGCAGGCCTCTAATTGCCACGAGGGAGAAATAAAATGGCGCCCCTTGCCGGATTCAAAATGGCGGACGGCAATTCAAAATGGCGGGTGGCCCGAAAAACGGAGCTCTGGGCCTAGAAGAACACCACCAGGGCTGAGGAAGGCCGATAACGGACCGCTGAGGGTCTAACAATGAGGGCTGGTGTACTTGCCCACAGAAGACTCCGGCGGCGAACCAGCGATCTGGCGGCGAAAAGCGGCTCCTGAACGGTAGCGCGAAAAAGCGGGAGGCAGATGGCAAAACGCTACGCAGCCCAAAAAACAACAGCAACCTGCTGGGCTTTGGCGCGCCACAATTTAAGCGGCGAGAGGTGCCTTTGGCGGCAGGGAAAAGCCCCACCGCTGGAATTAGCCGCCGATGAAGAAGCCCAGCAGGAATGGGAGCCTCTACTCGAGAGGAGGCTCCCGCGGTGGAATCGGGCATGAGCCTTTCTCACCGCCCCTGGAGAGGTAGAAGACCTCAATCCGAAAAGTTGCCAGCGGGATCGGAAAACCCTTCTCGCTGGAGCACCTCTGATCTCTCTGACAATAATTAGCAACCACAGCAGAGCTAGGGCTGGGTGCGTCCGATCTAGCTGAGATCGAGTCAGAAAGCTGGAGAGCAGCAGGAAGGAGGAGGAGCTTCAAGTTTCCTGACTCGATCTTGGCTGGGCGTGGCTAACTACCCATCAGTGACCACTGTCCCCTGGGATCCATAGAAACAGCCCGAAGGTCTGTCAACGGCTTTCACCGCCTTCAAAGTTACCCAGGCATCCTAGTGCAGCGAAAACCTGGTAACAATATCCTCCACTCCCCTGCAAAGTCTTGCGGGAGAATTGCAGGCACAGCCAGTACTCCCGCCACTTTGTGCAGTCGGCAAGGAAACGCAGCGTAATGGCTGTGGCGGCTTCCACAGTCTGTCGCATTCACCGGTGGCTAGTGACTAAAGTGCCGGATCTGCCCCGAAGGAATCAGAATCTGGCAGCTGCCTTCAGCGTACTGATGCTGAGGCGCGGGCGGCCTGGAGCCCCAGACACACCTTGTGCTTTTTGCAGCCAAGAGTCTTCGTTTTCTACCGAGAAAAAATTTAATCAAAAATAAAGAAAACGCCAAAGGAGCCAAAAAGGCACTACAAGGAACAAGAGGAAAAAATTAATTAGGGAAAACCCTGAGCTCTAAAAAACACTTCAGTTTTTGACTGCAACTGAGTGAAGACTGGAGGATCATGGAATTGTGGGCGTGGCTAAGCCAGAGGAATTGAAATTCAGCTCTCACTCAGTTCCTGTCAAATCCTGAAGAAGAACCCCGCTATGGATAGTGGGAGCAGCGCTCAGGAAAATAAAAATACCCCCTGTGGATGTTTTGAATATGCAGAACACCAAGTTCGGAGATACTGCTTATTAATTTAATGTTACTGTTTTGAATTCACCATGTATAGATGTTAGATTTTTAATCATAGAATGGATTAATAAACATTTAAAATATTTTTAAATTTTGTTTAGAAGCTGTACTAAGGACACTCAATAATCAAAAGCAGCTCAAGTCATATATCTTTATTTAAAAGGCTCGGAAGTTGTTTTCTAGACAGACAGATATATACAGTTGCTCATAAATTGTGTCCACTGAAATACTAATAATTTGAACTATTTATGTTTCAATATATCTGGTTTATACTTCAACATAAGGTATAAATTTTGATATAGCCTGCTTTCTCAAAAATATCACATACTACAATTCATATTGAATCCTCTTGTATCAAAAAAATACATTTTTTATTTTTTAGTTTCTCACTCACTGAGTAAATGAAAGTAAATGCTACATTATACATTATAGCAAACTATGATCTGACGGTGATTCAAAGTATATTCATAAACTGCAAGCTGGTCCTAACTTTACAAAAATAGTATACTGAACTAATTTTCAAAAAAGACAGTGAATTGATTTCTTTTCCTTAATGTTCCATCATCCCTAATTAGTTTATGTAATTTTAAATGCCATCGGGAAAAACAGCATACCAAATGTATTTGCATAGCAAATTGGAGTTTGATTTTTGGATGTAACTGTAATCTTTACTGAAAATTACATACTGGTAATGTTTACCTTTTAAAATTCATTCTCACTCAAAATCTGCATCTAATAAGAAGTACCCAAATACACCCTAACACTCCCATTTACTTGCATACAAGTTGTCCTCCACTTACGACCGGTTGCTTAGTAACCATTCAAAATTACAGAACCTTCCAAGAGCTACTCACAACTCAAATTCAATGTTTCAACAGCTGCCTTCCCCCGCAATCATGTGATCACATTTGGGTGATCGGCAACTGGCCCAGATTTTACAGCCATTTGTAGCATCACATAGTCACTCAATTTACAAAGTTTTCTATAAGAAACTGATGTTTAGTTCTGATTTCCAGCAAAAAAAAAAAAAAAATATTCATTGAGGATAATGGATTTACTTAATAATCTCCATGTTCCCTTAATGACCACAGTGATTCACTTAATGACTGCTGCAAAAAAATTGTAAAATTGGGTCACATGGTAACCCACTTAACGACTGGCATGACTTATAACCATAATTCCAGGCTAAAGGACAGTCATAAGTCGAGGACTATATACACTGGTACAAAATAATTATATCAACTACCATGTCACTATTTGTATATAATCTTTACACTCTCTCACAGGCAAATACACAACAGTTGACAGTCCATTTGATCTAATAGTTAAGGCACCAGGCTAGAAAGCTGGACACTGTGATCTTAACTCTAGACTTGGCCCTGAAAGCCAGTTGGCTAACCATGGGCCAGTCATTCTCTCAGCCCAACTCCTAACTCACCTCACAGGATTGCTATTATGGGGGAAATAGGAGGAGGAAGTTGTGTTGGATATGTTCACTGCCTTATTTGTAAAAATAATAAATGTGGGATATATAAATAAATAGCAATAGGGAGCATATTTCATTCTTTTATGCAGGTCAATCCTGGCAATGTGATTACATTAATTATATTAAGTGCTACCACATTAAAGTGATAATAATTAGACAAAGTTGATCAAAATCACACCATACCACTTTTTTATTCAATTATTATCCAGTTCTGACACATGACTATTGAAGACAAAAGAAGACTATACAATTCTGCCCTTGAAGGTAACATCTGGTATGTGAAATTGCTCCAAAGCACCAGCTGCAGAAGAAATTCAAAGAAAAATGCAATCCTGCAAAATTCTCTCTAGTTTCTCCATTGTGGGTATCCAGGAATATTAACTATAATTAATTAGGATTTACTTTTTTCATTTGGTATACAAACACAAAATAGTTTATTGGTTGCAATTCAGAGTCCCAAATTATGAAATATTAACTCCATTCATGTATAAAACAATCTGCATTTTGCTACAGCATCTGATATAGATCTGCTGGGACGAAGATACAGGCTATTTTGACCAGGGCCAAATTAACCAACAATTTAATAAGGAACTGGCATATTACACTGGCTTTTGTGACAAATCTGGTACAAAAAAAAAAGAATTACTGGAGTAGGCACTTTGATAAATCTTTTGGTCTACAAACTGAACAGTTCGCCAAGACCTCCAGCAATTGCAAGTGATCCGTGAAAAGAAAAAAAAATTGGCTAGACATTCCAAGAGACAGAAAAGGCATACAAAAGGCATTCCCATTTAAGAAGAGTATTGTTACAAGAGGTACAAATTTAAAATATTACAATATTCTTTCCCTCCAGAGAGCCTCTGTTATTGATTTTGTTTTGTCTGTAAACCTGAATGATTACGCTTTCATATACTCATATTCCTTCTTTACAGATGGGATACATTGATCTGAAACTATACAGTGGAAACTGGTCATATTCTAAATAGTATAAGCAATATTATTACCTTTCCAATTTGCAGGAATGGCTGATAAAATGTTTTTTAACTCTTGGTGGATGGAGCAATGCTACCAGCAGCTGAATTAATACAAACTGCATCCAAATAAGCTCAATTACAGTTATCTATACTGATATAACAAAACCAATTATACCAATCATTAAATTATGCCTATTAAATGTCCTGGGTAGCATACACAATAAGTAAATATTAGAAAATAAGTGACAACAGTTTAATGGTATAAATTTAGAATTGTTTATGTTACTGAACAATTCAATAAAAAGTAAAAACATAATCCATTTTTTACTCTTTATTTTTTACATATTTACTAGCTGGATGCCAGTGCTTCGCTGTGAAACTATGTGCTCAGGCTTGATAAATTGACACTTAAAGCCTGAAACTTAACATAGAATGTGTAACTCTATAGCATCACAGCATGTTAATATAAAGCAACTGGCAGTTGGGACAGAGTTCCTTTCAGATGGGAGCAGGAGTAGAACATCTAACTCCTTAGCATCAGAGCGTGTGAATATAATACTGTATATGAAATACTAATGAGCTGATGGTCATTTCAAAAAATCCTTTCTTAGCAAGCACCTAGAAGCCAAGAGGAACATACGTGCCAAATTTCAAGCTTGTAGGCTTTACCATTCTGGAGATTTCATGATGAGTGAGTGGTATTTGGCTTTTATATATATAGATGAGTCTCTGTAGATATCTTCTATATTAACACTATCTTGTTGACCTTACAATCTTGTAAAAATTCAATTATAAGCTATTTTTAAAAAGATATTTTACATCCTTACAGTCTGGTCAACTATTTAATTAAAAACATTACCAAATATGGAAAAAAACCTGAAAAGCAGAAAAAATAAAACAAACTCCAATTTTCAGACATTAATAGCCAAAAAAAATCATTTCTTTTGGGAATGTCTAGCTTGGGGATAAACTATAATACTTCGACTTAACATTCCACTCTAAAGCTTTGCCGTCTTAATTTTTTCTGTTATTAACTGCATGTCTCTTCATTTACAAATACATAATGGATTTATTGAATGCCTCATAATGCAGAGGTAGCAACATGGAGACCTCCCAATGCTGCTGAACTACAATTTCCTGAATCACTTGCTACTGGCCATACCAGCTAAAGCTACTAGAAACTACTTCAGCAACAAATGGAAGTAATACCAACTACCTACACAAGAACCAAGTCTGGAGTGTCCGTAATGCACTGAAAAATAGCAGGGCACTACCAGTAGTTGCAACTAATGTTAAAGATAATGTAGTGCATGTGACTTGCAGCATTGCAGTTGCAGTTCCTTCAAAATTTTGAGTTAGAATCCTGAATGCAGTGTAAGGCTTTAATGAAGAAAACTGCTTCTACATTTACACCCCCAAATGAAATGATTGAATATTTTCATTGTATCACTAAAATGTTCCATATGATCTGCCAGCTGGTCAGGATGCTAAGTTATGTCAACAAAACTAAAAGTTACTCAGCCCTAACTGAATCTATGATATATTTTTCAAATTATTGGTGGAAGGGAGAAAAGCAACTTAAGGACATTTTCTGTACAAACACACACACAATGCTCTCAATGTAGGCACTTGGACTATGACTACTGTATATGACACTTGTTACATGATTATGTATATGAAGTTTGTTCCATATTAATTCACAATACTTATCTAGGACCATTGGGTGAACTCTAGATTATATATTTAATTTTTAAATTTGCAGTTCACTGGAAAATGCTGTTTTATTAAAACAGTATTTAATCTGATCACTGTTTCCCAACTTTTATATTTTTGCAAGCAACAATTACTAATAACTAATTCAAATACCACTTGTGAATCACCATCTAAAAAAGCCCGATAATTTAAAAGATCAAAAGATCCCATTTTTTACACCGGGATCATTATCAAGTGACTGCTTATTCTCAAACAAAAATAGTACAAAGTGGGCTGACACTTGATGATTCAACTGCTGGTTCATCAGCAATCCAATCTACTATTTTATTGTTAAGAAAGCAGCATTTTTGTTTTGTTTTTAAACTACTGTGAACCGGTCACTGAAAATTCTTGTCACCACAGACTATTTGCCCTTTGCATTTTATAAATTTAAAAAGTGAATCAAAATAAAATGTATGATTTAGCCAATCTTTCCAGTATCTACTTAGCATCTGTAAAAGAAAAAAATAAAATAAAATAAATGTAATTATTCATCTATTTCAAAGGTTACGTTTACTTCGCTCACTTCTGCCAAAAATAAAAAAAATATGTAGGAGATTTGAATATTAACTGGGACAAGGCCCAATTCAAGTTAACCAACTGATTCATCAACTCAAAGTCATAAGATAAAGTGTTCATGATTTATGCTTATAAGTAACAAATACATAAAATTAAAATGAAACTGTTCCACAGACAAAACTTACAATATAACTCCTCATGGAAGCTGCCATTTAAGAATTTTTGCTATGACATTTTTGGAGCCAATTATATCTAGTTGTATGTGTCTGCCAACCAAATTGACATCACTGGAGGGTTAAGCTAAAATTATCACTTTCCCTGCCACATTTGTTTGGCAGGAATAAGGGATCCTATTTAAGATACATTTAGAAGGTGTGTTGTGTAATGGGTGAGGACGAGAGAAAAACAAGGATAACTCCCAGTGCACAATAAGGAGCCTGTTCACATGAGCCATTTTAGTATTTATTTATTTATTTATTTTATTTATTGGTTCAATTTTTATGCCGCCCTTCTCCAGAGACTCAGGGCGGCTTACAATGCGTTAAGCAATAGCCTTCATACTTTTGTATATACCTGCTTAGTAGGGCTTTTGGCCCCCACTAAGCGGTGTTCTTTTTTATACAAAGTCATTTTATTGCCCCCACAATCCAGGTCCTCATTTTACCTATCTCGGAAGGATGGAAGGCTGAGTTAACCTTGAGCCTGATGAGATTTGAACTCGCAGTAATTGCAGGCAGCTGGCAGCTAAGTGCTACTTTAACAGCAGTTTAGTCCCCTGCACCACCAAGGCTCTTAGGGAAAGGATAATGATTCTAATATTCTCCTTAAATGTATTTTAAAATCTATATCTGCAAATCTTTCCACCTCTGTTGCATATCCAATAGCTACTGAATACATGGCTGAAACTTTTCATTGTTTTCTCTAATATAAACTGAATTATATTCATGCATTGCTAGTCTTGATCTTTTTCTGAACATTCCTTGAAATTGCAAGTTCTCACTTTGGGGAAGAAATGGAAAACTGAAGATGGTGTCACTAAAAGCAAAATTGAATAGGATAAGGAAAGGACTTGCAATTGCCCACAAATGTTTCAAACAGAGGAATCTATAAGAAAGAAGTCTCCTACAAGTTTAAAGTTCTAGAAAAGGCAACAGGCATTTTGGTTAACCAAGGTCATCACCTTTGAAAGGACATTGGGTTCACATACTTCCTTTTCTAATCACTTTCAGAAATTGCTTGTTAACTGCTTTTTAGCTACCGATATTAGGAACCTTTGGATCAAAGTCCGATAACATCAGGTGAGTCATGTCTAGTGGCCACTTGCTGTAAAACTCTTCGGTCAAACGAAGCCTCCGCCGAAGCAAAAGAATCAAGTTTATAATGTCTTATAAATGAAATCGCCGATGCCCACGTGACAACAAGACAAATGTCCAAAATCGAGGCCTGGGTAGCCCAGGCTGCCGTGGTCGCTGCACTACGAGTCGAGTGCGCATAAATCCTTCCAGGCAGTGGCTTTGCTTTGATGTCATATGCAGACGAAATACAAGCTCTAAGCCATCTACTGATTGTCACCGTATAAACTTTCTTTCCCATCGAGGAAGGGTGAAAGGACACCAGTAACACCTCTGTGCGTCGAAATGAAGCCGTTCTACTGATATATCTGCATAAAGCTCTCCTCACGTGTAGAGTATGCCAACTCTTCGGATCCGGACAAAAATTTGGAAGGATGACCTCTTGGGCTCTATGGAACCAGGAGTTAATTTTAGGTGTGAAAGCAGGATCTAATCTCATCACTACCCTATCAGAGTAGAATATGCAGAAGTCCTTATGAACCGACAATGCTGTCAACTCGGAAATTCTCCTTGCAGATATGATAGCTATCAAGAATGTGAGTTTGAATGTGAGAAATTTAAGTGGAATAGAGCCCAGCGGTTCAAACAGAGAAGAGATAAGTGTTTGAAGCACTAAAGGTAAGTCCCAATTAGGGTATCTGTGGACTGTAGGAGAAAATTTATTAGTGGTGCCGTGTAAAAATTCCCTGATACGTGGATTCTGTGACAGAGTACGATGCGGTTCACATGCAAGTACCGTTGCAAGAGCTGCAACCTGTCGTAAGGTGGCCGGTGCAAGCCCTCTGGACAAACCGTCCATCAAAAAGTCTAGTACATCCAGAATGTCGGCCAACGTGGGATCCACATGGTGAACTGAACACCAAGTTACAAATGCCTTCCATGATGCTTGATAGATACGCATCGTGGAGGGACGTCTTGATGACTGAATAATCTCGATCACGTCAGGCAAAAGTCTGTCCTTCCTCAGTAGGACCCTCTCAAATGCCAGACGGTCAATCAGAGCCACTGAGGCTCCGGGTGGGCGATGACCCCCTGGCTGAGAGAAATCACATGCTGAGGAATTGTCCATGGCGGTGACACTGACAGGCTCACCAAATCCGCATACCATGGCCTCCGCGACACAGAGGAGCTACCAGTAGAATCTCCGCTCGTTCTGCTATCACTTTGTTGACCACCTTCGCTATTAGCGGAATAGGAGGGAAAGCATAAAGTAGCCCCTGGGGCCACGGACATCTTAAGGCGTTGCAGCCTTCTGCTTCTGTGCACTGGTAGCGTGTGAAGAATCGTGGCAGGTATGTATTCTGAGCCGTGACTAATAAAAGGGCAGCTGAAGCGACAGGTCATCTCTGAGAAGATGTCTGGGTGTAGCCTCCACTCTACCGGATCTATTCTTTCCCTGCTCAGCCAATCCGCCTGACTGTTTGACACACCGGAAATGTGATCCGCTTTTATCGATGCTGTGTGGCACTCTGCCCATGCCAGAAGACTCTCGGCTTCTATCATCAGCTTCTTGGAACGTGTGCCCCCCTCGCGGTTTATGTGGGCTTTGGTCATGTTGTCCATCCGGACCAAGACGTGGCATCCCTCCAACACCGGACGAAAGTGCCGGGGTGCAAGACGAACTGCCCTCAATTCCAGGAAATTGATGCTGTTGTTCCTCTCCAACGACGACCAACGCCCTTGGACTTGATCTGACAGGTGAGCACCCCATCCTACGAGACTTGCATCTGAGGTAAGTACCAGTCGAGTGACTTCTAGGAATACACATCCCTTCAGGATTGCTGGGGACGTCCATCAGTTTAGGGACAATCTCACCTGGGTTGGTAAGATGATCCGAGCTCGGGATGCGCTGCGTCCCATCTTCTGGAAGGGCAGCAGAAACCACTGCAGAGGTCTCGTGTGTCTGCATGCCCACGGAACGATAGCGATGCAGGATACCATCTTCCCCAACAGTTGGGATAGTTGGAGAAGAGGCACCTGTTGCTGGGTCTTGATCTGTTCCACCAAGGTCCTGATGCTGTTTACTCTGTCTGGTGATAGGAACACTTGTCCCACAGACGTGTCGATCACCGCCCCCAAATGAAGCAATCTCCTGGATGGGATGAGATGACTCTTCTTGTAGTTGATTGTGAATCCATGGGATAGAAATCCCTGGATCACTGCGTCCATATCTGCTTTGGCCTGTTGAGGTGACGATGACAGGACAAGTATATCATCTAAATAACAGAGAAGACAGACAGGAAGAGCCCTGAGAGATGCTGCTATCACCGCCACCAATTTGGTGAATGTTCTGGGGGCGGAGGAAAGTCCGAAGGGCATCGCACAGTACTGGTAGTGATAGTTGTTGTATCAAATCTCAGGTACTTGCGATGCGCTGGGTGGATCGGAACATGTAAATATGCCTCTCGAAGATCCACTAATTGTAGAAGATCGTTGTGTCTGACACAGGTAAGAATCGATCCTAGCGACTGCATCTTGAACCTGCGATACAAGATGGACTTGTTTAGCTCCTCAGGTTCAAGATACCTCTGTGCCCCCCCCCCGGAAGCCTTGGCCACCAGGAACAGAATGGAATAAAAACCGGTCTTCTCCTGGTCTTTGGGGACAGGTTCTATTGCCCTGATGGCCAGTATATGAGCAATCTCGGCTTCCATCAGGTGACGCTGTTGACCCTCGTGTGGCACCAGACAGCGCCGGAAGCGAACTGGAGGAATCCCGATGAACTCCAGGCAAAGTCCGTAACGCACCGTTCGCCAAATCCATTCCTCCGGTGTTGAGAGATCCCACTGGTGGTGAAACAGCTGAAGGCGACCACCAATGGGACCTGAAGCGCGAGAGTCATTTGCCTCTCTTCGCGGAGCGGAAGCCTCCACCCCAGAAAGGTTGTTTTGTAGTTGCCTGGGGACATCCATGGTCCCGGAATGGTTGCCTGTCGGAACCACTGTCCGAACCTCGGGGGAAATACCGCTGAATGTAGGACATGCTGGGTCCGGAGAAAGCCCGAAAGGGCTGCCTCTGGTTATAAGGCACGAATCTCCACTCCGACCTGAGATAAGAAGACGGGAGAATCTTCCTCTTCTCTTTATCCTCCACCAAGAGAGGGTCCAGTAAAGCCCCGAAAAATGCAGGAGCCTTGAAAGCAGATGAAGCTAGCTTCCACTTTGCCTTTGCGTCTGTCTTCCAGTTCCAGAGCCAGAATAAACACCTGTTGGTAACCAAAGATGCCAAGGCCCGGGAGGCAAACTTTGCAGTGTTCAATGAGGCATCCGCCGAATATTCCGTAGCTGCCACTATCTTATTGATATCTTGATGAATGCGTGTCTCGCTGGTGGGGAGATGCTCTTGCAGCTGGCGGAGCCAAATCAAAGATGCCCTATTGAAGAACAACGTTGCCGTAGCAGCCTTTATCGCCCAAGCAGCCGCTTGATGCGCTTTCCTAAAGCCTAATTCTGCTTTTCTTTCCTCGGACTTTAGATCATCCAGGACATCTGCCAACGCAAGAGAAAGCGATGACAAACTGGCCATGAGAGCGTCCACTGATGGAAGCGCCAATATATCCTCCAACTCCGAGGCCGCACAATAAAGGGGCTTTTAAAGACCCTGGTTGCCCGAAAGCACTTTGCACAACGTCTGCAAACAACGGCGGGCATGGTATAACGTCTTTGTCCGGTTTGGACACCTGAAATAATGCGTCATGAAGGGCCGCAGATTGTTTAGTACTGTCAGATGGATTGGTTATTAGGCCAAATTGAGTTGTGACCTTTGCCTTGTGTAAAAGAGATTTAAAGACAGAAGGTCTAAATAAACCCGTAAAAACGGGTTTCTCCGGAGGCAGTCCCTCGTCCCTGGAAAATTCCAAGTCTTCAGGACAGTCATCAGCCTGGTCAGAGTCATCGGACGATGTGTGATCAGTCCGAGCCAGAGCTGGCCTTTTAGGAGAGCGCAACGAACGGCTGTGGTCCTGGAATCCAGACGTCGAGGGTTGCGCACTGCTTGAACTCTGCTGCAAACTAGAAGCTAAAATCTTTGCCAATGCATCCGAAAGCAAAGATTGTAAGTCCAGTTGGGGCGTATGCTCTGGCAGGCGGAACCCCGCAGCCATCAGTGTAAAGGTAGCTTCAAGAGGTCGCCTAGGAAGAGCAGGTTGGTTCATTTGAGGAGCCAATGACACATTGGGAAGGGACAAGGAAATCCCTTTAGAGGCTTCCAGATTGGATAGCTCAGAAGAGTTGCGGTCCGCAGGAACAGGAGGCTGTGATTGTTGTAGAGAGGCAGAAATCTGACATGCAGATTGTTTATTCGCCACAAGAGGTGACACTGATCTAGTCAAAGGACTTTTGGTCTTTCTGGCCTTCTCAAACTGTTGTTTGAGTGCCTTGTGGCGCCGTTGCTCAGCAGCAGTTTGAGCCAATGACTTGGTATGAGAGGCCTTGGCTGACTTGGTGTAGACCTTGGCCCTGGAACGTTTGTGGTCTGCCCGTTGGGGCTCCTGTCATGGAGGAGGGTCAAACTCCTGCTCCAAATCTGAAGAAAGATCAGACTCTGCCATCCTTGCGCCCCCAACTGAGAAGAGCAAATCTATAGTGCTGCTGGGCCAGGGCAAGGTAGATGGGCTAATAGACCAGGCCAATGGAACAGCCACAAGGTCTTCAACAATCAATGGAGATACCTTGCTCACAATTTGAGGTGCTGAGAAAGTCCACGGTGTGTACCACCTTGGTACACACTGAGATCTGAGAGCACCCTAAACGCCGCCTCACTTGAGAAATCAAGTCCAAAATGGCGGTCGCCACTGACAGATATTCAAAATGGCAGCCGATGTTGTCCAACACCCGGATGATGATCAGCGGAGCGAAGGCACCAAGGATAGAACCCAGCCAAGCACAAAGTCTCCAGGTCTACAGGCAAGGCGCTCAATGAGTGCCAGAACGCCCCCCTCAAGCAGTCGCCTGCCAGCAGCCGGTCACTATGGAACGAGCAGCACAAAATGGCGGCCGCCCCTCGCTCAATCAAAATGGCGGCCGCAACTGTCAATGTCCCCAATGCTGTCAAAGGAAGGCGGTGAGGCAGACCTCAAACCCCCTTACTGTCTATCTGCAGCTAGGCACTCCACAAGCGCCAGATATGCCGCCTCAACACCTTAGCCAGTTGTCTCTCAGCCGCTCGATACCTGGAAGTGTCTGGAGAGATTCCAAAATGGCGGGCACCAATTGTCCGTCACACAAAATGGCGGCCACAACTGTCAAAATGAGCTGAAACGGCCCTCGGCAGATGGATAAGGAGACGGGCGCTGCAATTCAAGCCTGGACGTCGGAATGTGCCAGAGAGTATGGGCAGGAACTCCGGAGCCGCCAAAGGAGATGAAGCTGGGGCGCTCGTGGCTGTATCAGCTCGCCAATAACCCAACGCGTCACCCTGCGGCTAAATCAACACAAATCCACCCAGCTGGGTCGGAATCCGGTTCGCTGCCTGTGTTAATGACAGGAATGAGAAGCGGAACGGCCTGGAGGCCCAGACACGTTACCACCCCTCAGCAGTGGTAAAAATCCCTCGTAGCAACTCCACTCCGCAGAAGAATCCAATCACAGGAAAAAGTAAGAAAAATGAAATAAAATAAAATAAAATAAAATAAAATAATAAAATAAAATAAAATAAAATAAATAAAATAAAATAAAATAAAATAAAATAAAATAAAATAATAAAATAAAATAAAATAAAATAAAATAAAATAAAATAAAATAAAATAAAATAAAATAAAATAAAATAATAAATAAAATAAAATAAAATAAAATAAATAAAATAAAATAAAATAATAAAATAAAATAAAATAATAAAATAAAATAAAATAAAATAAAATAAAATAATAAAATAAAATAAAATAAAATAAAATAAAATAAAATAAAATAAAATAAAATAAAATAAAATAATAAAATAAAATAAAATAAAATAAAATAAAATAAAATAAAATAAAATAATAGGGTCAGCTAACAATAAAGAACGAGAGCTGCACAAAAAACAAGTTTCCTCGGAAACTGAGTGAGAAAGACTGACGTATAGTGTGCAGAGTGGGCGTGGTCAGCCAGACGAGAGTTTATTCTGCACTCAGTTTCTGGGAAATAAGGAGATCAACCCCATACAATGGATTGGAGGAGCAGCATACTGGGAAAAAATGAAAAATAAATTACATTCTGATATTAACAGGATTAAAGATCAAGATTGTTTTTTAAAAAAACTAAACAGATATCTATTATCATAATGCAACCTCTGCTCAGAAAATGAAAATAACCACCACACCACCCAGAAAAGTTATCTCCTCCACTGGATCAAGTCACCACTTCCAGAGTATATCTGGAGTATATCTGGGGTGTGTGTTGGTTCCTACCAAGAAGAAACCTATTTAGTTAATCTAAAAGATAAAAGAACCTGGGATGGGAATATTGAGTAGTTTTGATAAATCAAGAATGCATCCTTGAAAGCAGAAAAGCTAAGGCTAACTCAAAGCTCTATCATATCAAATATATTAATGCTGCTTATTTGAAGTTTGTTTTGTGAAACTGAGCACAATTCAAATTCCGTATGACAGTTCAAATATAATTTGTGCAAAAATATTTATTTTAATATGTGTAGTATTTAAAATAAAAAGAAACATACATTAATGTTTTGAAACAATAAGCAATAAATGGAAAATGACTTTGAGAGTCAGAAGCAGACAGAAATTTTAAATGAACTATCTTGCGCAAATAAAATGCTTGGCATGACCAGAAGAGGTTATAACATTAGCCCTTTGCAGTAAGCCAGGTCAGAAAAACAGATTCTATCTTCCCACTCATATAATCAGGACAAATAGAAGGAATAATTTTGAGAGTTTTGTTTAGGTAATGGCTTTGAAAACCTTCTTCAAGGCCATCTCCCCATAGTCTACATACGAGCATTATTGTTTCAGAACTCAATTATGTCTTAGGTTTAAACAGTCAGAACAAATAAAATCCATCATACTGTAAAATGCCATCCCTATTCAAAGATGGCAACTGCTTAAAAAGAAAAAGTACAAATTGTTTGGCTAAAACAATCCATTATAGAAATGTCAAATGTAAACAATAACAAAATATTCCACATAACTTCTAAATCATAAATTAAACTTATAAACTAGAAATTCTAAATCTGTTTTAGACATAAGTCACATTCATTTACAGAAGCCTGAGAATATATTTTGTAAATCCAGTAGAAAATATCTACAGTTCAGTTTCAGTATATTAGCATTAAATTCTTCATGATTGATTTACTTAAAAAATGCATTAGAAAATATTTTCTACTTTAGTAAGACTTCTTAAAGACCCATATTCTTACACAGTACTTTTGCTGAAAGTGAACCAATATGTAAGTAAAATATATTAGGAAAGTTATTATTACTATTCTTCCATTTCAAAAGAAATGAAACAAACATGCATTTAATGGACTTACGCATCAAAGTCTGAACTAAAGAATTACTCAAGAATTTGGGAAATAAACTTGTACTCCCTCAGACCCGGCCATGAATTGGAGTGTATGGGTTTTAATGTTTTCTTTTTAAACTTTTGTTTGGATATTGTTTGCATTGTTTTATTCTTTGTTGTTAGCCGCCCAGAGTCCCTCGGGAGCTGGGCGGCATAAAAATGTGACTAATTAATTAATTAATTAATTTTTAAAAGGAGAACTCATTTGATTATCTGCAGGATATTAAATACAGGCTATTTGGATACTTACCTGTATTCCCACTCTGTGTATGTTTGCATTGTCACGACAGTTATGCAATTTTATAACATAGTGCCAGGTCACCAAAATTATATCAAAAGATATAAAGAATCCCTATCCATTCATACTACCAAAATATAGGTGAAATAGGAGATAACTAAAAGTCAGGTTTTTAAAAGGGTTTGCTTTTTATCAAAACATTAGCATATCTAGGTTACTACTGCTTACTTGTATTCCCAACAGCTGTAAGCTGTAAATATAAGGCTCAGAAACATTTATCACTGTTTATACATTTACAGTATTCTAGTTTATAAGAACAGCAATGACATCTCAGAAAATTATTGTATCTGTATCTACTATCAACTCATTATGATGAAGGGGTTGCTACCAGGCAGCTGAAGTCCTGAAATCACCGCCTCCGCCTCTCCTTTTTTGGCCTCCCCACATCCCTTTTTTGGCCCATTCCAGGCAGTGGGGATTATTTCTGGACACCTAGCTTCATGCTCTTCTTAGTGGACAGTATTTTCTGAGAAATTATAATAGAGTCTTCTCCAATAGCAAAAATGTTTGTGAAACCAAAAATTATTTATCTTTCATCATTTATTTTTTATTTTAGATTGGTCAATGTTATTTTCAATTTACTACCCAACAAAAACACTTTTATTTTGAAAAATTAAACAGAATATCACTGAACTTTAATAACACTTCTACAGATATTCCAAAAATTACAGATATGCTATTATATTCCATGCTGGCAAACTTTTTGAAAATACAAAATTGTTTTCGGTAGAAACTGAACCTAACTCAAAGTGGTTAGTACTAATGGATTGCCCAAATTGAAAAATAGTTTGTCACATGATCAATACATACAATTGCTATATTTTGAAAAAATGAGAATTTCAAGTGCTTTAAAATACTTTACACTTGAATCAAAGTCTGTTATAAAACTTTATTGATGTTTTTGTCACAATGATGGATTTCAACAGGTAAATTGAGACTATAAAAAAGAACTTCATTTCAAAATAACATCCTAAAATATAAATAATAATGTAAGGAACAGAATACTATTGGGAATTAATGTAAACATTACACCTCTCCTCCCCCCCCCCCAAAAAAAGGAAGCAAGTAAAATTGTGTTATAAGTTTAGTTAATACTCAAAAAGCAAGCTTGGCTATCAAATCTGAGACAACATTTTAAAGGCATTCTGCAACGTTTCCCCTCACCTTCCCAATATGTTTATGATTCTCTAGGAATTACAATCCACACTATGTGAATTTCTGCATTAATAACCAAGATTTAAAGTATTAAGATCAGGAACACCACACAAACGTCTACCTTTTGTTGATGAAGTTGTGAGAAAATACCTATCTGACAAACTAAAACAAGACAGCATGAACTGATTTCCATATTTCAACAGAAAACAATTTGTATTATTTCCATTGCAATTAGCAATGAAGCAATAGCTTTTTTTTAATGTCCACCTTTTTTAATCGGAAAAAACTTCCATATTATGGAATCTCCCTATCATTTTTCATAATAAGCTTCAACAAAACAACCACTGTCAACATGACAAGCTTCCTAAATTTGATCAGAATGGAGGAACTGGGAACCTGGCATACATTTGATATTACTCCATCCAATCTTTGAATATTACTATCAAGATTTCCACAATTTATCACCACTGAAACTTCACAGATCTGAAGCTACATACAGAAAACCAACTGTGAATGCAAAATTCGTAAAGACCTTCAAATATTTTCAAATCTAGAGCTTTCTAGATTATCTGATGATTAGAAACTTTCTATCCAGCAATTACAATGTTAAGCTAATGATTGCTTCATAAATTAAGTACACATCAACATGTCTTACGAGATACACATTAAAATAAATACAAATACATCACATTTACTGTAATGAGGGTTCTAACTATATTCCAAGTTTTATGTGAACATATGAAGCATCTCCAAATCAATTTTCAGATTGGGTTATCACCTGAGCCACTGTTAAGTAGCCAATTTTTAAGCCATGTATGCACTGCAAGGATAAAGACAGTTAAGTACATAGCATACTAGTGTGTGTAAGTATATACAAGTATGCTATAATGCCTTTGAATGCTTCTAAATATCAATTATGTTGTTCCTCTTCAGCTGAAACAGCAGCACATAATGTGTTATGGTTAGTTAACTAAGGCAAATCACAAACTATAACTTCACAATGTACACTTTATACCACTATCGAAGCAAAAGTTCAGTCAATTAGCTACTGAGGGATGTTCCTAGTGTATGACATCTACAATTCTTAACAACTTGGGATAAGTTGTTAATAGGTCTGTACCAAGGAAAGTACTTCCTAAGATAGCCAAAGGAAGTCCTACCGTATGTGTCCTGACAAGTTATTCTTAAGTCTGCATTCTCTGCCATGGCACCTGTCTCAGAGTGTTCACCTACTTAAATCTGTGGACAATCTACCATTATAACTTTCAGGCAGGCCTTCCGTGTAAAAATAACATAGAGGTTATTCTTTCTTCATCTTTTTGATGCCTATTAAAAGGCTATAAGGATCTAAAGAGAGAAAAACAGGTTAAGACAGAAGTAGCTGAGGATTCAGAAACTGACTGCCTCTTAAGTTAAAATCAATTTTAGTTGTAAGCAGGGTTGCACCAGGAAGAGGTGCTGTACAATCTAAGGATGGCTCCTGGACTCTTGGTGGAATAGCAGCTCTGTAGCCATTAGCAACTTTGAGCAACTTTTCTCAGCTTTGACTAGTACATCAGGTGGAGCAGAAGATAATGGAGCTTATCGATTCATGGCTGAGCTAGTGTAGGTGTCCCAAATGAGACTGACCTTGAAATTTCAATTAGGGCAAAGTTTAGCAACCTGACCATTAATCAGAAAAAGTGGGTAACATCATATAACACCTAAATTATGGAAGCCACATGGATTGTCAGTTTGTTTTGAATGCAATTCAAGGTATTGGTGATCAACATCATGTCCCTAACATGGTTATGGATTAGGCCAGTCAGTCATTTTATTTTAATCACTAACCAACAAAAGGGTCAGACTAGAAACTTTGCACCCCCAAAATAGGTTTGCTATCCCTACATCTTTATGACAAATTGGCACTTGAAGGCATTTTCTGCAGGCGCTCAACTACAGAACATCCTCCACTAAGATGGAAGAACCACAGTTTCACTTTCAATATTTAAATACCTTTTAAAAAACATGGTCTTTTAAAGGTATTGGGGGTATTGGGGCAAGAATGGAGAATGTACCCGAATCTAGCTGTTTTGATGTTGTACAATACTATAATTTTATTATTGTATTATTGATACTGAGCATATTTATTACATAATATATTTCACACAGTGATTACTTAATAGTTATTCTTATGCTATGTATTACATATTGTCACTGGAAATGCTCAGTTAGATAACAGAAGCAGCATAAAAACATACCTAGTACCCAACCGTTTAATATTTACTAACTTTCAATTGCCATGCAAAGGGAATATAAAATGTAACCAAAATATAACTGCATTAGGAAAACAATTAAGAGAAAATCATAACAGAACCCCATATCGTAAATATAGAACTGAAACATTTTCAACTTTTGCCTAAATTCTTAAAATCTAATGTTTACAATTAAACAAATATGCACACTTCTCTAATTGTCATTTCCTAGATTTATCATTACCAAAAATACATGCACAATTGGGTGAATGCAAAAAAAATGGCTCTCCTTATAGAGTGCTTTCTAATGAGATTAAATTAGGAATGTTAAGAAAAACTAAACAGCATGTAAAGCAATTTCATTTTCACTGACATAGGTGGATTTGTTAGACTAAATTATAGTACATGTATTAAGAAGGACTATCATTTCCATTTGTTACACAATGTAGGAATTTCATTTTTGCTACATACCAATTAATTCACATTTCAATGCATTTTGAGTGATTTGGTTATATTTAGAAGAAAAAAATTGCTGGCATGTCATTATTATAGATTGCTACTAAATCAGAGTGTATCTAAAACTGCTGTTAGGTCACCAATTGTTTCCAAAACCTTATGCTGTCAAAGATAAAATCATATATTACAGTGTTCACTCAAATGTCAAATGAATTTTCATTATCTAACTTTATCTGAAATTTCATCACAAAAAGTGTGATCCTATATATTGCTAGGTTTTATAATGCTCAAAATTATTAATTAAACAGAAAAATTCCTATCATATTGTACTAAAATCATATTTATATTAATTCAAGGAAGCTATTTTTCAGAAACAAAAATATTTTATTTAAATTAATATGAAATTAGTTGTTTGTTGAAAATAGTACAATAGTAATAACATCTTAGACTTTAATATAATGAACTCCAATTTTTAAATCAATTATTGACAATCTAACTTTCCTTACACATCAACCAATACTATAATTAACAATTAATCCTAGTAATTAAAGATGATGAATTATTTACTAGGCAAGACTCTCCATTATATATCATGAAATAATTTAAAAAGTATCCCAGACCAAGATAGATCAATAGGTCTATCTATTCACACATACATGCTTCCACTAGTGGAATGAACACCACAAGCATATTGACTTCTGCTCAGATGGACTAAGTTAGGGATGCCAAACTGGGGACCCACAGGCCGGATGTGTCATGCACAGGCCATGCCCACCCTGGTTCCGCAAAGACAACAAACATTGTGATACATTGCCATTTTGTGAACAAGTAAACAGAGAAAAATCTCTGTCTTTGCAGATCAAGGATTATAGCTTGAAGCAGTGGATTCAAGTTTGTTCTTATCAGAATATTCCATAAGCAGAGTGTCAGCCAAACATTCCAACTAATAAAAAAAAGAAGGAAAATTATTTTCATCAATTTCCCTCTGTAATGTCTGTACTATCCTTAAGCTGTTATAGAACATCCCTAAATCCTGTGGAACTGATTTTCAGGGGGCAGAGAAACCTGGAAAGGAGGAGAAATGGTAGAAGGAAACTGGCCTCTTACATCAGCAGAAATGTTTTATCAGACAGTGCTGCAATGGAATATAGATCCAAGCTGCGTTACTTTTATATTTAACATGCATTTATTGGGCTTCCTCGAGGTCTTACACAGTCCCATATACAGTGCTACCATCTAGGAAATGGTATTTACTACTTATACAGAACCACTCACCCAGTACATATCCATTTTTCTTCTGCTTTCCAACTATCCAGAGTTACACAGTAGGTTTATTTCTCAGATTATAAATTATTCTGCCAACATTTAATATTTCTACCCAATAAATAGAAGCCCTTTTCTAAAAAGCATTTAAGATTGCAGCCCTACACAGTCTTACATAAGGGGAATTCCTTTGCTCTCAGTGATCCATTTACATAAATGTGAATAGGATTGCCCTATCGAAATGTAATCCTGCATTTGCCTAAATCACATCAAACAAAACTCCATTAATTTCAGATCCCATTCCCTTCTGTATATACAGTTCTGTGCAAAAGATGCAATTGAGTTGCATAATATTAAAAATGTGAAATGCTACATAACACCTATACAAACATATTAGATCAGAAAATATGAATCACATTTTCACTTTTTACACTTAAAAAATGAAATGTTTTAGCTAGGTTATTTTCACATATGTGCACGCACATACACACACACGGTGTATGTCTGTAGAAGTAAGTATGGTTACAAAATATGTTCTAGTACACAGGTTTACTTCTTAGTGAAAAAGTATCAGAGAATCCCAAGGCTCTGAGCTAGATTGGGAAGGTGAAAGCCAGCACTGATGTCAACAGTTGCAAGCTATAGGCATACTGTTGCCAAGAAAATGACAGAAACATGACAAAAAAGTCATCAGGAGTTATGTTCCACTTGAAAGAAAATTTACTTTTTTCTAGTTAATAGAGTTGCTTCTAGACATTATGAACAATATTAAAGGGCCTGTATTAATGATCTAGAAGATAAGTAATACAAATTGCTTTCCTTATTTTTTACAGCATTACTACAAAATCAGGATCTCATTATGTTTAGGGTAAGCATGAGGGTCCCGTCCCCCCCCCATTTTAAGATTAGAAATATAAAAACCAAAGCTCTTTCTTCACAATAAGAATGTATGAATATAATGAAGTGACACTGGTAGATGGAATGTTTTATTTTTGTCACCTTTATTATTTTCATAAATAACTCAAGGCAGCAAACATGGCTAATACTCTTCCTCTTACTCACACCACCAACTCTGTGAATGACTGGCCCAAACTCACCTAGCTGACTTTCATGGCTAAGGCAGGGTAGAATTCAGAATCTTCAGGTTTCTAGCCTGGTGTCTTACCCATTACACCAAACTGCCATTGTTTTTATTGGTTTTGTATGGCACATACTGGAAAGTAGAAATACACAACCCTGTTCTAATTCCTACCCTATCAAAAGGTAGGAATTTTAATTTTTGCTTTTTGATAGAATAAGTTTCAGAATAAATTGATTTTATCCAAACATACTTAAGAACCATAATGTGCATTATGTGTTTATCAATCGCATATCCTAATTGGCTGGAATTTATTGTGTGACAATCAATCATGGCTTTTCGGTAAGCCACATTTTAAAAAGTAATTTTTAGCATAAAAAGACCCTGAAATCCTTCCTTATTGTATAGCATCTTATATACAGAATAGATACAAAGCTTATAATCATTTACTACCATACATAACTAAGCAATTCAACAAAGTTTGCCAACAACGTGTAGCTAAACTTTAAAGAATACAATTATACAAATTGAAGTTTAAATCTCTGAGCTAGCATTCTACCTAATAATTGACACAATAACCGAGTGGTAACAGTTATGAAATACATGCACCACATGCAGCAGCAAACATTTCATAACCAATACACGCTGTTCATTAAGAGTGCTTGTCTGCCTCTCTTCCTTCACACTTCTCTACTTCAAAGTTTGAACTCTAAACTGAAAAGGGGCATTTCAAATATTGCAATTGGAGACTATAGAAAACTTCAGACCTAAGAAAACTTCCTCATCTGTTGTTTTAGCTAAAAGTATTTTGTTCCCCTTTTTTATTTCTTTGGGATTCATACCCTGAGAGGATCTATGCAATAGATTAAGACCTGGGGCCGGTGCTGCTTGTAGAATTGAGTCATTTTCTTGGGGGAGGTGGGGGGGCAGGGTTTGTCGGGAAAACATGCTAACAAAACCTAATTATTTCATTTATAGAGATGTGACAGGAACCCCCCCCCCCGAGGGCTTTAGACCCTCTTTCCCAATCGGTCTCCAAAGCTTCTCCAGATCAGCCTCCCTTCCCCAGCCCACCCCCGTGACCCCCATCCTCGCAGTCTTGGTAGTCCTGCTATAAAATAAAAGGAGTTTTGCTTCCCCACCCTGACACACTTCTGACAATCACATTCACACACACACACACACACACACATATACAACCACGACTTTCAGAAGGCACCATCTGCCGCCTCCCATACGGCCCCCTAAGCCAGCATTACTTTCCCACGGTCGAGGCTTACCGAGCTTCCCGCGGGATTCCTCCAGTTTCTGAATCTGATTCTCCAGGAAAAGGACGGACACCCCAAACGCCATCACCGCCAAGAGCTGCAATTTAGGCGGCAACATAATCCGGAGCAGCCCCATCGGCGGCTGCAGCGGCAGCAGCAACAGCCGCCACTGCCGCCACCTGAGCGCCGCCGCCTCCCTGGTTTCACACGTCCGCCCGGAGATCACGACATCACGCGGGGCGCTGACAAGGGGAGGCCGGGCGGTGGTGGTGGTGGTCGGGGAACAGCCTCTGCGGGAGATAAAAACGGCGGCCGCAAGACGAGCGAGGGAAAGCCCGGAGCCGGCGAGAGCTCGCGGGGGAGAAAAAAAACCACAAAAAAACAACCCAGGGCTTCTCACATTCCTCGCGACAAAGCCTCCCCCGACCGCACACGCCCACCCGACCACCAACCGCCTCCGATAACGGCTCCGTCCGTCGGCCCCGCTCCGCACACGGTCCCAGGCACGCGCCCGGCCACCCCAGCCACCAATTTGCGTGCGCTGCTCAGCAACCGAACGCCCGGCCTTACTCACGCCCCTTTCGCTTACCTCCCCTCCCTCACCGACCAGCCAGAATACAGGTCCCGCCCCAAAAGCTAAAAGCCATTGGCTACCGCTCTCCTTGTCCTTCTTGGGTTGGTTTATGCATCCCATCCGCCCGCCTATCGAAGCTTCCTCACGTAACTGGAAAGGAACTGAACCGACACCCCTCCTTACCCACTTTTTACTTACTGATTGGACAACGTTGTCCCGTAGGCCTAGCGACTTTCCCTTAGGGTATTGGATGCGGCTGTAAATGAGAATGCTAATGTTCCGCTAGGCCATTGGTCTATCGTCTTGTCAATCTCTAGGAACCCTTCGATAGGGAGAGTAGGGAACTCTATTCCGAAGCGTCCAAAAAAAGTGCCTGGAGAAAAAAAAAAAGAAGGAGCGAGTGGTCTTTGAAGGCACGTAAATTGTTTCTTGCAAATTGCAAAATGTTCTTTCCCTCCTCGATTTTTTTCTACGCTGTGAATGGGAGAAGTGTATAGATATTTTCTGTGTTCCAAGCAGGCAATACTTAAGACATCCTGTCGGCATAGGGGCCTCACCGATGGAATGTCTGAGCTGTCCGTCAGTGCCAACATGGCGGTTCGAGAGGGAGCCATGGGGTTCGGCCGTTACTGGCTTTGGTTGCTAGCGACGCTGCAGGCGGTAAGAAGCCCCGTTTGAACGAGGAGAGTAGAGACGATGAGTTTAGGGAGCGGCCAAAGGGGGTCTTGAAGCGAACCTATTTCTGCTCATTATTTTTACTCTCTATTCCTTCGACTTCCCGGTCGGGTCTAAAAGGTTCCAATATGAAGATGCATTTGGGGTATTATTATTTTTTTTAAAGTAAAACGTTGAGCTGGATACGGTCTTTGCTATACTTCAGTTAAACCCGTTGAAATGAGCGTAAAGGTTTGTCGTGAGTTTACTCGAATAAGGATTCTAAACCTTTTTTCAGTATCATTATTTCGGTGTTGGCCATCGGCTAAACAGAGAACTTCCTCATTTTTAATTTTTAGTCTTGCTACGGAACATATTGGGGGGGGGGGAATTAACTTGAATACACATGGATTCTTTGCAACAGATATCTTGGAAGTCAGGCTAATAGAACTTTACATAATACTTTAGATTAATTTTTATTCGTGTTGTTAATTTGTGCACAGGTAATCCTCAACCTACGACCACAATGGAGCCCAAAATTTATGTTGCTAAACGTTTGAGAAATTTGTTAATGGGGTTTTGATCCATTTTACAACTTTGCTTGCTGCTGTTGTTAAGTGAATCACTGCAGTTGTGAAGTTAGTAACACGGCTGTGAAGTGAATCTGGTTTCCCCATTGATTTGCTTGTCAGAAGATCGTAAAAGGGAATCACATGACACTGCAACTGTCATAAATGTGAATCAGTTGTCATCCAAATATAAATCACGTGATCGCAGGGATATTGCCACGGTTGCAAGTGTGAAAAATGGTTATAAGTCACTTTTTTCAGTGTCATTGTAACTTCAAATGGTCACTAAATGAACTGCTGTAAGTCAAGGGCTACATGTACCTCCCACCATTCCCCAAAACACTCTTTGAAATGATTACATCTTTAATTTCCAGACTAAAATCACATGCATAGTTTCTACTTCTCTGTACACAGTATGTTTGCTCCATGGGACTAGATGGCTTATAGATGAGCAGTAAAAAAAATACTAACAGCCAGTTAAAACAAAAATAAAAAACCCAGCCAATTATATATAGTAACTGAAGCTATGACAATGGCATTAAAGGCTTGGGAAATAAATAAAAAAGCAGTTCTAAGGTTTTGTGACTTGACACACCCATCCTAGGAGCCTTTGTAACTGGGTAAATCTCCCATCACCAGCATAGTAGCAATTTTTATGGGCACTTATACTATTTTTTCATCCTTACTTACTGGTTTAAAGCTCCATATTCAACAAAAAAACTTTCCTGGATGCCTTTCGTCTACTCACTAGCCCTCAATCCAGTTTGACTTGCAAGGCAATTATGAAAATAAAAAAGCAGTTGAGCCTCCTATGAGGAACAAGATAAGCATTTAATTGCTAAATCAAGAACTTAACACCTCTGCACAAATTCATGTTACCATTGTGAAAAGTTGAGCTTTCCAATATATGACTCCATAAGCTGATTCTTAAACCACTATGAGCTCTTAGCTCGTATATTAAGCAAAACTAAAAGGGAACAAGTTATAGTTAGTACAAATTGCAAATCTGACAGATAGGATAAATACAATACTTCCTGTGTCAATAATCCTCACACAGTAAATTAGTAAATATGCTTCCCTTTTACCTGAGTCCTCTCAAAAGAGTAATCATAGGTTTTCTGGTTTGTAGTGGGAAATGGACAACCTTGAAACGATGGTATTTAGAAATTCGTACTATGGACACTGAAATGTTACAAATACCTATGTTAAAGGAATTGCATAAATCTTATTTGATTTCAGATATCTGCTTATGGAGCAGAATTATCATCGGAGGCTTGCAGAGATCTTGGCTTTTCCAGCAATTTGCTGTGCAGTTCTTGTGACCTTCTTGGCCAATTTGGTTTGAATCAGTTGGATCCATTCTGCAGAAAGTGCTGCCAAGAAGAAGTTCAATCTGAAATTAGAAAGGTAGGTTTCATTGTCATGTTTAAATATCTTAGCTAAAATGTGTTTTAACTTTCCTGTTATATTATTTATGCTGAAACTTTTTATTTAATTTTAATACTGTAATTTTTGGCAACAAAAGTTTATTGACATCATTTGTTAAGATGTACTGATTTTCCTAATACTTCAAGGTCAAACATGCCAGCAGTCTTTCTGTATTTGTAACAGGGACATTGTTAAATTTGAGCAAAATGAAATACAATCAGTTAGTTGTTAGACTAAATACAATCAGCTGAAGAGAAAGCTGAACAGATTGCAGTTGTTAGCATATCAAGAGTACATTGCTGTTTATGGGAAATGTTTGTAGATTTTGTTAAATAGCTAATTATATTTACTTTAAAATACAAAATACCAGCTCACGGCAAAAATCAACTATTTGTTGATATTGTAATAAATATATTGTTTACTGTGCATGTTACAACAGATTTGAAGAGTATTTTTCCTATCTGAAGGGAGGAAAAATACCTGTTGTATTTCAGAACCGGATATTTCAATTATGGCTTGTAATGAACTATTTCTGTGTAACTGTATTTGCTGCCATTCAGGAGAACCCAACTATTTACTGTATTTTTCAGAGTATAAGATGCACTTTTCCCCCCCTTAAAAGAGGCTGAAAATTTGGGTGCGTCTTATACTCTGAATGTAAATTTTTGGAAGCTTTTTTTTAGCCCTAAGGAGGCACTAGCGAGTGAAGCGATCTCAGTGCATTACCTGCTTTTTTCATTGCTTCTCCCTCTCAGCTGTGCTTTAGAAGCCGTTTTTTATCCCCAGGCAGGTGATAAAAAGCATGCACGCTCAAAACCAGCAAACTAATGTGCTGAAGCTCACCAGACTAAGGACACTAGCCAGATAAATACCTGGTAGAAGATTTTTTTTTCTATTTTCCTCCCCAAAAACTAAACTGCATATTATACTCCAAAAAATACGGTATATGATTATTGGTAATAGTTCTCACATTGGTTTGAAATCAAAATGTATTGTTTTCATTCTTAAAGCATCTTGTGAGTAAAAGCTTATCAGATGCCACATAACTAAATGCAATTAAAAACATAATATTTATTAGTACAATAATGAAATATTTGCAAAAAAGTAATTTATCTTGTGCTGAACCAGAGTGATAAGAATGTAAAGTCCTCTTGTGTCAATGAAAAATGGACCAATAGGATAAAATTTAAGCACCTTTTCTATCTGGAAGACAAGGCTTAAAATTTCTTTCTGTCCTATGCAGGAAGCTGTGTCCCTTCAACCACACACATTGATTTTAGCATACTATTTAAAGCAGAGGTCACTGTCATGATAATGAATATTAAGAACCTATATATTAAAAATAGAAAATTAATATACTGGTACTATGAAATAGTTCAAATTGGAAATTATCCCAGGGTTTTTACCCTTCATGATATGGGAGATAGGTTGCTATTTTACTCTATTTGAAGCTAAAATCTCTTTACTATGAATTGGGCAGTAAGTTATTCTCCCACTCTACACAGGGAGAAATTGATACCATATTCTTCCTGCATAGAGCGGCATTGTCTTTTCTCATAAAGTGAATGCTAATCTATGAGCTCTTGTTTCTTTTTCCCTATATAAATTGCATGTCAAGCAGCACGATCAGTACTTTACCAATCAAGTTAATGACAAATGGAAATGTAAGGAAGAGGCTAGGGAATTTTTGATGACCTTTTAGCAATAGCAATAGCACTCCAACTTTACAGCACTCTCTGGGAAGTTTACAGTGTCTGCATACTGCCCCCAACAATCTGGGTCCTCATTTTACCGGTCTTAGAAGGATAGAAGGTTGAGAAACAATTCTTAACAGGATTGAACTCCATGCGGTGAGCAAAGTTAGAAAGCACTACTGCTTTCTAACCATTACACCACCAGGATACATTTCTTTTCTTTTCTTTTCTTCTTGGCTCAACTCTGTGGGCCTTCTCATGGAAGAATCAAATCATCAAATCTAGTGTGATGAGAAAGGTATCTATTGCATGCTAATTTAATAAAGTTAACAGAATGAGGCAAACATCAAGAGAGTACAGAGCACAATTAACACAATTTGGATAAGAGAATAGATCAACAATGCATTGGTTCATTACTGTGATTATCATTTTTATTGAGACACATGAATACATGAGAAAACATGGTGCTGAATGGATTTGTTTATAGAAGAGGATGGGATATGGGATGAAGAGATAATTGTAACCTTAGATGTGGTAGAGTGTAAAATTTGTTTACGCATGTGATGAATATTGGAAGTCACTTTTGTATATATTTTATATTTCTTTATTCTTACTTTTTCCTTTCCTCTCTTTATTTTTGCTTTTCCTTTGCACTTTATCCTTTCTGTACTCTTTCTTTGAGTTTAGTTTGTATTAGATTTTATTATTATAATTTTTATTTTTATTAAAATTTGATATTCTTATATTAAAAAATCATTCATGGAAAACAGCTATTAACATAGCTTCATGTACTAGCTAGTTTATTGTTATCTCTATATAGTATTATAATTCTTCCAGCAGTATCTTTCTTTTAATCCTTCTACATGACTGTATTTAAAACTATCCCTAATGTATTAAACTGGATTTTAACACATAATAGTATCCAAATAATGATATCAAATCAAATCAGTGCTACACAATTATATGCCCCTCAGTAATAATTATTGAAAAGCCATGTCTTCGTGAGATCTATCCAGTGAAGCTATTCAACATAGTTGTGATCATTACATTGTGAAGCTAGTTAACTGTGCTGTCATCTTATATGAATGCGGTACAGAATGCGGCCGCGCGGGGGATTATGGGAGCGACGGGGCGCTCCCACGTGACACCTCTCCTGCGTGAGCTGCATTGGTTGCCGGTTGACTTCCGGGTGCGTTTCAAGGTGTTGGTAATCACCTTTAAAGCGCTCCATGGCTTAGGACCAGGGTACTTACGGGACCGCCTTCTGCCACCAATTGCCTCCCACCGGCCGGTTCACTCCCACAGAGAGGGCCTCCTCAGGGTGCCGTCAGCCAGACAATGTCGGCTGGCGACCCCCAGGGGGAGAGCCTTCTCTGTGGTAGCCCCCACCCTCTGGAACTCCAGAACTGAGAACAATTGCTGACCTCCGGACTTTTCGTCGGGCTCTGAAGACTTATCTCTTTCAACTTGCCGGACTTGCCTGATCCCTTCTATTTTTAAAAATTTTTAGAACTTTTATCTGTTTTTAAACTTTCAGCCTAATTTATATCTGTTTTAGTATGATTTTAACTTTTTTGTATTGGTTTTTAGTTGGCTGTTCACCGCCCTGAGTCCGTCAGGAGAAGGGCGGTATATAAATTTAATAAATAAATAAATAAATATACTCTTTAATTAAAATTATCCTATCCCCTCAGTCAAAGGTATCATCTGGTGCTGACAAATATATTTTTAAACTTTTTTAAAAATATATTAATGATATACAGGTAGTATTCAACTTATGACCAATCACTTAGGGATTGTTCTAAGTTACATCTAACCCCAAAAAGGGGACTTACAACCCAAATTTAAAAAATCCAATGGTCAGGCCGTCTCCATCATCACATGACCAAACTTCAGGTGCTCAGCAATACAGCCTCCTTCGTGACCATTTGCAGCATCCCGTGGTCACATAACCACACTTTACATCATTTTTGCCAAAAAAAGTGGCATTTCCAATTCTCAGCAAAAGCACCTCCATGTTTAATCACTGAACAACTGCAGTGATTCATCTAACGACTGCTGCAGAAAAAGTTATAAAATCTGATTGGTCACATGACCAGCCCATTTTACAACAGGAACCACCTACATAATAAGAAAGCTCATTACAATTGCACATTAAGGACTACCTGTATTTTATTAAACATTTTTATTTTTTATCTGAATTATAATAACGCAATTTTAATGTATTTTAAATTACACAATAAAAAGGTGATTTGGAAAGGCAACAAAGACCTTTTAAGAATAAGCACCACCATCCACCCATATTTTAGAGCAGGATGTAGATTTCATAGTTTGAAATGTTGACAGATATCTCAACAGATGTTTGATGGATTAAACCCTTTTCATTATGTACTTATTTAATCATTGAGCAATTTTGAGCATGTTGACCTTTATTTCTCCTCTCCACATTGGAGCAGACTTCTGCATATACATCCGTTGCTGGATCAAGGAATGTATGCAGGATAAATCAGGTGCATTTTGGGATCTATGTGCTCATGTTCCTACTAAGCTATTCAAACAAGTTAGCACACAGTTAGAGTTCTGGCTCTGGAGTTCCATGATTCCCAGTAAGTGCTAAGGTATCTCCTTTCGTATCAAGGAAGACTAAGATTTTATCCCCTTCATACTGCATCGCAGAGGAAATGCTAGACATTAAGTTTTCTCTGTTTATAAGAGAAAAGGAAGGAAAATATTTCACTTGTAACAAATAGTTACAAAAATTTATCCTGACTCAGATGCATTTGTACCAAGCAGTACATTTCATTACTTTCAGTGTCTGGAACGCTTAGCTTCACTTTCAGGCTATTTTAAAAGCTTTCTTTTTCAACATTACTTTTAGACAGTCGCATATTGTAAGCCTCTTTTTCAGTAGCATAAAATAATGCTGGTTTCTTGAAAAGTAGAAGGGTGAGGAGGCCAAAGTAATCCTGCTTCAAAGTATAGGAAAAAAATGCCAACACTTTGCAATTGATTTAAACAGCCACACTTTAAAAGCCTTCATTTTCCTATATCTGATCATATTAAAAACAGTACTCTCAATTATAAATGAATATGTTAATCAGAAACCATTGTTCTAAATGGTTATAGACTGGCATATAAAACAGACTGGCATCCAGAGGCATATAACAATTCAAAATGTTCCCAGGTTTATACAGCCCATTTAAACAACAATATAATTGTTTAAATGGTGAGATTTCCATACAAAATTAATAATGCTTGTATAGCTTTTTCAAAATGATTACCTTGAAAGTGTTTGTTGAAAACAGTATGAAAATATATTAAATATCTAAAATAGAGGCGCGCACACACACACACACACAGCATACACATATAGCATCAACCTTGTGAGTTCTCAAGTTTCCTCTTTCCGCTACATATTCAAAATTTCATTTTTAATGTGGACCAGTGTGCTCACAGTAAAAAAAATGACAATAAATGTTATCTTATCTTAAAAGTTACCTTATATAGGTAATCCTCAGTTTGCAATCGGTCGTTTAATGCTTTACAACTCATATGTAACCTTAGAAAGGGCAAAAAAGTTACTAAATTGGTTTACATTTTTTGTGATGACATTGGATGTAATTTCTTTTCTGTACAGCCCATAAAGACATTGTAAGACATTGGCGCCACACTCCCCCTCTTCCCGCCCCCGCCACCCAGTCACAGTGCTTTTCCACTGTGCTTGCATTTCCAGTGCTTGCAACTGGTTGCATTTACAACCAGTTGCTAAATGCCTTGTAATCATATGGTCATTATTTAATCCTCCCCTCGGTATAGGTAGGGGAAATCCTCCCATGCACTGAAGGAACCTCAAATCTGGTGAAAATACTTGCAAAGCTGGCATTCTGTGAAGTGGTACATAAGTCTTAAGTGCTATTGCTACTCTGAAAGACTTTGGGCAGTTCCATTGAGAAGGATGCTAGCAAGAGGAGAAAACTAAAATCTCTGAACCTTCAGGGTTCTGAAACATTGACTCTCAGAGTTTCTACATGCCAGTGGATGCCAGGTCACCCAGGGCCTCCCTCAACCCCCGAGATACCCCACACGACCACTTAAAGATGGTAATGACTCAAAACCAGATTTCCAAGCTCAATTATAGATATACTGTAAGTCAAGGACTACCTGTACACACAGATACTATTCTGTTCTGAAAAAGTTAAAACCTGCCGGACAATTCTGTTTTCAGTCTTGTAAGCGACCATCTGGAAAAGAAAATCTTAGCATTAAAGCAAATTCATGTGTTGACTTTGTTGCACTTTTGAATTGACTCCCCTTCCCCTTTTTTTTTTATTAGTGGCTGTCACCTCTTTTGGAATTACCTATTTCCTTTAATTAAATATATTCTTTTACATTGCATTTTCTCATTTCTAAAAATCCAGTAGTTTCTGACATTCTTCACTGTTAGAACTCGATTTTTAAAAAACCGTCAATCCAGTGATTACCCTTCTATTTTGTGTATGTACACATGTACATATGAATAAATCTAAGAAGTCTGTTCTCTGCTAATTGGCTCATGTGGTTTCTGAAATGGAACAAGTGTGTGAATGAACTTTTCCCAACAATTTTCTTCAGAAAGATCTAGCTGGCTTTTAAAGCAGAATGGCTGCCTCTTTCTTGGACAACAGGAAACACTGAACTGAAACAGAAAGCCAAATTCCAGCTGTGAGTCCATTCACAAACAGGCTTCTGTGTCCTCTCGCTTTTGAACCGCCTCAGAATTCAGCACATGAATTTTTTTGTTGTTGTTTTTTAAACATAATGCTCCTTTTTATTTTTGTATGCTGTGTCAGATCTCGGCAGATTGTAATCAAGATGCATGCTCATATGCATATTCTCATATGCGTGCTTTTTTTAAAAGGCAAGGGCTGAAGCAAAACAGATGGTTGCTTGCTCCTAGTGCTTTTCAAGGCTCCATAATGAATTTCTCATGACAAATCTCCTCTGTTTCCCTATTCTGGGAAGGAGAAAGCATACTGGCACCATTCTTCAAATCATTGTAATGGCGACTTCGTGTGAAGCCTTCTTCTGTTCTTGGACAGAATCTTTGTCAGCCCAAAGGCTATTTTGTGTATATATTTTTCTCTTTTTGCCTAATGGTCAACTCTCAACAGCTGCTTTGAAGCAGCTTTCCATTCCAAGTTTCCATCATTGACCTGACTTTGGGGCTACTATGGAAAGAGATTAATACTGTAGCACAGCAAATGATATGCATGTTGAAGAGTGGCCTGAGAATGCCAAGAAACTGAGTGAGATACTTAGTAAAAGTACTCTTTTACTCGATCAGTATTAATACCGTATTACAATATAAGGAAATTATTTTTACAAAGTTTCTGTAATTTCACTCTTCCAATAGTATAGCATAGCATAGCATAGCCTTTATTGTCATTGTACATCATGTATACAACAAAATTGGTTATAAATGCTATCTTTCAAAAACAAAGCAAAACAAAAGCACCCCACCCCTATCTATGAAGGGAATAGATAAGAGGGATAGAAATACTTGAAAACAGATCTTTGAGAATAATTTAAACCAAGTTGCCATGAAGAGCTGCCAGTTCCAGCAACTGATAATATAGTAGAATGTGTTTAGTGCTTTAGGCTAGTGTTACTTGCATGACCTGATTTAGCTTCATTTTAAAGTCAGTTTCATTCTGCTATGGTAATTAAAATATAGCTGTCACCTTAAAGGATTCTGACTCTAATTCTTTGTTTCCTTTAGACTGTGTGCCCCTGGGCTTCTGCTGCAGGCTTTATCAAAATAGTAGTCACTGCAAAACAGACAGATTGTCTTAGTTATGGCAAGGTCAAAGGGGATTCCCCTTCCCATTGTTCTTCATTTTTTTATACTTTCATCCCAGATAAAATGTTAATATTCTCTTGAAAGTTTAACTGTTAGATCAGAGATACAGTAAAGCCTTGATATTCAGCCACCGTATCGTCAGTGATCCTATGAAGAAGAGGAGGAGGAGGAGGAAGTCCTGTAATAAGGCTAGAAATGTGACAGGTTCAATCTAGAATTAGGAAATGAGGGGTCCTTCGTGCTTTCTGAGCTTGGTTGTTTCCTTGTAGATGTTTCATTACCCACGCTAGGTAACATCATCAGTGGTAATAATGAATGAGATTTCCTTACTAGCACTGATGATAAGGACCAAGGACCCCTCATTTCAAATTTGAGCTACAAATACAGGTAGTCCTCGAGTTTCGACCACAATTCAGCCCAAAATTTCTGTTGCTAAGTGAAACATTGGTTAAGTGAGTTTGACCCATTTTACGACTTTTCACAGGTGTTAAGTGAATCATTGTATTTGTAACATAGCTGTTAAGTGTACTTGCATTCCCCATTGACTTTGTTTGTCAGAAGGTCACCAGAGGGGGAATCCCATGACCCTGGGACACGGCAACCATCATAAATATGAATTGGTGGACAAGCATCAGAATTTTGTGACCATGGAGAAGCTGCAACGGTCATAAGTCCCTTTTTTCAGTGTCCTTGTAACTTTGAACTGTCGTTGAACTGTTGTAAGTCGAGGACTATCTGTATTTTCCTTTATCAGTAGTATGAGGAAAGGCCAGGACTTTTGTTTCTTGTCTTTTCATCCCAGCTTCATTCTTAGCTTGAACTTTATTCCTCTTCTTCCTTTGAAATTTACTTACAGTTTTATCTTCATCTCAGTCCTGTGCAGTAGATGATGCATAGTTAAAACGTTGAATATTCTGAGATGACTCTGTTAGCTTCATAGTTGTATAGGGATTTGATCGTGCATCTCTCAGGTCCTGCAATCAACATTCAGCTCAGAATTCGAAGCTCTCTTGGAGTTGGTTTACCTTATCCGTTATTCATGAATCTGCCAGGATTTCAGAAGAGATCATTTAGTGAAATATAGAAATAAATATAAGCTTAGACTTCTAAATTACGATGAAATTCAAGACGCTAGTTTTAAAATGCTTATATTTTATTTTTAATGAGAAGACATGTGTCAGCTATAGTAAATGTCTGGTTTAAAGGAAAGACTGATCCAGGCACAGAGATGCCATTGAGCAAGAATTAAGCATTTCCCAGTCTCGCTGATTTCAATGGAACATTTAGCTTTCAGATCTAAACTTCCCTCCTGAGTACATATTTAGGATTTAGCTGTTAAAAATCTGCATAACTCCCCCTTTGAAACCAGAAGGATTTAAATATACCTGATGTCAATGTTTTTGGATATACAGCATTGGATAATTTTCCAGTGATACAAATAATAAAATACAAATATCTGTTAAGTACCTTTGAGTAAGTCTTCTCTTTTATCTTCGTTTCCAAAATGCCATGCAACATTTTCATTGGTATGTTTTAGCTGCTTGGTCCATTAATATCTGCATTTTGGCTCCATTGCGTTAAATTTATCTCTCTGATAATAACAGATCCACATGCATTTTCTTGTAAACGTGTTGCATTATTAAATGAAATCATGTTCATGATTTTATACGTCAGCCCTTATATCTTTTGCCCTGTTAATTCCTTTACCTGGAAGGCAAGGGATTCCCAAGAGTAATCACTGAAAAGATCACAAGGGTAATCTGGCAGTTTCTAAGGCTTTTTTGCCTGTGTGTTATGTTCCCTAGGTTTTGTGCTTCCCCACCCAAGGGGAATGGAACAGTAGGCAGCACAGTAATGCTGTTCAAAAGCACTACTAACCATACCATGCTTGAACTAGGTTGGAATAGGTTTAATTGGTTTATCCCGATGAAATGAATTGTGTATTTTATAGTAGCATTGGGTCAGGATACACTGACCTCATTAAGACAACACACAAAACAAAGTGGAACAACAGCACCTGGGTAAACATTTTAAAACATTAAATGCTACTCAAAATAATCTGTCTCTAAAAATGCAGTGATGGTTGGGAGTTTCACTGAAAAGTCTATCTCCAGGTACACATTAGCCTAACATAAGCCAGAGAATAGAACTCTCGACCCTGATCTAAGCAGTTGTGCAGGTTCATATATGTATACAGGCAGTCCTTCAGCTAATATGGATTTACACCTTAGAAGGTTTGAATCTCAAATGAAAACTTTTAATTGAATTCTGAAACAGACAACAGTAGCCATTGTCACAAATAGCAAATCATTATGATCTGACCACTTTGTGCTATGAGTGTACAGGTAGTTCTCAGGTTACAATGCCCCTCATTCATTTAGTGAGCATTCAAAGTGAAAATGCTACTGCGTGAAGGGGCTTACAACTGGTCCTCAAAATTGTGCCTGTCATAGGTTTCCCGCTGTGCCATGATCATGATTCAGGCACTTAGCAACTCACAATTACTGTGGTTGAAATGCCCTGCAGTGATGTGGTTATCATTTATGACCACCTCTGCTGGCTTCCCGAGAAGCAAAGTCAACGGGGAAGCCACCAGAAGGTCACAAGTTTTTCCTGCTGCTTTTTCTTGCAAGGAGCCCCCAGGCAGCATGGGGATCTCATATTCTGTAGCTCCCACCTGTCCATTTTCTGTAGTGCCCAGCCGAAACACTTGCACTCCATAGTGCTGCCCCGTAGCATTCATTCCCTCCTGTACTTTGTAATACCTCACCTCACTCTACAGCACCTCCCTACTATGTCTGCCCATAGTACCAACCCACCTATAGCTCTTGCCTGTCAGCTGCTTGCCTGGATGTGATTTTAGTGCCTCTTAATACAAAACAGTCATGCAAAGTCCTCACTTAATGATGGCAACAGGGACTGCCAAGACTATGTTGCTGAGCAGTACAGTCAGGTGAACACTTTATAACTGAATCCTTTAGTGAAGGAAATTGCCTTCATAACCCAAGGACTACCAACCAAGACTTGCATGTTATATTAGTGGCAGTTTCCATGCTCTCTTCAGCGGGTCACAGAACATACTATTGTAATGAAATAAATTCAAGGCATGTGTTGCTGTGGCTATGTTCCCTTTTTAGGTAATTTTCAAATCAACCTACAATGGTTTTAAAAATCATAAATGTGCCAGAATTTTTGATAGGGTAAACTGAATTCAGTGGTATGATTATCACTCTATCTAGAATGGCATCTAAATAAAATTCTCATTAAGTATGTTAGCTCTGTTCCTTCCAATTTTTTTCCCTAGACATATGCCATGGGTTTCAGTGTCTCCTACGGGAATGTTTGCTCTGCATAATTTTTGCATGAAATGGATACAGCGTCGGCAGATTTTTTAATGGTAATGTGCAGAATGTGCAATCTTGCACAACATTAGTAAGTTAGTGATTTATTTAAGGTGTTCTTTATTCTCGGTAAACCAAATCCCTGAATAGAAAATTCAGGCACATGTATCAATTATCTTGGTAATTTTTTCTATTATGAATATATATAAAATTAAATTGATGCTTCACATGATGAGCAATAGTATTGGATCGGGTTATTACTATGTGTTGCTTATCTCTTAACAGCTCTATGCAGGAGCAATCCTTGAAGTGTGTGGATGAAAATTGGGGAGGTTCCCTCAGGTTCAGGGTAAGTGAAATTGCAGTATTTCTTTTCCAAAATCAGTGACATTACACCCCATCATTTGTTTAGATCCTGAAGGAATGTCTAGTCTGACACAGTATGCGCATATACTCAAATAATTTATAAGGGATGGTCACTTCAGTTGGGATTTCCTCCAGAGTCTGAACTCTTGTTCCTATCAGTACTAGAGAGCATGACCAGTGATGAAGTCTAATAGGAGTTGTAGTTCAGTTTTTGTTTCGTTTTTTACATTTCTTTCCCAGAATCCATGTAGTAATATTTTTCCATCCCATCTTAATTCGGGTTTCCTTTCTTGAATTAAAAACTGCCAGTCACTCTTCAACTTTCTTTTCTCCTATCAGGAGTGTGGGGAGATGAGAATTTTGCTGTTCACTTTGCTGATAGAAACCGAATCAGAAGGATTTAGAGGGAAGTTGCCGAGGCCTTGAGTTTTTCTCTTGAATATGCAGTAGCTTTATATACATGCATATAGTGTGTGGGTTTTTAAACAGCCGCATCACATTCTACTTCATTTTTATATAGATTTGCCAGTGCACGCACAGGGAGACAGATACGTGTAAATGGCTTTCTATCTCCCACTTTCCAGCTTTCCCTTCCTTGCCCTGACTATTTTTAAAATCTCTCTCAGTCGAAATCATTCTGTCAATGCTAATTGAGAGATGGCTGTTGGAAACACAATAACAGGGTGGGAGGGGGTTGCTGGCAGCTGTAAGAATGATTGCTTCAGGGTACTATTATTCCTGACATGAGAAGTGGTGCAAATATTAAATAAATTAAATAAATAACGAAGAGCGTTTTCAGAGTCAGAAACAATAGAAATAGAAGAAAAGAGTAGCACCGGTAGCGCCTGCATGTTGCAAAGCAGGAGCAAGAAGACATTTTTCTTTGCAAACGTTTAAAAAGATTTCTAAGAAGTGTTGGGTGTAAAAGATTTTGTTACAGTTGTTCTATTCAGCATCTCTAAGGTCTTAAATTGCAGCCAGCCATTTCCTAGGGAAGAAATACTGGTTTTGTTCTGAGGGCTTTATTTGTTTCTTACATGTCACTTGAATTACTATAATTGAACATGGGGCTAGATGAAGGTCATTCTGTTGCTTCAAAAGATGGAATATTTTTAGATTGTTTTGGACTATATAGTTTGAGCCAAGACACTCAAGGCATTATTATTATTTTTTTACTTTTATCTGGTGGGACCCACTTGTTTCTTTGCTGAATATCCCAAAACTGGGGCATTTGTTTTCTGTTCTGCACATTGATTATTTTTATTTTTTTATAATCATTCTTTCTGTTTAACTGGAAAGTCTTGATACAGGAATAGCTGTGTCAAATTGAGTCTGGAGAGATTCTCAGTCCTCCACGTCATGATTGTGCCAAAGGTGCTTTTTCAGGGGGCAACTGAACTGTCTTGTTTTTTCTTTTGAAAACATTTCACTTCTCATCCAAGAAGTTTCTTCAGCTCTGACAGGATGGTGGGGAATGGAAGGATTTATATTCCTTGAAGACAGCTGGTCATTTGCATCCTTTTAGAGGGTCACTGAAGCACTTGGAGATTTACCTGTGTCCTCAGGGTCACCTGAGTAGTGCTCCTGGTTCCTGTAGTCTGCAATTTGTTTTCCTCTGGAAACCCATTCTTGCTCCCACACCATTCAAAGGGTGTTTGTCCCAAGTTGTATAGCTAAAAGTAGAGATTCTCAGTCATCCAGGTCATGGTTGTCCCAAAGGTGCTTTGAGGTTTCATTTCTCTCATGAGAAGCGAAATATCTTCAAAGAAAAAACAAAAAAGTCCAGTTGCCTCTTGAAAAAGCACTTTTGGGTGTATCAAATTGAGTTGCTGATCTATGAACATTCGTATAACAACTTCTGCATCATTCCACTCCAGAAATTAACATTTAATTATTTTACCTTATCTATAACAAAGCAAAATGATCTCTTTGCTGAGTTCATCTTTTAAAATAACAAAGTAATACTGAGATTTGAAATACTTTCTCAACAGACAACAGTATTTTCCTGCTCACAAAAATCATGACTTTTTTAAAAATTTCAATCTCTTGTTTTAGCTGAGCAGTATTCTTCAGGCCCACCAAATTGGGTTTATCTTTTGCAGTTTTTGGAATTAGAGCAGTGGCTTCTCAAACAGATTGTTTACAAAAGATGATTTTATGGTTACAAAATTAGTTATTTTAAGGTTAAATAAATGGCTGTCTCTGCACTAACTCAGGAGTGTTCATCTGGCTGGCATCTGGAGTCTTCTCCATCATCTGCTTGGTCCTTCTTTTAGCTGGAGATGTCAGAAATTCAACCTGGACCTGCAGTGTGCAGATTTAGCATTGAACTTTGACCCCTCCATTTCTGGTTTTACCGCTGAACTGTAGGTTTTACCAACATCTGATATGGAAGCACTCCATCAGAGGTTTCTCCTTACTTCTGCCAACTTTTTGTTCTTTTTTTAATTGTCCCGTTGTTTTCTGTCTCTGTTCTATCAATTGAGTAAAAGTTCAGTCTACTGTATTATAAATTGGTAGACAACAGTAGAAACGTTGCCCTTCTTCTTCTTCTTCTTCTTCTTCTTCTTCTTCTCCTCCTCCTCCTCCTCCTCCTCCTCCTCCTCCTCCTCCTCCCCCTCCTCCTCCTCCTCCTCCTCCTTCTCCCACCCTTATTCCAAAAACTTCCTTTCACACATGGACACACATCACTTCTGCCTGAAACATGCATATCCACCTGAACCTAGCTGTTAAATGTGTGGAATATTTTGTACAAATATCTTGTCAATTCTGCGTCCATTTCCTCATTTTAACCTGTTGTTGTTATGACCCAAGTTCATTGCTTCTGTGTTAGGACAAATATATCTTTTCTTTCAATCAAATCTCCATTTATTGTAGTGGAAATGGCATTTTTCATCTAGCATTTTTCCTTTTTTAAATTAAAATTCTTTACTGCTTATTCATCCTCAGATCAATATTGAGAATGTCTCAACAGAAAATAAAGCAGGTTGTTTACTGCCTCTTTTTTAATCCAGAAGGTGCCTCAGTTCATTTTTGCTAGTGTGAGGAAGCTGCCAACTCTACAATATGTCTTAGAGTTTTGAATTGACATCAGACAAAGCCAGAGATCAGCATTGTTATTTCTATCATTCTATTTCACTTTGTTCTTGGCATAGTGAGGTCTGGTCTGCTAATGTTCCTGAAAAAGCAAAAGAGAAATCTGTCTACAAAGAAATATCTTTGAGTTGATGAAATGTTCCATACCACTGTGATAAACATTGCAAGTTTTTAATCCTTCAGTCAACAAAGCAGATTTGCATCTCATCTGGATAACTTAATGCTGATCTCCCAGATTGCTGCAGAGTTTACTCATTGCATTACACATAATAGGATTTATTTGGATTTGATTTAGTGCACTGTGTGAACTTAGCCATTGTGGTTGATATACCATACTTCATCACTTCGCATTATATATAAATCCAGCCAATGTTTGTGAAATGAAGGGAACAAGAGCCCCCCCAAAAATTTTCCCCAAACATAGCTTCTTTTCCAACCCATGTTGTAAAACATCCTCTCTTAAACAGCAGCGTCCAACCTTTTGGACACCAGGGACCAGTTCTGTAGAGAAAGGTTTTTCCGCCGACTGGAGGGGGTGTGGTTTGCATGCTACCTGCATCCTGCGGATGGGGCTTTGTTTGTTTGCACAGATCAGTTGTTGGCATGCCACCAGTCCACGGACTGGGAGCTGGCGACCTCTGCTCTAAAAGCTGATTTGATCCTCTTAGCAATGGTTTCCCAAAGGTTTGTGAAGGTTGAACATTTTTAAATGTTTGAGTGCTACCTGGAATTGGCTTTTATTTGTTCATGTATTATTGTTTCTTGATTATTATTTTTTAGTTTGATTATTTAGCTTTTCTGATAATGGTCATTTCATTACTTTTTCGAAGACTGCTATGAGACAATTACAATTCTATGGCATATAAGTAAATTTAAGAAATAAATATCTGTGGATTATTCAGCAGACTTTTGTTAAGTCATGGTTTAGTGTTATATATAAATCTAGCCAAATAACTAACACATGCAGGGGCCCAGATTTCCTGATGTTACTGTCTGCTTTCTGTACATGCAGGTGACTTAGCATTCATACATTGGCCAGGACAATAGACTAGAATACTATGGCTATGAATATACTATACCATGTTTCCCCCAAAATACGACCGAGTTTCATATTAATTTTTGCTTCAAAAGACACGTTAGGGCTTATTTTCCAGTTAGGGCTTATTTTTGGGAAAATATAGTACTAAATGTGTCCATCTGGCTGATGATATTAACTGGGACTTAAATTTTTGGGGTAGGGCTTAAATTGCAAGCATCTGGCAAAATCATGCTAGGGCTTATTTTCCAGGTAGGTTTTATTTTTGGAAAAACACGGTAGTATAGTTAGTGCTTAACATACGACTGCAATTAAGCTTGTAATTATGGTTATAAGTCGTGGCAGACATTAAGTGGGCCATCATGTGACAGTGCCCAATTTTACAGCCTTTTTTGTGGCAATCATTGCAGTTGTGGTTGCTAAACGAACACCATGGTCCTAAAACAAAGCCATCTTCTTCAGTGGTCATTGTTTTCTAGAAATGAGCAGTAAACGCTGGAAACCAGCCTGTCAAAAATTACAGTCATGTGACTGCAGAACACTGCAAGTCCACGCCAAGTGCCCAAAATAAATGAGACCCATCAGAATTGGGTCATAAGTAGCTTTGGGAAGGTCCATCATAACTTCAAACAGTCACTAGGGAAGGACTACTTGTAAAACATGCTTAAAATGGAAAAGAATGCATCTATATATTAGGGAGGAAAAACGAATAAGGAATTGCTATGAACACTTTAGAGTGATCAGTACAGGTGGTCCTCAACTTACAATTACAATTGAGCTCAAAATTTCTGTTGTTAAGTGAGACATTTGTTACGTGGGTTTTGCCCCATTTTACAACCTTTCTTGCCACGATTTTAAGTGAATCCCTGCAGTTGATAAGTTAGTAAGCCAGTTGTTAAGTGAATCTGATTTCCCCATTGACTTTGCTTGTCAGAAAGTCGCAAAAGGGGATCACATGATCCTTGGAACATAGCAACGGTCATAAATATATTCATATAAATATGAACCAACTGCCAAGCATCTGAATTTTGATCACATGATCATGAGGATTCTGCAAAGGTCATAACTGAAAAACAGTCATAAGACATATTTTTCAGTGTTGTTGTAACTGAATGGTCACTAAATGAACTGTTGTCTAGAACTACCTGTTGGTGCTCCCTTTTTTCAAACCTGTGGCACTAATCATAAATTCAGTGGCTGTCCATTTTCCTCAGGAGGTATTTGTTCCCCTTTAGTTATCTTTAATATGTAATGTTCAGAGTAGCATTCTAAAATCATTTTTGCCTTCCAATTAGATGTTTAAATCGGTATGTAAAAGATGAATCCCTTAATGCCTAAAAAGAGATACAGTATTTATCTGGAGAAATTAAGAAATATTTGGAATGTCTTTTTCTTTCCTTTGAAATCTAGCTTTTGTCAAGAGTGACAAGCCCAAACTGTTCAGGGGACTGCAGATTAAGGTAAGGACCTATTTTGACTGGTTTGCTACTGCCTTTTTATTTTATTTTTAATTAAAAACTCATAAAATATTTGGCATGAAGTATTATAAGACATTTAGAAACCTTTTGTACATAGAGAATGGCATTTCAACTAAACAAGGCAGGAACATGCAATTTGGGGATGGCAAGTGGGGAGGGGTGGGGCTGGGGGAGACGTGAAATATGTCTTACCTGCCTTGTAGGTCTGTCGCGTGTCTTGCCATTGTCTGCAGGCAAACATGTTGTAGGGTAAAAGAAACCTCGCGAATTCAAACTTCTCGAACTTGCGAGAAGTTTGATTTTACCCTACAACATGTTTGCCTGCAGACAACGGCGAGACACGCAACAGAGCTACAAGGCAAGTAAGATGCGCGTCTCATGTCTCCCTTGCCCCACCCCTCCCCACCTGCCATTCCCAAATTGCATCCAATTGGGGCAGGGACAGGAAGTCCTGCCATGCCTGGTGAGAGGGAGAGAAGAGATAGCAAGAAGAGCGAGCCCTGTCTCGCTCCATGGCTCTTGCTTCTCCCCTGCCCTACCTTCCATCCCGCTTGACAAAGAGATGGTGGGAAAGGGCAGAGCGGATGGGCGCAGGCTTTGGGCGTCTGGGGCTGCCGGGGGTTGCCTGGCAGAGAGGTAGGAGCGGGACAGGAGTTTGCAGGCGAGGAGGTTGGATGGATGGATGGATGGATGGATGGGAGGCGCGCAAGTGCCCAGTGAACAGCTGACAAGCGGCTGTGTTGCGCTGCCACAGCAGCACAACACAGCAGAAGCCAGGAGATGGCCACGCTCACTGTCTCCTGCACCCCCAAAATAATAAGACCCCCCTGGTAATAAGGCCAAGCCCTTATTTCAGGGTTCAAAAAAATATAAAACAGGGTCTTATTTTCGGGAAAACATGGTATCAGCTCTAAAGGTGCTAGCTGATAAATTTGCAAATTTTTTGCTCTCTTACTGTGTTTTCCCTTTTGTCCCCCTTTTTGTGGTGAACTAGTAATAGAAGGGTGGCTATAATACATAGATTCAGACAGAATATAGAGAATTCAACTATATATTTTGCATCAAAAGATGCAAATGATAGGTTCAATCAGTAATAATAAAAATAGCAACTGACTTAATTACTTGTATAAAAAAAGAAATTTAACCTTTAAGGAGGTAAAATTGTTGAACTGATACTTTCTCGATGCAAAATAACTTGTATTGATTCCATATACATTTTAAAAACATTTTTATATACAGAAATATTTTTGAAGAGTATTTATGTGATGGTATTAGAGTGGCTTCGGATTCTATTAACACCATGAGTCCAGTTGCTAAAAGATTTTCTATTGAAATTCAGTAATAAAAATAATGCTTTCCATTGAATGAATAACATAAAAGTTAGGAGTAATCTTACATCAGCAAACATCTCTCTGTTTCAGAGTTTAGCACAAATAAGAGCTGTCCCAAAATCAGACTGCACAAAGTTAGCACAAAAATATGTATTAAGCATAAATATTATTTACATACTTTATAATGCTCTTCCTCTCTGGTGTCATATTTTTGTACTTAGTAAAAAAAAAAAGTAATTTTAAATGGTTTTAACTTTTTATAAGGAAGGATTGAACAGAAGGAAAGTGGAATGTTCAATATTGCCTTTTCAAATGGGCTGTTTATCTTTTTTACTCCAAGTACAACTCTGCTTTATTTAATGGCAAAATCCGGATAATTCTGCTGAATCTAATTTTCATCTCTGGTGATGCTATTTTTTTGCAATCAGGCATAGACTTGAATTAACTAATCCAATTTTGACCATAGAGAAAGCAGTACAGGCCTGCGTTTCACTTTTTTTTCATGACATAAGTAGATCCATATTTACAACAGGCTACAATAATTAATTCAATATAAAACTGACATTTGAACTTTAGCAAGGGAGATGAGGTTTCACCATGCAAAATAGGCTGAATGTTTTTAATCCAAATAGACAGTAACCTTGGATATATTTTTTTCTTTATAGTATGTGCGTGGCTCTGATCCTGTACTGAAGCTCTTGGACGACAGTGGGAACATTGCCGAAGAACTGAGCATCCTGAAATGGAATACAGATAGCGTCGAAGAATTCTTAAATGAAAAGCTAGAACGTCTCTAAATATTTTTTCCCTTTTAAAAAGAATTGAAATCTGGATTTCTCATATTACTTTTTATCATCCTAATCTCCTCAAAGTGTGATAAATGCTGGAAAACATCCCCGTGTCGGCATTAATTTAAAAGCTATTCCGTATTACGTGGATATTGATTACAAGGAATTTCAAGCAAAGCATAGTTTACCAATCGGTAGGCTGATCAAATGACTGTCAAGTGTATTTCAATTCAGTTTTGTGGATAGAGATCCTTAATGTTAGGTTTGTTACAAATCTGATGCAAATTCTGAGAATTTTTACAATTTGAATATTTTTCATAAAGGGAACCTATTTGTCAGTTTCTCTTAATTAGGTGAATGTTCTGTGCTTGCATATAAGTGTGCATATTAATTATACCGTCACCCATTATACAATGATGAGACCTTGGTACCAAATATGTTATACTGTATTCCATCCAGCCCCACCCCCAAATACTTGCTTTGTATTTTCTGACTATTCTTTTTTTATAACTGAGAATATTCATAATGGATCCTCACTCTTTTTTTAAAAAAATGTGGTTTTGGACGGACTCATGCTGTTGAATGACTGGAAAACACTAGGGGATTGCACTTAATGATGACTACATAGAAAGCCTTAAAGAAAGGCATATGTATGTCTGATGTCACGTGTACTTTCACTAAATTATTCTATCATTTTCGCAGACATGAGTTCAGTGAAGAGGAAAATTATTTGAGAGGGCAATAAATTACTTCACAAAATATGCATTGAAGGTGTCTTTTGTTCTGTACATTGTGATTTGATGCGTTTAAATTTTATTTAATTAAATCAATCTGTATGTGCCTCATATTACGAAGGCAACTCTAAGTGACTTTGCGAACTTAACACTTTGCACCCACAGGGATGGCTTAAGAAGAGCAGACGGTTTTTCAAACAAGATAATAATACCAAAAAAAAAAAAGTTAACCTCCTGAAATACAGAATCGCCTTTTAATCTGATCAGTACCTTCACAGGCAGGTATAAAAATATCATTATTACAGCTTGAAGTACTAGTAATGATACAATAATATCAATGGACCGACAAGGGGGCCTTGAACCTGGATCAAGAAAGTAACTTGAAAAAACATCTTAAGGCAAGACCATCCTACTTCAACTGAAGATAAAGTGAGAAGCACATTCATATTTGAAAGATTCTGCTACTATCACTGTTACAATAAAAGTAATCCTCATCTATATGGCATTTTTTTTTCAGTATGGCTTACCTTACGGGCTAACAAATGGTGATCCACTCATACTGTTAGAACGGAGAAGTATTGATGTTTTGCCACCATTACAACTATATCATAGGCTCAGATAATGGATTTGTGTCCTTGTCCAGTCAAGTTCCCTCATTTTTCCAGGCGTTGGCATTCCATCAGTCATCCCTTGATTAGAGACTGACATACAGAGAGTGGTTTCTCCAGAGAAATTCTTCCAACTGTTTTCATTGTTTCTGCATTCCAGAGATCAACTAAATACCCAACTGAATTGCTTGTCAGATTGTTGAAAATTCCAAAACTGCCCACAGGGAATCTAGAGGATCCATAAGGCACCTTGGATAGATCATCTTAATTCATGTGTCTTCCCTGCAAATCACAATGGTGCCGATTAGTGTCATAGTGATCTGAAAATGATCTAACCATGACAACAAAAGTGATATTTCCCAGTCATTCTAATTCTCTTTCTTGCACTCAAAACAATTCAAGTAAGGTTCAAAATCTTCTAAAGCTCATTGTGATGAAATCATTTTTCAGAAGCTGTTTAAAACATTAATGGTGATGTCTTCAAAGGACTAAAACGCCAAGTAGTTCAGATCAAATGTATTGAAATAGGGGAATTTGAGCACAACTATATTACCATTTTGGGTACAGTAAAGCACTTCTTTTCTGTAGCACACTTAAACTTCTACCCCTCAAAAATTGTTTTTTAAACAGTGTAAAATAATGTTAAGCAGTGTTTTTTGCTTAATAAAAGTAATTTATTCAGCAAGAAACAAGGAAAACACATTCAAAGCCAAAGAAATAACCTAAGCAATACAATTAGCACTCTTAATCCAGTTTCCTAAATTGGATTATAATGAGAAATACTCACAGGACATAAATCAGTAGAACAGAAATTTCTTATGTGTTGAGTAATGGAAATTGCTTATTGTTTAAGATCCCTCTCCCTCCAAAAAATGTATTGATATTTAATTTTTCAAAACTTATATTTCCAAACTGGGCAAAGTTTCAATTAAAATGTATAACATTAGTTAAAGTGTTTTCACTTTTTTTCTAAGGATATTTGGCTGCTATAAAAAAAACACCATGGGAGAGCAAGGAATTCCAATTTAACTTGCAGAGTATGCGGGTTTTCTATTCAACAGTACTACAACACAATCACAGAAAAGCACAAGATACTCAAAAAGGCCAAGCCGCATCTCAAAATCATTCACAAGTTGCCTCAATAGGAATATATCCTTGAGGTTATGGATATTTGGAATATTGGGGGAATTTTATTATTTGATCGCCATCTTACTCCCTCTTTTTTGTATTGTTTTTTGAGATTTTGCTTTATTTTTCTAAAAGGCTTGTTAAGAAGATCAGTATCCTATTGGTATTCTTCTATCTTGACTAGAAGGAAGGAAGATGTTTTCAGCTCCAGAAAAACAGACAACATAAAAAGCCAAGACATTAATTCAGTTTGCTAGTGCATTTACTCCCGATAAGCACCAGGCTTTTCATACATCTAAATTAACTTAGCGTTAATTGAAAGTTGCATCTATATTACTGATGTCTTAGAAATATTGTTAAAAAGCTATTTGGTTCCATAATGGGAAAGATGTAAAATTAAGCCTTGATCTTCCTGGAAAGGCCCAACATCTGGTTGCTTCTTGCTCTAATCCAGTGATGGCTAACCTTTTTGCCATCGCGTGCCAGGAGAGGGGGGCAGGGGAGGTTTGCGCACACGTGTGCATGCGCATGCAACCCCCACCCCCGCCCCTGGCACACGATGGCCTGGTAGGCCCGTTTTTCTTTCTTACCTGGTTCCATATCATCTCTATCTGGGAAGGGAGAAAACAGCCTTTCCCACTCCCTTGGAGGCACAATGGAGGCTGAAAGGGTCCATTTCCCAACTCCCAGTGGGACAGGAAGTGACATTTTTTGCTGTCCCCAGCCTCCAGAACCTCTCTAGGAGCCTCTCTAGGAGTCTCTGGAGGATAGGGACAGCAAAAAATGTCACTTCCTGTCCCACTGGAAGTCGGGAAATGGGCCCTTTCAGCCTCCGTAAAGCCTCCAAGGGAGTGGGAAAGGCTGTTTTTGCCCTTCCCAGATAAATAGAGAGAACCAGGTAAGAAAGAAAAACGGGCCTTCCCCACCACCACCCCTGCCCTCCAGAGGTGGGCCCAGAAGCCCGAAAATCTGCTAGCCGCTGCATGCATGCGCCCCGGAGCTGAGCTGGCGTGCCCACTAATATGGCTCCGTTTGCCACCTGTGGTACACGTGCCATAGGTTTGCCATTGCGGCTCTAATCCAAGTGATCTGTGCCATGGTCACTTTGGCCAGGATTTCTTATTGAGATATAAATTCCTTTTGCTTCAATTGTGTGTAACAACGTTTAATTTGACCTAGCTTACCATTCCACATACAGATAGTCCTTATAACCATTTACTTAAGGACCACTTAAAACGGCACTGAAAAAAGTGACTGATGACCAGGTTTCACACTTAGGAACACTGCAGCATCTCCCAAGTCATAACAATAAGACACTTGGGATGCTTGGCAACCATCATTTAGAGAGCCGGATTAGTTTAACAAGCTTTTGGCTTCAACCAAAACCAACCCAGTGGGCAGGTTGCTCCGGGCGACTATTGCCAGAGCTTATGATGTACAATCCCTACCGAAACCTAGAGCAATTACTGCCCACTCCACCAGAATTGCGGCTATCACCGCAGCCTGGGTGACACGGGCTTTGGTGGAGGAGATGTGGCGGGCGGTGACCTGGACAACCCCGTAGCCGTTCATACGACATTACAGGCTGGGTTTGGTGGAGGCCGCGTTTGGGAGAAGAGTTTTACAGTGGGTGTTGGAGACACCCAGCAATCAGGACCAGACAGGTACCTGCCCGTGAGGACGACCTGCTTGGGTAAGTCCCATGCTTGGAGTCTTGAGTCCCCTATCAGGAAAACAGGTGAGGTCCTACCTGACACACCCCTTTTCTGGAGGGGAGGAGAGACTCCAGTCCCACCCTAAGGAGGGGTCTGGTCCGGGGCATCCTTGGGGTATCATTACAGGTGTGGCATCCTGGAACCTCACGAGGACTTCATTGAAACTTGGAGGAGCACCAGAGGGTCATCTCTTCAAATTACAACCCAATCTATTGAGTTAGAAGACAGAGTGAATCCCACGCCTGGAGTCTCTCCTCCCCTCCAGAAAAGGGGTGTATCAGGTAGGACCAACACTTGTTTTTTAAACAACCGTGGCAAATTGTATTGTAAAATGGGGCATCACTCACTTAGCATCTGTCTTGCTTAGCAACATAAATTTTGGGTTCAGTTGGTTGTAAGTTGTATTGCTTCTTACATGTTTATAAGGGTGTGTGCATTTCCTTCATGGCATATAAATCATGTCAGACTAGACACTCTTCATGGCAACATACAGAAAAGCAACGTCAATAGGTTTCCTCTCATACAGTTCCTTAGGCATTTTCTGCACCCCATGTTAATGAGCACAGACTACAGGTAGTCCTCAACTTATGACCACAACTGAACCCAGAATTTATGTTGGTAAGTGGGAAATTTGGTGAGTTTTGTCCCATTTTACAACTTTCCTTGCCACATTTGTTAAGTGAATCACTGTGCTTGTTGAATTAGCAATACGGTTGTTAAGTGAATCTGGCTTCCCCATTGATTTTCCTTGTTGGATCGCAAAAGATCACATGACCCTGGGATGCTGCAACCATCATAAATATGAATCAGTTGCCAAGCATCTGAATGTAAACCGCGTGACCATGGGATTCTGCAATGGTCGTAAGTGTGAACAACGGCCGTAAGTCATTTTTTTCAGTGCCGTTGTAACTTCGAATGGACAGTGAGCAAACTGTTGTAAATTGAGGACTACCTGTATTGCATTGTCCAGCAGTGGAACCGACAAAATGATTGTTACCCTGTCCATATTGTTCACCGGGCTAGAAGAATTTTGGACATTTGAATTTGGTCACTGCTTCAGGCAGTAGAAACTGAAGCACCTGGCAGACACAACTCAAGGAATGATAAAGTGATGTGTAAAAGGAGGGAGGGAAGCGTCTGGAAAGTATTATATGCTGAGATAAAGGAGCTAATTTCCTGCTAATCAGATTTGACCTCTCATTAGATGGGAGAGGAGAGTTAAATTACACATGAGGATAACCATATCAAAATTGGAAGGAGGAAACACCAGTGTAGGCCAAGAAATCAGTCAAAACTGAAAGTGGAGTGAAGAAATTTAACACTTTCCTGGCACAGAGCTGTTTTTTTTTTCAAAAATCACACCCAGCGAGAGTTTTTTCATTCACATTCTAACTAGTTTCAGAAGTTATAACTCTTAGATTTTATGCCAATAGCTGATTAGGGAGCAGATATTCTGGATGGGCGTGGAGGATGGATAAATTGAACCCCATATCTGAAATCCTGATGAAAACCCTACTCTCATGACTCATATTGTCTTTAGTTTGCTCTTAAATTTAAACCAGGAGTATTCAACTTTGGCAAGCCTTGTGAACTTCAACTCTCAGAATTCCCCAACCAGCTTTGCTGGTTGGGGAACTCTGAGAGTTGAAATCCACAAATCTTAAAGGCGCCAAGCTTGCACAGTCTTGACTTAAATGCATTTGATATAACGTTAATGTCATGCCAAGCATAGCCTTGAGACAATCTAGACCAGGAGTCCCCAATCCCCGGTCCACAGACCACCATTGGTCCGTGGCTCACCAGGAACCAGCCCAAGCAAGCGAGTGAAGGCCCACATCCACACATGTGCAGAATCCAGGCAGCATGTGAAGCTATGCCTTCCCCCTCCCCGCCCCCAGTCCACAGAAAAACCACCCTCCACAAAATCAGTCCCTGGCACCCAAAAGGTTACTGAAATTCTAGACCAGTGCTGGCTAACCTTTTCTGGACCGAGTGCCCAAAGTGTGCCCGTGTGCATGCAAATGCACACGTGTGTACCTGAACTCCCAAAATGTGTATGTGGGCCCTGTGCATGCGCCCCATCTCCCATGCATGTATGCGCGGCCCCCACACGTGCCCTGCTGTTGCATGCATGCGTGCACGCTCCCTGCTTGTCCCCTGCCCCAGTGCATGCACATACGCGCATGGCCCCCAGTGCCAGGGCCGGATTTATATGAAAAGAGGCCCTAGGCTATTCCACTTATGAGGCCCTTTCACCTCCCATTTTTTTCGGTTCAGTGTTTTAGTGTTCACTGTTTTTAGAATAGTGTAATTTTAATTTTGCTAACAATTTGAATGTAGGCCCCTCTTGATCTTGAGGCCCTAGGCTGAAGACTAGTTAGCCTATAGGAAAATCCGGCCCTGTCCAGCGCCCACACATGAACAGCAGAGACCCGAATACCAGCTGGCTGGTGGGAGGTGTGCGCGCATGTGCAGCAGAGCTAAACTGGGGCAATGAATCATGTGCCTAGAGGCTGCTGTGTGCCACCTCTGGCGCGCATTATCATTCTAGACAATCTTCAGATTGTATCAAACATCACCATCATTTTGGGGATAACATTTCATCTTTCTGCAAGGAACTGTCTTTCAATTGATGCTAGGGCCAAGCTGATTATGGTTTACAAAAATGTGGGAGTATGAGATTTATTATTTATTTATTATTTTATTTTATTATTGCGATTTATATGCCGCCCTTCTCCCGAAGGACTCAGGGCGGCTTACAAATGTAAAACACGATAGGAAGACTTGCATTTAGAAACTCTGTCCTTAAATTTTTCGATTAGCTCTACTCACTGATGTCAGTTTGCATTTATAGAATAATGCTAAAAACTCAGAACTTCCTGACTATACCAAGAGAACACATACAAATTAATTGTGAGTAAAACTATCCCACTCAGAATTAAGGTTTCAACTAACACTCCAAGAGCTTTGGTGTGTTGCCAGTTTCTGTGTTATTATTTATTTTATACCTAATTATTGGAATTAAATTCTGGCATCTCAATGGTCTTAAACTATAGATCAGATTACTAGAGGACTGCATAGGATTTTATACTTATTCTGAGCCAAGACACCATTACAACGATCTCAGCCTGTCTGCACTGACAATCCAGAATGTATTTTCTTTCAGGATCGAACATGTGACTGGCCGAAGATTTAATTATTAATATATGATTTCAGTGAATAGTCATTCTGAACACCCAAGAAGAAGAATATACATATTGTTTAAACTACCAGTTGAAGCTGATTTTTCAAAGCTCTGATGTTAGAAGCACTTTGTGAATCAAAATTCAGGGGTAGATTAAGATTCTCAGATGTCCCTTACAATTTAGGGGGATATGCATGCCATTCTTTTAACTGGATATTTCACTTGGTTGGTATACCTGGGAGGAAAATTAAGGGGGGAAAATAGCAAAAAACCCTCTCACAGAACTGACCTGAAGCCGGCAGGGTTTTGAATGTTAAACTTCAGCATTTCCTGGCCTCAGCCAATACAACTAAATCTGTGATCGTGAACCTATGGCACGTGTGCCAGAGGTGGCATGCAGTGCCTTCTCTGATGGCACAGCCATCATCCCTATTCAGCTCTGCTGCGCATGCATATCCACCTCCCACCGGTCAGCTGGTTTTCCAGTCTCTGCTGTGCATGCACCCGGGGCAGGGTTCATGTGTGGGGGCCGCGCATGCTTGCGTGCGGTGGGGCGCTTGGAGGGCCGCATGCATGCATGCATGGGGTGCAGGAGCTGAGCATGCCTGCACGGGTGGGTGGGGAGTATGCAGTGGGCCACACGCACATTGCATTTGGGGGGTTCGGGCGCATGCTTTGGGCACTTGGTCCGGAAAAAGTTCGCCATCACCGGACTAAATGATGCATGGACATTCAAATCTGATCTTTAGCAGTCCAAATGCCATACAAATGAATCCCATGTTTGCACCAACAAAGTGTGAATGCAGTTAAATTAAGAATGGGGAACCAAACGAGAAGTTGGAAAATGGAGCCAAGGTTTGGATTGTGTTGCAGCTGAAATCTGTCACGTAGAAGTATCTCAATCTATCAGCACGGGTTAAATACTTGATAGTAAAGGAAAGCTTTCCATAAGTGGTCCACAACCTTACAAGTAGTACTTGACTTACAACCATTTGTTTAGCCACTGTTTGAAGTGACAACATCAACAAAGTGACCTACAACTAGACTTTACATTTATGCCTATTGCAGTATCCCCAGGTTACATGATCATAATTTGGGCACTTGGCAACCAACATGTATTTATGATGGTTGCAGCCTCCTGAGTCATATATTTGCTATTTGGGGACCTTCCTAACCAACTTCTGACAAGCAAAGACAATAAGGGAAGTTGGATTTCTTTAACAACCGCAAGTTTCACTTAATTGGAGTAACTCAATTTAACATCCGTGGCCAAAAAAACCGTTGTAAAATGGGTCACAATTCACTTAATGCCTTGTCTAGCAATGGAAATTCTGGTCTCAATTGGGGTCATAAGTCAAGGACTATCTACTTATATCCTGATATTGAGAACTGGAAGCTAGCACTAGCACTAGCACTTAAGGCTTACATGCCGCTTCACAGTACTTTCCAGCCCCCTTTAAGTGGTTTACAGAGTCGGCATATTGCCCCCAACAATCTGGGTCCTCATTTCACCAACCTCGGAAGGATGGAAGGCTGAGTCAACTTTCAGCCAGTGGGAATTGAACTCTGGCAGTCAGCAGAATTAGCCTGCAATACTGCATTCTAACCACAGCACCACTACGGTTCTGAACAGAAACAATGTTCTGTTGAGAATAGGTTCAAGTTAGATCCTTTGTAGATCGGAATGTATGTTGCCTTGAGTAAACTGAGAGGTCACAGCAGAGCAAAACAAAGACTGCTTGTCTTCCAAACATCTGCTTTCAGATTTGTGCTAAAGAATTGAAAGTAAGAGTAACCCTTTACAGATTCCGACTCATTTTAAAGCAAGATGCTAGAGCCTGACATGATTTTTTTTCTCTTCTGATCTTCAGTTTTACCCGGGAACGAAAGAGGAAGAAATGAACCCCACCATTACTAACCAGATATGTAGTCCCTCCATCCCCAAAAAAACTTGATGTGCCTTCATACTCATTTTTGTTGTCTTCTCAAGTTCCTGATTGTGTTTAACACAAAAAGCCACATTGATGTTTACATTACATGAACTGAATTAGTCACAGAGTGTCTAATTTTATGAAGCTTCATTCCTAAAACTCAGGCTCCCTGCAAGTGTACATAATTTGGTCCTGTTATCCAATACTCCACACACTAATACTTTATACAATCCTCCCCCTCTCCACGATGAAAGAATTACTTAAGGGTGTGTATGTCTATGTCTTCTAGCAAAACAAGAGAGTCCAGTTGCCTTTTGAAAGAAAGCACATTTTGGTTGTTAATGGTGTGTAGGGAGCTCTATTGCACAATTGCACTTAACATTTGCAAAATGTTACAAAATTATAGAGAATTTTTCTGAATCTTAGGGTTAAAGATAATATTCCTCAGATGACAGGAAAGGGGAGATAATAACTGTACTTAATTTCAGTTGGTTTTTCAAGTTCTAAGTTACATGGAAAAAGCTGTTTGATGCTGAGCCAAGATTGGCAACATAACACTAAAACTTCACACTTGTTGTGTTAAAAAAATAACCACTTGTGAATCAAAGGAGGACTTTCGGCAGTTCTTTTTTTTTGCTCCTTTTGTTTAGAGCAAAGGAGTGAGATTTCCTGAAGAACAACTGTTAGCAGCTTTTGAACAAGCAAGATGAGGGTGAAAAAGGAAAACTATTTACCGGGTGTGATTTTGGTTTTTGTTTGCCTCGTCTTGGGTAAATGATTGGTCTTGCAGTTGGTCCCATAATAAACATTTCCATTTCAATTTGATGCCATCAGTCTACTTGAAGCTATTATATCAGCTCTCACAGCTGTATGCCTGTAATAATACCTATGCAAAGAATATTTGCCCAACTTCAGAATGGCTCGGACAACATTTAAAAAATTTTCTTTTACCATAAAAAGGGTTTAGGGTGCATTTCAGTGGTGGGTTGCCCCCAGTTTGGACCGGTTCTATAGAACCAGTAGTAAAACCGGAGGTAGGTTCTGCCCACAACCCCAATGTCATCAGAACGCTTCTGTTATGGCCCGCCAGCAGCCTGCACGGATCGTGGCTGATCCCGATGACGAGGAGGCTAGTGTGGGGTCGCACCAGCAGCCTGTGTAGCCGGCGCTTGCATCGAACAGCGAGGAGGCTGAAGAGGATGTGATGCCAGAGGCAGAGACTCAGCCAGGGCTTTCAGAACCTCCAAAGGCTCCTTCAAGTGGAGAGAGTGAAGTGGAGGAGCCTCTCCTCAATGCTCGAGCATGTAGGGCTGCCAAAAGGCAGGAGTGGCTACTCAGGAGGAGGAGGTGTCTTCGAGAGTAAGGTTTGAGGATAATTGGCCACTCCCTTAGCCTATTTAAGTCACACGCAGTTAGTAATTTCTTGCTGGAAACAACATGTAATTATTAAAGAGCATTTTTGAAGAGTGAGTGTCTTATCGTATCTTGTCTTCTGGGCTGGTTGCCAGCCTTTGCCGGACTTTGTTTATTCTTGGTACATTATAACTTTGATAAGGACCATTGGTGTGTGTCACAATCCTTAGGAATCCAGAGCTGGAGCAGAACAGCTTCTGCGCATACGCAGAAAAGCGCATGTGCGCGGCCCTATTGCAAACCAGTAGTAAAGGTAAGTAGAGCCCACCCCTGGTGCATTTGCATACAGCATGGGTGTTAAACTCAAGGCCCGGGGGCCAGATCTGGCCTATGGGATGCTTAGATCTAGCCTGCAGGGCTGCCTGGAAACAGTGAAGGACCAGCCCGCTGTGCCTTGAGTTTGACACCCCTGCTGTATGCAAATGCACTCTAAAATGGAGCAGGTGCCTTCGACACAAGTGACGTTGAGCTGGCTATGACCACCCTGGCCACACACACACTGCCCCCCCTGAGGTCAAACACAACCTTGATGCAGCCTTCAATGAAATTGAGTTTGACACCCCTGGTATACAGGGCTGCTGCTGAGAGGCTCCAAGCCCAAAATGGCTGGATTGGGGTGGATATTCGAGGACACTGCAGCAGTCGTAAGTGTGAAAACTTGCTGTAAGTCACTTTTTTCAGTGCTGTTGTAACTTCAAATGGTCACTAAGTGAACTGTTGTAAGTTGAGGATTACCTGTATCCTGTTCTTATTGTAAACTTCAAAACTGGAGTGATAATCGTAACCTTGCTGTGCATGTTGTGCTTTCTACGTTTATTGTCTTTTCTAGCAATCCCACCCACATTTCCAGTGAAATGGGTAAAGGTTCAAAGATCAAGTTCTGTGCCAGGAAAACAATGCAATTTGACGGTGACTTTGAAGTTTGCTCTCGGTAGCCCATCAAATCATGTGAATGGTTTATTTTGAAGCCCTGTAAAATCCTTTTAATCTCAATCTTTTGTATTACAGGTTAGAATGGCTCCATGTAATTGTGCCCTATTGGTTTTTGACTTGTTTTCATTTTCATTTACTTAGCATCAATCATGCACTTGTGAGCAAAAGTTGACATAGAAACAATGGGTAAATAAAATGCATATATATATTTTCTCAATTATCTTTTTTTCATAATGTGTTCATAAACATTACTTCCCACACGTTAAAACCCTTCTGAAATGTATGACTGTCTTATCTTTAAAAATACATGTAAATTTACAGGATGAATGACTGAAATCTGGGAGAGGAAATCAGCTAAACATTTTGGATCTTAAACCCTTAAAAGTGGAATGGCGGGATGAGATTGATGAGAGTTGAAGACCAGAGAACTGGAGGACCGAAGCTTGTTTACTTCTGATTTAGTTGTATGGTAATTTTGCCGGTCACATCTACCCCACCCACCAGAGTGGGGAGGCAAGGAATGTTGCGGTCTCATCCCATACGGAGATACACCGGGTGAGACCCAGAAGGGCTTTCTCCGTGGTGTATCCCTCTCTCTGGAACATCATTCCCCCAGAGATTAGAATGGCCCCCCACTCTAACACTCTTCCGGAAGGTGCCATAGACCTGGTTCTGTCAACGGGACTGGGGAACGCAGAGTGGGATGGGGCCCATTAAATGGCTCATGTGATGTGTTGTCGCTGGGGCGGGGGGTTATTTTATTATATTATTTTATTAATTTATTATATGATTCTCTCTTTTATTAGCTTTATCGTTTTTTATATGATGTTTTTATGTTCTTGTAAGCCATCTTGAGTCACCATGTGAGAATAGGCGGTAATATAAATTTCCTAAATAAATACAATTCTGGATAATTTTGCAATTTATGAATTGTGAAACTGCACTATCTATTTAGATTTCACTGGACGTACTATATCACACATTCAGTTGTTGGTAACCAATATACATTTGTTGCTGCAATTAAACTGGATAACATGAGGGACATTGTTCTGTGCCCTGATTACAGCTTTTCTGCATACAAATTAGTAAAGACTTGTTATGCCTTAAAGACTGCAGAAAGCTCTCTCCAAAACTCTTGATAAGCAATAAAGGCAAACAATAGTTCTACATTGTTTTTAGGAAATAGATGATGCCATCTACTGGTGAAACAATGCTATGAAGAAATGGTAAAGGATATTAGTAATTGCTAATAAGAGACATTACCAAACTTAACATTACTGTATTATAGCCCTTCAAATGTTAAACTCCCCATCACTGGGCTATGCTGGCTGGGGCTAATGAGGGCTGCAGTTCGACAATACTTAAAAGATTCCCAGTGCTTTGTTTGGAAGTGTGTCCACATTATAAAAATAAAAACAGGATTAGTAAAAAGGGTTGGCACAAAATCATCTTAGCACTCTGCTTTCTAGTAAATAGATTAATTCTGTCTGGAAGCATCTGTTAATGGCAGCCATTTTATAAGAACACCTACCATATGTTTCTAAATTCCAAATGTATCTAAATGCATACGTTATCGTGAAAGTCGATTATATAATGATGTGTGTCATTGCTGGTAAATTGTGTAGGTTTAGGGAAGATGAAGCATGAACTTTAACTTTTACACTGATGAGTAAATATATAGGAAGTATTAATGGCAGAAATTCTCTTTCGCTCTCCCCCCCCCAGATTTCTAGTCTGCCTTTCCTCCAGGATTTCAAGGAATATACACAGCGTTCTTTCCCCCAGGTTTTTCTTACAAGCTTTGGGATAGAATTATACATCCATGGCTGAGGATGGCATGGAGCACAAATTTCCCTGTCCTAATCTAACATTTAATTGCCACAATATAGTCCTCGGACAGATTTAATTCATTTCTGAAATAAATCCCACCTTTGCATCAAAGCTTCTGTTTTAAAGGGGGCATTTAAACAATAGCACAAATATATTGCATTTATTAAATATTCTTACCTGCTCTTAAATTCAAAGAATTGAAATTAACATGAACAGTGTGACACAAAAAAAAAATACATATTGGTGCTTGTGTTATTCTATGTGATGCTGACTAATATCTACCTTACTAGTTTTTTTCTTCCTAACCAGCTATACTGTGTACTATTGTATAAATATTTATGGAAAGTTGCAGGTTCAGGTATAACAACTGCAATCCACCCTAATTTCAACCCAACTGATTGTGTGCTATGTGTCATATGTCAACAGGTTATGCAGGTTATAATTTCAAAATGACTAGGGTTGTCATGAAATTAGGCCTAACCTGCTGGATTTTGACCATTTTTAAATCCAGAAGTGGGCAAATGTTATGCAGAATTAGCTTCATTTTTTACTTGCATCCTAAAGTCCAGTCAGCAGCTAAAGACAGCTCTGAAATACTTACTCAGGGAAATGGGGATAGATTTATAAAATAAGGGGCTATTGACAGTGGTTTTCATTTACCTTCGCTACCGGTTTGGGACTGTGAGCATGCACCGTTGCTACCGATTTGTCTGAACCGGGGCAAACCGATAGAAACCCACCACTGGTTATTAAATACGTAGAATTGGAAGGAATCTATTTTCCTCCCTTCTCTTATCCACATTTCTTGGCCAATTTGGTTTAAGAGAAGATCAGTACTTTTACGGCCAGTATTTTTAAATTTTGACAACAGTTCATTACCAGTGCCTGGGAATGGGATTTTTCATTGACATCACCTGTCTGAACCCAGAGGGCAATTCAAGCAGATGGGCCAGATGAACAGAACACAGAACTAGGATTCAATGAAATAGGTAATGTATCCCATATGGCAAGGGTGGGGAACCATAGCATTTTTATGACCTGTGAACTTCGACTCCCAGAATTCCTGAGCCAGCAGGGTGTCTTTAGATACATTGGACACCAGAAAGCAGTACATGTCTACTTTCATCCTTACATTCATCAGACAGTTGCACTTCAGATGACTACAATATATACATGTAGCCATTAACTTACAACCATTTATTAAGTGATAATTCAAAGTTACAATGGCACTGAAAAGTGACTTATGACTGTTTCTCACAATTACTTTTGCAGGATCCCCATGGTCACATGATCAAAATTCAGATGCTTGGCAACTGACTCGTATTTATGACGGCTGCAGTATCCCAGTCATGTAATGACCTTTTGCAGTCTTCTGACAAGTAGTCAGTGGGGAAGTAAGTCAAGGACTCAGAATTGTATACAGTCCACATTCTCTTAAAACTAAACTTCATAATATATAAATGTACGTATGTACAGTATGCATATTGTACATACTATTTCTCTTTCTGAGAGCTTCCTCTATAGCAGGTGTGTCAAACTTGATTTTATTGAGGCTGCATCAGGGTTGTTGGGGGGCAGGGAGCCAGCTTGATGTCACTCATGTGATCAAATGCCCCTTTTGCTAGCCACGCACGGCCCTCACAAGCTCTGTTTTTGCTGGCAAAGCCACTGTGGGCCGGTCCTTTGCGGATCTGGCTCACGGGCCTTGAGCTGCTCTATAGCATCCTTCAATCTTGGCAAATAGTCCCCAGACAATAAAAGCAATAATTGGGCAGTGGGGAAGAACTATTGCATTAGCCAATAACTTTAGGCATTGCCACCTCAAATTTGAGAGTGATTTGGATTATACAACTTGGACCAACAAGAATAGTTCCCAATATTAATGGCAGAAAGATAAACAACTCTGCTCTGTATAATATATGAACTAGTGTTTCAGCTTGAAAAACTTTTTTAGGAGCAACAGAAACCAACTCCCTACCTTTAGGAGAAAAATTATGAAAAGGTGGCAAAAGATAACGCTGGCTGCTTCAAAGGCATAATCATAATGCAATTCTCTGATGTCAAAATCTATTCCAATGTATTTAATGATGGGAAATTGCTAAACCACCTCCAATAATGTTCATGATATCTGGTGCTTAGCATATAGTTTACTAATCATATCGTAGACTACCTATTTCTAATTTATTACAACTTGTCTGCTCTTCATCCTCTCTCCTCCTATCTTTTTGTATGAGACCAGATTGATTGACATATGTAATCCAGGAAGTTAATTTTGGTATCTAAGTTGGAATTAAGTTTTATTATTTCTGATAGAACTTGGCCAAAGCCTAAAGTCTTGCCTATCTTCAGATACCAGTTTTGCCATTTCTGATACTGAAATGGGGGGCGGGGGGCATGTTTCAACTCGTTAGCCCTGTTGCAGAGCTGTGTAACACACATTCAGAGATAGGACTTTATAACATGCCTCCTGTGTCAATAAAGGTCTTGGATGGCTGAGTTTCAGGGTGCATTACAAAAGCTTGAAGTTGTTAAATGCCAGAAGAGTGAAGTTCAGCAATCTGACAGACTGAATCAACATCTGCCTTGTTTTTATGATGGCTTTGGTGTTTGCCTATCATAAGAGGTTATGATAGTTTAATGCAAGGAGAGCCACCTGGTGTGCCTCCATAGGCTGCTGTTTATAAACATCTTTGAATTTTAGTCTGATGCATTCAAGGTCAAGCCACATTGGTAATATATGGTTTGAATCAACCTATCTGTGTCTTTCCCGTGTGCAGATTATATTTAAATGCAGTCATTAGCTGTTCAAATATGTCTGTAAGTTACATGGCATCAGTAGAAATTAAGCTAGTGAAGATTTTTATGGTGGATCAAGATTTTTAGCCATTCAGAACACCAGCTGCATTCTTGATGTTTCACTGGATGTATCCTCTATTATTACAAAGCAGTCACTTTCCAAGTGTGGCTTCATCACCAAAATGAATAGATAATGTGTCATAGCACTAGAGGTCAACTGTCAAGAGTAGATCATCCACCATACTCTGAAAAGTTGTATACAGGAGAAGGTCCTTAGTGAGAGAGTCATTTAATATGAACAAGACCAAACACGGGGCAGCCATCAGACACAGAAACTGCCCAAGTTACATCTCTGGTCCTTGTCAGTTCTTAATAATGATGGGGTCACCAACATGTATTTTTCAGCACATTTCAGCACAAAAAAGGCCAGTGCTAGTATCCCTCTAATATGAAATTTGAAAATAAGATATCAGTGCTTCTTTTGAAATTGATAATATCCCTCTGGTGACAAGAAGGACCATTCAGACTTTGGACTTTGAACTTGGAAGAACTGTAGTTTGTTGCTCTGGAAAGTGATGGGGGTGCTTGAAATGGAATTCTTCCCAGTTTCTGAATCCCATTCTCCCTTTTGATATATTGTATAGTGAGGAATTAACCAAACTATGTGGGAAAACTCTCCATGGGGAAGGTGACAGCTTGTTCTCCTTATTACTTTGTCTGATCACTGAAATGCACAGCAATTTAAAGGATTTTTCCAGTTCCTGAATCTTCCCTCAGTTGGGATCCTTGAGATGCACAGCAGCTTCTTTCGGCACACATCCCTTTCCAGCAGTCTTATCAACTGCAGACTATACGGGCCAGTTTTTGCAGCTTTCCTATGGTAGTATCTCATGTGGACTATGGGGGAAGTGCTTGAGATACTGAGATTGCCCAACTATTACTATTCTCATAGGAGTTTTTAAAGATCAAGCTAAACAGCTGCTCCTCCAAAGTAAAACAAAAAGAGAAAGCATATAATGAGCATGTAACTTATAGATAAGACAAGACTTGCTAACTAACCTAATAGAGGCAAGCTTCCCCTTATTTGTTCAGCTTTGGGGGAACAATTATAAAGCTAAACCTTTAAAAACTCCTTTGGGGATACTAAGGAAGTTGGCCAAGAAAACTTTAATATGCTGTGGCATTTTTCACCCAAGTTGTAGTATGAAGGTAAGGAAAATCTCTTCTGGGGCTAGAAACCCAAACTATTCTCAGATAAAAAGTCCACCGATTACACTTTGATAAGCTACATAAGAAACGTCTTAATATCTGTTTTATGTTCAGTAACTGAGTTTTTTGAAAAATAGGTATTATGATATGAGCTGAATGCAAACATGGCAAAATACAGTGTCCTCGTTTGGTGCACTGTTTATTGTGGCATGAAATCCCAGACTCTAGTTTCACGATGATTTCTCCAGCTATAACTGTGCTGGTACCTTCCTGAGAGAGTCACTTAATGTTAAGAGAGGAGAGGCATGCACTCCTGAGTTACAATTGCTTTAAGTATGCTGCTTACATTCTGGGGGGCTTGAAATACTCACATTTCTTTCCTGGCAGTTATTACTTTGTCAATCTTCAGCTGATTAGGAGCTGCCTGTTCAGGATTGGCTTCTAATGTGTCATCAATCTCCTTTCTTAACAGTGTTTATGACTTAAGAAGACCCTCAGTTACAATGATAACATGAAAGACGACAGTGGCATTGTGAAACTGGGAAATTTCTTTCTGGTGCAACTGGAGAAACGTCATAGGGGTAGCCTGCATTTCGAATGATTGTACAGGATGTGTGTGAAGACTATCTGTGGCTGATTGGAAAAAGGCTGTTATTATTTCCCTTACACAAAAAGAAAAACGTTTCACAGGAAAAATGAAATGTACAATTGCAAATTATAATGATAAATGGTGAAAACTTAGACTGCCTAGATGAATTACTGTGTCACCCAGAGGCAAGTTCACAAAAGACTTCCCAATTCTGATTACTTTGGTATTACTCCTTTTCTTTTGTATTCAAGGAGACTAACAGTGGTAACATTTGTAATCCAACATTTGACCAAGATGCTTGTATTAATAAGCAATGCTATTAAATCTGAGCAAAAAATCAAATGTGTGGAACTGGGGAAATAAGCAAGGGATATCCCATAAACATTGCCCTGTAGTAACCCAGTGTCTATTCCAACACTACCATGTTATGAAGACTTTTCTGTAAGGCCGTAGTGTTTTGTTGCACAAAAGTACAGTCACAGACCTTTAAAAGGTAAAACTTCAATTCTACCCAGGAAAAAAAGGCAACAATTTTTCAACAATTTATTATTTTGAAGAGGCTTGTAATTATGAAAAGTTTTGTAGAAAACTGTTTTCCCTGCTTTCAGGTTCACAGTACTCAAAATCAGAAAACTGTTATTAGTGAAAATTCCAATAGAAACAAAGTTATGTAGGAAACAATCTTGGCACATAAAGTAAAAAGCCCTTAAACAACTTAGTTCTCAAAACAGTATCTACCATGCAACAATACTGGCAAGAAATGCCCATTTCTAATGCTCATTACTCTCATCCATTAAGACATTAACATGGAAGACACTTAAATCTGGTTTATATAAAGTTAAATTGCATATAAATATGATCTCACCATAACTGACAGTCTTTATACAAGCCAACCACTCAGTTTAACAGTTCTAAGTAAGTAATAGGCACTTTGCCTTTCTGATTTCCTCGTTCACCCATCAACCAGTCTGAATCCATGCCAGGGACACTGTACACTGTTATCACCTAGAAGCAATAAAGAAAACATTTATTTATATATGTAAACTGTAAGCCACCTTACTCCAACATAATTCTGACTGGCAAACAGAACAAAACAATGCATTTTAGACAATATCAAAAATAAGAGTTGCAGGTACTGTGACAAGAGAAAACCCACTTCCTGGATCATTCCAGATTATACTGTTTAATTAAGGGGAGGACAGCATTCCAACTCTCCCAGATCTTTGAGGGTGGGCAGTAACTATGGAAGACAGACCTTGGATAAGCAGGCCCCATACTATGAACAGCTTCATAGGAGTCAAACAAACACTGAATTGTACTTGGAAAACTGGTAATCAGTTCATGCAGCAGAGATGTTACATGGGCATAAATGGCATACCCATAACTGTTTGTGCCACTACATGTGGAACCAAATGCAGTTTCTGTGTGGTCTTCAAAGCTGTCCCCATGTGGCGCATACTGCAAACTAAAGCATGAGTGACTATCTCAAGAGCCTTCCAATCCAGGCATAGGTGCCAAATGGCGCAGTAGAGGAATCTGTGCAAAAATCTCCTTGGCCACAGTGACCACCCGATCCTCATGTAGGAGCCATAAATCCAAAACTCCCTCTAATTGCACATCAGTCTTGACTGGGAAAATATAACTTTGTCTGGCATTAGATAGAACATTTTCGAATCAGTCAAAATACCACAGCCACTTAAGTCTTGTCAGGATGAGGTTGAGCTGCTCCTCTTCATCCAGGGCTCTAGATAATCCGTATCTGCCACAGCCCTCTGAAGCTGTAACCTAACTAACTTCTAAACAATCTTCCCCAGAATAGAAAATCTAAAGACCAGATGAAAAATTATCCAGGACTGCTGGATCCAGCAAAGGCTTCTTGAAGATGGAACATGCTACCTTCAATGCAAATAGTATCATTCTCTCTGAATGAATGAAATAATCACAAGGATATATCACATCTCACCCCTGGGCAGCGTTCCCTATTCAGGTGGAGCACGGATTTAAGAAACAAGTGGACAGGTTAAGAGAATGAAGACCCTTTCTCTTTCCACAGGAGTTACCAGACAAACTCACTCCAGAAAAACAACACAGGTCCTTGTTTTTTTCACCTTGATAAACTTATCCAGTTTTAGATCCAGTTGTTTAGAATCTAAACAACTTTATATGCCAGATACCAATTCCTCACAACATCCTCCAAATAATTCAATGGCTCATCTTTCCAGAGCAAGAAACAAGTCACTTTGAAGAGAGATGTTGGATGGCTATCTGCAGACATAACAAGGACAGAAAAAAACCCATGTTTTGCCACCCTTATTGCCGTGATGGAATCCCAGATATGGCTCTTACTCATACTTGGTCAGATTCACTCTCTGTCCTCTTCCAACAATGTACTAGCATTTAATCTCCCAATGTTCCTCAGAAAAACAAGGATCACTTCCAGATAGAGGCACAGTAAGAGGCCACATAGCAGCAATCAAACACAGGCCCATTCCAGGCAATAACCAAGGCTACAGTTTAACCACCTATCAGATCCTTGGGATTAAAAAATCCACAGTCCACTTGAAACTTCACAGGAACTATCCGTCACATACGGTAGATCAATCACCAGTGAGCAAAAAGAGATCACACAGTAATCTGACCAAGGCAAAGGCCTTTTGGTAATATCATTCAAACCCAGATCAAACGGCAATTGTTCCAAAAAAAAAGGCAGATCTATCATACTTTTATAAAATATTTGCTTTTAATTAAAAATAGCAAAAAATTACCTCATCTGCAAGTAGTGATAATTCACTGCTGTTTGCAGCATCATAATCATAAAGTACTCTGGCTTTTCTACTACCACTTGAGGGCTTCAATTCACCAAAGCTTGAAGAAGCTGCTGCACTGCTTATTGAAGATAGTGAGGGTGTAACAGTAGCTGAGGACATATTACTAGAAGAACTACTTGGGACACAGGTTGAAGATGACTGGTTATTGTTGGCAAGAACCGTAGCTGGAAAGCTATAAAGGATGAATATAAAATTAATTATTAGATAAACATGAATGTTGTAACACACTTTCAAATAATAATTTTAATGTGGAGTTTCATCTTCCAATGTAATTTTACAAAAATAAGCAATTCAAATTTTGAACTATAAACCACAATGTACAAAAGCTTCCACAAAATATAGCTTTAAAAACAAAAGTGTACAAGTTACAAAATATTTGATTCAAATTGTCCTGACTACTTAATCATGATGACTACTTAATCATATAAAGTCCAAAAAAACTTAGTCTTTGCTTCAGAGGAAAAGTGTTCAATTAAATTCTATCTATAATGACCAAATCCTGATCTTTGATGTTAACAGAAATTTTCCAGAAAGATATTCTCAAGAATTTGCATTATCATGAAATTATCATGAATAGTTACTAAGCAAAATTTTTTTAAAAACCCTGCCAATTCTATTTATTTTACCTCTTTAGTTGAGGCACGTAACTATAGATTTGATTATTTTGTTACCTTCCAAGCTGTTTCTGAAGGTCCAACATATACTGATAACATTGTGCATAGTAAGTCAGCTGTGCTTCCACAAAGTCATTTAAACAACGAAGATGATGTGCCTATGACACAATAAAACACAAATATTAACAACAAAATTACAGGGATGTTTCCAGCATTTAAAAATACAAGGATGTTAATTTGGAGGATATGGGGAAATAAAGTTTTAAGGATTACTTTTATCAGATGTGAAACTGGTAAATTTTAAAATTAGACAATTAACATAGGATAACCACTAATATAGGCAATCTTTGTTAATGACAGTAATTGGAACTAGCAATTCCACTGCTAAGATACACGGTCAGAATATGATATCACGTGACCACATCAACTTACCTTAGCAGTGGCAGCATTTCCCATTGTCAATGTTAGGTGAGCGCAAATGGTGATCACATGATGCTGGACACTGTAACTGTTTTAATAGTGTGCCAGTCACCCAGCACGGTAATCATATGACCATGAGGACTCTGCAATGGCTGGAACTTTGAAAACCAGCCATAATGTCCCACTAGTTGCATGCTGTTGTAACTTCAAATGGACCCTGAATGAGCAGTCACTGAATAAAGACTGTATCTGAACTTAAATGGGGCAAAGGGAGGAACTTGTATCAGAAATTCTAGAGCATATTTTATTTAATAGAGTCTTATTGTATCAGATGATCTAGGATAGTTGAAGGAGTGACATAGATATAATCATTTTAACATTTAGTTCCGTATAATTAATTACTTTTGATTTTCTTACCCTTGACAATTAAGCAAAACTATCTTCTCTTTTCTTCTGTACTTACGTGTGTACTGTTGATCCCTTCCAACAGAAGTCGAGTAATTTCTGCTTGCCGGTCAAACTCACTTTGGGCTATCCGTACTTCCTGTTCAGACTGAAATATATATTACAACTTTTCAGAGTACTGATAACACAAAATTACTTATGCTGTGGGCAAAATATAATACATGGCTCAGTAAATGGTGGTCCTTCAACAGCCAGCTCCCGAAACAGCTAAGCACTGTGTTTTTCACTGGAAGCAAGCTTATTACAAGTCTAAAGGCTATATTGACAAAATAGGGTGTAAAAAAAACAAACAAAAAAAAAACATTTTCCGCTAATCTATACTGAAAATAATTCAGGAGCTGGGTTCTGAAAAACAGCTATAGTATATTTCCATTCAATGTAATGTAGTCCTAAATCACCCTGACAGAGATATTAATGTTTAAATGAGTGCCAAGACATGTTTCTTTCAGATCACCTGTCAGAAGGTGTAATTTTGGGGGGGGGTGGGGTGGACGAGGGAATTGGCAGCAAGGTTGTCTACATGTGCCATTTCCTCTCCATTTTGCTCCCTCAAAGCAATCAAATGAGTGCCTGAACAAGACTATACAGTGAGAAGTAATATGGAATGCATTTCAAATACGGAATTGGAGAGTGAAGCTCATAGATTAATCAAGCAAGTATTTATCCCATGAAACAAATTAGAATTATCTTCTGTTATGGAGTTCATATATATGTTTGGAGTTTTTTGATAATTGTTTATCATTTTGTTAGGACCACACCATTGACTGCTGAATTAAGCAATAATATTTATCTCAGAACATCAGCAATTCAGCATTATTTATCAACACTTTCACTTAGGAGTACTTACTTTTGTCACTTCCTCTGCCCATATCTTGTAAGCATAAAGATGTAAAGAAACAATAAGAATTTATATTGCTATGCTTTCCTCACTATTCATTTTTTCTCCCGATATGAATTCGTGATCATTTCATGGATTTATTTTATAATGTAATGACCATAACTTGATATTAGTTGAAGTTTAGTCTACTGAATAGTTATAGTTGATAGTGCTATTACTAGTGCAGATTCTTACAGGATGGTTTTCCAAAATTATCATCATCTTTACCCTTATTTATTATATCCATATATTATTATACTTTTACTGCCAGATAAGACCTTTATGCAACAATTTTCCTCATGGTTGTCTAAAAACAATTTGTAGGAAAGGAAAATGTGGAAACAGGGATCTTCAACATTCTGTCAGCAGCTTAAGACTTGAAACAAATAGGGTATTTTTTAAATCGACATTCAGTATTTGGATCCAGAGTGGCTTTTCTAGAAAAAAAAGGTCCCTTTGAGCTTTGATTCATTGGAGATTTATTTTCTTTCTTGCCAGATGTCTCTTGACTCCTCTATAACGTTCAATATTTTAGAGGTGATGTAGGACATAGAGTAGGAGGGTTGTACATACAGAGATAAAATTCCTCATTTCTCATGAGTAATGTTCCCTCTTACAGACTTCTGGATCCAAATGAATTAAATGTGTCAAAGGAATAGTCCTAACTGTTAAAAATACCCTATATCTTCGAAAGCAGTAAAAAGAATACAATCTAAATAGCAATTGACAGAATTATGACCAGATGGATGACATTTATTTTGAAAAATGGCTTCTATGAGCCAAATCTATTCAAAATACAACTACTACAAACAATAATGGAAACATAAGTGATTTCTCTTGCTATCCAAGCCTGCCTTTGACATTTGAATAATTTAGACCAACCCAATGGTTACCAAAAAAGGATCCACTTATTTTGTTATACATATGCATCAAAAACAATACAATATTAAAATTGCTAATGCTCACAATTACAATATTATGTTTTTTAATAATTAGTATATTGCATTTTAAGTAGTGTAATTCTGTTCTAAAGGATTCCTATGAAATTATATATGCATCAAAAGCTTCCATGATAGTATTGAGATGAGTAAAAATATTTTCACAAGGCCTTAAAAAGTATCAAACTTATGAATAAACAGCTTTTAAAGTCTATTTGAAATTTCAGTAGAGTGAACAATTTCTTAGATAGAAACCATAACTTTATAATGTAGAAAATTGGGGGGGAGGGGGAGAAGTAGATGAAAACACCAAATGAATGGAGAAATAAACAGTGGTGAACTATTTGAAATTAAAGTGAGATGAGTAACACTGAAAGGAATACAGCTAGCCATGATCATTACATAATGAAATTGCCAATCAATGTATAGTCATGTAGATCACCTCTTTCCAGTTCATAGTATAGAGCAGAGGTCCCCAACCTCCCGTCCATGGACTGGCACTGGTCTGCAGCATGCCGGAAACTGGGCTGCTGAAACTAGTGAAGTCCACAGGGTGCAGGTAACATGTGAAACCATGTTCCCCCTGGTTTGTAGAAAAACCTCTCTCCACAGAACTAGACCCTGGTGCCCAAAAGGTTGGTGACCGCTGATGTAGAGGAAGGAGGAAAATGAGAAAAGATAGATTTGGAAGATTTGGATGAAAAGATAAATTTGAGAGAGGCTCAGAGTCCTAGTCTAAGAAAAACTCCATCTTCAAAGAGACAGAATTATATATTTAGTGCTAAGGAAGATAAGTGATGATAGATTACTATAATATTAAAAATTGCTTTATAGCCCATTTTAAATTATTTACTGAAATTCATACATTTGTTGAAATGTTAATTGAGTATACACCATTCTATATCTTCCCCACCTAGTCATGTTAGGGGCATATAAAGAAAATTCCCACGGAACAAAAGGAGAAAAGCCCTTTTTTTAAACCAGAAAAAGGGCTTGGTGGTGTTGACAAGACAGACCATTCAGAAATTAATGGAACTTCACTTTAATTTTGAAGAACAAAAGGAGAAGAGAGTACTCCTATAGTAAGGAAGGAACATGAAGACTGGGATCGAGTGTTATAAATTCATTTTCCTAAATGCTGCTTGTAAGAAAAAAACAACAACGAAAGGAATGCTATGAGAATGATGAAACATGATAAACCCTTATGTCTAGAACATGCCACCAAACTTTTGGACTTCAGGGACCACTAAATTCATAATTTTAAATCCCGTGGACCACTAAGATGATCTGCCTAATGATCAACTGGGTGGGCGTGGCAAGGTGGCCATTTCACTGGGTGGGCGTGGCCAACTTGATGTCACTCACGTTGAGGGGCACCTTGCCAGCTTCTACTTGCTACTCCCCACCTGCCCGCCCGGGCTTCTTAGGACCCCAACAGAAAGCAGTTGCTTGAGCTAAGCAGCCACCATGAGAAAGAATTGTCAAAATAGCTGGCTCAGTTCAAATTGGATCTGACCGAGAAGGAAGCTCAGCAGAAGCACCTCACTGAGGACTACGAGCATAGGCTTTCCAAGCAGAGGGAAGACCTGTGGGAGTGCAAGGCCAGGTACCGGCGCCTGAAGGCTCAGCGGGCTGAGATGGTCAGCCAGTTCCAGGCCATGATGCTGTCCCACTGGAACAAGGCCCTCCGGCTGTTCACCCTCAGTGGCACTTCCCTCCAGCCTTCGCCCAAAACCCCACACACAAAGGCTGAAGCAGACCCCAAATTGGAATTTCTGCCCCCTTCCGACCCAGACAAAAAGACCCCCAAGGGGGAGACTCTCTGCTGCAACAGAAATGTTCATTGCACATATCCGGCCCAGGGGCCGTAGTTTTGAGGACCCCTGATTTAGTGCAATATAAAAAATGCAAATAATTTTTCTGCGGATCACCAAAATTTGGTGACTGCTGGTCTAGAAGATGTAGCTGAAGAAATGTTAAGGTTTGTTTATGAGATGTCCATGAGATGTTGTTTATGAGATGTGACATGTTTAATGTATGTGAAGACTTGCCTCTGTGAGTGATTATTAGAAGAATCGTAATAAAGCACAAGTGAATGCCAAATTTACAAAAATGTTAAAATTGAACATGCAGCAAATGTTAGACTACATGACACAATCAGGAATATGGACAGGAAAATCAGTTGTCAAAAACAGTTGCATTTTGAAAGGGAAAATGGAGTGAACATTTGCAAGGTGAACTTAAATGGCAAAGTTCAAGCTGTTGAAACTGTGCACATTCTGCCGGTGTCTACCATTTTCATTTCTTTCAACAGACAAGTATAAAAATATATATTGGGGTCAGAAATCCAATTTTTTTTACTACTGGTTCTGTGGGTGTGGCTTTGTGGGCATGGTGTAGCTTGGTGGGTGTGGCAGGGAAAGGATACTGCAAAATCCCCATTCCCTCCCCACTCCTGGGGGAAGGATATTGTAAAATCTCCATTCTCACCCTACTCTGGGGGCAGCCAGAGGTGGTTTTTGCCGGTTCTCCAAACTGCTTAAAATTTCCACTACCGGTTCTCCAGAACCTGTCAGAACCTGCTGGATTTCACCCCTGGTTGGGGTAATTTAAGTTATAGAAAATGCAACAGAAATGTATAAAAGTAGAATGAATGGGGAACAGAAAAATCAAGTAATGTGTAGGATGGAATTGATGAGTTCCTAAAAAAAGTGAGGCAAGTTTAAAAAGCAGGGTCATTGTTGTGGGGAAATAAGGAAGGAAGGAGTATTATGTCACTGCCTTGTGTTACCTATAGAGGTGGGTAAAAATCAAATACTAACTACTACTACTACTACTACTACTACTACTACTACTACTATGTCTTTCTTTTTTATCTTGTATTTTTTCTAACTTACTCTTGTTTACCCATTTTCTATGCTCTAAATCAGAGGTCTCCATCCTCTGGGCCATGGCCAAATACCGGGCCACGGCCTGTTGAGAACCAGGTCATACAAGCAGCGGGTGAGCAAGCTAAGTTTTATCTGCATGTGCATGGGATCTAAACTGCACATGAAACCATCCCTTCCCTCCAGTCTGTGGAAAAATTGCCTTCTACAAAACTGGTCCCAGAAAGGTTGGGGACCACTGCTCTAAATACTGCTGCTCACCCTAAAGGTTAATAGTATAATGGGGATTCATGCATACGCATATATCATTTCCTAAATATATGCAGCACCTTGGAAGGAGAACAAGAAACACAATAAAATTATTTAAATGATTAGTTTTTTCAATCAGCAAACTGCTCTTTCAGATACATCTCCACCTCCCCACCAGTATGGTGTTAGATATGCCAACATAGTCACTGATGTGGTTCTTCATCTAAATAAATAATACTGATCAGCAGGAAAGCAAGAGGAAACACCTGAAGAAATGTTATGAAGACAAGAGGCCAACAAACCTTCAGCCATTTTACATGCAGCAAGTTGAGCATGTAAGAGACATTTACCATAATATTATTTTCATCAGGTGGAGACAGGTTTAGTTGCTTAAAGTATAAAGACAAAAGGATGTTATGTTGCGGGAAAAAGCTAGAAAATGCAATGTAGATCAATTAATTAGATTGCAGTATCATTAGGCAGAGCCAAAGCTATAAGAAAAACATTGCCTGACCAGTGACACTTCTTGAATAATTTTTTTAATGCTTTTCAATATACAGAATGTAGTACCTCCAGACTATTTTATCTGTAATATTAGATCATCACTTATGTCTTACCTACACATCTTAGATAATACACATATTATCTACTCAATTAGCAAACAGAACTCATTTGGGTCTGGCAACTCAATCTTTAAGTAAAGCAGTTGCTAAGTGAAATCACAATTGTGCTAATGATCTGACTTCAGCTTTCCTTTGCTTTACAGACCTATGAAAGTTGGGAATTCAAGAACTGATTGTAAAATTACTCTTTTGTCATCACTGCAACTGCAAAAAGTCACTAAATGAGGTAATTGCTAAACAAGAACTACCTATAACTAGAAGGTTTTCAATGTATTTTCTTTAAGCATGATCTCCCTCAGGAAGCCTGCACAGCTCTTGCAATTTTGCAATCATTTAGATCACAGCTGGGAAATCTGGTCTCCTAGGAGTCCATCTCTTTTATTGCTGAAAACTCATAGTTGTTACTTCTCACTTTGCGCTAGGACACTAGATAGGTAGGTAGGTAGGTAGGTAGGTAGGTAGGTAGGTAGGTAGGTAGATAGATAGATAGATAGATAGATAGATAGATAGATAGAGACAGACAGACAGACAGACAGACAGACAGAGTGAAGGAGGGAGAGAGATGGAGAAAGAGAGAAAAGCTTCGAAGTTCAACCTGTATAATATGGATTTGCTCCTTTTATGGTCTCTCCTAAAATATTACGGTAGCTGTTGGCTATAAAAAATGTTGCCTAACACTCATTTAGACACAAGCCATTATAGTGACACAAAAATATTGAGGAAAAAACACTAATATCTGCTTTTTCAATTTAAGTCCATTTTCATTTTGCTATATATTTAAATTAACAGTTGCCGCTAATTGTATTAAGAGAAGTACAAATGATTTCTCCTAGTTTGTCAGCTGCCCTAAACAAGTATATAAATACATAAATAACATACAGGGCAGCCTTTTCTTTAAGAACAACCTATGATACAGTGAAAGTCTGCAAAGGCTAACAATTCTTATTTAAAATGCACATATATACACACAATATGTCCTTCCACAAGCCAAGAAGACAAATTTGTTGTGTTGTGCTTTTATTTAATTTAAAAATATATAAGCCCACCCAATTCTATAATGATACTGGCCGTCCACAATGATCCTCAGCATTATTAGTGCTGTATTTTTTATTGGATTGGTTTTTTTAGTTAGCATTTCTTGATTAATGCAGTTTTTTGTGTTAGTGTTTGGATGGTCTTAGTTTTTGTTTTTATAAATGGACTTTTGAAAGTAGGCAGTATCTAATAATGCATAATTATATTTGTATATCTAATTCATAAATATACACCTGAAGAGATTATTGTCCTGCTTTTGAAATGCTTTCATCAGTTTATGACAGTTTTCAATTCTGGATGGTAATAATATCCTTTTTTTTTTTTTTTTGCATTAATTAGAGGTGGCCACATGTTTATATGCCTATGTGCCTTTGATACACTGTGCCTGTTAACAGTTTAGTAAATGCATCACTTTCAGCTTTTTCTGTATAGCCTGGTTATTACTGTATGATTCATGTTGAGATTTAGCATTGCTGTACTGTATTCAGCTCTTTTTCTCACCAGAACATCTCAGAATTAAAGGCAATATAATATTTAATTTCCCCAATATTGTTCTAATTTCTGAGACTAGAGATTTCTTGTTACAAAGTCTGGCCTTAAGCAGAACAAAGTTCTTCCACTAATATGTTCACAGCCACAAACCCTTTAACCTTGTTATATGACTTTAAAAAAAAAATTAAAACCTACAGTAACTGCTTTTAAAGAACTGGATCCTGGATTTCCTATTCTGCAAATGAAAGTTCTCCTAATATTCATAAAAAGTGTTTCATCTAGCTAAAGCATTCTGCTGGTGGAAGTATTTTGCTCGCTCTTCTCTTCTCTTGCAAAACCTAACCCACCTCACAGGGTTGTTGTTGAGAGAAAAATAGGAAGAGGAAGGTGTATTAGATATATTCACTGCCTTGAGTTACTTATAAAGTTATAAAGGCGGGATAAAAATCTAATATATAAATAAATACTTTGTGCACTCCAAAAACCTCACAGATTTTTTCAAATGTATATATGACTATAAAAGAGGGTAAAGGCAAACGAGTGAAAGTTTTCTATCCTTTCTGCTATTAGCAGCAATGTCTGGATTGTGAAAAACTGAGACAAAATGCTAATTAAATACAAAATTATATATCGTGAAGTTCTTAAGAAGCAGATCTTACTTACTAAAGCACGAGCCTCTGCTACTTTTGCCTTTTTCAGTCGAGTTTTGGCAGCATCCAAATCTAGCCTTTTATTTTGTAATAGCTTGCGTTCTCTCTGTAAAAAAAAAAAACCCCAAAGCATTATTATTTGGGACAAAATGTGAAAAAGATTCCGTTTTATTTCACAAAAATGAAATAGCACAACTACTTCAATTTCTTGTTCCTTCTTGTATCACAGAAGGTTGCATATCAGAGATTGTGTTACATTTCTTGATAATGATACCAAATGCTCAACTACAACAATAAAAATAATTTCTTCGAGCTTTCAGAATTACTTCACGTTTCATTCAGAAATTATATTAATAACTTACAGTAATTGTTTTATAGTCTCCTTCAATAAAATTTCTAAGAGGCGTAAGGAAGTTTATCGCAGCAGTCTGTATTAGTTCTCTGTCTGCTGCCCCAATTCTTTTCTGTGTTTCTCCACATTTAACAAGAGCATTTCCTGCAATAAAAAAATTGATTGCATAGTTTAAATAGCAATATAGACATAATTACAATTATAGATATTTAACTTAGAAGTGTTGACATCATCTATTCAAAACATCCTTAATTGTGTATTATTACATATTTAAGTACCACAATTTTTATAGTATCTTCAAAATATTATTTTCAGTACCCAGCACATAACTTCAAAATGTAAAGGTATAGAACACTTTCAGAACAATGAAGATAAATTATTCATCACAGAAGTAGTAACTTCATTTCAGACATTCCTGTCATATAAACTAATAGCTGCAACTTGCCATATGCTGTTCCTGGACCAAATTCATTTCCAGCATCAATCATATGCTGGCCCTGTAGTTCTGGATTATTCAGACGACTTGGTGCTTTGCGATCCAGTTTCTCATAAACAAATTCTTCTATTCTAGCATCTGGCAAAAAATAAAACATATCATTTCTTCATTAAAGGTATTCTTGGATGGGATGGGATGGGATGTGAGAATGAGCCTGGAAGGGTGGAGTGGGGGTTTGAGGTGGGGAGAAATATGTTGCCTAGGGAATGATCAGCTAAAAGGAAAAGCCCAGAACTGAGTAACAGACAGACAAAGAAACTTAGATAAAATCCATACTAATTTATCACGGGTAAAAAAAAGAAAGCAGGAGACTTATACTTTCAGACTTGCCAATTTTGTAAATGTAGCCTTACACTAAATTAGAATTAGTTCATCTTGTCATATTTCCTGTCTGATCTGCTTAAGAGGCTGACCCTGGGTTGCATCCAATCATTCAGCAACTATTCATAGCTACTACAGCACTGAACAAATGGGATTTATGATCAATCCTTGGAGAAACAGCCATTGCAGCATCCCAACAGTCATGTGATCTTGGTGCTCGGGTGCCTGACTTGCAATTTGGAGCCGTGTTACATGATTTCAATTTCTGATGTTCCTTGTCAGCTTCCTACAAGCAAAGTGAATGGGGAAGCTGGCAGGAAATTGGAAGTCACTCCTGCTGTTTTTTCATCCACCTTCACTCTGTAGTGCCTACCTGCAGCACCGTCACCAGCCATACACTCACTGTGTAGTACCTGCACCCTGCACCCTGCATCCACAACCCACCCCACCATGGCAACCATGCTCTCCTTTGCATTGCCTGCCTCAGACTCCCACCTGTTCCCATTTAATGACCTGCACAATCTGGGGTTACAATGGCAACTGGAACTGCTGGGATTGCCATTGCTAAGCAATGTGGTCACATGACATACTTCATGATCACTGGCTGACTTTGGGCTGGCCACATTCTCTCAGCCCAACCTGTTTGAAAGGGTTGATGCTGTTAGGAATAGATGGAGGAAAAAGTGCAAAATGCTGCCTTGAGCTACTCGATGAAAGCTGGGGTATAAATCTAATAAGAAAGGCTTTTAAGAAATAAATTTTCAGAACTATAGAACTGAATTAAGTTTAATTATATTAAAGTAGCATAAAGCTTTGAATAATCAGTTGGGTTATTTCTGCTTCAACAAACCCTGAATTTCTGACATTCAGAGAATTATACTATCAATTTTATTCCATCCTAATCACTTAAGACACGGGAATCAAACTCACATTGTCACATTATCATCATGTGATGTTTCACTATATTTTTCCCATTCGTGGAACTGGGGTGGTTGTGGCTTGCACATGACCTATCAGGCCTGTGGGCCGCCAGTTTGACACCCCAGACTTAAGAAATTAAAAGTTTGCTCTTTATTTTGAATCAATTTGCTTTGCAAAATTGTAAGCTTATCATTATAGTTAACATTTTAAGTTCTGTAATTATTGCATAATTTGTATATATTTGTACAACAGAAAAATGACATGTGAGTTCATGAAGAATTAAATGCTAGTTTTTCAGAAGTTAATAATTCAGGTTACATTATATACACAGGTAGAACTTATCAAAATGCTAATAAGTTAATGCCAAAAGAGAAATAAAGTGTTGCTCTTACTTGGATTTGGTTGCAACAATACCTCTGTCTGTTTCATAATCTTTTCTGTCCATTGTTTTGTACAATCAGCCTTACACAAAAGATTTTCTAGGTGAGCATCCAATTCTGTCTTCTCTGCTTGCCCAAGTTTCTCTTCTGTAAACTACATTGATTAAACAAACAAGAGCGCTTCTCAATATATGAGCAAAACAAATTGATCAGCAAAAATAGAAAATACAAAAGTTTGCCTCAATTTACTCATTTAGTTTTTTTATCTTCATATTACTAAAACCCTCTCTTCTGATATACTGTATTTAGCTAGAATGTTAAAATAGGCATGCATGGCTTTTCAAATACAATATATACCATTTTCTGTAACTGTTGTCATATCTTATTGGTCTATACTCAAAGGACAGATGTGTAAAAGTATCAATAGAATGTGACTTTCAGTGGTGACAAGAATCAACACTCTTTCATTTTTCGCATGGCTTCCCAAAGTAAACAACACAGCAGCAATCTATTGCTGTGGGAAGAGAAAAGAGAACTCAAAAATTTTCAACTTTTAAATTCTCTCTTTAGTAGAAAAAACATATGGGGAAAAACACACAATAGCAATTATACATACTCTGCTGATTCACAACATGTATTTATGAATAGATTTCCAGGTTTCAAAGTATTTTCATTATGTTTAAAGTGGAGCAGAAAACAAAGGGCAAGAATTTTCTGCCAGAGTTGCCAATTATAATGGTATATTTATTTTACTTTATTTATTAAATTTATTCATCACCCATCTCTCTGTCATTCAATAAAACAATATTATAAAAGACAGAAACAGTAAAATAATAAATACAATAAAATTAACAAGGCAATAGCTTAGCTAGTGGAGTGGCATACAATAGAGTGGAGGAAGAATCTTCTAATTCAGTAACCACCTCTAGAATGACAAACACACACCCTGTCCAGGCCAATTAGAGAATCAGATTGTAAGACCTTTCTGGAAGATCCAAAGTGTGGGTGCAGATCTCATAGAAGGGATACAATGCTCCAGAGGGAGGGTGCGGCTCTTCTCCTAAACCTCAGCAAGTGGGATGGGCCAAGAGATAAATATCACTTGATTCCAGAAGTTGTTTGCCTCAGCTTCAGCATTATGGAACATCCCTTCCTTTCCCACCAATAAGTTGTAGGCATTCTTATGTACAGTAGTTAGACACAGGGTTTTTCCAAGTTCCGTGTTAAAAGAAAGAAAACTTTCCTTCTCACAGCTTCAGAACTTGAGGGGAAGGGGCAATAATGTAAGAACAAATAATGACTGGCTATTAAGGGTTTGCATCCTCGATGAAAAGCCTTCCTTTGGTAACATGTTTAAGCAAGAGATGCCTGTGCAATTCCTAATATTTGTTATCCTTTGCAATCTGATTCATCACAAACTATCTTTGTCGGCCTGACAGATGATCTGTAGAAAAGGTCAGGCAGGGTGTAGCTGGAATAGTTTCCCTAAATCTCTTAACAGCTTTCAGTACCATTAACCACATAGTATCCTTCCAGTTTAATTTGTAAGTAGGACGCAGAAGTTTTGGTGGCTCATTTCTAAGGACTGTTTTCAGAAAGGGACTTTGCTACATTTTCATTTGACACCCCATTATGTGCTTATGCTAAAAGAAGATATATTATTTTAGTTCTACATAAGAATGTCTGTACTTTGGAAATGTTGTACCCAGAATCACTTGAGAGAGAGATGGGTGGTGGATAAATTTAATAAATAAATAATACATTTTACAGTAATTGTAAAATATATATTTTGTCTCTGGAATTATATGACTGATTAAATTAATTAAAAACAATTCATTTATTTTTTTTGCATTTTGTAAATTGAATGTTTATCCTGGAATGACTTTGGTAGTTTATGTAGATATTGTTCAAATTATTCAGATTAGAACTACTCTCTCTCTAAAGGACTAGGTTCACATTTAGGGAATGCTCAAGCATGTTGATCCAGTTTCTTTACTAAAATGAAATAGCATACATATCCCTATGATCTCTCTTTCACAAGAAGAGCTTGATCACTATTGATTTTCTGAATAGTTTGCTGTATAATCAAGGTGTTGGCCTAGAAATCAGGAGACGGTGAGTTAGGCATGAAAGCTAATTGGTGACTTTGGTCCAATTAGTACTGTCTCTGTGTCTCAGTCCAATCTATCTCACAGGGTTATTGTTGTAGAAAAAACAGGAGGAAGAAGAAATATTATATATGTTCACCTCCTTGAATTACTGATAAAGTAATTAAGTGGGCTAAAAATAATATAAAAAACAAAATATTCCAGAAGATTGCCTCTAACTATGACATTCCAATCAATACCAAATAAAAATGAACTGTATATTATGTTTTAGATTATGATTAGATTATCTCAGAAATTTGAGATTTAGAGATACCTTTAAATATTGCTTTATTGCTTTGTGAACTTTGTAATCATGAATGCTTAAGAAGTATGCTATAGTTACCATATGGTAATTATTTGGTGTTATACAATGTGTGCATGAGAATGTTGGGTAGGATCTTCAGTATGCAACTTTTATTAATGAATATTACTTGACAGAGATATGAATTTGTGCAGGTAATCTCAAAAGACTATGTGATATACATTTTATGGACCAGTTATACAATTACCTTTTGCATACAATTATGGAAGAAAATAGAGAGGTAGATAGCCAAATATCTAATTCATGATAATACTATCATGATAACATATAAGTTGATAACAGTATTACTATTACTATGATGACTTACTAAAAAAATAAATTATTAGAGCCTCTAATAACTAGTTTAACTCAGAACAAAACTATATTTATTTGTAGCCAAAAAAATGCAAAATGAGTTAATTTTTTTCATATAGAAGTGAACAAGTCAGCATCATAAGACAAGCATCATAGGATCTCTTAATTAGAAGATAGTTTCGTTTGTTCTCGTTCCAGCACCAATGAACAAACTACAAATGAAGAAATGTAGTTCTTAAAATAGAGGAAGGGTATGGAAGTACAGTAGCCTGTTAAGCTATTTAAGAAAAATATTAACTTTTATTTATATTAATCTTTAGCAATTAGCTTGAAGAAGGGAGACAGGACATCTGTAATCTGGATCTTTTCCATTTCTGATTGGCAAAAGGCTCCAAGGTATGACTCAGTGATGGGTTGCTACACTGCTAAGTGCATCTTTGAGAGAGTAGACAATGTCCCCTATTTAGGTGGAGGTAGTAGTTTACCTCTTCCTCATGAAATGATAGCTCAGACTGGAAATTCAGAACAACTATCGACTAATCTCCAACCAACTCTTTCTAGGGAAAATTGCTGAGACGACTTTGGGGCAACAGCTGCAGAAAGCCCTGGGGAAACAAGATTTTCTAAACTAATTCCATTCTTAGATCAGACCTAGATATGCCACCAAGATTACAAAACAATTTGTTATTCATTGGGTCATCATTGCAGAGATATTTCCTTTCCTAATCAGGGAAACAGAATGACCATGAGCATGGCAGAAAAGCAATGGGAGTGACTTCTGACTTCCTCATTAACTTTCCTTGTAGAAAGCTGGCAGGGAATATTGGAAATGATGATCACATGACCATGGCTGAATGTAACAGCGGCCACAATTTTACAAAATGTCAGTCCTACAAGAGTCATGGGTCCTACATTTTGTACACATTCTGTAAGTTAGCCTATTAGAGGTATGTTGATTAAAAAACCAGTGCCCTAAGGTGCACTGTTTCACCCAATTGAAGGTTACAATCAAACACAAGAGTTTTAGTAGTATATAGATGCTCGTGGATGATCTCTAGTGAGATTGGGATATGCAATGCAATCTGTTTGGTATTGCTTTATCTCTGAGTAGCTTTCAAAACTACATATATCTATAAATAAAAAATATTATAAACTTGGAGATTTTGCAAAGGGCCATTAGTGTTGATGGCCTGAATGGAGAAAGCAAGAGACCAGCTAAGCAAACATCTGTTGTGCATATTGCCTGTTTTCCTCCCTCTCTCTTCTGAATTCATTGCAATCTAAACAATTGTAAATAAAATACACTATACATTATGAAAAGAAACATGTAAAACAATTGTGCAGGGTAGTTGTTAGCATTGGCCCCATGGGAAGGGGAAAGAAGGGGCCAAAGGAGATTTCTAATATAAAATTCTAATATAAAATTCTGTTCCACATATCATTTTAATGATTATAAGCAGGACACAAGGCTTATAGAACTTTTAGGGATATCCTTCACATAAAGACATCTGTATATCAAGCAGCAACCTGTCTCTCTCTCACCTACACTGTTCCTTAGTTGTGAAAAATTCAGCCAAAATATTTGGTATTTTGGAAATGAGTTGACTTAGTCTTAAATGTTCTTTTAGCATATTTACTTTACAATATGCATAGTCTAGGGCTAGGCTATTTCTAAGGAATTCTGGACAAAGTACAAAGTCAAAGCAAACAAAATAAAAAACCAATATACAATAAGTTAAAATAATATTAAACATTAAAAAATAAATTGATTGGATATCGACAAAACAAATTCAACTAAACTCAGGACTGAACATATGCTAGAATAAAATTGACCTGAGTATGAAATGCTGGCAACACAGGGAGAAGTATGTCCCAAAATGGGGGTCACCGCTATGACATCAGCATATTTTTCATTTTGTTATTCTATCCCTATATATAACTATTAATATCATATAATGAATTAAGTCAATATTTGCATAATTAATTATAAATATTATCAATAAATAAACAGTATTTAGCCAATGAAGGCTCACCTCAAAATATAAAGTAGAGCAATTCTGTTTAGGACCAGGATAGTGAGCCTCTAAGAAACTCTGGAACTATAGGCTAGATCCACTAGACTGGAAAATCAATCATGACAGAAGGCATTGGCAAACCATTCTTATTTTTGCCCAAAAAACTATATAGACATGTCATGTTACCAGCAACTAAAAAAAAAATCTTTACTATTACCCTGTTTCTCTCATTAGAGAATTTTTAAAAAGAGATGAGAAAATCTATCATAAAAACCAAATTGATGGTTTAAAATTAATATATAATAGCACTTTAAGGGTGGGGCAGAAAAAAACTTTAACATGGTTCTAGTTATATTGGCAATTATGCAACTAACAGAATTTTACCGAAAAATGAAATGCCATCCTGTTATTAACTGGAAAAACTTAAAGTAACTCCAGTAACTTTGTGCTATGGCAACAATTGCACAACACAGGAAGTCTGATGTAAGTGTAATTAGGAACAAAATATAGTATAAAGCCACAAATTCACCCAATCTACCAATAATGCAAATATAAAAAAGTGAATGTTAAGCAAAAGGGCACAATTCCTCCCTTTCACCACCATACTGTATATTAACAGGAATAGGCTTACGATTTCTTTAGAATAAGAAGGAATCAACAAAATTGATAATATATCAGGCACCATGAGACTTTGCAGACAGGCATTTTCCTTTTGCAAAGTTAAACATAATCTCTATGTGCAGAGTCAGTTGTACCAAGTTACTCTTGAGCTTAAGCTAATAATAGCTGGGAGCACATGCTTTATTTTTGTTTTTCAAATGTTACAAAGGGGGATACATGAAGAGGCCTCGCTTTGTTTTGTTTTTTATATTATTATTTTACTTGTACTGTACTCTTCCAAAATGACAGTGCCAAACTCTAGTGTCTAGATAGGCCACCACAGTCACATACAGTTAGCTGAACAGCTTGTAATTATTTCTCTGCAGAAATCTAATTTAAGTGAAAACAATCATGGCACAAGAACGTTGCTGGATCAAACTGCAGGGTCAGCATTTTGTGTCACAAAGTAGCCAGTGGGGATGCACTTGGAAAGCTTCAGGGCCAGAATGAATGGCAATATTTTCATTCCCAAAATCCAATCCTGTACTGAAGACATCAGTTTACCATTTGATTTACAAGTTAAGTAAGCAGCTATCATGACCCACCCACTTGCCCCACCCAAAATCTTCCATCAATCTGCCCAACCTTCCCCCTGCTTTTTTTTTTCCAAACCATACGCCCTGGCTGCTAAGTGACAAGCTTGAAAATTTCAAATTTTCGAGTTGTGTGTTTCAAGTTGTGTGTTGCGGGGCAAAAAAAAAATGTTCTGCCAATCCTTAAAGTCCCAGCATTGAACTCTTCACACGTCATCTAGAGCAGGGGTCACCAACCTTTCAGACCTCAGGGACCACTAAATTCATAATTTTAAATCCCGTGGACCACTAATATGATCTGCCTAATGAGTGGGCGTGGCTAGGTGATCATGTGACTGGGTGGGCATGGCCAACTCGATGTCACTCACATCAAGAGGTGCCTTGCCAGCCCGCCCAGGCTCCTTAAGGCCCCAACAGGAAGAAGTTGTTGGAGTGAAGCAGCCACCCCGAAAAAGAGTTGCCAAAACAGCTGGCTCAGTTCAAATTGGATCTGGCCGAGGAGGCTCAGTAGAAGCACCTCACTGAGGACTAGGAGCATAGGGTTTTCCAAGCAGAGGGAAGACCTGCCGGAGTGCAAGGCCAGGAACCAGCGCCTGGAGGATCAGCGGACAGAGATGGTCAGCCAGTTCCAGGCCATGATACGGTCCCACTGGAATGAGGCCTTCTGGCTCTTCACCACCAGCGGAGCTTCCCTTCAGCCTTCATCCAAAACCCCATACCAGGAGACTAAAGCAGACCCTGAGTGGGAATTTCTGCCTCCCTCCAACCTACACAAAAAGACCCTGAAGGGGGAGACTCTCTGCAGCAACACAAGCGTTCATTGCATGTATCCGGCCCAGGGGCCGTAATTTGAGGACCCCTGATTTAGTGCAATTTAATAAAATGCAAATAATTTTTCTGGGGACCACCAACATTTTCTCACCATTGGTCCATGGACCACCAGTTGGTGACCGCTGGTCTAGAGGACCATTGGTGGGGTTTTTTCCCCATCTTCATCCTCCTTCCGCCTCCTACCTTCCTCCCTTTCGCGGGAAACGCCCCCCAAACCCCCCCCCCCCAGGAGACGGGGAAGGAGGCTGGCAAACCAAAACGGAATACAAGAAAACCCCCCAAAAAAGAGCGGGGGAGGAGAGAAACCTTTGCGTAACCGCTGGAAACGGCGGGCACTAAAGCCCATTGCGCTCCCTAGCGACCCTGGAGGCGGTGAGAACAACCGTAGGGCAAGGGGCACCAAAACAGCCCCCCTACCACCACCACCCATTATCCACGCCTCTGCCTTCTCCGCCTATGCAGACAGCCCGGCAGAGCTGGGAAAGGAGGAGGACGAGGCCTAATTTGGCTCCTGATCAACCGGTTGCTGCCCCAGTGCCAGAGGAGCTGGCTGGCTTCTATGCCAGTTGGGGAGGGGAGGGGGAGGGGGGAGAAGGGAGGGGTGGGGTCTCGCGCGTGCAGCAACGGCCCTGGCCAACGCCCGAAGCTCTTCTCTGAGAGGGACGGCTAGGCGCCCACTTCGCCAGGAAGGGGAAAACAAGGCTTCGCTTCCTCGGCACTGCTCTGCCTCCTTACCTGTACGGCTCGGCTGAGGAACGTGCCAGCGTCAGCCGCCAGCTTCTTCACATTGAAATCCATAATATTCATCTTTAGCGGGAGCCGACTAATTCGTGTGGGGGGGGGGGTGTTTGTTGGTGGCGGCGGCTGCCTGCCGCCCACCACACTTCCTCCCTCTGGAAGCGCCGGGCGAAGGCGGCGGCGGTGGCAGTAGAAGGGTGGTGCCAGCCGCAACAGGGCCTTGGCCAGGAGTTACGAAACCAGCAGCCAATTGGATGCATCGAGCTCGTGGGCGGAGCCAGGAGCTAGAAGGAGAAGGCACAGCTGCTAAAGACGCTCCGCCCACCCACCCCCACCCCGCCCATCCCGATGACGTGCTTCCTAAGGGGATCTTAACCGAAGGTCCTTCGGAGTCTGGGCGTGATCCTTTCCTCAGACGCTGCTGTGCAGATTAGATTACAGCAGCCGGTCACGTACTGATCTCTTGAGAGGTGGTGTCTAAGGAGTAGCTACGACGTGGATCTTTTTTTTTTTTCTTCTCCCTTGCCTCCAAGTAATTACTGCTTGGTTTGAGAGAGTTTTGCGTCCGTTTTTCAAGCGCCGGTCATGCTTTTTTTCAGAACACGGAGCCGCTATCCTAAAAACAGGAGCCAAGATTCAGAAGGAATATCTACGCTAAAAATAAGGGTCATACATTTATGTGACTACTTGATAAGTGCCATTTTCTCACCGTTGAACAATGATTATCTGGTTTTATGCGTTTCCGGCAATGTGGCACCTATCGTAAATTCATAAAAAGGTGTATATATAAAACTATACTGTAAATTGCCAGTATAATAAAGAGAGTTACGTGCTTATTATCTCGCAATCTTCAAATGGCCTTTTGGAATTCATATTTGAATTTATAATACAACCCTGGGAAGATTATAAAATTATGTGCATACCTTCAATCTCATTGACTCCTGACAACTACCTGGACTGCAGTTTTCTTGGCAAGATTTCAGAAGTGGTTTGCCTTCTTTGGAGGACTGAGACAATGACTGGCGCAAAGTTACCTAGCTAGTTTTGTGCCTTAGGCAGAATTAGAACTAATGATCGGTTACTAAAAACTATTTAAACTATTTAAATAAAAACAATTAAAGCTATTTGTTGAATTCACCTGTCTCTGTTTTTCCTCTGATTTTTTGCTGTCAATGTTCCAATATTGTTCCAGACAACAAAGATTTTGCTTCCTGAACACTTATGGCTGTATAGATTTTTGGCTGCTAATCATGAAAATAGTGTGCCATTTAATTTATCACATACTATTTTATAATATTCTTCTGTTACACAACAACCATGTACATCCTTCAGTACCTGTTAGCTATGCTGCACACATGAAACAAACCTATGAAAACATGGAACTGTTGGTTGATGCACATCCAGTACATCAAGCATAAGAGATTGAAAAGTAATGGCTCTGCTGCTTGAAATACATTTCAGATGTACCAAGTACTGTTGTTATTTATGCAAATGGGACAGTCATGCAAGAGAGTTGCAAACAAATAGCCACTCCAAAATAATTTGGTTTCAGGACAGAAAAACATGGCAAATGAGCCACTTGTTGATTGAACAAAGATATTTTTGCTTGTGCTTCACATAAAACTAATGACATTTTTTTTTGAAAGTGGTGAACAAGGAAGATTAAGGTTTTTGTTATTTGAGACACGATGTTTCCAAGAATAACTAATGCCAAGATTAAGGAAGGCATTTTTTTTTTTTTGGTTTACAATTCAGATACATCATCAATGATAAGCAGTTCAAATATCTGTTAGTGAGGCCCGAGAAAATTGCCTGGAATGCATACAAGAATGTCATTGAGAATTTTCTTGGCAACCAGAGAATACCAAATATCATTTAGCTGGCTGATAAACTGCTTACAGTTTAAGCAGGACTATGTAAGCAGGACTATGTAAACTGCTTACATAGTCCTGCTTACAGGACTATGAAGTGCAGCATGTCACTGAAGATTCATTTTTTGCATTCATACTTGAATTTCTTTCCCAAGAACCGAGGTGCAGTCAATGATGCACATGATGAAAGTCTGTCACAAATGCAAAAAATACTATTAGAGCAACCAGAATCTATCAGGCAGGATATAAATAAACAAAATTTAAATTATATTGTAAATCCACTAGATGTCACCATACTGAAAGAAATCAATTTAACATCTGGAGAATTACAAGCTAAATTCACACCAATATATAACACTGGCTCAATTTCATAAAGAGCAGTCCGTTGAATAAATCACAAATGAGTTTATGTACAGTACCAAGCCACAAACTGTCATTTATAATAAAAGCTGGCGTTATCAATTTCTGCCACTCTAATTATTTCTTCATATAGCTATACTGTTTTGAAACAGCCAGAATAATTCCTCTATAGAAGGACATCATCACCAGATGGGACATATAGAAATAAAACAGACTATATTACTGCCAAAAGGAGATAGATGTACTCAGTTATGACATCAAAAACACAAGCAGGTGCTGATTGCAGGTCATACCACAAACAGGCCCTGAAGTGGCCCTTTCTTTGTTCCAAGTAGTCTCGGTGAGCCATCCAAGAGCAGGCCCGCTTTACAGATCCATCTTGAGTTTGGCAGGTGCAACCACAAAGGGGGAAGAGGCTCTTGTTTTGCTAAGGACTGCAGACTGGTACTAGCCTGCAACCTGGGAGTTGGGAGCCCCTGCTTTATATTTAGATGATATGATTCAGCAATGATTGCTAAGATAAACAAAGCATATAACAAAACAAAACAAAACAAAACAAAGCTGGAACTGCTACAAGAAAGAAGGAATGTTTTACTACATCTGGTGCCTAAAAATAAATCTTGAATCAAAACTGCAGTTGTACTAGATACAATCTTAGAAAACATAAATTGAAACATATAAATTATATATACAGGTAGCTTGAAGCAGGCAAGATGGCTGGCTTCACCTGTCTAATAGCTGGGCCAGCCTTATCTCCTAAGAAGATTGAATTAAGAAGGGCTGAGGAAGGAGAAAAACAGGCATGAGCCTTTGGAGAAAATTATAAGGGAAATGTAAACTGACCTCCTAGTTTTCCCAAAGGAGACTCACTGTTAGGAAGGGTGAATGATCTGTCCTAGATATGCTGCACTCAGAGCAAGCATTGAGAGAGTATTCTTAGCTTCCACAGCTAGATGGAAAGAGATCCAAGATTAAAATCACCTAATATAACTCTTCCATTTCTAGTGGCCTGTCGCCTACGGAGCCTCCAGATTCTCAAACCACTTTTTCCCCCTTCAGTCAGTCTTGACTCTTACAGTTTTCTTGGCAAGATTTGGAAGTGGTTTGCAATTGCCTTTTTCCTGGGACTGAGAGAGAGTAGCTGGTCCAAAGTCACCCAGCTGGTCCAAAGTCACCCCAGCCCCCCCGGTTTCTAGCCTGATATTTTAATCCAAGGGTGTCAAATTTGATTTCATTGGCTGTATCAGGGTTGTATTTGTCCTAGGGGGGATGAGGTGGACGTGACCAGGGTGGGTGAGCTTGACGTCACTTGTGTCGGGGGCGCCTATGGTGACCAGAGCACTCTGCCAGAGAAAACAGGCTCCCAAGCTCCGTTTTCAGCTGCAATGGCCTCCTGCAACCCTCTGCCAGTGAAAACGGACATTGTGCAACCCTACCAAACTCCATTTTCACTTGTAGAGGTACTGTGGGCTGCTCCTTTGCTGTTTTCAGGGTGGCCCCATGAACCAGATCTAAGCACCCAGGCCGAATCTAGCCCCCAGCCCTTGAGTTTGACACCCTTGCTTTAATCACTGCACCAAACTACTTCTATCATACTAATTAGTCACCCAGAAAGTGGAAAGTCCTTAACTCAGAGAAATGTGGCTGGAAAGTCTCATCTCATCTGTATCCCAACAATACTGTACACTCCAAGTGCCAGGTAACTGCCATCTGATTGTGTCTAAGTCTGAGTACAATTCCAAAACCCATCCCACTACTATCTATAAATCTGTTAAGGGTTGCTATAACTGCTTCTTACATGATTAGTTATTTGATTGGCAGAACTGTACATTAATGGATGTTACCATTTCTAATAAAGAAATATGCACATGGATAATTGGAAATATTTTATATCTGCTGGTTACTTATCTACCCATCACTGTGTAGAGCCATTTCTTTGGTCTTTTCAACTCTTCACTCTCAGCAGTACTAGTAGGACTCTATTCACTGAAAGATGCTGTTATTTTGATCCCAATTTACCTGAGACTCTATTGCATTATTTTTCCATTGTCCTTTCTTCAGCAATGTATCTGCTGACATTTCTTAGCCACCTCCAAACACAGTGATGGAGAACATTTTGGCCTTGGTGTGTCAAAAATTCAGAAAAAGCTTAACTTGACTGTGATGGAATGTCACCTCCCCCCAGAGAAACAATTCTCTCTGTCCCATCCACTCCATTCTAGGGTGCCCTGCAGTCAATTGCGGTGCTAAGTCTAGACCTGAGTAGAGTACCAGGCCTCAACTTCAGCCTTAGCACCACAATTGCAACTCAAAAAGGCCACCTCACGCAAGCCTTAGGGAATGGTACAATTGCCTCTGCAGCACAGCCCTTCCATGCAACTTCTGGAGGCCTCACAAGAGCACCGCCCATTCTCGTGTGGCTTTCACAGCCTCTGAAAATCATGTGAAAATGAGGCATGCTTTTGAGACTACTTATCAGGTGTTGGTGAATGCTAGCATATTATTCAAAATGTTGTGGCACATCATTCATCATAGGTTCCCAATCACTATCCTAACACAGCCCCTATTTCTGTTGATGAAGCAGAAGTCCATTTCATGCTCGTAGACTGAAACTCTAGCATCACCATAGAACTGCTATGTTTTACAAGCACTGATTTCCATAGAAAGTCCAAATCTTGGGTGATGACATTATGAAGGTTTTTTAAATTTTATTTTACTCTATTCCTATTTTATTCTTTTTCTATTTTACTTCATGCTTTATACTGTTTTACTCAATTCTCACCTTTCTTTAGTTTTTATGTCTTAATCTTTTAGGTTTAAATGACTACTATATTGCTTTTGATGTATCTGGTCATTGTTTTTTCACTTCTGATTTTGTTTTGTTTTTTGTTTTTACTTTGCTGGTTATTGCCCATAACTAAATTTGATTAAATTTTCCACTTTAAGCAGGCAAGAAGTCTGATTGCTGACAAATATTTATGTGATTCTAGAACAAGAGATGTCACAACTTCACTTTCCTAAAAGATCTCCAAAATCATGATCCTAATTATGCATTGCCGCTAAGTATCAGTTAATCTAAAACTGATTTGCATGCTGAATATGCTAATTTCAAAATATAATAATTCTGACTGACTAAAAAATGAAATTGGCCTGGAAAAACATCCATGAAAGAGGAATTGAAATCTGAGCAGAACTGCAGTCATTAAGAACATGGAAATACAAATGACTATATATGTCAAGATGACACTTGCACTTAAAGCCCATGAAAATGTATGCTAAAATATTTATTTCCAGTTATAAAGATGTCATTTTCTCCCATTTATTTTACTCCTCAAATTTCCCATCTGGAGGACAAGAGGAAGGAGAGAAATGACATATAACTAATAAAAGTAAAGGTTTCCTCCATCAATCATGTCCAACTCTAGGAGGCAATGCTCATCGCTGATTCACAGCCAAGGCAGCCAGCATTGTCCAAAGACACTTCCATAGTCATGTGCCTGGAATGACTATATGCTAAAGGCACATGGAATGTTATTAATCTTTCCACCGAAGTGGTACCTTATCTACTTAAATTTACATACTTCAAACTGCAAGAGTAGCAGGAACTCAGGCAAGTAACGGAAGCTCATTCTGTCATGCAGCAGATCTTGAACTGCTGACCTTCTGGTCAACAAGCCCAAGTGTCTTAACTGCTCTGTCACTACACCCGCTAAAATTTTAATAGTGACTTCTAAATTAGAATTTGAGCATTCCCATATGAAGACTTCGCTGCAGAATCAGCAAATTTTTTCCTTAATTCCAGATTCTACCTGTGTTGGTTGCTGAGGCTCATTTCTTGCTGTCTTTCCGGCAGTGTATCTTGAAGCATAACAGAACTGATTATTGCAACCTGGCAGATAATACATTGAAGGTCTCACTGGCACATTCCTTCTTCCAAAGGTTTCTCAGAAAAATACAATTTACAGTGGGATAAATTTACAAGACATTTTAGGCAGTATTGTTTCTTACATTTATATCCTGCCTTTTCTTTCTTTCTTCAAGGTGAAATACATAGCACAGCCTATTATTTTGTTCTTCAAAATAATAACACTATGAGATAGATTGAGCTGAGAGAATAATTGGCCCAAAGTCACCCAATGAGATTTTATGATTAAGGATTGACTTGAATCTGAGTCTTCCCATTTCTCATCCAACCCTTAACCACTGCTCTAAACTTTCCTCCAGAATAGATTTGTTTCACTTGATTTTTCTCTTAAAGTGCTTAATCATGTTGTGAGTTACCTAGATAATAGATTGCTTGTTTGAATATTGTTCTTTGCTAGGACTGGTAAGAAATATTTGATAAAGCATAATCAGGAGGCAATAAAAATTAATCCTGGTAGAGATGGAGACCTCAGATAAAAACTTGTATATAGTTTTCTAGAAGGGAGTTGGTGTGTTGTTGTATAAGTAGTCTTTGACTAACGATAGTCCATTTCGTGACCGAAGTTACAATGGCACTGAAAAAAGTGACTTATGACCATTTTTACACCTATGACAATTGCAACAACTCCATGGTTATGTGATCAAAATTCAGATGCTTGGCAACTGACTCATATTTATGATGGTTGCAGTGTCACAGGGTCATGTGTTTACCTTTTGCGACCTCCTTAAAGCAAAGTCAATGAGGAAGCCAAATTCACTTAAGAACCATGTTACTAATTGAACATCTGCAGTGATTCACTTAACTGTGGCAAGAAAGGTCATAAAATGAGCCAAAACTCACTTAACAAATGTCTCACTTAGCAACAGAAATGTTGGGTTCAATTGTGGTTGTAAGTCAAGGACATGGTGTCTGATAAGTCTGTCAATGAGAAGCCAGAAAATATTTTGGCTCATCAAATTCGAGGTGTTGTTTTCAAAGGAGAAATTGGGGATTCAGGACAGATACAGGGGTATCTTTAGGGGATGTCAGGATGGTAGTCATAAGTGCATTATTAAAGCCCCATCCATTTTCATATTGCTCACAATTTTGAATTATACCTGCAAAAACAAAACAGTTCAATATACTTCTTCACAAATGCACCAAAGGCTATTAATGTAGTAATTCTACACACAATCATAACCAAGTTTTAGAACCGATGAAATTTATTCTTTATTAAACTTCAGAAAGACTGGAGCAAATGTTGATTGATGAGTTGGTTGGTTTTCTACTTTGGCCACTCTATATATTATTTAATGATTTGCTATTTTTATTTTGTTTTTAATCCTGGTTATCTACCCAGATTCATGGAACAGAGACTGAATACATTGAATAAACAAATGAAAATAAGTAAAATTGTTCAAATGAAACAATTTGAGACATTTGGTCTCATATGATTCTTCTAAATTTCTCCCTACCAAACATGTTTATTAAAAACATTATATTGACCTGAGACTTGATACTTATTTACCAATATTTAGGAGAAGCAATTTTGTCCTTGTTGATAGGCATCAGAATTGCTAAGCCATTTTCCATTATAGTTAAAGTGTAGTATAGAACATTATGATGCAATATAATGATTGGGTATTTGGCAATTTTACTAAATTGTATGAAAATCTTATTGTTCTATAATTATTTTATCGCAAATCCCCCACCTTTACTGCTTCCAGATTTCTTAGACTGTAAAAATCATAATTCCTAAAAAGTTGTCACTTTAGTCATTCAACATATTCAACTCATCTAAATTCTGCCTGCAGAAACTTGATTTAATTTAATTTAATCTTTCTCATCTTAGAAAAAAATACTTCAGTGTAAAGCTGAATCAGACTCCATTATGGTAATATCATAGTAACCTAAACTTAACAGAACTTATTCTCATAAATCAGTATAAATGAAATTAATAATGCTGCCTTTGAGGTTGCTAAATTCAGATTGGCTTTATGTTAAATTTATACTAAAGGTAAAAGGAGGAGTAGATAAATGGAGTATTTGCATTGGAAATTCAACTTTGCTTGATGAAAGCATGGGAAAAACTATTTCTGTATTTATTTATTAAACAAATTTATATATCCACCCAACTCACACATACAGTAGATGATTCCAGGTGGCTTGTAAAATTTAAAATATGAGGTTTATAAGTATTTCTAACTTGTTTTTATTTTGACTCACCTCTTACTCTATAGGCTGAGGATAGTGATTAAATTTCCTTTCAACTTTTAAAAATTAAAATCAACGATATTTCAGAAATCTATGTCTATGACAGAGAATATTAACTGGTCTTCTAAATACACAAACACAGTTTGTTAAAAATCGTGTAACCATCACAGATTGTATTTATTTGTCCTTCCATTCTCTAGTTTTGATCTTATTTTTTCTTACATTACAGTTTCAGGATTTACCCTTTTTTGCTTATGCAAAACACAAATAGTTATACATATACAAGCACAAATGATAATTAGAGCAATGCATACTATGATAACAATTACAGTCACCATATTTATCACACCAGGGGGTTCAGTATTGGGAGTTTCCGAACTAGAAGTAGCTTTTGTGGTTGGTGGCTTGGTTGGTGGCTTGGTTGGTGTAGACGGAGCAGAGCTAGGATTGGTGGGTGTGGTAGTAGTAGTGAGCAATGGAGGAAGAAGTACAACTGCTCTTGCTATATTAGATACTTCTCCAACATTGTTGCTGCCATCACTGGCACGAATGGCAAAGTAAATTGCAGTGCCATTTTCTTTTGTGAAGTTTACCATCTTATATTGAAATGACTGTTTGATCCCAGCAACATCAGGTTTCAGATCAGATGTGTTCACAGAAGTAGCATTTTCAAAAGTATCTCTTAATACCACAGGATTTTCACTCGCTTTTATTTCGTATTTTTCAGCTGCAAAAAATAAAAATATTCAAGATAGTCGGACAAATTCTCCACGCTACTTGGGAACTGAAATCTTTGTCAATGAAATCTTTGCAAGAAACACATCTCATTTGAATGGAAAGCATCCTATGTGTTAAATTAGATTGTATTCACCCAATTTTATCCCATAAGGAAAATTCTATAAAGATTTAAATTTGGGAGCTAGTAACAAGTAGTATTTTGTTCCTCCTTTAGCATGATTTCTTCTGCCTAACATAGGAAAGAAAATGTTACCTTTTCCTTTATCATAGTTATTTCCAGGAGCAGTCCATGACAAAAGGAAATCATCCTCATCATTGAGTTTTACTTCAAGATCAGTGATTCGAGATGGTGGAAATACATCTGAAAGACTTCCAGGAGTCACTCCTGTCATTACAAAACTACCTCCTGAAGCAATTCTGCTGAATTTTCCAAGATTTGCTTGCGTATCATTGTCACTAGCTTCTGGTCTTGGTGCATTCATTTTTATTTCATCTAAAGAAAGAAAGAAAGAAAGAAAGAAAGAAAGAAAGAAAGAAAGAAAGAAAGAAAGAAAGAAAGAAAGAAAGAAAGAAAGAGAACTTTCAGAAGAAACTCCAAACTTTCTCATGATTCTGATGCTTATTTGAGTTGTCTACAGAGAAGAATGGCAAATCATTTCCATATTGTTGAAAATATAAATAGATATACATAATTATGTCTATTTACTCATCTGGGACTGTGAGATACATTATTTATTAGAAATTGAGATATATAGATATAGATATATAGATAGCTATAGTTATAGTTATAGTTACTTATTATATTGATTTAATGAAGATCAGTTTGGGTTTTTACCCAAAAGATAATATTAGAAATGTATTGAACATTTTGGAATACTTAAAACAAAATACTGAAAAAAGGGCTGCTTTGGTCTTTTCAAATGCAGAAAAGGCGTTTGATAACTGGACTTTCCTGTTTAACTTTTGGAAAATAGGGAGTTTGGTGAGAATTTTATTAAATGAGTAAAATTGATTTATACTTTGCAACAGGCACACATAATTTTAAGTGAAAAATTAGCAAAACCTTGTGAAATACAGAAAAGGAGAAGTCAAGGACATCCCTTGTTGCTATTGTTATTCATCTTAGCTTTTGAAGTTTTGAATGGAGACATTAAACAAGATGAAATAACTCTGGAATGATGATTAAAAGGGAAACACATACATTATGAGGGTTGTCTGATGATTTAGTGATGATGTTTGAAAATTCTTTCAAAGGAGTAGAAATATTATATTATATTGAATGCGACCACATGTTTATTGGACCTGTATCCCTCCTGGTTGGTGCTGGCCTCTTGGGAGGTCACACGAGGCTGGCTCCAGGGGATTATAAATGCTTCCTTGAGTGAAGGTGTCTTCCCCGCTGCCTTGAAAGAGGCGGTAGTGAGGCCTCTCCTCAAGAAGCCTTCCCTGGGGCTTCCGGTGGCGTCTCCATCATTGCCGGATGGTTTTTTATGACTGCCAGCCTCGCCGCACGTTGGAGCCGCCTTACAGCTGGCAGGCAGCTCGGAAAACCCGCTCTGTAAACGCCAGAGCGGGGAGAGCTAGTGGGGGTTGGTAGAGCCCCCCTGAGTTGCCCCCAGGACCTTTTTTTTGTCCTGGGAAGGGCTCAGTGTGATGGCTCCTTATTCACCTCACGGAAGCTCCGCGCGGCGAGGGACCTCTGCTCGCAGCAGCAGAGCCAGACGGCGAGAGCAACGTCATTAGAATGAAAGAAATCTACAGCAAGTGAGCAATCTGGTGAAACTTGGACTCACTAAAAAGGGAAAAAGCAAGTATTTGTTTTTTTAATAAGTTTTAAGGAAAAAAGAGAATTAAGAAAATGCCTCAGAAAATGGCGACTGGCTTTGCTAGAGAAAATGCCTGAGAAAATGGAGAGTGGAAAGTGAAAGTGAGAGCTAAGCCTGCTTCGAAGTACTTAAAAGAAACTTTCTAACAGGATTTTAAAAAGAAACAAAATTGACCTAAATAGAATCCCTTTGCTTTTTTGGGAAAAGTTAAGATTTTGTGGAAGCATGACTCCAAAACAAAAATTAAGGGGGGGGGCTCCCTTACTCATCAGATAAAGGAAAAATTAGAAAAGACTCAAATGCAGTTGCAGGGAATTGGAAATGAGGATTTAAAAGACTTCATAACTAAGTCTTTGGGAAGTGTTGTTGAAAAGATAGAAAGCTCACAGAAGCAACTTGAGGAACTGGTACAGGAAAAACATGACAAACTGAGCCAAATTATTACTAAAGTAGTTTCTGATCTTTCAAATGCGGTGTTGGAGATGGGGAAGAAGGTGGCTGAAATCAGTACAGAGCTTGATTCCAAGATGAAAGCCACAGAAGAAAATTTTTTTAAAGCTGATGCCAGAAATAAAAAAATTGAAAATGATGTGATGATGCTTCAATTTAAAGCCATGGAGTCTGTGATAAGATTAAGAGGCATAAGAGATAACAATAGAGAAAATTTAAGAACAGTCTGTGCTAAGGCATTAGCGGCATTACTAAAGTTGGAAGATGATCAAATTCTTAACTGTATGGAAAAAGTCTATAGGGTCAATTCACGTGTGGCTAGACAAAGGAATCTGCCTAGAGATGTTGTTGTTTATTTCACTGATAGAAGATTGAGAAATGATATTTTGCAAAAGTCTTACTCTGCTACTGTGCAGGTAGAAGGTACACAAATTAGTGTTTATAAAGAGCTACCACCCAAGATTTTAAGAGACAGAAAAGATTTTTGGTGAAGGAATTGAAGAGAAGTAAGATTCCATTCAGATGGGATGTACCAGTTGGTGTAATTCTGAGATATCAAGATGTGAGATATTGTTTAAATACTATTGAAAAAGCAGAACATTTTTATAATAATATTTTTAAGGGAGCCCCTGAAGGCATTAAGAATAAAGAGTTTGAAAGAGAGACTGAGGAACAACGCAAGCAGATGGAATTAGAAACTCGAAGTATGTTAGAAGAAAAAGGAGCACCAGGTGGTTTTTCAGATGATTTTATTATGGATTTTCCAGACCTGAAAATAAAGCATCCCAGAGATTCAAGAGAGGTGGTACTGGACCTTGAACTGTCGAAGCAAGAATCGAAAGATAAACACATAACTCAAGATGAGAAGCAAATTTTATTAAAGCAGAAGCAGCAGAGGCCCACTACTTTACAAGAGAAGGGGGATGATGCCAAGCAACAGAAAGCAGAAGCTAAGGTAGGAACTCAACTGAAAACCACTGCTGTGCAACAGAAGAATATTTATGAATGGATTGAATTCTATGCAAGAAGGATGGCAAATATTTTATCAACTGAATAGTTTAAAAGATAATTTTGATTATATTTGACTTATATACGAAAATGGATTATAAAATTTTTGCAAAACTCATCCTGAGTTGGACTTAACATTCTGAGAAAGGTAAACAGATCGCTGCAATACATGCAGATGATCTGTGGTTACCCTATTATAGTTTTTTGGAATTAATCATCTAGATGAAGAAAATAAAGATGAAAACATCTTGGAAACCCGAAGGAAGGAAGTGGAAAGGTTGGCAGGATTTGAAAGAGCTTTAAAGGAATATCTGGGAATGCAGCTTGTAGTTTTTATACAAGGTTTGGAAATTTGGGATGAGCTGCATCTGTTCTTCTTTTTAGGTGGTACAGCAGTAGCTAGGTTGAATGTTCTACCTAGAGGATTACAAAATACCTTTGTGGTTGGATTTTACAAATATAAAGTCACTCGGGGGGATTTCTATATGGAAAGATGTTTTTTGCTGATGGGGGCAGCTGGAATATGAAGTTTATAAAAACTATGTTGGAAGATAGTATATTCAACTTCAATCAAGATGAAGAGAAGACTAAAATTTGGATTATTGAGACAGAAAATCATTTGACATAATTGTTATATATTATATATTATATTTTATTATTATATAATAAGGGGGATTGTTTTAGGTAAACTAATTATTAATATTAGATTAGAGAAATGTTCAATGTTTTTTTTTTAGCTGATGGGCGTAGTTGGGATATGAAGTTTATAATAATTATGTTGGAAGGAAAAATAGACTTAATTGGGTTATAGTGTATTTAACTTTAATTAAGAGGAAGAGAAGGCTAAAAATTGGTTTATTGATAAAGAAAATTATTTGACATAGATGCTATATATTATATTTTATTATTATATAATAAGGGGGATTGACTTAGGTATATAATTATTAATATTGGATTAGAGAAAGGTATGACATCTTTTATTTGGGCTTAAATATTATAAGAGTGGTATTTATTGATAAATGAATATTGATGGTTGATAAATGAGGTAAATATTACTATTACTAGTTTTTTATTATAATATTATTAGTTTTAGGAAAACTTTATTACTTATAGGTTTATTTGTCATATTATTTTTGTTATATGTACTTTTTCTTTTTTAATTTGTAGCGGAAACCAAGGGGGGGATGGGGGGGAATATGGGATTGGGGGTTGGGGGGAAGTTGGGGTGAAGGGGCAGGGGTTGGGGGGAAATGGGGGGAAGAAATGATAAAATTTGTATTGTAAAACTTTTTCAATTAAAAAAAAAAAAGAAGAAGAAGCCTTTCCTGGACCCAGCACTGTTGGCTAATTATTGTCCAGTCTCCAACCTTCGCTTTCTTCGAAGGTTGTTGAGAGTGTGGTAGCATGATAACTCCCTCAGTACCTGGATGAATCGGCATATCTGGATCCGTTCCAGTCGGGCTTCAGACCCAGACACAGCACGGAAACGGCATTGGTCACATTGGTTGATGATCTCTGGAGAGCTCGGGACAGGGGTTGCTCCTCTGTCCTGGTCCTATTAGACCTCTCAGCGGCTTTTGATACCATCGACCATGGTATCATGCTGCACCGATTAAGAGAGTTAGGGGTGGGGGGCACCGTGTTGCAGTGGTTCTCCTCCTCTCTTTCTGACCGGTCACAGTCTGTGTTGACAGGTGGCGAAGGTCGACCCCAAGGCCCCTTGTATGTGGGGTGCCACAAGAGTCGGTTCTCTCGCCCCTTCTGTTCAACATTTATGTGAAGCCGCTGGGTGAGATCATCCGTGGTTTTGGGGTGAAGTACCACTGGTACACTGATGATACTCAGCTGAACATTTCCATGCCAGACCACCCCAATGATGCCCTTGAAGTGATGTCCCGGTGCCTGGAAGCTGTACGGATCTGGATGGGGAGAAACAGACTCAGGCTCAACCCATCCAAGACCGAATGGCTGTGGTTTCCGACATCCGATATAGTCAGTTGGCGCCATCACTAACTATTGGGGGTGAATTGCTGGCTCCACGAAGAGGGCTCGCAACTTGGGTGTCCTCCTGGATTCACAGCTGTCTTTAGAAGAGCATCTGATGGCTGTGGCCAGGAGGACTTTTTATCAGGTTCGCCTGATTCGCCAGTTGCGTCCCTTTCTGGATCAGGACTCATAAAGTACGGTCACTCATGCTCTCATCACTTCCCGCCTGGACTACTGCAATGGTCTCTGCATGGGGCTCCCCTTGGGGAGTACCCAGAGACTCCAGCTGGCCCAGAATGTGGCCGCACGGGTGGTTATCAAAATAGCAAAATAAACAAAAACAGGAATCTGGAAGAGCAAAAAGAATGAGAACAATGGATTTAAGATTGAGAAAATTGAAATACTTGGATGTTACTATGACTAATATAAATTGTATGTTATTTCAGAATAATTACAGTATGTTAATTAAGTATGTTAATAATTTAAGATGGATATGAAAGATGAGAGAAATTACAAGATAAAAATGAATTTACTGCCTAAAATGATGTTTTTGTTTTAGAGAATACCTATTGTGACAAGTGCTGTACCATTTCAGCAATGGCAGAAAAATATATCTAGGTTTACATGACAAAAGAATAAGTCCAGGTTTTTATTATTAAACTTCCACCTTTCCAAGGCTTAAATATAAAATAGCAATAGCAATTGCACTTAGACTTATATACCACTTTACAGTGCTTTACAGCCCTAAGTGGTTTACAGAGTCAGCCTATTGCCCTCAACATCTGGATCCTCGTTTTACTCACCTCAGAAGGATGGAAGGCTGAGTCAACCTTGAGCCAGTGAGATTTGAACTACCGAACTGCAACTAGCAGACAGCTGAAGTAGCCTGCAGCACTGCGCTCTAAGCACTGCACCACCTTAGCTCTATAAAATCATCCAAGCTACAAAGGAAGGAGGAAGATTGGGATTGCATGAAATTGTACTTGAAGCCCACTGGTTTGGATGAAGGACAGGGTGCTGCTAAGAAATAAGATATTAAAACTACAATGGCATTCTTTGAATTTTGGATGGCATGGCGTTCTCTGGTGTGATAAAATTAAGGTTAATGTAGCTTTTAAAATCACTATATTAGATATGGAAGCCTGCTCTTGATGTTGGCTAGTACTGAGAGTTACAAAATGTTATAATATTAAAAACATAAAAGGACATCTTGGGAGCCAGAATTTATAACTACAATATCAACAGAATCAGTAAGGATGTCCAAAAGATGTTAATGAAGGAATGACAGATGTGGAACAAATATTATCTGACAAGACAGAAAAAGTACTAAAGTACAAAAGAAACTTTAAAGTTTCTTTTAAAAATTTTAAAGTTTTAAAAATTAAAAGGAAAATACAAATGATAAATCAAGAAAATGACCTAGAAACTATTTTCTTATGAAAGAGATTTGTTAAAGTCTTGAAGAAAAACTGCAATGGAATTAAGAAGAATTGAAGACTTATAAAATCTTATGACAACATTTATTTGAATTAAATATTAAGACTGTTAGAAATAAAAGGAAGGAATATAAATAAGTTTAATAAAATAAGTTTATTTTATCACAATTAAATAGTTGTTTGTTTTTAGCAAAATATAGCAACCCTTTGTGCAATTTTTACTAATATCAAGGCTGAAAAATTGATGTTTTATGGATTTGTTTACAGATAAGGTAAGGGATAAAGTAAGGGATTATTTAGTGAAGAGTTACTAAATTTATCTATACTTATTGTAATGAAGCTTGAAATTCACTTCTGTATATATTATATATTCTTCTTTATATATTTATTATATTCTTTCTTCTCTTTCTTTTTTCTTTCCTCCACTTTTTCTTCTTTCTATTCTATTTTTTTCTCTAAGTTTAGTCTGTATTAGTTTCTACTATTAAGTATCATAATACTTAATACTTTATAAATATTTTTAATCTTAATATTATAATACTTTATAAATAATTAATAATAAAATTATATTTTAAAAAATAATCATGTAAGTCATGATATTCCCTGTAATACTCTACAGAAGTAAAAGTTGGACTTTGAAGAAGCAAGATAAGAGTATTTGAAATTTCACGTTGGAGAATACTGTGGACAAACAAATGGATCAAACAAATCAACTCAGAGTTCTCAAATGACCACAGTCAAATTATCCTACTTCAGACTCATTATGCAAAGACCTAGCTTTCTAGAGGAGGCTCTAATACTGGGAAAGGTAGAAGTAAAGAGAAGAAGATGACCAGGACCAAGGTCGATGGACTCAGTTATTGTGATGATGGAAAATTTGAAAGATCTGGTTAGGTCTTCATGATAGATCATGGTGGAGAAAATATATGTGGCCACTAGGAGCCCAAAACAACTTGATGGCATGTAATTAATAATTCAGTTATACTACATTATTGTTCTTTCATAGTTTTTACCTTTCTCTACATAGCCTGGGACATATAGAGCGTGATTCCTTCGGCGAGTTTGTCGGCTGGTCCCATCTCTCCCTTGGACATGCACCTTTATGCTGTATCTACCATTGTCGTTGAATGATGTGAAGTATCTTGAGTAGATTCCATCGTTCTTGATAATATCTGCACCTTGAAACAAAAATATTAAAAATAAACATCCAGGATGATGTAGAAAAAACACCAAAACTAAGTTGTATCTATCCCTGTTTTCATCAAAGTAAATGTTTAATTCTATGGTTATTTACATTCAGAACAGAATAACTGTTATTGGTTTGGAGTTGGTCAAAATGGTTCCACATTTTTTCCCCCAATTCTATAATTCTTGGGTGCTAGATTTTATGCAACAATGGTGTTGGCACAGATTTCTTGAGGCAGTAGGGACCATAGTTTATAGATTCATAAATCTGAAGGATGTTGGTCTAATTTTGAATATTGTGAGCCACTCAAGAGTTGTTTAAGATGAATGCCATAAATTTTAGTTAAAAATACTCAGAATATTTTGTAAGTGTTCATCCAAAATAATTATTGACTAAGAATGTAGCCAATGATCTTAATGACTAAAGATTTATCAGATTGTAATTTCTCTAAGAGAGATACAGTATCATGCTGATGGTATATGCCATGCATGATTTTTTTGGTATGTAACATGTCTGTATTCACTCATCATGAGAGATAAATATTCCAAACTTCAAACTAACAGGCATGTATAATCATATTTTTGTTAAGTGTAGATACCTAAGGTAATACACATTTTTCAGAAGACTAGCTCTGAAAAGCTATGTTATGCCAATTAAATTGTAGTAATTGTATGGTAAGAAGCAAACATTACCTTACGTCCGTGATGGCGAACCTATGACACACGTGCCACAGGGGGCACGTGGAGCCATATCTGTGGCCATATGAGCTTAACCCTAGCTCAGCTCTAGTGCACATGCGCGTGCTGGCCAGCTGATTTTCGGGCCTTCTGTGCCCACTGGAAGTCGGGAAACGGGCGTTTTCCGGTCTCCGGAGGGCCTCCGGGGGAGGTTGGGAAGGCTGTTTTTGCCTTCCCCAGGCTCCTACAAAGGCTCTGGAGCCTGGGGAGGGGGGAAAACGGGCCTTTTGGTCCCACCGTGCCATTGCATGCCAATAGTGGGGTTATGCAGGGGGTCACATGCACATACACAGGGGAGGCACATTAAATTGGATATGGGCACGCGCACGCGTGACCTCCTGCGTTCCCCCCACTTTTGGCATGCAATGTTTATGTTTATGTTTATTATATTTATATAATATAATGGCAAAAAGCTTAGTCATCACTGCCTTAAGTCTCAGTAGAGTAAATTTTTCTACCTTGGTTTGCCCAAATCTGTGCTTTTCTACTGAAATCAATGAATAACGAAGGAGTTCCCAGGACTTGGAATATCATAACTACCGAAATACTCCTTATTCTCTGGCCTGACTTTTCTGGGCCGAGTGTTGAGTGAGAAATGTTTCTAATAATTACATGCTAATATTTATATCAGACAAAATAATGATAGAATCTCACAACGTTATAAATAGAATTGTTTCATTTTCTCCTTCAGTTTCTCCCAGACTTCTGCCGACAGTCCCCCCAAATGAATAAAGCCCCCTTTTTTCTAGAAGGTTAAGAGTTGAGAGATTTGACTTTGTGACAAAGTCATGTCAATTTACAGTTAATTATAGCTGAACCTGGATGCTATTTGTTTTTTATAGCAACAGATATCTGCTAAGATGTCAGACTTGAAGCCTCCCAGTCACAATGTAACTTATAAGTCTTCTCTGCCTAGATGTACTGGATTGACTTAGCTTATAAGCATAATACTGAGTTTGGTTTAAATATTGAGCATTTTTTGCACTCTCTTCTTTCATGTTCAACAAGAGATTGTTTACGTCTTTCTTGCTTCTAGCCATTAAAGTTGTATCATTAGTAGGTTTGAGGTTGTTATTTCTCCCATTAATTTTATTTCGAATTTCTGTTTCTACCAGTTCAACATTTCTCATGATAAATGTCTACATTTAAGTTGTATAAATAAAGACAATGTACAATCTTAGTACAATTGAATCAAATTAATCTAGAAACATTGTCTGATGGTCTAAGTGACTGGCTACAGTTAGTCTTCGATTTGCAACAATTCATTTAGTGACTGTTCAAAGTTACAACGGCACTGAAAATGTGACTTATGACTGTTTTTCCACACTTAAGACCGTTGCTGCATCTCCATGGTCACATGTTCAAAATTCAGATGCTTGGCAACTGATTCATATTTATGATGGTTACAGTGTCCCAAAGTCGTGTGATCAGTTTTTGAGACCTTTGGATGAGCAAAGTCAATGGGGAATCCAGATTCATTTAACAACTGTGTTACTAACTTAACAAATGCAATAATTCACTTAACAGCTGTGGCAAGAAAAGTCATAAAATGGGGCAAATGTCACTTAACAAATATTTCACTTAGCAATATAAATTTAGGGCTCAATTGTAATTTGAGGACTACCTCTATTTATATCTTGGGGAGCAAGTTTTGCTACATCAAGCTAAGAAGAGGTGTGATAAAGCAATACAACATAGAAAAGAAAGAGAGCAGAGCAGAAGGACAGTGGCCACAAAAAACTTTCCATAGCTAATCCAAGACAGTTTATTTTCCCTCCAGGCAAGCAGCTGCAATGGTGCAAGGAGCTCAACAAACATAATAAAAGTGGCCAAATATGTGTTTGTGATCTAGAAGACTACCACCATTATCACCAGTATTTATGATCTTAGAGCACAGGTGTCAAATCTGATCACATCATGGGCAGGATTGTGATGTAATGTGACATTTTTTGCCTTTGTGGAGCTGGGGTAGGCAAAGCTTGTGCAAGCCGTATCCGGTCCACGGACCACCAGTTGGACAGGGCTGTTAGAGTAACAGTAATAGGATAATTATCTGAGTCCACATGAGTAAGTTCCTACTTCTGGAATATTATATAGAGAGGTCACCTGAAAAATATATAATACAAAGATTCTTCCAAGTACACTTACCAGAACCTGTGTCCCAAAGCTCTAGTTCCTCACTTGCAGAATGTGATTCAATTGTGGCTGTAACATTTGCACCAAGTACTGGCAAAAATTCTTGACTGACTTCTGCATAAATAATTATTGGATTGGGAAAAGCATTTGCATCACTGCTTACATAGGACTTCACAGTTACTGGAGGCTCCTTTAGAGATGCCGCTCGAGACGTTACTGTGATTGATAGCACCTGAGACGTTGAGTATGTATTATTAAGTGTGTAAGTCCAATCTCCTGTCTGCAGATCAAGATTTGGAAGTAAAATATTGTTAAATATTCACTCAGCATGGTCTGAGAGATATCAATGCAGTTTTGATTTCTCTGCATACTGTATTTCTTAAGGATAAATAGGCATTTGTATATGTAGGAGTTTTAAAGAGTTGGACAGTAGAAGCTCATTCATGAACTCTTGTGAAGTCTTCAATTTTAGTTCTGCAGTTTGCACATATCATTCCATGGCATTTTTGCACATAGTTGTACACCCAGAGGTGGGCTGCTGCTGTTTTGGACCGTTTCGAATCAGTTGTTCCGATTCTGCGGGGTTCATAGAACCAGCAAATTGGACCACTGGCTGGCCCTGACAAAAAAACGGCCTGAAAAAATGGCCTGAAAAATGGCTCATAAAACTTCCCCAAAACAGGCCATTTTCTGGGCTGTTTTTCAGCTGTTTTTTGGGCGATCTCAGGGTTTTCTCCTGACCAAAATTGGCCCAAAAAACAGCATGAAAACAGTCTGAAAAAAAGGCCTGAAATTGGCCAGAAAACGGCCCAAAAAAACTGGCTGCAAGAGGAAGAAAAGCTGAGTGTGCTGGACCCAGACTTGTCCTGGGTCTCCTCATCCCAGAAGCAGCAACCTTGCACTCTTCCCCTCTCTGCTAGCCCCCTTCTTCGCATGGGATTGCCCAGCAATGGAGAGGGAGAATGGGGAGGCGTTTCTGTGTGCTCCCTTTTCTGTGTGGAACTCTCCCCTCAATGTTAGCAGATGCCACTGTATCCTTCTTCCTCTCCGTCTCTGCTGCTGGGTGATCCCATGCGAAGAAGGGGGTAGCAGAGAGGGGAGAGTGCAAGGTTGCTGCTTCTGGGATTCAGGGATTCGGGAAGTGAGCTTGAACTCAGTCTCTCTCTCTCTCTCTCTCTCTCTCTCTCTCACACACACACACACACACACACACACACACACACACACACATATGCACAAACACAGGTTGGCTCTTTCTTTCGTCCCGCTCCCCCACCGGAGACCCCTGGATTCCCTCCCCAACCCTGCCTGTCGCATACAGGTACCACCCACACAAGTGATATAGGGTTGGCCATGGCCACTCAGTCACATGAGCCCAACCACCCACACCTATTCACCCAGTCATTATAGTGGAGAACTGGTTGTTAAAAAATTTGGAGCCTACCACTGTGTACACATATTGGCTATCATATGAGCTAAGGTCCCATAATTTCATGATTGTTTCTCACATGGAAGAAGGTATGTGTGAAAGATTTAATTATGGTGCAGCTGCTTGCAATTAACAATATCACTAATATCAACGTATCATTTGAAGAATGTCCATAGGAGAGCAGGCTTTTGTCAGAACACTATGCTTAATGAAATGCCATCATGGGGCTACACAAGAGTGCCCATATGATAATTCCCTTTAAGAAAATCTTCACCAATCCAATGTCTTCCATGTACTGCAATAGCATTATCCCAAAATTCCAATGAACATAGTCAAATACAATTTCAGTTTTATGCTACAATGGAAATAATTTGCTAGTCTAGTATGATTTCTCCCACCTGTCAAAATGGAATAAATGGGCAAATTTATGGCACCAGTTAACTGTTGCAGCAAAGAAAAAATTGAAACATCAGGCCACTCCTTTTAAAGACGTAGTTATTTCTGTGTCTCATACACCCATCTTACAGGAAACTCAGCAGATAAAGTAATTGTACTAATTTAGCTTAAGGTATTCCAAACTTTATTAGTATACCACTTGCACCTCTGAAACTGTTTCTCTATGGGCTAAGAAGAATGTTAAAATTATAACTTTAATGATAATACAACTTCCTTAGTTAAGAGAAAGCTGAGATATTTTACCTCGGCAGTCCCAGAAATCTGAAGTCGAGCAGTTTTGAGATTGGTGTTGTCAACTGCAAAATCGTTAGAATTATATATTTTCCCTTTTGGATCCGTCAGAAGAATTCCAGGTTTAGAACTGGCTTCACTCCATGTAATTACAAAAAAAGTGTCATTTCCTACAGTGCGATCGATGGATACAATACCATTAAGAAAATTGCCGGCATCAACTTTCTGACTTTTACTTTCAAGCTATAAGCAAAGAGAAGAGCAAATTATAATATAGCAAGAAATACTGTGACTGTAATCAAATGTTTTTAATTACTTTGGGAGTATCTCATCTAAGGTAAACTTCGCAGTTAAGAACATGGAGTACAAAGCTCTATAAGGTTAAAGAATAAATGCTGATATTGTTACATATTTCTAGTGCAACAAACACTTAACATAGCAATATCTCTCCCAGATATTACATCAAATCATATCTATCTATCCAGATTTCTATAATTTATCTTTGTAATTTTTATAGGTAATTAAATATTTTTATTATGATAATAAATAATGGTCTATATATAGTCCTGTACCTACAATACTTGATTTAGTTTGATGTTACAACAACATTGAAAAAAAGTGACTCATGACCATTTTTAGCCTTATAACCGTTGCAGAATCCCATGGTCATGTGATCAAAATTCAGATGCTTGCAACAAGTTCATATTTATGATGTTTGCAGTGTCCTTGGGTGATATGATTAGTTTTTGTGACCTTTTGACAAGTAAAGTTAATGGGGAAGCAAGATTCACTTAACAAACGTTACTAACTTAAACTACAGTGATTCATAACAACTATGGCAAGAAAGGTCGAAAAATGACACAAAATTCAGTTTACAACTGTCTTGCTTAGCAACATAAATTTTGGGCTCAGTTGTGATCATAAATTGAGGACTACCTGTAGAAACAACTGACATACAGCGGTACACAAATACCTGCATTGAGATAGATACAGTGATCAGCATGCTGCAGGTAAGCATACATAAACCTATATGTTTAATCAGATGATCAAGAATAATAAAAAGTACAATGCAAAATTAATGGTAATGCAAGCAGTGATAATCAAGCAATAATAGTGATAACTGTGGCAGTAAGGTAGACAATGAGATATTAAACGATGAGAACGTTAAAACAACTTTCTAAATAAATGTAATATAGTGGAAAATATAAGAAATGTATTAACATTTCCAAGAAAATACTAAGTATCATTGATTTTTTAGCTTAAAAACTAACAAAATAACCCCAAAGCATCCTAAACAAATCCAACAATCAGTAGCAAAACATGAAAAAAGGAGTTATTTACAACATACAATATAAAGACTATGTAAATCACTATGAAGAACAAACAGGCAGAAGATTGACAGAATGCATTTAATTGGCAGTCAGAAGACATGATAAAATGTCTTTAATTTCACCAGACACAGAAGTTCAATCACAGTTTCAACTGGGAAAGTGTAAATATATTAGATCAAGCCAAGTCTAAGTATGCAAGATAATTGCTAGAAGCAAATTAGCAAATTAGCCATCAACAGACTGATAGAAATAGCTTCCATTTGCAAAAGGAATGGTCAAAGGAAGAGCCAAATAGATTTGAGAAAGTATAAACCCTACTAGCTACTGATCATCCAGTGTTGTTGAGAATCAGGTAATATACACATTTAAAAAATAAATACATAGCTTTCAAATACCTGAATTGACTGTTGATACATATTTCCACTTTCTGATGAAATTCCACTGAAAACATCTATGAGGCTATTGGAATCCAAATGATCAAAGGCAGCAAATTTTAATCCCCCTAATTAAGATTGAGATAATTGAGATAATCTATGAGATTCACTAAAATATTTGCATTGTGCCTAATGCTGGATCAATATTTACATTAGAGATCAGCAATGCAGGACCAGTAACAATCCAAATGTCACTTGCAGGCCATCTCATTTTTGTTTAAAAAAATTAATTTATTAATAGTTACAATTAAAAAGATAAAAACTAGCAGAAACTAAAAAAATAAAACAATGAAAAGAAAAAATAGAAAGTGCAAAAATGAAAAAAATAGAAAGCAAAAAATAAGAATATAATAAATAAAAAGGAAATATATATGAAGAAATGACTTCTCTCTTCAACAAAAGTATAAACAATTTCAGTAATTTATTGCCGCCTCTTAAAATACAATAAATGATCTCTTCTTCCCCTATCCAATCTTTTATTTATAAACAAATCTTTAAAGATTTGTCATTCAGTCCTGATCAGAAAAGTCCAATAGGGAGTTACTAGAGATAACAACATATCCAGGGGTGAGTTCTACTTATCTTTACTATCAGTTTGCAACAGGGCCATGCATGTCCCATTGCATGCGCAGAAGCTTCCTGATGATATCGAGGTCAGTGAGCGAAGCCTCCCACCGATTTTACTACCGGTTCTATAGAACCGGTCTGAACCGGGGGCAACCCACCACTGATCATATCTCTTCTAACCTTGTTCAAATAAACCAACTTTATATTCCTTCCTTTTAATTTTAACGTGTGTCGGGCTTGGTCTCTGGGTGTTATGTGAATTTCGTTGTATGGGTATATTGTGTATATACTACGTACAATGACAATAAACTTTATATATCTTAATCGTCAAATCATGTTCTAGTGCTTGATTTCTTTTAATTTTTTAATCCCTTCTTTTAACATTGTTCCGGCCTTTAACAAGCCTCTTTTGTAAATCCCATATAGGAAAATTATCCAGGTCATTCTCTTGGTTTGTTATTTGTCCCTTTTAATTATTAAGACATCAACTGGTTTCTTTTGTGTCCAGTGGAGTATCTTTTTCCATAATATCCTTGTAGTCTGTCATTTTTAATCCCTTTTCAGTTCAATCTCAATTTTGTCAGTTAAAACTTGTTCCTCTTTCATAATATCTTTGAAACAGAGTCTATACATAGAGGCAAACAAAAATATTCTTCAATATGTCCAATGTTACAAAAAAAATCCTTCTCAATTAATAAGTCACATTTTCTTCTCTTTTACTTATTTAAGTAATAATGGTTCCCTGAGGTATACAACCTTCAAAGTCCCATCCCATCAAGTTTTTTTTCCCCAAATGGCAACAAATGTGGGGGGAAAATATTAAAATGACTACAGCAACGTCTTTCAAGGAAAATGCATATAAAATGTTGTATAGATGGCACCTCCCACCAGCAAGAATTGCTAAAATGTTTCCGGGTGCATCAGAGTTATGTTGGAAATATGGGAAAACCAGAGGTACGTATTTCCATCAATGGTGGACTTGTATAATGGCAAAGAGGTATTGGAGAAGGATTAGGAATTGGATTAAGGAAATTACTAATGTGGACCTCCAATGGAAACCTGAGATATATTTACTAGGTATTCGCCCAGAGGGGCTGAGTAAGAAAAAATGGTATCTCACTCTACATATTTTAGTCGCAGCTAGAATAGTGTTCGCCCAACAGTGGAAAGAAAAAGAGATTCTGGCTAGTGCCCAAATTATAAATAAAGTATTAGAGTGCACTGAAGCGGACAGAATGACATATAGGTTGAAAGAAAAAGAGGATTCTGGATTTTTTCAAAGTTGGGACAGTTGGTATCGGTGGTTTAATAAAAGGATTGAGATGAAGTGAGGGCTTAAATCAATATGAGGAGAGATATACTTATCTAGATTGAAAGATAATTGTATGAAAACCATATTTGGAGATTATTTACTTTATTCTTTATTATTTATTAATGAGGGAAGGGATATTATCTGCTGGGATAGATGTGTTTGTATGTTTAGTGTTATGAATGGGGGAGGGAGGAAGGTATGTATCGTTTTTGTTTTTATGTATAATCAATGTTTTTGTCTTATGTTGATTTTAACTTGGAAAACTTAATAAAAAAATTTTTTTAAAAAAAGGTTTTTTTTCCAAATAGAATTCAAAACAAAAGCCCTTCCCCATAGAAGTATTCTTGTCACTAATTTCAAATGCTTACTTCAAAGTTTTATGGTTACATAAAAGTTACAAAGTTTTATTTGTAACTTTTACTGTTTATTCCAAAAGAAAAAAAAATAAACCCTTAAAATTGTAATTAAGTCTTCTTTCACTGAGGACTGAAGGAAACTCACACAGTGTTATAAAACCTATCAATCCAAAGGTTCCCAATAGCAGAAAAGCAGTCAACAAGCAATTTCCAAAAAGAAAGTATGTGAACTGAGTGTCCTTTAGAAGGGGCCAATCATGGTTTGAATAATATGACTATTTCCTTGTCTCCCAGAGGTCTAATTCTACAGTGTTGCAATGTCATTGTAAGGAGCAATTGTCTGGAGCACTTGTAGGTGATCTCAAGTCCACTCCTTGTCTGGAGAGAAATTATGAAGAGCTGGTTTATTACCTGTCTCTTCATTCTACTGTAGTTTTTGTCAATCTACCATTTCTTCTCTGGAGGTGCAGACTCTCCTTTCATTTAAATGAAGAAGGAGGAATTAGATGATGTTGCCAACAAGACTGAAGAGTAAGATTACTGAGTTTGTGCAAAGTTCGGTGATCTCAGAATATTTGGGATGATTTTTTGCATTGATAATTGGGAGGCAGAAGTCTGTTTTCGGACAAGCTTGATTTTCCTTGTGCTATACAAATAAATTATTTATTTAAAATTGAGGTGATTATGTTTAGAAAGGCCTAGGTCCTTATTCCTTTCTTCACCGCTTTCTTCATAATCAGGTGAGAAGCCTGTTGTGTTGTACTTGTAGTCAGGACAACATATTTTAGAAATTATCTAAAACACAAGGGAGAGCAATGAGAATGGGACAAGGAAGCAGAACTAACACAGTTTGGGTATTAGCACTGTGTACTTTGGATATTATTGTAATATCATTTTAGAATATCTGAAGGTAGAATACATGACATACGGTGACTATGAGGATAATATCACATTTTCTGAATCACCATTTATTATTGCGTAACACTGGAAGCCATTCAAAGTATATAGCTTGCTTTACCTGTCATGGTTGACAGCATTTCTAGCTCTTTTGCAGCACTTGGCCCCAAAGCAATGGTGTGAATTATTGCTCCACTAGTTTCAACTTCACTAAAGCAAGATCGCACTCCTAAGTCTTCTCCGTCTGTCAAGAGCACAATTTCACCCCCTTCGGTACTTCCATCTCTCGCTCTAATCACCTGTATTAAAAAATAAATAAAATAAAATATTAGCAGAACAAGGAATGCAGTACGAAATTCAAGGAATGCCTTTAAAATGAAGGATAAAATTCATAGAATAATTATATAAATAGTTTGTAATAAAAATTACAGCACATTTCCCCAACTGCCATAAAGTAGTGCTGCATTCCTTAGGAATCATTATCTATGTACCGAGTTTCCCTGAAAATAAGACCCTGCCTTATATTTTTTTGAGCCTGAAATAAGCGCTTGGTCTTATTTTGGGTGAGGTCTTATTATTTTGGGGCGCATGGAGAAAGATAGGGCTGCTCTTGCCCCTTATTTCCAGCTCTGCATTTAAATATTTTTGGGGAGGGCTTATTTTTGGAGGGAGGCTTATTTTAGCGCATGCGCTCAAAAGCCCGATTGGGCTTATTATCAGGGGATGTCTTATTTTTGGGGAAACAGGGTAATAAAAGCCAGATTAGGTACTTCCTGTGTTCTTATAAAGTCAGAAATAGAAAGAGGGGGGATAGACAGAAGAAAAGAAAGAGAGAAATGATATTATGAATCTCAATGGAGTAATGTGCTATTAATCCTTTATCCTTCACTGTTTTTCCTCTCCCTATTCAATTGGCCTTAGAACCAAGAACATGTGTAATATTGCTTTGGTTTATTCCAAAGCTCTATTCAGGTATGAATCTTTCATTTTTCTTTTTTGCAGTACATCACTGCAATTCCATTTCAGTAGTTGCCAAAACTGCTATATAAAATGTCTACCAAAGAACAAAATCCATAAGACCTTATCATTTGTGTCACATTAATGAGAGCGGTGTTGTGGTAGCATGTTGTACTGTTGTAAGTTTTTTTCCTTTTGAGTGGATGTTTAATTTGCAACAAATGTAGAAAAAGGGTGATCTTTATGTTGTATGCTATTTTCTTAAGTTTGATGGACACGCACTCTCAGCCTGTCGCCATGGATGTCACTGTTGCAGAACTAGTATCATTGCAAAAAAAAAAAAAAAATCTGCCATATCCTAACATCACCAAGCAGATTAAGGAAAAACTTTTTTCTACTTTGTTATTCTGTTTCTTTATTTTGTCTTCTCTTCCCTTCAATCTCACCTCCATTAACATGTTCCAAGCAGAGCAACACTAAGGTCCTAGATTCATATGAAATACACCTTGAAAAAAAGGAACATCATTTTGAAACTACAAATACTCCTACCACATCCCTTGCTGAATTCTCCTACAATATTATAAGCATTCCTGTGTTTTCTAACATGGGGTCCCTAACAGGGGTGGGTTCTACTTACCTTTACTACCGGTTTGCAACAGGGATTTGCTTGCACGCACACGTACTCTTCTGTGCATGCGCAGAAGCATTTTGATGACATCAGGGTCAGTGGGCAGAGTCTCCCGCCAGTTTCACTACCGGTGCGAACCGGGGCAACCCACTACTGGTCCCTAACCCCCAGTCCCTGACTGGCACTGGGCCACGACATGCCAGAAACCGGGCCATGCAAACAAGTGAAGACCCATCCGCAGGATGCAGACAGCACATAAAACCATGCCCCTTCCCACGTGCAGAAAAACCTCATTCCACAGAACAGTCCCTGATGCCCAAAAGGTTTGAGGCTGCTATTCGAACATACTGCATACATTTTATGTCAGGATTAATGAGGTCAACTCAAGCTAAAGAAAAGAATTTGTCAACTCTAATGTTGAGATGGCTTCACATTTCATCTTCCATTCCTCGCAGACTGCCTTGTGGGATATTGTTTATAAGATCTGTGTTTGGAGGCAAGTTCCTCTTCTCTTTATAGGAAAAAGTTCTTTCTACAGGTAGCCCTCAACTTATAACCATTTTTAGTTACTGTTGGAAGTTACAACAGCACTGAAAAAACTTGTTTATATCTGGTCCTCACACTTATAACCGTCATAGCATCCCCACGGTCAAGTGATCAAAATTCAGGCACTTGGCCATCAGCATATATTTGTGACAAATTGCAGCATCCAAGAGTCATCTGATCACCATTTGAGGTTTTGGCAGCTGGCTTCTGACAATCAAAGTAAATTGGGGAAACCAAATTCACTTAACCTCATAATTCACTTAACTTCAGTGATTTGCTTAAAATTATGGCAAACGTCACAGAATTGGGCATGACATACTTAACAACTGTCTGTCTTACAACAGAAATGTGGTCATAAATTGAGGACTACTTGTAATATACCACAAAATATGAAAAGAGTACACAGAGCTGTTATTAAACGCCATTCTGTTATTTTCAGCTTTTGAAACTTCACTATAAGAAGTGCTTCAAAGTGAATCATGTGTCAGAAACTAGCCTGCAGGCTAATGAAGTCAACAAGAATTTCAATGCCAGTCTCTGTCTCTCTCAAAAATTAATATGGGAATCCTACTTTCTAATTGTTTTTTTAATAATTAGAAAGAGAAGCTCCCACTGGATAGAATGGTATCCTTTTGACCCTCATTTTCCACACTGATAGGAGATGATGGATCTTATTTAGGCATGAATTCCATTGGATGCGGCCCAGGATACTCCCCCAAAATAAATTTAATAAATGCAATTTAAGTTTTAAAAAATGATCAAAATGTCATCAGATCTCCATAAAAAGAACACTGTGATAATGAGATTTGTCATTTTAAAATGTGTCTGTGTGCATGTGTTAATTTCAGTAGGCATCTATTAAAGCTGTGGTACCTGTGAATACTGCCAGCCCAGCTTTATCAGGCTGGGAAAAAAAATTACAACGATTTGATGATATAATTGCTTCGTGTTTCTCTTAAAACACCAGTATGAAATCACTATACAACATATGTCTAGGGGAAAAAAAAGAAATGAAAGTAATGGGACTATGTTTTCTTTTACCTTAAATCCTTCGCGCACTCCAGCACAAATATTAGTCCCTCCAGCAGCTGTGGTAGGCAAATAATTCACAAGATTCTTCCTAATGTTGTCACTGTCAATCTGTTGCAAGTTAGACTTAATGGTGGCAGAGCTGTGAAATGTTACAATTCCAACCCAGGAACCAATTTCAATAATTTGTAGGAGGAACAATTCTGCAGCTTGCTTGAGACGAGCAATGCGGTTATACTGCATAGAAAGGAAAGGGATGGAATATGAGGAAGAAGGACAAAGTTGTCAGTTGTCAATACTGCCTGAACAATCATTTCAAATGCCTTCTTTTGGCCAAATTAATTTAAAAGCAGGAACAGCTGGCCTTTATCCAACCCTGATCTCAAAGTTTCAACAGTTTGTTCAAGATCTGTAACTAAACATTTATGCTATTTGGGAGAGACTGCCTTCTCTGGCTCCCCTGTGTTGTTTTTTTCATTTCCTATTTTAAAATGAATTGTCAACTGGTGATTAGCTGGATGAGAAAGTATTAAACTCTGAAATTGAATTTTGCTTTCCTGGCTTAAAGCGGAGAGGACTTGGCCTTTGCATAGGTAGTCCTCGACTTACAACATTTCATTCAGTGACTGTTCAAAGTTACAACAACACTGAAAAATGGGACTTATGACCGTTTTTCAGAATTACGACCTTTGCAGCAGCCCCTTGCGACCTTCTGACAAGCAAAGTCAATGGGGAAGCCAGATTCACTTAACAATTGGATTACTAACTTTTCTACTAACGCATTGTAAGCCGCCCTGAGTCTCCGGAGAAGGGCGGCATATAAATCTAACTAATAAATAAATAAATAAATAAAATACTGGCAGTGATTCATTTAACAAGAAAGTGGCAAGAAAGGTCGTAAAATGGGGCAAAACTCAACAAATGTCTCAACAACAGAGATTTTGGGCTCAATTTTAGTCATAAGTCGAGGATTGCCTGTATAGGTCTCTGACCTATATCACAGGAAATTCCCTTTTCAGTAATTGCTGTTCCTAGGGAAGCCTGGCTCTTCACTTCCTTTCCTCAAATAATCTTCTTAAGGTAGTTTCCAACTTCCACACTGATTCCCCACACCTAAATGTCTTTCTTAAACTCCACCTCTTCAAAAATCCTTATCCAGCAGCAAAAAATGCACTGATGGTGCCAAAAGATAAAAAAAACTTAACTTGTTGCTGCCTTAATAATTGAGTGGTCAAAGGCTGACCCAGAGTTACCTTTAAAAGTATAGTTGGACAATGGTACAATAAGAAAAAAAAGAAAGAAAGAAAGAAAGAAAGAAAATGCAGTGATGGAGTAACCCCAGAGAATTGCACATGCCAGTTGGAGGAGGATTTTCAAACAGTGGATGATGTTGGTGAAGATCACCTCAAGGTGTTGGTTATCACCTTTAAAGCACTCCATGGCATAGGACCTAGTTATCTTCGAGACCGCCTGTTGCCACCGACGGCCTCCCATCGACCTGTGCGCTCCCACAGAGAGGGCCTCCTCAGGATGCCATCAGCCAAACAATGCAGGCTGGTGACCCCCAGGGGGAGGGCCTTCTCTGTGGGGGCACCTACCCTCTGGAATCAGCTGCCCCCAGAGATAAGGAGAATCCAAGACCTCGGTGCCTTCTGTCGTGCCCTTAAAACCTTCTTTTTCCAGCAAGCCGGGCTGGCCAACACCTTTTTAAATGTTTTTAATTGTTTGTTATAATTTTTAATCATGGGGCCAAATTTATATATATCTTTTTAATTGTATTTTAATGTTTGTAGTTTATGTTTTTGCTTGGCTGTTCACCACCCTGAGTCCTCAGGGAGAAGGGCGGTATACAAATTTAAAAATAAATAAATAAATAAATAAATAAATAAATAAATAAATAAATAAATAAATAAAGATGAGCTTTCACTTGGGGATGACCAATCATTGAAATGTTGCAAAGTTTCATGTTCCATACTGCTTTATGGACAGCAGCACACTACAAACCCTTTCCAACTGGACACTAAGTGAGTGCTGTGGGGCTTTTAGGGTAGCAGTTCAGGGCAGGAAGAGGGCATGACAAATCAGATGTGTGGATACAGCATGGACATCTTCCCTGCTCTCCAACTGTCTTACAATACCCTGCTTCTAAGGCCTGTATAACATCTTGGATCATATCTGTCCTCCTGGATAACTTTCCCCTTTTTCACAACAATTGAGCAACTATAATTTAGTACAGTTTCATAAATGCTAATGTTTATGAAAAGAAGTGCATATTAATTAGAAGTGGTTAAATATGAGTAATTAATTAACAACTAACCCAGATTCCTATAAAAAATCATTTTGAAGTTTTTTGTTAAAAGAATTTTCTAAAGCTATACTTACATTTCCCATGCTTCCAGAGACATCAAGCACTAAACAGACAACTCTGTCACGTGTTTGCATCAAGGTGAAACTGGGGTCAGGTGGAGGAGTATTTATTATAGACGAAGAGGCGAAGTCAGTGGAATTCATAATTACTTCCCACGTACTCTTATAGTTGCAGAATTTGTTTTGCAGATTTGGTGCTTCAATATTATGATTGCTTTCATTACAGAACATAGTAACCTAAAAATATAAAAATAAGAATTCATCAGGAAGACAAATATTAGATCGACTTGCTCCTGGTTTGGACTGGATCGCCTGATCTGGTAGCGATGGAGGTGGGTGGTTCGGAGAACAGGTAGCAAAAATCCCTGCTCCCCCACCATGCCCAGCTGAGCTGTGCAATCATCAGAGGCTTTTTTAAAATTATTTTTAAAAGCATTTTTTCTACAACCTCTTCAGATGAAAAAATGCTTTTAAAAGTAAAAAAAAAGTCTCTGATGATCACGCAGCTCAACTGGGATCATCAGAGGCTTTTAAAAACTTTTTTTCTACAACCTCTTCAGAGGTTGTAGAAAAAATACTTTTAAAAGCCTCTGACGATCCAAGCTGAGTTGCCTGATCGGCAAAGGCTTTTTTTCTTTTAAATGCCTCTGACAATCCCAGCTGAGTTGTCTGATTGGCAGAGGCTTTTAAAAGAAAAAAAGCCTCTGCCGATCAGGCAATTCAACTGGGATCGTCAGAGGCTTTTAAAAGCATTTTTACAACCTCCTCAGCCAAATAGATTGTAGAAAAAATGGTTTTAAAAGTAAAAAAAAAATGGTCACGCCCACCCAGTCACATTACCCCCCCACCAAGCCACACCCACAGAATTGGTAGTAACAAATTTTAGATTTCATCACTGACTTAAATGCTTTGCATTAGTTACACTTACAGAAGGTAGACTTTGCATATACATTATAGACACTGGAGTGCTTTGGGATTTATCAGCTACAAATTGACATCCTGGTTCATACATCTGAATGTCCTGCAGGAATTTGCAGTCTCTGTGTTGTCCTGGTCCAGTTGGAAATATGTAAATACCGGTGACACTAGCTGAACATCTAAATGATATAATAAAAATATACATAATTTACATTGAAAAATTATGACATCTATATAAAAAGAGAAATTTTGTTTCAAGTTGAGCTTGACCAGTTGTGGACTGCTACCGGTTCACATCGGATCAGGCGAACTGGTAGCGGCGGCGGTGGGAGGCTCTGCCCACCCACCCAGACGCTTCTGCGCATGCACACATGAACTGGTAGCAAACTAAATTGAAACCCACTACTGAACTTGACCTCTGATAACTTTTAGGGTACATTCATTTCATTTTCTTTGCAAGAATACTCAAGTGGTTTGCTGTTGCCTTGTTCCAGGATGTTTTTCAACTTCCCAGCTTAGCCTAAAGCTTGAGTGATCTCAGTCTCCCATCCAAATCAGTAGAAGTTTATATTCGGCAAGCTTGAACTTTGAAAAAGAGTATTGACAATTTTGAACATTGATATTGGAGGGACTTCTAGAGACTTCTAGAAAAGAAATGGGAAACTGAAGATGGCTTCAAGAAAAGCAGAGCTGGCCACCATGGCAGAATGAAGAACCATGAATAGACCAACTCTTTGAAAATTCTTCTACAGACAATAGATCACCCACCAATGGTTCAGACATCTGGTCCTCCCAAGATGAGGGTCCTTAGAGGAGTCCTGGAAGAAGTTCTGAGAGATGGGTTAGCCATTTTGCTCAAGTCACAGTGGACACCTTTGAAAGGTGACTAAGTTTGCATCCTTCCTTTTCTAATCACTTTTGGAAATTACTTGTTAACTGCATTTCGGCTATTAGGAACCTTGGGATTCACTTGTTTTACAGCACCAGGTAAATTTCCTTCAATCCTTAGTGAGAGAACATCTTTAAACTACAATCTTAAGAACTTAAAAAAAGTGTTTTTGAAGAAACAGCAAAACAAATGGACTAAGAGCCCAAATAATTTTGAAATAAGTTTTTTTGAATTAATTATAAACTTCCCATAATAAGGAAAAATATTTCACATTGGATTTACGAAAGTAACCATTGTCTTAATATCTTAATAATTGAAAGGGATATACAATTAACAAACCAAAAGAGTGACAATAATTATTATTTGGATAATAATTGGATCCCTGATCAAGAGGCAAGTAGATAGAAAACTGATGAAGTACTAAAGTCTAGTCACTGTAGCCTATTAGGTTAATTTAAGTCTAGGAAGATACCTTGTTGCCTCAACTTCCTTTTCTTTAGTAACATAAAAAGGAGCATCATAATTATATTCATCAAAGACACCCCATCTGAGATGAGCCCACTCATGGACAAAGACTCTACCTGTAAGAAAAAAGTAAAACAACTGAATTGTAACACAATAATTTAAGTTTACAATAGTCAGTAAAAATTGGTATTATATGTGTGTGTGTTTAAATGCTGTTGGAACTGTGAACATGTCATTATTGGGAGAATTTAATGGTGACCCCACTAAGAAAGTTTTTGGAAGGGAAGCTGCACTTAAGTCTATGTGCAACCCCAAATTCATCAAGAATAGCATGGATGACTTGCTGCACAAAATTAAAAGTGCCTTTTTTATCCTATTACTAAACATGCAGACACCCAGCCATCTTTTGAATCTGGCCATCCTCTGAATAGATCCAGGGTATAATAGCTTCAGGCTGGGGACTGTATTGTTCATTCTAAAATGTGGGCTTTGTTAAAACTTTTGCTTGAATTTTTACTCTTTTAAAAGAAGCAACCAAGGGAGATTAGACATTTATTTTTTCATGAACTTTCTTATTTTGTTGGTTATTGTTCAGGCCCTGCCTATTGAAGCTTTCATTAGTGAGAATGAAAAAAAACCAACACAATTAATTATATTACCTCGAGAGCCATAAACATCATGCAATTTGTCATTTGTCAGAAATGTTGGCGTGAAATGAATGTATCTTCCTGGTATCCCACACCCTCCAAACTGCAGGGTGTAAGGATCATCTCCAGACTTCAAGTAAGGATCAGCTACTATGATGTCAGCCTAAAATAAAATAATAATGGGCATATTTTAAAGATCAGTGAAGAAAAAGTAGCTAATTGTTTGCTAATACAAAATTATCCCTGGTTTTAAACCATTTCTTAGAAATTCATTTTATATCTTATTTATTTATTTCATTACACTATTTAGTATTCTTTAGCCTTGAAATTATAATGAATACATCTTTTTTTTGATACTTAATTGACAAGATATTGCACATAGGCATGGAAGCAGTCAAACTTAGCTCCCACTGCATCTGAAACTTGGATCACCATAATAATAAAAGGTTTGGCTGATATTCATATGATTTACTCAGATTACATATCTCAATAATTCATTTAAAGACACAGCAGAGATGGGGAACTATTGTCCCCCATAATTCCTTGCAGCCACAACTAGCAGGGGAAATATTTAGGGATGAAAACAGTTATTCTTCAGCAATATGAGCAACATCTTTGTAATACCAAGTCATTTTGTTAAACTGTAGGAAAGATCCTTCACATCACAACAAGAAACCAATTACCGTAAAACATTAATTTAGTGGACTATTACTTAGCAGACTTGAAAAAGATTGAGTAAAATTTTCATCTAGATATCATTCCCTTCTGAAAATAATAGGCAAATCTGTTACAGCCCAAATGGTTCAGATAAATCAGATAAATGTATGTTAATTTCACCTTAATAATGTCATTATAGAAGTAAAACAAATTATATCATCTGTATTAGTTTCTATAATGTTATCAGTACATAAATGGTGAAAATTACATCATTGCCTTAATTATATTGTTATACAAGTGATATAAATAAACTCAAAGAAGCATTTTTGGATTTAGAAGATCTTTGGGGGATATATCTTCCCCCAATAGTCCATTAAATTAAGTTTAGTGTAGAAAGGTCAGGAATTATTTGTTCCCAGCAATGAGCATAACGCTCACAAGCAGGCACTTGAAGTTAATAACTTTGTTGTCACTGTTTGACTACAAAGGTCATAGGACGTGTGTGTCCAAACTTTGGTTTGCCTGGGCCACATTGAGTGAAGAGGAATTGTCTTGGGCTGCACATAAAATATAGCTAATGTACTTAAAGTATATAAATAACAATAAACAATAAACTTCCTTTATTGGGGCAGGGGTCTTGTGCAGTGGTGAAATCCAAATTTTTTTACTACCAGTTCTGTGGGCGTGGTGTGGCTTGGTGGGCGTGGCAGGGGAAGGATATTGCAAAATCTCCATTCCCACCCCACTCGGGGGCCAGCCAGAGGTGGTATTTGCCGGTTCTCCATACTACTCAAAATTTCCACTACTGGTTCTCCAGAACCTGTCAGAATCTGCTGGATTTCACCCCTGGTCTTGTAGGACTGTATCACTAGCTTTCCAGGGCTTCACATGATTCGTGGGGCTGTGGGTTAGACACAGGGCCTGACATGGGGGAAGACTGGAGGGAGAAGAGCTTCTGTCAAGGCAACAGTTGGATAAGTGGGACTTGAGCCCAGGCCAAGCCAAAGAAAATAACTTGAAAAAAATGTATCAGACATACCCCTCCCTGGTTCACACGAAGATAAAGTTAGGGTAGAGGGAAGTGCATTCAGACTTTCAAGATTCTGTTACTATAGGTGTTAGAGTAAAACTAGCCCTGACCCTAGCATTGTTTCTTAGTATGGGTCACCTTGTAGGCTGACATTGATTCAATTGCGAATTTTCTGTAAATATAGAGTTTAGATTCATACCCCTGCAGTGGTGGGTTGCCCCCGGTTCAGACTGGTTCGCAAGAACCGATAGTAAAACTGGTGGAAGGCCCTGCCCACTGTCCCGGATGTCATCATCAGCGATCTGTGCATGTGCAGAAGCAAGGTGCACGAGTGAAGCAAGTGAGCGTGCATGCTCCCGTTGTGAACTGGTGATAAAGATAAGTAGAACCCACCCTGAACCCTGTGAATGTCACAGTTGTAGTATCTTAAAATCGTACATTTGGAAGGGCCTTTTTAGGCTATTAACCACTTATTCAGTGCAAGAATCTTAATAAAGTCAGCATAGTTAAACTGTTATTACATTATTTTTGTAATAATTCGTCAGAATCTGTCTTTGTATACCTTAAATCTATTAGTCTCTATCCAGACCTCTGGAATAAGAAAGAGTGAGTGAAAAGCCTTTTATCTTCTAAATCAGTCACCTTTTTAGTATTTATAAAGTAACCTATATTCTATCTCAATTATTTTTTCTGAAGATTAAACTAGCCAGCTCTTTCAGACTCCCTTGGTACGATTCTTAAAAGGCAAATACCCTTTCAAAGCAACTGCAATTGGAGAAGGCAACAGAGTTATAAGGACAAAATCTATATTATAGTTTCTGTCTCTTAAAATATCACATATTTTTGAAGAATATTCTCACTTACTTTTTCGTAGGATTCTCTTATTACTCTTTTATACTCTGGTTTGGGTGTCCACGTCAATGGAATTATAATTTTTACAGATTTAAAATAAAATCTTTGTTCTGTAGCTTTGATGAGATAATTGGATGCTTCTTTAACCATATCCTAATAGGAACACAAAATACAAATATATTTACTTTGTTGTGGAGCTTTCAATAGTTACTGCCTAGGGTTTGTACAGGGGTGAGGTTCAAAAATTTTAGCAAGGGATTCTCTGCCCAGTTGCTGGGTAGGCATGGCCATGGTGGGCGTGGCCAAGTCGGCCAGCTGCACCACGGCTGGTGGGGGGGGGTTGCCTTCCCTGGACTCCGGAGGGTTTCCTCAAGCCTCAGGGAGGACGAAAATGGCCTCTCCAGGCTCTGGAGGCCCTCTGGCGGCTGGAAACAGGCCCATCTCTGGCCTTCCCAAACTTCTGGTAGGCCCATTTTTTGCCCTCCCCAAGCCTCCACATGCACCCTGCACTTACCTGCATCCAAAATGGGCCATGTGGGGATTCCTGGGAGGGGTGGGGCGGGTGGGGTGGGGTAGGGCCAGCCAAGAGTGGAATTTGGGGATTCTCCGAACTGCACAGAATCTTAGCTTGAGGTTTTCCTGAACCCCTGCGAACCACCAGCAGCCCACTCCTGGTTCTGTACATTGCATTTATTTCGTTCCATTTAGCACTCTCGTGTGATCTAATATTTATTTTGGGGTTTCACATGCAGTCTCAAAAACTCTGTAAGATCAGATGATTCTACCTATACCTCAACTTCCCAGAATCTGAAAATCACAAATTATGTTCTTACATCTTTTTCTGTCCTTTCTATATTCATTTTTTTCTTGAACACTTAATAAAATCTTGACATTCAGGAAATAGCCTTATCTGCTACTGTATGTTGAGAAATTATTAAAACAAATTAAACATTTTACCTTTAAATGTGAATAAATTCCATTAAAAATAAAACTATGAAATAATTATGCATTCCTAAACTGTAAAATCATCCTGCTAAAGCTCACAATCTTCTTTAATATATAAAAAATACTTTTCTTTCACCTTATTTGTATGCATTTTCCTCACTTTTTGTATCTTTCTGATGGAGTGAATTTTGCTTCCCATAATCTCAGTGAACAGGTTCGTTGGCCATATTGATTAAAAATGGTAGGACTTGTAATTCAACTTCAAAAACATCAGGCTGGGAAAGGTCAACACTAATATGATATATTGCGCCAGAGATCAAATTGTTACAATTATATGATATGAAGGAGGATTGCTTCATCTCTCCTTCAAAGAGGTAAAAGGAGGGTGAGTAGTAGTTAACAATTAGCCTCATCTGAGCATGGAACACTTTTAAAATGGGACACAAAGTTCATATGATACAGGGTAGCATTTTGAGGTTGAACAATCAAGTTGGTTGAAACATTTATGAATTTCTTTGGAGTTTCATAAACATGAATGGTGGAACTTTATAGTAAAAGCAGGGGGTACACTTACACATCACTAAATAGAGGAAAGCATTACGAAAAGGACAAAAGGCTCCAAGCTGGAGAGCAGGAGACTGAGTTCTTTGACCTTAGACATTAAATCAGCTGGATGACCAATTGGGACATTCACTCTTTCTCAGCCCAACACACCTTACAGATATGGGGTTATGGGGAAAATAGGAGAAGGAGGGTGTGTTGAATATGTTTGTTGCCTTGAGCTATGTAAAAATAATAACGGCAGAATACAATTAAATAAAATATTAGACAGAGTCAATTTGCATGATCACTAGAGAGAGATAAAAATACAGCTATAGCTACAGTTTAAACAAATATATTTTAGCTAGAAAATTTGTTTATTAGTTGAGATTTGTGCCTATTCAGTCTGCTGCCTGTCAAAAAATGTCTCTTCTTATCATCAAATTGGACTTGAATTGCCTAGTCCTTGACACAGGAAGTTGTCCACCGTAACACACACACACACACACACACACACACACACACACACACACATCTTGCAATTTACCTCATTATTTACAAAAGGCAAATAGATTTTAGCACTATGTATCTAGCAGAATTTTTAATGTATTATAAAGTTAATATAGTTAGAAATGTCTAATTATCATACCTTTATGTTGGTAATAATTTTGGGATCTTCAGGTATCATTGGATTAATAGCGATAACAATGTCTTCAAAGCCATTATTGTTGAGGTTGATCATGGTGCCTGTTACTCCATGTAATAGCATCATTACCACCAAAATGTCCTGACCGAGTACCATCTTTGCTGGCACTACTTCCCTCACCCTCTTGACTGAAAGGATGACTCAGAAGTATTACATCTGCACATATTTATACATGCAGTCAACTCAATATTTTATAGTGGGACTTTGTTCTGACGGAGTGATTCAGCTATTGATTATTTTTTTGTATTCCCTTAGTTACATATCAACCGTTTAATAAGAATTGAAGTTCCTTGTTCTGATATTTATTCATTGTAAACATTCCTAATGAACTTACAAAACATTCTTTTGTTCCTTTAAAAACTTTGCAAAGTAAATGAACCTTTTAGAATATTAATCTTATAGGAAAGTAATTTCTTCACTTCATGTTTTAAGTGAACTTAACTTTTTCCCCACTTGTGAAGTCAATATTTGGATAAAAGTCATATGATATCTATTATTTGCATTTCTCCAAAAATTGAGTGGGGGTGGTTTTCCTGTAATAATTTTATTAAAGATTATATTTAAAAGTAAAAAATAATACAAACTGAAAAAAGAGTAGAAGGTTCAGGGGGGAAAAGGAAAAAGAGAAAGAGAAAAGAAAGTAAGAAAATAATAAATAAATATATTAAAAAGTGACTGTCCTCATCAAAACAATTATAAACCTTTCATTTTCTCTAAAATGCAAGTGATCTATTTATTTATTTATTTATTTGTTTGTTTGTTTGTTTGTTTGTTTGTTTCAATTTATAAACCGCCCTTCTCCTTGCGGACTCAGGGCAGTGAACAGCCAGAATAAAACATGATATACAAGAATTAAAACTAATTAAAAATATTAAATATTTTCGGCCGACAATTAAAACAGTCTAATTTAAAATCAATTTCAATTTAAAACAGAGATTGGGGTCAAGCCAGCCCAGCTAGATGGAATAAATGGGTTTTAAGGGCCCGACAAAAGGTGCAGAGGTCTGATATCCTGCGTATCTCTGGGGGTAGGTCATTCCAGAGGGCGGGCGCCGCCACAGAGAAAGCTCTCCCCCTGGGGGTTGCCAATCAACACTGTCTGGCCGACGGCACCCGGAGGAGGCCCTCTCTGTGCGAGCGTACTGGCGGGTGGGAGGCTATTGGCAGCAGAAGGCGGTCTTGCAAATACCCAGGCCCTAAGCCATGGAGCGCTTTAAAGGTGGTCACCAACACCTTGAAGTGCACCCGGAAGACCACCGGGAGCCAGTGCAGCTCGTGCAGGAGAGGTGTCACATGGGAGCGCCACATCGCTCCCATAATTCCCCGCACGGCTGCATTCTGGACCAGTTAGAGCCTCCGGGTGCACCCCAAGGGGAGCCCAATGTACAGAGCATTGCAGTAGTCCAGGAGGGAAGTCATGAGAGCGTGAGTGACTGTGAGTAGGGAGTCCCGATCCAGAAAGGGATGCAACTGGTGTATCAGGCGAACCTGATAAAAAGCCCCCCTGGCCAAAACAGCCGGGTCCAGAGAGGGCTTCTTGAATAGGGGTCTCACCACCGCTTCTTTCAAAGCAGCTGGCAGGACACCCTCACTCAAAGAAGTGTTAACAATCTTCTGGAGCCAGCCTCGTGTAACCTCCTGGGAAGCCAGCACCAACCAGGAGGGACACGGGTCCAATAAACATGTGGTCGCATTCAGCTGTCCCAGAATCCTGTCCATGTCCTTGGGAGACACAGAATCAAACTCCTCCCAAACCACACTCCCAAGACCTGCCTCATTCATCCCGTCTGGATCTACCCAGTCAGAGGCCAGACCTTCCCGGATCTGAGCGATTTTGTCATACAGATACTGCACAAAATCCTCAACTCGACCCTGCAAGGGGTCATCCCGCGCTCCCAATTGAAGGAGGGAGCGGGTCACCCTAAACAGGGTGGCTGGGCGATTATCTGATGATGCGATAAGAGCGGAAAAGTAACTAGACTTTGCTGCTTTTATCGCCACTAGGTAGGTCTTAATATGAGACCTCAGCAGTGTTCGGTCAGATTCGGAACGGCTGGTCCTCCAACCGCTCTCCAGGCGTCTTTTCTGGCACTTCCTCTCCCTCAGCTCCTCAGTAAACCAAGGAGCCGGGTGAGTTCGGCGCCGGGTCAGAGGCCGCAAAGGCACGACGCGGTCCAAAGCCCCAGCGGCCACTCTATCCCAGGCGGCCACCAGGTCTTCAGCCGAGTCATGAGCCAGAGTCTCAGGAAATGGCCCAAGCTCCAACTGGAACCTATCAGGTTCCATCAGGCACCTGGAGCGGAACCACCTGATCGGTTCCGCCTCCCTGCGGTGGGGTGTAGCGGTTAGAAAGTCCAGTCGAAGGAGAGAGTGGTCCGACCATGACAAGAGTTCGATGACTATGTCCCCTATATCAAGGCCACTCGACCACTGACCAGAGACAAAAACTAAGTCCAGGGTGTGTCCGCCCATGTGAGTGGGGGCGTGAATTAAGTGAGTCAGGTCCATGGCCGTCATGGAAGCCATGATCTCCCGTGCCACCTCAGATGTTTCACCGACAGATGGCAGGTTGAAATCCCCCAAGACCAAAAGTCTGGGGGTATCAACTGCCACCCCAGCTATCACATTGAGTAGCTCAGGCAGGGCTGTTGCCACGCAGCAGGGAGCCAGATACATGAGCAGCAAACCCATCTGAACTCTGCGACCCCACTTCACTACGAGGGACTCACACCCGGCTATCTGTGGTACAGTGGACTCCCTTGGATCAAGACCCTCTTTTATAATAACCGCCACCCCCCACCCCTGCCCTGAGCTCTCAGCTGATGGAATGCACGGAAGCCTGGAGGGCACATATCCACGAGGGGAACTCCCCACTCCTGGCCCAACCAGGTCTCCGTAATACCTGCCAGATCCGCTCCCCCCTCCTGAACAAGATCACAGATGAGGGGGGATTTATTTACCATGGACCTGGCATTGCACAGCAACAGTTGGAGACTCGGGCCCTGAGAGTCGGTGCAACCTGGGGAGCGAGAGGGGCTTTGGGGACCGGAGCGCGCCATCACTCGGAGATAGCGAGTGCACACCCCCCTCACGTAATATGGTCCCCTGCACTCTCCATATCTGCCCCTCCCGCTCAGCGTATTGATAGAAAGACCCTCTGCAGAGTGAACTTCAATGTACTCCTTACCCCCGGAATCTACACCCCCCGTAGCCCCACTAACAGCTGGGCCCGACCCCTCCTCCTGTGGGTTAGCCCCCACACCCACATAACCCTCCTGCTTCCCAGAACCCCTTAAAAATCTATCTAAAAGTTTCCCCAAGAAACCCCTCAGACCCCTTTTTGCTACATGCCACCTCTCGGGGCTCCAAAGCCTGTCATAAAGGTAGGCCCTCGATAGAGTGGAGGGCCACGCCTGCGAGAGGGGGGAATCTCGCAGAATCAGAAGTTCCACCGATGAATACATTTAATACTTGGGGGAAGTCCATGGCAGGGGGTTAATCAAGATGATCCAAGATTCCGGCAAAAAAGGGGTATCCACTCAGGTTCAGTCAATAAACTCCACTGCTCTCTCACCACAGTGGATAGAGTCTTAGGCCATTTCGGACCAGATGTCAACACCAGCCGCCCTCTCACGGAAGCTGGGAAGGGCCAAGAAACAGCAGTCTTAGTCCGACTCCATGCTAGACTTGAAAACCAGGGTGGATTCCTCGACAGTTGGGAAGCAATCCATAACAATCACCAATCCGCAAGAAACTGCTGGCCAAGGGGATGTTTCGATGATTACATTTAGGTGAGAAGGGGCTATAAAAAAAGTCCATGGGATAAATAATCATGAGGCCAGTGAGCCACATCCACTCAGAGCAAAGTGGCTAGAGATCTATGGAAAGGTTTTCCATAGGAAATCTTCCAAAAGATTTTCATGTCACATCTCTTATCCTTAAAACTTTTAGGCTTAATATTCAGTCCAGGTCAGCAAAAGTGCATTAAGAGTTACAAAGATAAGAAGATACCTATTTTAACTTTGATCAATTGAACCACCTTTATATTCCTTTCTTTTATGGTTAATTTCAATCTTTAGATCCTTCAAATAATGTCCTAGAAAACATTTTCACTTTTTCTCTGTCCCTTTTCATAAAATTCTTCAAACTTTAAAAAAAAATTTTTTTTTCTAAATCCAATTTAGGAAAATTATCCAGTTCACACTCTTGACTTATTATTTTATATTCCTTTAAATTATTAACATATTGGCCATCTCCTTTATATCCAGCATAGCACATTTTTCCAGATCATTCTTGTAACCTGTCATTTTAAATCACTTTAAGATCTGTCTCAATCTTGTCAGGTAAAACTTATTTTTCTTTCATAACATCTTTAAAACATTATTATAGAAACAAACACTCTTAAAATTAACTTCTAAGTCCATTGTTCAAAAATATATTTCAATATACCCAGTTAAAATATTTTAATTCATTCTGTATTAGTATCATCCAATTAAGTCAAAATTTTAAAAAAATTAAAAAAACATTTTCCCATGGGAAGAGTTTTTATAATTAATTCCAAAATCTTATTTCAAATTTATCTGGATCCTTAGTCCACTTGTAACTTTTGCTAATGCTCCTTTTCCCGTTGATTTGGGAAAAAATGTCATTAGACTTGTATTTAAAACATCTTCACTAAGGATTGAAGGAAACTCACTCAGTGTTAGTAACATAGGTTACTTAGATTTCAATAAAGCATTTAACAGAGTAGACCACAGCCTAATGTCTTGGTAAAATAGAACAATGTGGGATTCACAACTGGCTAACCAACCACACACAGTGGATAGTCCTCAATAGAACTACATTTACATGGAGGGAAGCATGCAGTGGGGTACCTCAAGATTCTGCCTTAAGCCCAGTACTTTTCAACATCTTGATAAATGATCCAGATGAAGGGATAGAAGGGGAACTCATCAAATTTGCAGGTGACACAAAGCTGGAGGGAATAGCTAACACTTTAGATGATAGACTCAAGATTTAGAACGACCTTGACAGGCTTGAACGCTGGGCCCTATCCAACAAAATGCAATTTAATGATGAGAAAACTGGCAAGAAAAATGAAAAGAACAGATATAAAATAGATGGTACATGGCTCAAAAGTAGCCATTGTGAGAGAGATCTAGGGGTCCTGGTAGACCACCACTTAAGTATGAACCAGCAATATGCTGCAGCTGCCAAAAAGGCTAATGTAGTCCTAGATTGCATGAACAGAGAGATAGTTTCAAGAATAAATGAAGCGATAGTACTGCTTTATACTGCACTGGTGAGACAACACTTGGAATATTGAGTCCAATTCTGGTCATTACAATTAAAAGAGAGAGAGAGAGAGACCAACAGAGAAGAGCAACAAAGATGATAAGAAGTCTGGAGGCTAAACCATATGATGAATGTTTGAAGGAACTAGGTATGCCTAATCTAACAAAGAGAAGAACTAGGGGTGATATGATAATTGTCTTCCAGTACTTGGGGAGCTGCCGCAGAGAAGAGAGAGTTAATTTATTTTCCAAAGCACCTCAGGGCAGGACAACAAGTAAAGGTTGGAAGAACATTAAAAAGAGATCCAACTAGAACTACGGAAAAATTTTCTGAAAGTGAGAGCAATCAGTGGAACGGCTTGCCTTCGGATGTTGTGAATGCTCCGGCACTGGAAGTTTTCAAGAAGAGGTTGGACAGCCATTTGTCCAGAATTATATTAAATCTCCTGCTATGGAGACCGCCAATGTTCTTTGCAACCATATTATTTTATATTTTAAGAAGAGCTGGCTGCAATCTGATTTAAGAGATAGTCCTGTCCCAAGTTTCACTGTTGGGAGTAACCATCAGATATCCTATTCTGAAATCCTGTTCCTGTGCTTTCTTCTTTTATAGGAAACCTGAACTTTAAAAAAAAATGGTTAACAGATTGCCTAATAAAGCTTGATTGGGTTCTCTGAACTCTGGACTGAATCTTGACTACTCTTCCACGTATCCTGTGGTAAATGAAACTTACCTTCAGAGACTCTAGTTTGTGTTACTTTGCTTCTCTGCTTAGCTTACTTTTGGTTATCTTCATGTGTCTGTTTGACATTTGAAACAATGCCCTGATGTGACCTGAAATAGGAAGCACTCCCATTTGGAACTTTGAGATTCGAGCTGTTATATGTAATTCTGTGTATGAGTTCTTGCTTAACTTTTGAGTACTTCATTGCTCAATATTACTTTATTACTAGCATTATTGAGCTTGTGATATCATAAAAAGAATACTTTTGGAAAAATTGGACAACTCTGGAATTACTATGCTGGATTGAAAATTGAAAATATGTGTTCATTTTCTGTCTATAAACCAGCTCTTTACTTTTTACCTAATAAAAAGAGTAATCATTTTCTGTGCGGTTACAATTTAACAATATGGGTTTTTTTCTATGTTATAAAAATAGGTTTCTATTTTGTTGTTGTGTTTGTGGTTTTTTTTTTTTGGTTCTTTGTTGTCTTATTCTCTTTGTAAATTAAAACAATAACAAAATTAAAAATGAGGAAATAACAGGGCTTTACAAATCAAAGGACAGAAGATAGTTTATGATTGATTTGGAAATATGCAAAACCATTCTGAGCAAGCCCATTCCTCAGGTTGTGCCTTTCCTGGTAAAATTTGTTTTTCTTATCTTTAGGAGTCACTCCCAAACCAAAAATGGGTCTACCGGTTTGGTCAAACCAGTAGTTAAAAAAGCTACAATCTGACAATCAGGTGTGCCGTGCTGTTTAGCTTTGCTAGAAAGCAGGATTTCCTATATTTCTTCAGAATAATTGCTGTAATATTTAAAGTTAGAGCAATTATTTACTTAAATAATATCAATATTCGGAATGGTTCAGAAAGGGTATATTATCAGCTCCTTTGGCCAGTATACTGAATCCCACATAAGCCTTCTTCTTGTTTAATTATCTAACATTGACTAACTTTTCCTAGTGTAAAATTGGCCTAGCCTCAATAATACTAACTTAGTAAATGCATAAAACTCTAAATGTGTCATAAAGGAGGTTCAAGGCAAAAAAGATTTAAAAAATGAATAATTGCAGGGTGCAGGAGATTGAATCTTAGATTTGGGGAAGAGATAAAAAAGCTCTTATTGTTTATGAAATCTGTAAACTCCAGATTATAGTTTAACTAAAGTAAAGGTAAAAGTTCCCCTCGCACATATGTGCTAGTGGTTCCCGATTCTAGGTTTAACTAGGTCAGTGCTAAAGGTTATGTAATGGGACAGGCCAAAGTATGGAGGAAAAAGAAAATAATCTTGGTTACAAGGAAGAAAGGTACCTCAAAAAACCCTCTCTTTGGGTGTGGTAGGGAGAGTGAGAAGGAAGTTTGAAACTAGCACCCTGCTAGTTTCTGTCCACTAATGACAGAAAGACTATTCATGAGAAAGAAATGGAAAAGAGGTTTAATGAGGTTTTATCTGAAGAATATCAGAGCAATTCTGTCAAATGAGTCAACGTGGTGCATGAAGAACTGGGAGTTTCACTTTTGAGAGAAGCTGAGAAACAGTTTGGAAAGCTAGAGCGAGAGAACTGAAGATGCTATGTCCAGCAGGATTGAAGTGGACTGAAGACATGGCCCATGAAGACAGAAGGGAACAGTCAACCACAGGAAACATGGCGGAAACAATGACTGCATTTTGAGGGGGTGAGGTAGGAGAGTAGGTTTAGTCAATAGCTTAGATTATTTATATATTTGATTTATATACCACCTTCATTGGCCGGCTTTCATGCCTGCAACAGGACTACAGGTAGTCCTCAATTTATGACCACAACTGAACCCAACATTTATGTTGCCAGGTGAGAAATTTGTTATGTGAGTTCTGCCCCATTTTACGACTTCCCTTGCCACATTTGTTAAGTGAATCACCGCAGTTGTTAAATTAGTAACATGATTGTTAAATGAGTCTGATTTCCCCATTGACTTTGCTTGTCAGAAGATTGCAAAAGGTGATCACATGACCCCGGGACACTGCAACCGTCATAAATGTGAGATAGTTGTCAAGCAGCCAACTGTAAATCACGTGACCATGGGGATGCTCATTTCAGCGTAATTGTAACTTTGAACAGTCACTAAGCAAACTGTTGTAAGCCGAGGACTACTGTTGTTCCTTGACCAGCACCTTAACCACCACACCAGACTAACTCTCTATATGAGTTCTTATTATATTTAAGTCCTTGTATTTTATTCATTTATGTTTATTAAATCTGTAAATATGCCCATTTACCTTAAGAACTCTGGCTGTTGAATATAGGTTGCTCACAACAATTCTGTCATAGACCAAAAATAATTTTGCAAGAATAATTGAAAGGGGTTCAGGTTGGGGAAGGCATATTGGGGTGCAGGACAAGCTAGGGGAGTGTGTGAGAAGGTGAAAACGGTCAGGAAGTGTGTGCAGAGGTTCCTTCTTCCCTGTTCCTTCTCTTTCCCCTTCCCCTCTCTTCTCTTTCCTTTCCAGGAATCAGTAAATGGCTGCTGCTGACTGGGAGAGGAAGAGAAGGATTGTGAGATAACCCAAAGAAAGCAATATATATCCTTCAGTTTCTTCATTTTATCACCAGCCTCCAAGTAAAAGCTGGAGGCTGAGAAAAGGAGGAGTGGGGATTCTTTAATCCCTCGCCACTCTGCAGCAGTGGTGAAATGTAAAATTTGATACTACCGGTTCTGTGGGTGTGGCTTGGTGGTGGTGGGGGTGGGGGTAATGTGACTGGGTGGGCATGGCCAACTTTTTTTTTTAACTTTTAAAACCATTTTTTCTACAACCTCTTCAGCTGAAGAGGTTGTAAAAAATGCTTTTAAAAGCCTCTTATGATCCCAGCTGAGTTGCTTGATCGTCAGAGGCTTTTTTTACTATTAAAACCATTTTTTCTACAACCTCTTCGGCTGAAGAGGTTGTAAAAAGAATGCTTTTAAAAGCCTCTGACGATCAGCTGGGATTGTCAGAGGCTTTTAAAAGCATTTTTTCTAAGCCTCTGACTATCCCAGCTGAGCTGCGATCACCGGAGGCTTTTTTTTTTACTTTTAAAAGCATTATTTCGGCCGAAGAGGTTGTAGAAAAAATGCTTAAATAATTTTTAAAAAGCCTCCGATGATTGCGCAGCTCAGCTGGGTATGGGGTGGTAGGGATTTTTGCTACTGGTTCTCCGAACAACCTGCCACCATCGCTACTGGATCGGGCGATCTGGTCTGAACCGGGAGCATTTCACTCCTGCTCTGCATCCTATTCTGACCTTTTGCAACTGCTAAACATTTCTTCTCCCTAAATCAGGGTCACCAACCCCTAGGCCATGCAATCTGTAACTGGGCCACATGAGTGGTGGGCGTGCAGCCCGCAGCTCACATGGCCTAGTTCCCCTCTCTCCTCACCAGCCAGGCCATCAAGTCACAAGGTTGGGGACCACTGATTTAAATCTCTTTAATAAAGCTAAACTATAAGGAATATTGCAAGGCAATGTGGAGAGAAACCTCTTTTTTCCTTTTCCTTTCCTTTTCTTTCCTTATCCCTTCGCCCCAAAAATAGGACAAGAGTTCTGCTTTGAAAATCTTGTGTGAGTGTCTTGGTCAAATGTTTTCTTGTCTGTAATTTGTTTGTCAGTTCTGCAAGGACAGTCCGGTAATAATTTAATCAATCCTAACTTAGTCAGCTGGTTGCTTCAATTAATTCTTGGTTAATTTACTGTTTTACTTATCACATTTGCTAATTAAGAGGAAGAAATTGCAAAACCACAACCCAGCAGAAACTTGCTTCCCAAACTCCAGTGCATAGTATATTAAAAGTAATGCTAATCCCATTCTGACTTTCTATTTGTAAACTGCATTATTGGAGATGAATGGAATGCATGGATAAGTATTGCTGCCATGTTTACAGCTTTGATTTTCATAAATGTATAAAGTTTGCTTGTATGAAAGTTAATGATTTGTAACTCTATGTAGAAAAGAGAATTTGAGAAAGAAATGCCATGTTTTTAAAAGGAGTCAAAGGAATTGTCTAGATCCAGATCAGGGCTGTCAAACTCGCGGCCCATGGGCTGGATGTGTCAGGCGTCAGCCATGCCCATGCCTGATTTACCAAAGGGGGAAAAGTTGTGATATGTACGTGACACTGCCATGATGAAGCGAGTTTGACACCCCTGGTCTAGATGACGAAGCAACGGAAAGCTTATACTGTACATGATCAGTACTAAGGAAGTTTAAGAAATGTGTTTCAGAAGATCTGAAGCTAGCATATGTTATATAGCAAAATTTAAGTGATTTTTGCATTCTAATGGATGTATCCTTAATAAAGCATTTGAAACTATAAAGACGAGACCAGTTGATGCTAAATATGTGCTAAACTTGCTTTCTTTTCTCTTAAAGCCAAAGAAAATAAACGAATTTGTAATGAGAGCCAATTTGATCTAAGGAACCAAGCTGGAAAGTAGAAAATGTGAGTTCAAGTCTTACCTTAGCCATGAAACTTAGCTAGATTATTTTGGGCAAGTCATTTTCTCTCAGCCGTAGGAAAAAGGCACATTTTTGCTTTTCCAACTGTTATTGCCTAATCCGCTGTACTGTTGTCTAATCTGGGCTGCCTCCAAGCCAAATTTGCCTTTTATTCTCTATCAATAATCACATCATTTACTTTACACAGAAATATTTCAGTATTGTTGATTCCATGTACAGTAACAAATAAAATGTAAAGGTGTGTGACTTTTTAAATCTTTTATTTGTGTTTTTAAAAAATCCTAAATGGATCATGAGAACACGTTTACTGGGTTTCAAGTTTATTGTGTTTCATCTTTGTCCCTTAACATGGCATTTGGTAATGGTGAAAAGGGAGGAGGAAAAACAATATTTGATTAAGTCTCCATGGACAGGAATAGTCTATCTGAAACATAAAAGAAAATGTTTCCAACTCTTGGCTTTGAAAGCAATACAAGTGGCCAAGTTTTCTGTTCCTCAAGATGTCCCTGTGCATGAAGTTGGGCCATAGCAACAAGTTTATTTATTTATATCCTGCCTTTGTTAATTTTACACAGGCAGCGGACATATCCAATTTATCTTCCTGCTCCTGTTTTCCCCACAGCAACTCTGTAAGATTAGGCTGAGAGAGAATTTGCCCAAAGTCATCAAGCTGGCTTTCATGGCTAAGGCAGGACTTGAACTCATAGTGTCCAGCTTTCTAGTCTAGTGCCTTAATCACTACCTCAAACTTGCTCTCTTATGAGTTATTAGTTTGCTGATCACTCTGCTGCTCATTAGGGTCCCTCCCTGATCTTCTTGACCTCTTGCCAGCCTGGTAGTTTGCGCTGGTATCCTTATGATTTGGGTTTACTCTATTGGTTTCATGTATTGTTTTATCTTATTTATAAGCAGTTGGGAATCTGATTATATTGCATATGGTAGAAATCTCATAAGAAAATAGTTACGCAAATTACTCAAAGCGGTGAACATATCCAAGTCAACTTCCTCCTATTTTCCACACAACAACTCTGTAGTGATGGAGAACTGTTGCAGGAATTGGATACGTCTAGTTTAATGAAAAGAAGGCCTAGGAGGGGCTGCCACAAAGAAAAGGGTGTCAACCTACTGTATTCTCCAAAGCACTTGAAGGCAAGACAAGAACAATAGATGGACACTAATCAAGGAGAGAACCAACCTGGAATTAAGGACAAATTTCCTGACAGAACAATTAATCTGTGGAACAACTTGCCTTTAAAAACTGTGTGTGCTACAACACTGGAGGTTTTTAAGAAGAGATTGGAAAATCATTTACCTGAAATGGTATAGGGTTTCTTGCTTGAGCAGGGGGTTGGACTAGAAGACCTCCAAGATCCCTTCCAACTCTGTTATTCTGTTAAATAACACAAATTATGAATCGATTGATGAGAATTGTTTCAGACAATGAATGAGAATGGTTCTAGGGCTTAATTTGAGAAGGGCTCCTCTGCTCTTTTCTTTTCTGTACACTGAGAGCATATGGACCAAGACAAACTCCTTGTGTGTCCAATCCCACTTGGCCAATAAAAAATTCTATTCTATTCTATTCTATTCTATTCTATTCTATTCTATTCTATTCTTCAAAGCATTTTGACGTGCGTGAAGCATCCCTCCTCCAAGCGGAAGAGAGCGGGAATGATCCGTTTCAAACCCTGGAAACATTCTCAACAATTCAGACTCCCCTCACTGAACTATGCTCCGGCGTCATTCGCTCTCCTCCCCTATTTGGAGCAATTCAAGGAGCCGGAGAGCATCGGGCTTTTCCTAATGAACCGAACTAAGGACTGAGGCGGAAAGTCAGCATAACTGGGGGCTCCTTCAGCCCGAGAAACCCGCTCAAATCTCTGCTGGAGACCTGTTTGGCCAGGAAAAAGAGCAGGCGACCCGAAAGGTGCAGTGTGACAGATAGGAAAAATGGATCCGATTGTCTCTGATTTATTAAAGGAATGTATTAACGAGATTCTTCGTCACCTCCCGCACTTTCCCCGGGAAGGTTCCCTGGCGGCTGGCCAGCTTTGCACTTGACGGTAAGTTAACCTATTTCAAGTATTTATTATTTCATTGCCCCTTCCGCCAAAAAGCTCCTAGCATGGCTTACGGGTTTTTGTTTTTTTAAGGTTTACAGTTACAAATAGAAACAGATCGCGGGGCTGTTTTATATATTTACAGCTGTTATTATTCCCCGCGCACTTAATTTGGGATTAAAATCCAGTCCACGCGGGATTTGATGCGTCCGGCTTTTCCTAGCGGCAATCCTGGCATATTTATTTAGCTGCACTGAATTTAATCGGGTTTATTTCCGCATAAACACCGTACATAAAGAAAAACGTTTATTTATGATTGAAATTTCAAAACAACAACAACAACCCAGAATGGTGTATTATTAGCCAAGGATCTTGTTGTAGATCTTGGAAAGGATTAGCTGCTCTTTGTAGCTACTGCAGAAACCTCAGCTACGTTTCGCGTTGTTTTCTAAATGCAGTCTTCAGTGCCAACCAGGCTTTTGCGTTGGCAAAGCCTCATGTAATACTTAAAAGCTGATTCGCTTTTGCTTCGTAGAGCCTTACGTGTTTTCCGCTGGGATAGAAAATCGAACTGACATTGAGTCCGAGCCGGGGAAAAAGCATTGGTTTCGTAGGGAGCCACTGAGCATGTTCTATTCATGTTAGGCTGGCTGCTTGTTTCACAAGGATAATTCCTGAATTTTCAAAATCAAAATATTGCTCTTTCCTCCTCCTCCTCCTCCTCCTCCTACTACTACTACTACTACGTTTTACCGAAAGAAAAGTGGTACACCTTTACGGGGTAGGCAGCAACAGAGCCCATTGCTAAAACAGCGCCCAAGTAAGGGCAAGGCAGGGCCTCAATCGCCCCTCCTGAGCATGCCCGGAGTTGAGCCGAGCATGCTCGGACGATTCCCGGCGGCCCTCCTAAGGTTGTTGCCAGGGAGAGAAGGAAGCGGAGCTCGGTTTTCCCGCCCGAGACCGCGGCGGCGGCGGCAGCAATGGAGAGCAATGGGGTATGTCGCTAACTGGGTCAGCGGAGAAGGCTGGGTCACGTCCCAAGGTAGAGATTCCTGGTTTGTGATATCTTAGAGTTGATTTGGGGTCTTAGAAAGGTCCTGGGGCCGCTCAACCCTCTCCTGCATTTATATTCTTTGCATAGCGCCCTCCTCCCCAGAAAAAAATAGCTTGCACTTTCCCATATGGTGGTTACATGATTGCTCAGGATTGACGGCGATGAAGGAACAAAGCTCATTTGCAATCTGAAAAGCAGAGTGCTCCTAAGCATGTCTAGAGTGCCTTTTCCTTTGCCGCTGAGCATGCCTCTGTCCAGGAATGGAGTCTCTTTATTTCTTCTAGAAATGATTGCTTATTAATATAAGGCCCTCTTAAAGATGGGATTCAAGTAAAGGAATTTTTAGCTGATTCAGTTTTGGGTACCCTAGGAATATTTGTTTGCTTATAGCCCTGTGTAGAAGGCTGTGAGGAGTGTGATAGGTTTTTTTTTTTAGTAGCAAGAGCTGTTTCTAGATTATAATTTGAACTGGGGGCCATCAATCTGTAAATTGGGAGTGTAGAAAGATTTAGATTTCCAATAGATAAAATATTTCGTTGAGTATTTATAGTGTATATTTCCCTCACTACAGATGCTAATTTCAGTTTTCACTTAGAGGTCAGAAATAGAAAATGCAGCTTTCAAATTACTTGTTTTTATATATATATATGTTCCCAGTTTTATATTGTTTTTACATTCTTTACTTTCTAGCATGTCTATGAGAAGAATTGCAATGTAAAAATAATTCTGAGCCCTATCAATAATTACCAATTACCAAAGGGATGTTAATTACGTGCGGAAGCTGTGTGGTGCACCTTTCAACTCATTAAGGTTATTGTCAAACTTTAGGATCAATTTCCAAACTCAATATTGGAACTGGGAAAAAAATATACTGTGAATTGCCGTAGAATTCTAATATAAGGGACATGCTTGTAGCGTAGGATCCAGAAACATCCAGAAGGATGTTGGATTAGGGCAAGTCCAAGACACTTTGCTGCTAAAGTTAAAGAAGATGATGCCATCTTCAATTCATCACCCAGGTATTGAATCTTGTCATGAAATCAGCATCTTGAATAACACTACAGCATCTTCTACTATATGTGAAGGCTATGGACTAATTCAGATGGTGCTGGCATTTTTCACCTCCTGACATCCATTACAGGTAATCCTTGGTTTACCACTATTTGTTTAGCAACCATTCATAGTTTACAGTGACAGTGAAAAAAGTGACTTACAATCAGTCCCCGCACTTACGACTATTGCAGCATCCCCCACAGTTGCACAATCAAAATTCAGGCACTTGACAATGGCATGTAGTTATAATAATTGCAGTATCCTGGGCAGGGGTGAAATGTAAAATTTGTTACTACCGGTTCTGTGGACATGGCTTGGTGGTGGTGATAGGTAATGTGACTGGGTTAGTGTGGCCAACTTTTTTTTTTTTTTAAACTTTCCAAAGCATTTTTTCTAATGCTTTGAAAAACCTCTGCAGATCAGGCAACTCAGCTGGGATCGTCAGAGACTTTTTGAAGCATTTTTTTTAACCACTTCGCCAAGAGGTTGCAGAAAAAAATGCTTTGAAAAGCCTCTGATGATCCCAGCTGAGTTGTGTGATCATCGGAGGCTTTTTTTTAACTTTTAAAAGCATTTTTTTGTTGGAAGAGGTGGTTGAAAAAATGCTTTTAAAAGTATAAAAAAAAGCCTCTGATGATCATACGGCTCAGCTGGGCATGGGGGGTGCAGGGATTTTTGCTACCGGTTCTCTGAACCACCCGGCGCCATCGCTACCGGATCAGGTGATCTGGTCCAAACCGGGAGCATTTCACCCCTGATCCTGGGATGTGATCATCATTTGTGTCCTTCCCAGACCTTCCGATCAGCAAAGTCAATGGGAGAAACCAGATTTGCTCAGTGATTGTGAACTGCACTTAACAAGTGCTGCACTTATCAATATGATAAGCAAATCAATTCACTTAACAAGTGCAGTCATTTGCTTATATTGTAAGTTGTTCAAAGTTGCTATATCAGTGAGATTGGGGTGGGGGAAGCATAAAAATGTACTAAATAAATAATCCAGGCGAAGAAGATTGTATAATAGGATGTGACTCACTTAAAAACCATCTTGCTTAGCTATGGCAATTCTGGGCCTAATTGTGGTCATAAATCAAGGATTGACATTGTGCTAAGCCTAATTGTCATAAATCAAGGATTTATCTGAGCCGCTCATCCCATCATGACTAGCCATATCTTTTATATCTTCACGCTGTTTAACCTTACAACCTTTTTGAGGTGTAAGTTCTTGTTCATCATCTAAATTTTAGGGATATGTAATTGCATCTAGTAGGAAAGAAAGCTCTTCGTTGAGAGACAGTTCTCATAATTCTAATCTATGGAATCTACTCTTTGTATCCTGCAATTATAGCATATAATATTTTGTTTAGATTCTAAGAATATCTAAGATATTCTTAGATAGAATCATGATGTTTATTTATCTTTGTAAGACGTTGAAGAAAATGTTTAATTGTAGGATATAAATCCAATAAATAAATAAATATAAATAAATAAATGGTACAGTAATTCTATATACCAATAATCCAAAGTAGGATACCTTTGTCTTTTAATATCACTCTCCATTTATTTTTCTGCATTTTAGCTTTATAATAATCATCTAATGCATTTGGTGATGAAGTTAAGGCCTACAGTTTCAAATATAATCTGGAAAAAATTGTAAACTAAAGAGTGCTACTGATTGAACAGTGGAATTGTGAAAATCCTGAAATAGTTTTATTAGACAATACATTAATCAAAATTATAGCACTTGGCTAAAAGAGCAATTGATATCTTTATAGCCTTAGATTAAAAAAACCTAAAGAGCATTGTTTTTCTCTTCTTAAAACATTGAATTAGCATAGAGCATATTATTTATTTGTAAAATGCATTTGCCACCTATCATTGTGGGGCTATTCTAGGTGGTTTACAATAATAAGAAAAACTGAAAATGCATGTAAACAGAAGTATTGTATTTTCCAGTGTACAAGACTGTGGATATAAGATGACCCCCGACTTTTCCTGTTAAAATATAGGGTTTGGACTATACTCGCTGTATAAGACTACCCCTCTTCCAACGCACACCAAATAAAAGTTTAAAAACATCAACTGGCTCACCCCAATGTAAAAGCAGCTGTGCTAGACCCAAAATGGCCCTTGCAACAAGCAGGAACCTCACACAGCCACAAAAAGCTCAAAACCTCAACTTTCACACTTTATACACACAAAATTCCACTTACAGCTTTGTGAGATTTTGTGTATTGGTGTAGTTAGAGTGAAACACTACAGAAACACACTAAATCTCAGAAAGCTGCACAAATTTTTTTTTATTTTTATTTTTATATGAAAGCTAAATTTAAAACTTCCTAAACTTTAAACGGCTACGTCTAAAAAAAAAACAACTAAAAGAAACCCCAATTAATTCTTTTTTTTAAAGCTCCCAAAGGGGAAGAAAACTTACCCAATAGAACAGGGGTCTCCAACCTTGGCAACTTTAAGACTTATAGACTTCAACTCCCAGAATTCCTCAGCCAGCTTTGCTTTGCTGGCTGAGGAATTCTGGGAGTTGAAGTCCACAACTCCCTGTCTGCTTGATTGCAGGCAGGGAGATTCAGTTGCTTGCTGATACAATGGACTGCAGGCAAGGGAAGCAAGGCAAGCGTTGCGACTAGCAGCTGAGGTAAGCAAGCTGGAGGGAGGGTGGATTTTTGCTACCGATTAGCAGGCAATTCAGCTGGGATGGTCAGAGCTTGGCTCGTCAGAGCGTTTTGGGCTGGTCTGCCTGGTTAAAGGAGAACGACACCCGGTGTATAAGACGATCCCCGACTTTTAAGAAGATTTTCATGTGTTAAAAAGTCGTCTTATACGCTGGAAAATACGGTAAAATAATAGAACATTAAAGTAAACAATGACAAAGGAACACAATGAGAATAAATTAACTTCAAATATCAACTTTAGCATTTATATGTTATTCATGACTAGGCAGAGTTCTTTTTAATATGATTAAGATTGAAATAGATATCTATACTTATTTGTTAGAAAGATGATGAAATGTGTCTGTCCAACTTGAATGGCCAGGAGAGCGATCTGTTTACAATATCCAAAGGAAACTCTTTTCTTCTAGCACTTACGCAATAAGTTACTGAAAAATATATGAGTTTTCCTTTCCAAGCCGCCACCCAGGAAGCAGCCAAGATGCCGCAATGATCCAAGGAGATGTACAACTGTAACATTTCTACCACAAACTCACAATGTATTTTTTTCAAGTATGATACAATGGAACGGGTTGCTATCTCTCACTTACATAATTTTACACTACTTTTACTTAGAAAAGTTGATCTTTATGCCATATGACAACTATCTTGTGAAATGACTCTTGTTTTAGAAGCATTCTGCTGTCCGGCTAGAAAAACACAAGATAAAGGAACAAATGAATTTCAACTTTCTCTGGATGTTTTCCACAATTCCTTAAAATGTGCCAGGATACGTCTAACTTTGATGCATTTTTCAGGGTGTCTGATTTTGCAGGATTTTATTTGAAACTCTACTGTATTTTAATAGTTATATATTATTATATATTGCTAACTAACAAGAAACTTTATTTTAGGAAATGAACCATATGTCCTGTCTTGCTTCTGGGGAAGCAGAAAAATTTTGTTGCATTATTCAATCATGTGATTCAAGCTTCGTAAAAGATCATCTTGGAACAGAATCATCCAGCCAACTTGGAAAATATTTATTAAATGAATCAATAGACAAATCAGATATGCATGTAAGTAATGTTATTCGTGTAATGTTCACTTGGAAACTAGTTGTTTCAAATAGTATTTCTAGCTGTTACAAATAGTATTTCTTTATATTGGTATTTATTAAAGCTTTTACATAGCTGTTGAGATATGTATAACTGTATATTTATCTAGTGATAAATAATTTATCAGTGAGACTTAGAAACTTATCTAAATTCATGCATATATTGAAGTGTGTTAAAATGGACATAATAAATGTTGCGCTAATTGATATGCTATTATCACCTCTAACCAAGCTAATAATACCATATAGTTGTAATTGAGTGGGATGAGCATTATTGGCAATTGCCTAAGCTTAACACATTAATTAAAGTTTTGAATGAATGTGATTAGAACCAAATGTGTATGCAACTTAATCAAGTGGTTTTACTACATTTAAGACTGAAGACTACTGTGTGACCATATAGAATATAGATACTCTACTCTGCCTCATTGTCTGTCACTTGATTTTTCACAGATCTGTCCATGTACATTTTTAAAAAGACAAAAAAAGCAATTGGAAATATTGTCAGGAGTGTGCCATGTCCCTGTAAAATAAACAAAAAGGGACCTATTTAATTGGACAATTCAGGAAGTTTAGGAAGAGGTCAGCATGACTCACTACTAAACTTGAAAGTTAAGATCCCTTCCTTCTAGAAATGGAAAATGTATCATAAGGAAGAAAAAAAAGAGAAAGGAAAATGATAATGTGATAATAAAGAATTCCAAAACTATAAGCATATTGTCCTATAATTAATATAGGACAATGCCATATTGTCCTATATTAATTATAGGACAATATGGCAAAAAGGAAAACTAAAAAGGTATAATGAAGTTTTTAAAAGATGTATTTGAAGCAATAAATCAGCTGGTGCCATTATATTACAAAAAAGTAAAAAAGATCAAAGAGGATATGGCAATTACAGAAAAACTGAATTAATTTACTGTCAAAGATAAGGTCAGTTGCGTATAATCTAATCTGTGAATGACATTGGGGAACAAGAAAAAAAAAAGCCACCTACAGGACTACCAGACAAGAGGTAGTCACTTAATGTTCAGAGGAAGTAGTTTAGAAAGAACTTGGCCTAACTGATCAGACAGCTAAAAGTGGTTGCAAGGAGGTTTGTACCTTCAGGCTTGTAAATTTTTTAAATATAGCCTTATAATAAAGTAGATTTAGCTCATCTAGTTGTGTTTCCTATCTGGCTCACTTGGAAGGGCTGATATCAGTCTTCCAAGTCTGAAGAGTTATTTATTTATTTTAATAAAAGCCAAGTAGGATATAGAAGATACATATTTCCTTCCTTTTATCCTATCAGTACAGAAATTATAGAAAATATAGCAGTTTTCTTCTGTTGGTATCTTGAATCTTGATATAATATTGTTTATAGTTATAGCAATTTTATAACTAGCCACCTATTAGGACTTAAGATAAAAGGTTCAATAAATCTATATGTCTTTAGTGGTTTGCTGTTCTTGGTTAAATACTCTTATTAAATATTAGGCTTGGTTAAACGTTATTACTTAGTAATAAGTTGTGTCAGGAGGAAGAGAGGGAAGTATCAGTATCTCAGACTGTCATAATTTTGATATAAAGTTTGCTTTAGGAAATCGGGTTCGGGGATGGAAGAAGAAAAATAAAGAGTGAAGTAAAACGAGTATTTTATAAGCCCGCAGAAAGTGAAGAGGTTGAATCACTGAAGGAAAACTGGATCTCATACAACAGATTTATGAATAAACATCGGAGCAGGATGAAAGAACTCTTGCCGTCCCTTAAGGAGAAACCCCAGGATAGCACCTTGGAAGAAAGCCTGAACACAAGTGAAACAAAATGGTATGCTTTGAGATTGATTGGTGGGTTTTAGGGCATATCCTATAACTCAGATTTTTTTCTTTAGAATGTATTTGGTTTTTATCATTATTATTATATCTATCACACCAAGAATATCCTGTGGAAAGATGGATTAAAAGTTGAACCAAAGCTTTAGAAAATCCTGTAGATAATTTTTTTCTCCAGAGTTGTCATGAAAGCAATAAAGTGTACATATATTTATAATGACATAAATAATATCTTTGGATTTTAAAACAAACTTGTTGAATACTGTTAGATCTTAAACTCATTTTTACAAAATCTTTTTCATTCCTTTCTCTTAAATACTAAAAGAACAGTAGATTATCCAAAAGAATGGATAGATTTATCATTGAGCATGTCATATTTATGGGAGAAGAGCTTGGAGATTTGGTATCTATTGGCAACACAATATGTGGTTGATTAATTGTAGGTGTACAGATTCAGGATTTCCTTTTTTCATACCATTGCAATGTACTTTAAAATCATATTGATCCATGAGAAAAAAATGCATAAATATGTAAATCTCAGTGTCATTTATTACTAGCAAATACAATCAGTTTACAAACTCCGTTATGAGACTGGTTTGAAATGTACACAAAAAGCTGACATAATTGACAATTTAGGATTTTTTTTTTGTTTTGTTTATCCCATTCCTTATTTGTAACACTGAGTTTTACAGAACTTGAAAATATGTGTGTTTTTGTGTGTTTCTTTTCCTAAATAGGAGATTACCATCTACAGATTTGAGTTTTCCTAGGCTGACTAAGAGAGTCATCTAAATAGCCTAAATATTTAGAAGACTCTCTTAAAAAGAACATTTTGTCCAGAATTTCATTGGAAACCTAGTTTATTAAGATTAAATTCATTCAATTCATATGGCTTCATTCATCCATCTTACATTTGGGATTTGGTGGCTCACAATTAAAACGTATTACCAAAAAACCAAAACATAAAATACCTGTATAAGCGTGACAAAACATTAAATCAATTGGAACAATTAAAACATAGTCACAATCACTAGGAGAGCACAATTGATTCAAGAACAGTGCAGTCATTAAATGGGCTCCATATTGCTATTTGATTCACAGACCAGACTTGGAATAGCCCAGGGCTGTCAAACTCGCGGCCCACAGCCGGATGCATCACACGATGGCCACCCCAATGCCCGTTTAGAGGAGGGGAAAAAAAGTTGTGATGCATCACATGATGATGCCATGACTTTGGCAACCCTGGAATAGCTGTATCTTCAGACCCTTCCAGCAGGCTCTTGGGGCTGGGCCCATCTTGAGTTTAGTGGTGAGGGGAATAATAAAATTCCATAGGGCAGGTGCAGCATTACAAAAGACCCTCTCCTGGATCCTATCAGGTGACATTATCTAGTGGACAGAACCTGTAATACACCCCTTCTAATGGACCTGTTGGGATGTGTAGAAGTGACTGCGAAGAAGCAGTCCTTCAAATAATGTCAAATAACTATTATTGTAAAACATTAAAAATCAGCTTGGTGTAGTAGTTAAGATGCTAGTCTAGAAGTCAGGAGCCTGTGAATTTTAGTCCCTGCCTTACGCTGTCTTAGGCATGAAAGCTGGCTCAGTGAGTTAGGCCAGTCACTCTTTTTCAGCCCAACTTACCTCACAGGGTTGTTGTTGTAAAAATAGGAAATAGGAGGAATAAGAAATATTAAGCATGTCTGTCACCTTGTGTTATTTATAAAAATAATAAAGGCAGGATACAAATAAATAAACAAATGCTTTTATTTCAAAAAGTACAGACAGCCTAAAGAGGACTACTCTACTTAGAATATATCACATCATCCTATGTGACTTCATACAGAAAATAACAAAATGAAAGTTGCATTCATGTTAATAAAGCTCACATCCCTATGTCAGCCTTGGTGGTGCTATCTAATCTGGTAATGAAAAATCTTCAAGAAGAACATTCATTCAGAGAGAATCAAAAATCCCACTAATTGCTTCCTATTTTCTAGATATCCATCATAGTTGGAAGATTTGTAAAAGACTGCATAGTGAAATTACATAATTAAAATATTTAGTGCCTGGAATTAAAATGCTTGGAATAACTTAAACAGTATCTTTATATTTTTAAATAAAAAGATCACGTGACAGTCCAAAGAATTAAGTAATCTTGCACACTTTGAATGGATTCACACATCACTGCAGTTCGCTTTTGGGTTTGTGTTTTGTATGAATCCAGTCAAAGTTTTCTAGTTTTGTATGAACAGAGGTTTATACCAAGACTGCAAAGTGCTTATATGTTCATGCAGTCAAGGAAAGTATCGGGAGAAGAATAAAGTAATGATCCCCAGCCATTTCCTGGCCTGCTTCTTAAAGTTTGTCAGTCTCTACTCTGTGATGTAAGCGCTTGTAGCTCTTCCTCAATGCTTTGCCCCTGACTTCCCATTTAATATGCTACAATATATTCAATAAACTATGATTAAGCATGTATGAACAATGTTTTAATTAATATAAATAAAGGGTTGGATAAACAGTTTTTGTATATTTTATAATACAGAATGCATTTCTGTTTGCATTGTTTATATTATTAGGTCGTGGGAAGATGCTATGAAAGATAAAGTTGCTTTTCAGGAAATGCTTCATGAGGCAGAGCTGGCAGTTAACTCGGCAGAAATGTTTTTGCCATCATTTAAAGAAAGTCTTGTTAGAATTACAAAAGTAAGTTCAGTTAGTTATCTATAAACACTGCTAAATCAGGTGAACTGCAAATCATAAGAATTATAAGCACAATTGTGATCATGGAAATGGATTTTTTCCCCTTTATCTACTATCCTCTGACTAAGTTTAGAAATGCAAGAGATCTTTCAGTGTTCAGTTCAGCACAAGAGACTGCAAAAAAAAAAAAAAAATAGGAAGCTTGGATTGGGTTTAAAAAATATTTGGATAAGTTTATGATTCATTACTTTCTGATAAGTCAATACAAATATTGAACATTATTTACATTACAGCAGATTATCAGTTCATATCTGATTTGTAGTTTAATTTTGCTAAAGTTTTTTTTAATATTCCAGTACTCATATGCATTGTAGCAAGCTGTTCTTCTATTTGAATAATATTACCTGTAAATTACCTGAATTTCAAGATGGATTGTTTTAAAATAATAATGTTAACAGTAAAACTGACATTAAAAAGAATTTTTGGAGATCCATTTAACCATTATTTTTTTTAGGCTTGTTGTATTTCTGCTTCTGATGAAATAACAATTTCTATGCAAGAGGACTTACTTATAAAGGAGCTAGAAGTTATCAAAAAAATGAAGGAATTGTTAAGCTGGCTATTAAAGTCAAGCAAGAAAAAAGAAGTAAGAAGGATGTAAAGTATTGTGACCAAGTATAGCATGAATTAAAAGGAAATTAAATATTTGTAACTGTTTTAATTTAGAATTTCAAAGGGAAGTTGTGCATTCACAGAAAAATGTAACATAGATACCAGGTTTTCTGTATCTGTCTTATCAGAGTAATGATGTTTTCAGGTTTAGTAATCTGTCCCTAAATTTCTGTCGCTTTCCATATCTGAAGAAGCTACTCAATGACAGAGTAACTTAGGAATGGCTTATTAGATCAGTTTGTAAATAAAAATTCCATTGTGGCAGATCTATCAGATGGCTGACCCAGATAATCATGAACATTAAGCAGAAGTATTTGCTTTCTTGAAATAAATCTACTTACGTTATGCCCTTCACCAAAGTAAAAAAAAAAAACCCTGGATATTCCTTTTCTAGCAAAACAGCTGTTTGTAGACAAAATACCGTATCTTTCGGAGTAGAAGACCCACTTTTTTGTCTCCCAGAAGGGGGCGAAAATATCTGTGCATCTTATAGACCAAATATTGCCAAAGTCCCACCCACACATCAGCCATGTTTTTTGGCCTTGGCACGTCCTGTTTTCAGGCCTTTTCTTTGGCTTTTTTTCCGGACTGTTTTTGAGGCTTTTTTTGGCCTGTTTTGGGGGCTTTTTCGGCCTGTTTTGAGGGCTTTTTTCAGCCTGTTTTTGAGGCTTTCCCCCCCCAAAAGACAGACCAACAAAGCCTTGAAAATGAGCCCCAAAAGTCTCAAAAACAACCCCCAAAATGCCTCGAAAACGGGCCAAAAAAAGCCTCAAAAACAGTGCCAAAAAGGCCTCAAAAATGGCTGAAAAGAGCCTCCCAAACGGGCCAAAAAAGCCTGGATAAGGGCCAAAAAAACGTAGGCCAAAAACTTTCTTTTGTTGTTTTCCTCTTCTAAATTTAGGTGCATCTTACAGTCCGAAAAATATCATAGGTAGTTTATTGTGTCATGCATTAGATTTTTGCTTTTAAATAGTGTGTGCTGCTCCAATCCCTCAAGGGGAAAAAACAAATGTAGAGTTCATAAATAAGTTACCCTTTATTGCCTGAATATGCAAAAATGAATGCAAAAGAAGTTATTAACAGAAGATAGATTTTTGGTAGTTGTCCCAAAGGTGCTTTTACAAAAGGCAACTGGACTTTGCTTTTCCTTGAAAAAGCACCTTTGGGACAACCGTGACCTGGATGACTGAGACGTTTTTGGTAGTTCTGTTTTTATGAGTTCTGTAGCTGTATATAGCATTTGGTAATGGGAGTAAATATTGCTTTGTTCTTTGTTCTCTAAATTATGTATAAATATAGCACATATTTATATATTTACTAGAAATGGGTGATCATTCACTTTCCAGATGTAACAAAACTGCAACATCCAGCGTTCTTTGTTACTGCCTATGCTGGAATTGTAACATTCAGAGTATCTGAAGGATTGCATGTTCCCTACTCTTTTATATATTCTTCTAGATGAAGAATTTGATACTTCAGGAACCATATCAAACTATAACATTGTCTGTGTTTTTAAATGGCAATGAAGCAATTTGACTCAATTTCTATTGTTTTTAGATTATTGGTAAAGAGACAAAAGATTTGGATCAGGCTATATCAGAAAGTGAAATGGATGTTGAAGTAAGTTCTTTTTTTTTTCTGCTACATCTTCCCCTCATCAAGGGTAACATCTCCATTGAAAATATACTCAGCACCTGCTAAGAGAAGAAAAAAGGATAACAACTCTATCCTTTGAATGCTACTTCTGATACTATATTTTCCAACTAATTTTATTTTATTTTATTTATTTATTCATTTATTTATTGAATTTCTATACCGCCCTTCTCCCGAAGGACTCAGGGCGGTGAACAGTTAAAATGACATACATATAGAATGTGAATATAAATAATTAAGCCAGTTTGGCTCAACAGTTAAGAATCTTCAGCATAAAGATTTAAAAAATTAGAAAAGATTTATGCCAGACCGGCTTGGTGAAAAAGAAAGGTCTTAAGTGCACGACGGAAAGTATGAAGATCTGGGATCATTCGTATCCCTGGGGGTAACCTGTTCCAAAGGGTAGGTGCCCCAACAGAAAAGGCTCTTTCTCTGGGAACCACTAGTCGGCATTGCTTTAGTGATGGCGCCCCGAGAAGGCCTGCCCTGTGGGAGCGTACTGGTTGGTGGGAGGTTATCGGTTGCAGAAGGTGGTCTCGTAGATACCCAGGTCCTAAGCCATGGAGGAGTTTGAAGGTAAGAACCAACACCTTGAAGCGCACCCGGAAGACCACCGGAAGCCAGTGCAGCTCGCGTAGGAGTGGTGTCACATGTGAGCGCCATGTCACTCCCAATATCACCCGCGCAGCTGCATTCTGGACCAGTTGGAGCCTCCGTGTGCACTTCAAGGGGAACCCCATGTAGAGAGCATTACAGTAGTCCAGACGGGAAGTGATGAGGGCATGAGTGACTGTGCGTAAGGAGTCCCGATCTAGAAAGGGCCGCAACTGGCGAATCAGGCGAACCCGATAAAAAGCACCCCTGGCCACGGCTGTCATATGCTCTTCTAAAGACAACCGTGTGTCCAGGAGGACACCTAAGTTGCGAGCCCTCTCTGTGGGGGCTAATGACTCGCCACCAATAGTCAGCGATGGTATCAGCTGGCTATATCGGGACGCCGGCATCCACAGCCATTCAGTCTTGGAAGGGTTGAGTCGGAGCTTGTTCTTCCCCATCCAGATCCGCACGGCTTCGAGGCACTGGGACATCACTGCAAGGGCATCATTGGGGTGGTCTGGGGTGGAGATGTAAAGCTGAGTATCATCAGCGTAAAGATGGCATTGCACTCCCAAACCACGGATGAGCTCACCCAGCGGCTTCACATAAATGTTGAACAAAAGAGGTGAGAGGACCGACCCCTGTGGCACCCCACAAATAAGGTGTCTTGAAGTCGACCTCTGTCCTCCTGCCAACACAGACTGTGACCGGTCAGAGAGATAGGAAGAGAACCACCGTAGAACAGTGCCTCCCACTCCTAGCCCTTCCAGCCGGCGCAGCAAGATACCATGGTCAATGGTGTCAAAAGCCGCTGAGAGATCTAATAAAACCAGGATAGAGGAACAACCCCTATCTCGAGCTCTCCAGAGATCATCAACCAATGCGACCAATGCCGTTTCAGTGCTGTAACCAGGCCTGAAGCCGGACTGGAACGGATCTAAATAGACAGTTTCATCCAAGTACTGCGGGAGTTGCTGCGCCACCACACTCTCAACAACCTTTGCCACAAAATGAAGGTTGGAGACAGGACGGTAGTTTGTTAGAACAGCCGGGTCCAGAGAGGGCTTCTTGAGGAGAGGCCTCACCACCGCCTCTTTCAAGGTGGAAGGCAAGAAACCCTCACATAGAGAAGCATTTATTATCTTCTGGAGCCAGTCTCGTGTAACCTCTCGGGAAGCCAGTACCAACCAGGAGGGACACAGGTCCAATAAACATGTGGTTGCGTTCAACTTCCCCAGTAACCTGTCCACATCTTCAGGGGTCACAGGGTCAAACTCATCCCAAATAACATTCTCAAGACTCGCCTCCATCACTTCGTCTGAACATATCCGGTCAGAGTCCAAGCCTTCCCGAATCTGAGTGATTTTATCGTGTAGATATTGTACAAAATCCTCAGCTCGACCTTGTAAGGGGTCTTTCCGTGCTCTTAGATGGAGAAGGGAACGGGTCACCTTAAACAGGGTGGCTGGGCGATTATCTGCCGATGCAATAATAGCGGAAAAATAGTTATATTTTGCCGCTGCTATCGCCACTAAGTAGGTCTTAATAAATGATCTTACTAGTGTTCGGTCAGATTCGGAACGACTGGCTCTCCAACTACTCTCTAGGCGTCTTTTCCGGCGTTTCATCATCTTCAACTCCTCGGAAAACCAAGGAGCCGGGCGACTTCGATGCCGGGTCAGAGGCCGCAAAGGCACAATTCGATCTAAGGCACCAGAGGCCATCCTATCCCAGGTTGCCGCCAGGTCTTCAATTGAGTTGTGAGCTAGAGTCTCAGGAAATGGCCCAAGCTCCATCTGGAATCTGTCAGGATCCATCAGGCACCTGGGGCGGAACCATTTAATCGGTTCCGCCTCCCTGCGGTGGGGTGTAGCGGACAGAAAGTCAAGCCTAAGGAGAGAATGGTCTGACCATGACAAGGGTTTGATGACTATATCCCCTATATCAAGGCCATTCAGCCACTGATCAGATACAAAAATCAAGTCCAGAGTGTGTCCTCCCGTGTGAGTAGGTCCATGAACTAACTGGGTCAGGTCCATGGCTGTCATGGAAGCCATGAACTCCCGAGCTGTCTCAGATGTTTCACCGATTGATGGCAGATTGAAATCTCCCATGACAAGAAGCCTAGGAGTCTCAACCGCCACCTCGGCTATTACATTAAGGAGCTCAGGTAGGGCTGCTGCTACGTGGCAGGGAGCCAGGTACGCAATCAGCAGGCCCATCTGAAACCCATGGCCCCACTTCACGAGGAGGGACTCACATCCGGCTGTCTGAGGAACAGTGGCTTCCCTAGGATCAAGACTCTCCTTTATAATAACCGCCACCCCTCCACCCCTACCCTGAGCCCTTGGCTGATGGAATGCGCGGAAACCTGGTGGGCACATCTCTACGAGGGGGAGATTATTTTAATAATAATTAAAATAATTTGACAATCCCTCCATCAAAAAATCCAGGACATCCGGAATTTCCGCAGAAGTTGGGTCAACAAAGTGTTTTGAGCACCAAGATGTGAAAGCTCGCCATGACGCTTGATATATGCGTGCCGTGGATGGACGTCTTGAAGCTTGGATGACACCAATTACTCCATCAGAGATCCGATCTTTCCTCAGCAGGACCCTCTCAAATGCCAGACGGTCAATCGGAGCCATTGGGGCTCCGGATGGGCGATGACCCCCTGGCTGAGAGAGAGTATCTGCTGAGGTATTGTCCACAGCTTGGAGACGGACAGGCTCACAAGGTCCGCATACCATGGCCTGCGAGGCCAACGAGGAGCCACTAATAGCATCTCCGCCCATTCCGATAACAGTTTGTTGATCACTCTGGTTATTAGAGGAAGAGGTGGAAAACCATATAGGAGACCCGGAGGCCATGGGCATCTTAATGCGTCGCAACCTTCCGCCCCTGGACACTGGTACTTCATGAAAAATTGAGGTAATTGTGCATTTTGAGGGGTAGCGAATAGGTCTACTATCGGCATGCCGAAACGGCGAACTATCTCTGTGAAGACGTCCGGATGTAACCGCCACTCGGCCGGGTTGAGGTGTTCTCTGCTTAACCAGTCCGCCCTTACGTTTGACACGCCTGAAATGTGGTCTGCTGTGATTGAAGCCGTGTGTACTTCCGCCCAGGCCAACAGGCATTCGGTTTCTATCATTAGATGTTTTGATCGTGTGCCTCCCTCGCGGTTTATGTGGGCCTTGGTCGTCATGTTGTCCGTCCGGATCAACACATGGTGGCCCTCTAGAATCGGACGGAAGTGCCTCAAGGCCAGACGAACAGCCCTCAACTCCAGCCAATTGATGCTGTTCGCCTGTTCGGCAGGAGACCGAAAAGGTTAAAAGGAGTTTATTAAAAGGCACGACTGTAATTTACTTTATCAGATGCAAAGGTCATTTTTCAATTGGCTAATCAGAAAAAGTGCTATCAAACTCCTGATTTTCTGCCACCATAGACCAGGGGTGTCAAACTTGTGGCCCACGGGCTGGATGCATCACATCCTGCCACGTCCACCCTGGTTCAGTGAAGGAGCAAAAAGTCATGATACATCACATGATGACAATGTGACGCCCTTGCCATAGACTAACACTGCTCTCCTTCTATAATCTCTTTGTTACATATAATTGTAAAAAATTATTTAGCAAAAGTACCTGAACATAATGCAGAAAACGTGAAACAAAAGGTGCAGTCTTGAGTCAGGTAAGCTTTTAGAAAAACATTGTACAACCAGGTTTTCCTAGAGACTGCCTGCTTGCGTAGGCACCAGCAGTATAAGAAAATGGCTGAAGGCAGGTTGGAATATTGGCCTCAGGCTAGGTGCATAGTCTGAGACCCCAAGGCAATATGCATTTCTGACAAAACTTTGTCATACTTGTTACTAAATTATTATTCAGAGTAATACAAGGAGGAAATGATTGAATATATGAAGAATCACATTGTTTGTTTTTAATAGTTTTAAAGGTCCTATGCAACAATTCCAGATCTTTTGTTCTTTGCCTGCAGAGTTCTCTTGATACCTGCTATATTTTCAGTAGCGCTCCCTCTCTCTCTCTCTTCCCTTCCCTCTCTCCTGTGTGTTTGGGTGTGTGTGTGTGTGTATATGTGTGTATGCAGGCATGCAGTGGCCCATGCATGCTTGCAGGCATGTGCCCATGTTTTTGAGTCAGTTTTAACTATTGGCAACTGCCTGGGCAAATCACTGCAGGGTTTGTTTGTTTTTTGCAAGGGTTTTCAGAAGTGGCTTACCATTGCCTTACTTCTAGGACTGAGAAAGTGTAGCTGGCCCAAGGACACTCAGCTATAATATAGGGCTAGAACTCCTGGTCTCTAGTCTGGTGCTTAAACCACTACACTAAACTGGCTCCTTTTCAGTACTTGAGAGTGGAGTAGGGAAATCAATCACACTTAAATAATAAATGTTGGCTACTTGGTATCCGAATGACCCTAGACATTATACCTACTAGTAAGGATAGAATTCATCTAAAAATAACAATCTCATAAACTTTTCTTTTTTCTCCTTGTGTCTGAAGTGCCTCAAAAATGAAGTGATTCAACAAGAGAAGCATATTTTAGAGCTTTCAGTTCAGCTTCAGCAAGAGAAAGTAAGTTAACATGTTTCTTCAAGGCATACTTTAAAAAAAATGTTCGTATTCATATAACGAGAAGATGTGCCTGGCTATAAGGTTATATGATAATCCCATTGTTTTTGGAAACTTTTGGCTTCAGGATGTATTTTCTTGTTTTAAACTTAAATCCCATATCTGGAAATATACTATACTGAACTGAATTTCCAACTACATGGGAACATAAGAGTTATATTTGAATACATATACTGTTGTATTTTATTATCTATTAATTACTTAACTAAAATTTATCAAGTAAGAATTTAGGCTGATTTAATGTTTATAAACAATTGATGTAATTTTTTTTTCTTGTACACTACATTTTTACTAACATTTTTTGTGGTATTTTTATTAAAGTTTTCAACAGTCTTTATTTCTCTGGTCCTGCATTTATTTTCATATATGATTATTAGCTGCTTTGAGAATTCATTTGGAAGTAAAAATGGAGTAAAATCATAAAAATAAAAATTAGGTTTATCTGAATGGGCTAGCAACAATTTCTGGAATTTTCCACATTATGTTACATCTAGCACTTCTGTCCATTTCAGAAGGTGTACATTAGTTTGTGAAGTGATTGATTGACTACCATCATAGAAGCAAAAATTCTTCTTTAGTCGAGTGAAAAATTTACCATGACCCCTAATGCATTTTCAAGCCATCTTTATCATAAATGCTACAATTGCTAACCAATATGACTACTGTCTTGCAAATAAAAGGCTCAAGACAAGGAAGGTTACTTTCCTGTTTAATTACTATTTTTCTTTTCCTGAGCTATGTACTTTTTCCTGTGCTTTTTTTTTTTTCCTTCTGAAAGAAAAATTCCAGCAATGCACCATGGAAGATGAGGATTGAAACCAGGGATAGTATTCACTTACCTTTGCTACCAGTTCACAAATGGGAGCACTCCCGTTAAACTGGATTAGTACAAGGCTGGGGAGCACATACACACTAAATTAAAACTTCAACATATTTCACAGTGATCATGCCAGATGCAGCTAATACCGTGTTTCCCTAAAAATAAGACCCTGTCTTATATTTTTTTTGAACCCCAAAATAAGTGCTTTTCGAGGAGGAATTACTTTAGCGCATGCACTCAAAAACCTGATTGGGCTTATTATCGAGATGTCTTATTTTTGGGGAAACTGTATTAATTCAGTATTTGAAAAAAATCGTTTTTATACAGCTTCTTGGAATTTATTTGGGCGTTTCTTTTATAATTTAGGCTAATGTACAAAAAACATACCGCCATTCTGAAGCAATACAAACAGTACAAACTCATCTACAGTCTCAGGTAGAGAAAAAAGAGGAAGAAAATAATCAACTAAGAGCAAAATTTCAGGTTAGTTTTTTATAATTTTTGTTTCCTTAATAAACAGGTGGACATCTCTGAGTTGAGAAATTGGTTATAGTTATTAAAGTGCAGTTATGTCAACTTTTATGCAAAATACAAATAAATGGGCTGCTTTCTTTAAAAAAAAGTTGCCTATTTGGCAGTCAAAAGCATATCTGCTAATCTCTTTAATTCCATCAAAGGTTTGGAAAAGCATGTTTGTCTTGGAGACAGAAAATAGATAAATGTCATAGTTTGTGATGGCCAGTAACCAAGTTTAGATTACAAACCAGGGATTTAAATGAATTTTCTGGGGGAAAAAGTTGGACTCTTTCCCATGACTAAATGGAAAAAATTCTGAAAACTTGATCTCTTTGTGATCTCTGACATATTTCATTTAAAAATTACATTTAAATTTGAATTTTCTTTATATTTTTTGTAAAGGGATGCAGTGGCTCACTGGCTAAGATGCTGAGCTTGTCAATCAGCAGGTCGGCAGTTCAGCGGTTCAAATCCCTAGCACCGCATAACGGAGTGAATTCCTATTACTTGTCCCAGCTTCTGCCAACCTAGCAGTTCAAAAGCATGTAAAAAATGCAAGTAGAAAAATAGGGACCACTTTGGTGGGAAGGTAACAGCGCTCCATGCATCTTCGGCATTGAGTCGTGCCGGCCACTTGACCACAATTGACAGATGTTGTAAATAATGTAAACATTCTATCCATAAAGTTGTTTTATGTTTAGATTGGTCATTTTTTTTGTCGAAATTACAAAACTGTAATGGTGACATCTAGTGGTAGTAGGAAGAAAAACAGTGATATAGACTGTTACAGATATGTGTCAGTAAACTGGGCAATGTATGCCAACTAACCTACTGTATTTTCCTGTGTATAAGACTACTTTCTAACACACAAAAATCTCTCAAAAGTCGGGGGTCGTCTTATACGCCGGGTCTCATTCTCCTGTAACCAGGCAGACCAGCCCATAAGGCTCTGACAAGCCTTAAATGGCTCTGAGGAGGGTCGTCTTATACGCCCAGTCGTCTTATACGCCGGAAAATACGGTACTTGTATTTTAACATAAATAATTCACAATTTCCTTCCATGTAATTCCAAGCAGACGCAAAAACTTTTTTTTTTTTTTTTTTTTTGCATTTTTGGAAGGTTACCATACATTGCAGGTGGACTATATTTGACTTGGCAGGCTTCAGCTTACACAGGTCTGCTCCAACCTGGCTTGGTGGCTACAGAAATGGAAGTGTAGCACTGGAAAGTTTATATTTGAATAATAGCTTAAAATATTTCCCCAGGCAACCTCTTTAGACTCTGATCCAATTAAAATAACATTTTTGCACTCCTCAGCTTGATTTGTTACTTGATGCTGTTGTATAAAATGATTGCACTTTTACATTGCCTTTTTAAAGACAGTGTTGTTGTCATTTTCATGTAGACACTACTGTAATTGAAATATATGACTACTGGTTACCTAGTGGATTCTATACTAGAAAAACTTGTAAAAAGCCTTCTAGACTAGGGTTGTGGTAGTTTGAACCTGAAATAAGCATAAACATTCTAGAATTTCTGCTGTTCTGTTCCAGTTAGGCCATGGTTCAGCAGAAATGAAATTTTGCAGCCTCTCCTCTCCTCTCCTCCCCTCCCCTCCCTTTCTGTCCCCTCCTCTGTCATCTTACTAGTGCCATCTCTTCCTTTGGTCCCCTGTTTCCATTCCATTGTCACCACGACTATACCAGTGTGGCATATTACACTGGACCTACTCACATTTTTCTAATTTTTTTCTCCCCTTCTTCCCTTGCCCAGTTTGATTTCATAATCTGGATCAAATATCTAGGGTTTGCTTCAAACAATTTTCAGTACTCGTGCGCTTCCTTTATGTTCCACAAAGAACATAAACCAGACTGATCTGATCTGATCAGAATGACTCCCTTCTAGTATTGGATTAAAAAAACCTATTATCCTTGTTTATAGGGTTACTGATAAATTAAAGATTAGGGTATAGCTCCCTATAATAGTACTTGCAAGTAAACCCATTTGAATGAAAAAAAAAATATTTCTGAGTAGATGTGCATAGGATGTATACCATTAATAAAATGGCATGACTTTTGATTGAGTACAAGACAAATAATATTCTTCCAGAAAGCAGTAGCAAAATATTTCCCTCCCTTTCTCAGATTTGCTGTTTATCCTTGAATATAGAGTTGACGATGTATGCTTGAGTCAGGTAGCCTCCTTTAGGGTTCAGATTTTCAGTACTTATTATGTCAGCTAGATATTCAAAATACTTTATCACATGTAGTACATGTAGTTTCAATAGCCTTGATCCAGTAATGGAACTTATTCACATTTAGCCACTCCCTCAGCCCAACTCATCTCATAGGGTTCTTGTAGGGAAAATAGAAAGAAAGAGCGTTAGATATGCTCATCATCTTGAGTTATTTATAAAGATAATAAAGGCAGGAATTTTTTTTTTAAATTAAAAAGATAAATATCTTTTAGTGTCTCTTTAAAGTGGATTATATATCAATTCTAATCAACATTCACATTAATTTTCCTGTACTCAGAACACATTTAAAAAATTCTGTTGCAGACAATGGAGAGGAATATTGCTGAATGGAAGAGACAAGTTGGTGAATATAAGCAGAAAATTTTGGCTGAAAAGAAAAGAAAAGTGGAACGGAGGAACGCCCTGAAAAGAGCAGCTGTTGTTCAGAAACAGAGAGCTGAACAGATGAAAATGGTTGTCGAAAACTTATTTTCAAAAATGAAGGAGAAGGTTAGTAAGCCGAAGTGAGCGGATAGAAGGGTGATTGGGCTGCCGATGACTCCATAGTAGCTACTTTATGAGAGTGCCTTCAACATTCCTTCAGAATTCCAGACATGCCTGCTGGTTAAAAATTTACGTACAAAATTTAAAAGACAGTTAAAACAAATTAAGTCCCTTGGCTCCACAAATTAAAAACCCAAAAATTTAAAAACACCAAGTCCAATTTCTTCTCAAGCTAGACTAGCTTGTTGAAAAAGTAGGGTCTTAAGGGCATGACGGAAGGTACGCAGGTCGGGGATCATGCATATCCCCGGGGGCAGTTCATTCCAGAGGGCGGGTGTCCCCACAGAGAAGGCTCTCCCCCTGGGGGTCGCCAGTTGACATTGCTTGGCCGACGGCACCCTGAGGAGCCCCTCTCTGTGGGAGCGTATTGGTCGGTCATAATTTGAACCAGCAGCCAAGTTTTAGAATTTTGATCCCATAATCACAGGGAGGCTGCAAAAGTCGTAACTATGAAAAACAGTCATAAGTCACTTTATTCCGTGCCACTGTAACTTTGGACAGTCACTAAACAACTTGTAAGTTGAGGACTCCCTGTATTTATATCATGCACATACATTGTTGGGAATTGTCAGAAAAAAATAACTGTTTTTATTCAAAGAAATTCATAAATGCATTCAGGTAATCTTCAGCTAAATGATTAGGGGGAAAAAATCTAATTTTGAGTAAGGGGTTGGAATGTGGGTATTATTACATGCCACATCTGTTTGGCCCACAGGATTGCCTTCTCATGTATGCTGCCTTTGGCTTCCCTATTTTATAAGACTTGCACATTTTGAAAAAGATTTGGAAAATTTTCAGCTTTTGTAGGCAAATTAATTTTGTTGGGCTTCCATGAGAGGCAGAAAGAAATGGCTGCTGCTTTAATGATCTATGTAATTAAAACATCTTAGATGCAACTCATATGCCCTCATAATAAGACCTCCCCTGATAATAAGCCCAATCGGACTTTTGAGCACATGCGCTAAAATAAGCCCCCCCTCTCCCCTGAAAAAAAGCCTTTCCCGAAAATATTTAAATGTATGCGTAGTTGATCCCTACCATTTCCTCTGGTTAGGGTTAGGGAAACAGAGCTATAAATCAGGTAGGACGGCAAGAGGAGCCCCGTCTTGCTCCATGCGCCCCAAAATAATAAGACCTCCCTGAAAATAAGGCCAAGTGCTTATTTTGGGGTTCAAAAAAATATAAGACAGGGTCTTATTTTGGGGGAAACAGAGTATTAATTGCACTTTCAGGCACTGAAGGTGTTACGCTGATACAAGATTCAAAGTGCTTGTGTTTGTTTCTTCCATCTAGGGCTTGAAAAAATTGTTCCGTTTTTGATTTAGTTATATAGTTGAATGTTGTGCACCATTTAGAAAGCCATACAATGGAATGCTGTGGTACAGATAAAAGGATAATATTTGTAGCTCAGGGTTGAAATTAGGGGTCCTTGGTGCTCTCTGAGCTTGGTTGTTTTACCAAACTAGATAACATCATCAGTGCTAGGTGAATATTGTGGCTATAGTATGTGTGTGTTTTAACAATAAGCTTTCCTGTTATTTGGAACAGATGTGTTTGTGTTCTTTGCAAGCAGTGTTCTACTGCAGACTTGTAATAAGCATACAAAAGTTTCTAGCCTGGAAGATAAGGAACTAGGAGCTTTGTACTACTACAATCCCTGGATTTCTGCCCTTCACTCAGAGAGGAGGATTTTTCCAATAATCTGCTCAATTTGATTCTAGACAAGGAGAAAGAGGAAGTCAAGCATTGCTTCTTGTTTAGCCTAGAACAGTGATGGTTAACGTTTTTGCCGCCGCATGTCAAAAGTGGGGGATAGTGGAGGGATTGTGCGTGTGCGTGCCCACACCCATAATTCAATACCCACCCGTGCCCTGCCCTCCTGCACACCTACATGTACTCCTCCCGCTTTTGGCATGGGCACAGTGGGCCCATTTTTCACTCTTCCCAGGCTCCAGAAGTTTTCTAGGACCCTGGGGAGGGCAAAAATGGCCTTCTTCAACACCCCCCGGAGGCCCTCTGGAGGCCGGAAACAGCCCATTTCCCAACTTCCAGTGGGCCCAGAAGGCTTGAAAATCAGCTGGCCGGCAGGCACATGTGTGCTGGAGCTGAGCTAGGGCAATGCTCATGTGCCCTCAGATATGGCTCCGCGTGCCACCTGTGGCACCCGTGCCATAGGTTCGCCATCACAGGCTAGAAATTCCAGTTACCTGTGGCAACTGGTGAAGTGCAGTTCTAATGCAAAATACTTTCCAGGTTCCAATCAGTTTTTTTAAAAGCTTATAATTCCAATAATGATCTCATTGGGTTTCTTGCTGATAGCAATCTCATTAGCATTTGTCAAACAGGCATTCCAGGCAGTTGAAATAGAAATATTTCTGAGCAACCTTCTCTTATTCTTGCCTGTAAATGTTTGGTGGATAATGAAGAAGAAATTACCTTGGATAACAATTAAAGGTTGAGGTCTTTGTCTTTCCTTTAAAAATACATTTCTGAACAAAACATTAATATTGTTCATTGAGGAAAAACGTTCCTAGTATTTTGGAAAATTCCACTGTGATGTTGTTAGGTTATTTTACAGTTTACACTTTAAAGTGTTTTACAGGTTTGGGTTTTTTTACCTTTTAAGTGATGTATTTATGGTGAGGTTCAAATGTTACTCTGTGTTCTACTGCAATTCTTTCAAAAACTGCTTTGAAGAAAAATTTCTCCTGAGCTTATGGAATTTGAAAGTCGGGTCCTTGTAAATATAAAGTCTAAATTTTGTATTATCTCCAGGAAATCCAGTTGTCTGAGGCGTTTTCAGCTTCTAATATCTGGAAAAGTCATCACGAGATTATAATAGAGGAAAAAATCAAGTTAGAGGTCCAGGTTGAAACTCTAAAAAAGTAAGTAAATGCCTGTGGCTAAATACTTCTCTTTTTTAAAGGGTATAACATAGCCTGTTTTCATTTTTCATGTAATGAATGTCATGTATATAATTTCCATTCTCCTTAGAATATTTTACTTGGACGTTTGATAGGAATCAACAAAATAAAAAGAACTAAATAAATAACAACCCCCAACTTTACAATAGAGAGGCTTTTGGATTTCAGTCATTTTCCTGCAGTCTCAATGGTTTTTAGAAATAAAACAGACTTACTGTGGGTCATTGAGTTGTGGTCATTTTCCTAAACTGAACTAGTTTGGAAAATATCTATTTAGTCTTTTTAGTGGGGCAACAATTACATTGCCTAGCTATTAGATTTTTTTTTAAAGACACTGAAAAGAAGATACAAAAGCATTATCATTAGTTACCCCCTGCCCTGCTTCTGTTATGGTAGATTTGTACCTACTGTGGTTCATTTACAAGAAATTCATTTGGGATATAAATACTCATTTGGTCACCATTGGTAACTGTAGGTGAATGAACAGGCCTTTAGAGGAAGAATAGGTTGAATGTCTCTTCTGTTAGATAGCTTGGTTTCCATAGTGGCTGTTGAAAGAAGAGGTTTCTCTTTGACCATGGCCAATATTGAAAGAAGCTGGTGAAGAGAAGAAAGAATAATTTTCTTCTTTTCAGCTGCTTCTTTGCAGCATTACTTCTCTAACCAGTATAATAGGGTGTTTGCCACATCATTCCATCATCAGACTGCTTCACAGAAAGTAATTTACATGTATTTCAATGCTGGTAGTAGAGAAGAGCATTTCCATTGTAATTACAGAGAGGAAAGCTACTAAGTGCAATGAATTAATTCTTCTGTTAGGGAGTAGATATTTTTCCATCAAACTGCAAACACTGATGAAGTCAGCTGCAGCTCAAACCTTATTAAACTTGTTAGTAGAAAAGATATTGCCAGACACCTTTTTCTTCCACCATAGTCAAACATGGTTCTATTATAATGCCTATAACAGGGGTGTCAAACTCACGGCATCATGGCAGCGTCACGGGACGTATCGGGACTTTTTCCCCCTTCACTAAACCGGGTGTGGGTGTGGCCAGCACATGACACATCTGGCCCGTGGGCTGAAAGTTTGACAACCCTGGTCTATAACAAGGAGCACTTGAGTTTCTGGGATCTAAAAATGTCCAGCTGACATTGCAGTAAGCTGACTCTGACATGTATGGAATTTACTGAGTATGATAAACAATGAAATATATCATAATCTGATTAGTTACTAGGAATAGCATAGATAAAATCATACACCTCTTTTCTAATGCAGTGTTTTTGAGCCATACAAATTGGGTGCCACTGCAGTTTTTATTAAGTTGACTGTTTTTGTATGCACATTGGAGAAATACAGCACAACATACCACAAAGTAGACGGACATAAGATAAGATATTGCTACTCTTGAATAAATCTTAAATTCCCAATAAATTAATTTAATTATATCTTTCTTTTTCATATCAGTTAGAATAAGTAGATTTTATTTATTGAAACACAATATTAGATTAGTTATAAATCTAATCATCTAAAAAAGTTGCTAATGGAGTTTATATTTAAACCAATTATAATTATTGCAATGCATTTATAATTAAATGGTATTACACATACTATTACACATATTAATTGCTAAAGATGTTGTATTTCAAACTTGAAAGGCAGACCACAGACCTTGTAATGGATCTAAACAGAATAGAAGAGGATGAAAGTAAGTCAAGGAACAAGATTATCCAAAAGATTAATTTTGTTGCTTCTGAAAATAAAAAGATTTCTACAGAAAATTCAAGGCTAAAGGCAAGTTATCTAAACTTTTATCTATAGTAAAGTGTTACTCAGCACCAACTTCCTCAATGAAATTCCAGGAGTTCTTTCTCTAAATAATTTTAGAAGACTGGCTTGATTTGCTGAAAATAATGGAAATAATCAGGTTTTTTCCCCTGCCTAATTCTTTTGTGAAGGTCTTTGTTTTGGATGGAAAGTTTTCAAAATTCATTCTAGTTCTCAAAATATATATTAAGAAAGATTTTCAGTTTAATAGGGGACTTATTCAGAAATAAATCTAAGGTTCAGCTTATAATATTGAATGTTATATTTTCTACATTTAAAAATCCCAAATGTTTTTTTGAGTCATTACATTTTTCACGACCAGTGCTTATACAAGTTATGCTCAATTGTAGGCATCCCTAACCAATTTGGAAGCAGATTTTATTACTGCAGAAGCTGAACTTGAAAATTTACATGAAAAAGTGCATCAGCAAGAAGAACTGGTTGAACAGTATAAAATTGAGGTAAGTTTGCCATGACCCTAATTTGGATGATATTTTCCCCTTATACATAATATGAATTGAAGGTATGCTTTTCCTATTATTCTAGCAATCCTGCCTCAGTTTAGAGCAGGATTTTTCAGTTCATAAACCTCTTCATAAAATTTCAGATTGTTCAACAATCCCAAAACATGTATTTTAAAAAAATTAATAAATACTACTTTCACAAATAGTGCTATGAGAAATAATAATAACAGTAACCTTTGGGAATCAATATTGACCACTTTAGAGGATTCTGGTTTAAAGCCTTACATCTATCAGAGCTATGCATAACATTAAAAAAAAGTTCATTTTGAAATCAAAACAAAGCAATTTCATATACACCATTCCATTAAAATCTTCCAAGTTGGCTGCATTGGAACAGGAAAAAATTAAAAATGGCACAAGTTGTCTTTCGTGTATAAGAAGTGATAAGAACACAATACGAAGTTATTGTTCTCTCTTTAACACCAGCTTAGCAAAATAAATGGATGACTACATATGCACATTGCTTTCTGTCATAATTTTCATTTCTTCTCTAGAATCTATTTTTGAAAAATGCATTTGGAAGTTCATTTCTGTCAATTTAGCTTTACGTTTCTGTCCCAGTTCTTCAAAATCCTCTTAAATGTCTAGTGCCATGATGGCAAACCTATAGCACACGTGCCCGAAGTGGCACGTGGAACCATGTTGTCTGGCACGCACGGCGTCACCTATTCCTCTTCCAGGTTTCTAGGCGTGCATGCGCGTGCAATGATCAGCTGGCCTTTTTGCATGCAGCAGTACTGGAAACTGGAAGAGTTGGTCTTCCATTTTACCGTGTGAGCATACACGCTAGTCAGCTGATTGTCACATGTACATGTGCACCAGAAAACCAGAAGACTAGCTGGCTGGAATCCGCGTGCGCACCGGAAACCGGAAGTTCATTTTCGGGGGTGGGGGTACATGCGCCCTGGGCAGCTCCTCTTCCAGGTTGCGGCCCAGATGCTCCCTTTTTGGCACTTGGTGGTCTAGTGTCATGCCTTTGTCTGTCATATTGTAAATTGCACTTTTCTCTTTCTTGCCTGGAACTTTAGTTCCCTCTAGTGTTCTATTTTTGTAATCACAAAGTCTAGGTTTCTATGTTTTTATTTTCAAATTTCAGCCAGTTATCACATTCCTAATAGATAAAAAATTTATATTCCCACACAGATATTATTTTATTTACTCAGTTTTTCAAAATTCTTAGCAAAAGTCTTAATATTCTAATTTTGTCTCTTCCCTTAATTCATTTAAAAGTTTCTTATTTACTTATCTTTTTGCATTTATTTTTAAATTCTTTAAACTATTAATTAATTTTTCTTCTGTTCTTGGATGAATATTTATTTACCAGGTGGTTTTTTAAATTTCTTCTATGGAAAAGCTCTTTTAGGCTTAAAATAATTGTAAATCCAGAGGGTTTAAAAAGTGAGACTAGATGAACCCAGTGTCTTTAAAGTCTCCATTACTATTAAGAGCTTTTGATGGCTTCCCTCGTCTCTTAGTGTTTAAGAACAGCAATCCAGAGCACAAGTGGACAATCTTGGTGTCCAGAAAGTTCAGCTGAACCATGCTTATTGTTCTTTGCTGCATTGTCATCTCCACTACTTGGAGACGTTTACTTCACTGTTCCTCCCCTGGAAGTCATCATTTTTTAGAAATAGCTGGACCAATGTCATGCAGCTGGTTTTGTGGCTATAGCGAGGCTAAAACTCACAACCTCCTGTATTCTAGTCTGATTCCTTAACCGCTACACCAAATAGCTTTTAACAACAAAGAAGGGGATGCTAAAGAATGATCTGCTTTGGGTGTCAAGTATGCTACGTTCACCACATGATCCTAAATCTAGTCCTAATAATGCTGCTGTATGTATGTATTAATATATGTATATAAAAAACAATAACATAAAATAAATGTTGTCCTAGGTGGCAAAATTAGAAGTGGAAGCTGAGGAACTGAGAACAAGATATGAAAAGGTCATGCATGACAGCAGAACTATAACAGAAGGCAGAGATGTAGAAAAGGATGCGGTACGTGCTTCCAATCTATAGTATATTCTTTGTGTTCCATTCTTTGGTTTATGGTTTGACTGCAGGGAAGTGAACAAAGTGACTGAACTCTTATGTTTTTTTCCTCCACTCCCGATGCCATTACGCAGATGAAGAGCCAAACGGAGGCTCGTCAGAAGGAAGTAGAATATGCCCGTGGCTTACAGAAAGCAGCTGAAGAGAAACTGCAAAAGGATCAGGAAAGCCTCCTCTCCTGCCAAAAGAGCTGCGTAGAAAAATCCAAAACCATTAGGGAGCTGCAGGCTCAGGTGCTTCGAGAATAAAACTTTCCTGCTTGATATTTAAACCAGCACCGAAAAATATTTTTTTTAAAAAACTGGCAACTTGACCCTCATCCTGAATATTGACTCTCATCAACTTTTTAAAAAATGAGGGAGGTTTTTTTAAAAGCTACAGTTAGTCCAATTTTTTAAGGAATTATATGTTCCAAATTGTTCTTTTTTGTTGTTTTTAAAGTAGGTGTTATATCAGATTTGCGATCTCTTGCGATCCGGCGAGATCCGACCATGAATGGTGTGAATGAGTTTTAATGTTTTTAATGTTTTTAATTCTTAAATGTTTTTTATAATGATTTTAAATGCGCTGTGAGCTGCCCCGAATCTTCAGAGAGGGGCGGCATACAAATTGAATTAATAAATAAATAATATATTCATTTCAAAGTGGGCATAAAATGGGCATTCAATGGGCATAAAATGGCTCCAATAGTTTGGACCAGTATTATTCAGAAATTAGTTGCTCCTGGGTAGGAAAGGTAATTGGGACACAATTGAGTGTCTTTTCAGTAGTAACAATTGAACAAATACATTGCATTCTGCTAGGCATTTAAAAAATATTATATACAGGTAGTCCTAAACTTATAATGGCAGTTGGAACTGGAATTTTCTCTTGCTAAATGATGAGGTGTTAAAGTGAGTTTGGGGAGGAATGGGAGTGTGGATTGGAAAGGGTTGGGTCATCGAGAATTTATGGGGATGTGGCACCGATCAAGAGGGTACATGGGTGTGAGGGAGGCATGGGTTTATATAAAATAATTATTTATCTATTTTCGGAACTCTGGATAGGCATGAAGGTAGCAAATAATAAAGTTGATATAATAAAGTGGAAGAATAATATGGTTATTTATTATTTTATTATTATCCCACCTTTATAAAAGTGGCAGACATATCTAATACTTCTTCCCCCTCCTATTTTTCCCCAACAACAACCCTATGAAGTGAGTTATGCTGAGAGTTTTCAGTGGAAGCAATGCTTCCATCCACATACCTGATTCAGGAGCCATACTTTTCAACAGCTGTCTGAAAATGTCCTAACATACAGTGATTATAAAATTTCAGTTTTGCTGAAACTATCTGTATCTCTCTTATTGAAGCTGTTTCAATAAGTCACAATCCAGACAACTGTTGTGTTTCCAAATACATGGTTGCATGCAGCATAGCAATACACAAAACTTTTGAAATTCAGGAGGGTTTTGTTTGTTTGTTTAGTATATCTGTAAAATTACTGTAAAGTAATTTGCATCAAAATGACTAAAGCCGCAAAACTGATTGGCATAGTAAATAAAGCATTGAAGAGTGAGTATCACACAGCAGAGCAGTGAAAAAAATGGCATCACAAAAGCACGATAGCATATTTATATTTTAAAACCAGGACAATGTAAAAATGTCTGCTTAACTGACCCAAAGAAGATGGACTCAGGTGAACACTTGTTGAAATAATAGAAAACAAGTCGCTTTCCTGCCACTGTTAATCTTAATTCAGAAGGTGAGAAGAACCAGAGCAGGATCTAAGGAATTGATCCTGATGTCCATACCTTCTTGTGTGTAGGGCAGATGGGAAAGCAATTCTTGAAAATAACTGTGGGGATGCAGTGGTTAGAATTAGCAATTGCATGCTAATTCTGCTGACTGCCAGCAGTTCAAATCTGACTGGCTCAAGGTTTACTCACTCTTCTATTCTTCCGAGGTCGGTAAAATGAGGATCCAGATTGTTCAGACCAATATGCTGACTCTATAAACTGCTCAGAGAGGGGCTGTTAAGCACTGTGAAGCGGTAAATAAGTCTTAAGTGCTATTGCTGTTGAATTTCTCCCTAAACCGGATCTTCCACAATCTTGGATTTTGTATATTACTCTTGCAAAGTACAATCAGACTACTCTGTATTTACAGTGGGTTTATCCACCAATATTGCAGCTAGTTTCACAGCAGTTCATTTCTATATAGCTTTGTTGGATATGCTAACATTCCTCCCCTTTCTTAAACAGATAAATCATAGTGATGAATTTTTGAAACAGCTTTCTTTGGAGGAGGAAAATTACAACATTCAGTTAAAATATGAGGAAGTTAAAAGGTAAGTGCAATACTAGCTTTTCTTCAAAGTTACTTATTCCTACTTATTTCTCTGTGTGGTATTCTTACGCCTGTATATATATATATTTGACTTAAAAGAAAGCTGGAAGAAATTGAATTGCAAAACACAGAACTGGAAAATCAGTTGGTGAATCAAGAAGATAGCCTTCAGAAAACTGAACTGCAGTTTAAACAGAAACTTACAGAATATGATGCTTTAGCAAGACAGCTAGAAGCTGCTTTGGAAAATGGAAAGAAACAGGTAAAATTAATATTGACAGCGGAATGTTTTGTTAATGAAATTAAGAATAATATGTCTCAGATAGTTACAGATACAGATAGTTAATGCAGATAGTCCTCGACTTACGACCACGATTTAGCCCAAAATTTCTGTTGCTAAGTGAGACACTCAGTAATCGAGTTTTGTCCCATTTTATGACCTTTCTTGCCACGGATGTTAAGCGAATCACTGCAGGTGTTAAGTTAGTAACGTGGTTGTTCAGTGAATCTGGCTTTGCCATTGACTTCGCTTGTGAGAAAGTCGCAAAAGGTGATCACATGACCCTCGGGCACTGCAACCGTCATAAATATGAGTTAGTTGCCAAGCATCTGAATTTTTATCACATGACCATGGGGATACTGCAGTGGTCGTAAGGTGAAAAATGGTCAGAAGTCATTTTAGTGCCATTGTAACTTTGAATGGTCACTAAATGAACTGTTGTAAGTTGAGGTATATGCATAACTGCAAAGATCACATATATAATACTTCCCAATTAATTTAAATATCACACACACAAACAAACAAACAATGACTAAAGGAGAATTATATATATAATCACAGAACAATTGTTACATTGCAAAAGAATTTCCTTTTCAATTTCCTTTCTCCCTTCCTGTGCAAAAGTCCCAGAACAAAACCCATCCTAATTGTTCCTCTAAACTAATTGCACATTGTAACATAAGTATTTTTCGGATTTCCCGCTATTGTGAAATTTGGTTTTTTTAAAATGGAGTGAAATTGATTTAAAAATATATAAATATATTTAGTAATGTGCCTTTTATGAAAGGAAAACGCATTCAGGAATCTGTAAAGACACATTCAATTTTAAATTCTTGACCTATTAACATTGTAGTGAAATGTAAAGATGGAGTGTAAAAGATACATAAAATAGAATTATGCTTGAAATAAATTGCTCAGTTGATCTAGTGGTTCTTATTCACATTGGCCTTTAGACAACTAAAAGAAACGGCAGTGTGTCTAATCTTTAGTAATTCTAAGACATGCCTCTCTCTGTATATCTAGCCTTTAAACAATTTCCATGTTAGAGAAAATCCTTTGATTCCCTTTTTATTTGAACGCCATGCATTTTCTTATATAACGTATTAGTTATTCAGGTGTGAAAGACCAGGTCCACACCTGAAGGCTGAATTAAACTGATTTATTACTTAACAGTTTAAAATCTTCTTAACTAACAGTTAGCATCTGCTTGGAGTTAGATAAAGAATTCAAAAGGCATTGGATTTAATCTGTTTGTGGCTATGTAGTGATTCTAGGCTGATCCCTCTTTTAACCTCACCCCCAGGTTCTGTAATTCACCCCCAGGTTCTGTACAGTTTGAGATGAAACATACTGAAAATCTGCTTAAAGTCACCTTAATCCATGAAAAAAAAAAAGAACAATATGGAGAAAAATAAATTTTAAATCCTCCTTTTGGAAAAGGAAATCATCCTGATAAACAAATAGACTGCATACAAAAATGCAGTCAGAGCTATAAGATAAAATTACTAATTGGTTAAAAAAAATCAAATATAAAAGGGATTTTACTGGAATATCCAATAAAAGGAGTTTTTCTTTCTCTGATAATATAACTAATAACAAAGATAGAACCAAAACTCTCTTCTGGATCACAACTTTCCTCTCTAGGAAAAAATGTTCAATTAGTTTCTCTAAGTGGACAAGGGTTCAGCCAATATTTGGTTTCAAAGATAGATATAGCTTTAACAAAAGTAAAAGTAAGTCTGAGCCAAGAAGTCATCAGTCAAAATTAGAAAAATACTATCATTTCCATTTGAGTGATTATTTGAAAATATTAGTAGTTTGTTTGAAAATATTCATAGTATATTTGAAGGTTAACATAAAAAAATCATAAATATATAATTTCAATCCATTTTTTTCTATACATTTTTTCTGTTAAAAATATGGATTTCTATAACAGACAAGCATGTTGGTGACAACTCACAGAAACATAAAATAGTTTACTGTTGAAGTTGAAAAGTTATGTAATTGAAGTGAACCTTAAGATGCTTAATTCTTACAGTTATCAGAGGAACTGGGAAAAATTAATTCTAAGGAGCAATCTTTTCAGTTGAAAATATTGGATCTAGAAAATGAATTAAGAGAGAAGAAAAAAGAAAAGAAAGAGCTATCTAAAAGATTGGAAAGTGTAAGTAGACTTTTTTTCATATCAAAAAGCTAGATGTGTACTACAATTTTGTGTTTATTACAGTGTGTACTGTAATAAATTTTCCAATTTATTCTTTAGTTATCACGGCAGGTGCTGTCGATCAATATCTACAGCAGTATGAATTTTGCGAACATTTAATCTTCACTTCCTACTGTTTGCTATCTATTCTTTTTCTTCCAAAGCCCAGACTTCCTATTCTCAACAATATTGGACAATTACAGAAAAAAAATTTTGTGCATGTTTCTTTATGTACTGAATTATATGCCCTTACTTCTAAGAATCCATTGAGAATTCTCTACATTTTTTTTTCTGGCTCTGATCGTTATAAAGGGCAGAAAGCAAAATTTTGAAAAGGAATTGCCTGAAAGGAAAGGATTAAATCAGCCCTCCTTGCACGTGGGCTGGTTGGAATGCATTCCATATTTTGGAGCAAATAAGAACAGGGGCTTACAAACAATGTTCTTAATTCACTATATAATATTACAATGTGTTTCTTCCTTGCATTGATCTTGCCAGGATATTGAATTAAACCAAGGGCATTTGGGATCAGATCCCTAACAAATCATAAATCTCATTAAGTCAGATGAAGAGAAATTCAAACAAACCTAACTGAAATCCTAAAATACAATTTTTAGTGAGTATAGCCATATATATTTATATTATTCATTTATTTATTTAAATTTAGAAACTACCCATCTCTGTCATAAGAGTCACTGAGCAAATATGTAGAAATAAAATGTTAAAATGTAAAAACTGTATATAAGAGGCAAAGATGTTTAAATTTAATATTAAAAATTAATTGAAAGGCGGGAGGAGGACCTTCAGGGTCCTCCTCCAAGGTGAGCACCAAGCAAGACAGCAGAGCCAGGTTTTGTTGTGGCCCGCCAGCTACCAGTGGAACTGGCGGCAGACTCGGATGATGAGGAGATTGGGGAGGAACATGGGCCAGTTCTGGAGCCTGGGAAAGGCTCTGATGGATTCTCTGCGCCGGAAGTCGCAGAAGATAGAGCCAAGGCCATGAGAGGCATCTGCCTGTGGAAGCTGAGATAAGTGGGGAGGAAGAACAGCTGGGGTCTGTTCCAGATGTGTGTATGCGCAGAGCTGTTAGGAGAGGAGAACAACTGAAGATAAGGAGTCGACTTAGGAAGAAAGGCACACGTGGATGCTGAATGGCCCCTCCCTGGCTGGGGAATAAATAGAAGGATAGAAGGATAGGAGAGTGGTGGTTGTGAGAGACAACTGTTCGGATTTCGGAAGATTTGGGCTCATTGTGTTTCATGCCTCAGAGACTGCTTGCTAGAACAACTTTGTGGCTGGAAGCTCCCAGCCTGGCAATTATCTCAAAGGTCTGTTACTGTAGTTAACTCTGAAGGATTATTGCCTGGACTTTTGGGTGTGTGAATGCCATTAATTCACAGGAGATAAATAAAGAGGGTTTTTTTGGGACAAGGAGTCTGTTTCTTGTTTCTGCTAAGGCTGGGTCAGAACAGGTTTTTAGACATTTCCAAACGTCCAAGAGAGTGGGGGCCTATTGTGCCTCTGGGGAGAGAATGTTTCAAAGGGTGGGGTCAATTGCACAGAACACACTCTTCCTGGATCCTGCGAGTTAGACTGATGGGGTCTGGAACATACCATCTCTGCCTGACCAAATTGATACAGTGAGGAGAAGACCATCCTGCAGGTAACCTATCCCCATGCCATGTAAGGCTTTAAAAGTCATAACCAATATCTTGAATTGGACCCAGAAGCAAACCGGCACTCAGTGCAACTCACACAATGGAGGTGTAACATAACCCATCTTTGGTGCATACAAGATTGTTTACATCCAGTACCTTCTGGATATTTTTCAAGGGTAATCCCATGTAGACCACGTTGCAATAGTTGAATATGAAGTTGAGCAAAGACCCGCCTGTGCTTGTCAACACGGTTTAATAATCTTAAAGCCGAAACTTCCAAGGTAATCATTGTTAAAAGTACAGCCAGTGTTTCCTTGGACTTCTTGCGGCTAAGTGTGAAGCATGCATAGAATGTTTCTGTTGCTTTTTATTGATGTGAAAATTTAGTACAGAGATGTGAAATAGTATCTAAATCAGCACTCATTGGGTGGGCTACAAGATCTCTGGGCTCACAAATGAATTCCCAGAGTTCCATCTTCTTTCATTTAGGAAGGAGAGCTACAACATACTGTAGTTACAACAAATGAAAATCTTGCTCGGACCTAGTTGGAGATGGCAAGGATTGAATCTGGGCCTTATACGTATAAGGATATGTGCCTTTCTATTGAGCCACCATCTTTCCTTTTGACAAATGTACCAAGTCTCGCAGGATGTTTGGGGAGTATTACTTGCATCGAGTAATCAAGTAGCTTTTTTCACCACAAAGCTTTAATTTATTTTAATTAACCATTCCAACCAAGGCATCAGAACACTTGGTAGATACAGATCATATCTGTCTTAAAATTCTTGCTCCAATAGAATATTGCTTTTCTTTCTTGTGTCAGGGCCATTAAGTCACATTTTAAGCATTTTCTGTTTTTGTTTTAGGCTGGCAGTTAAAAATAAACATGAAACTAATTTTAATTCATGCACTAGCAGAATGTCACAGAGTTAATACAGAACACATCCTTTGTTCATCTTTTTTCACACAAACAGGAGCGTATATACACATGCACATGCACATATCCTGAAAATACATTACGGCAAAGAGAACACATATCAGATTGTTCCACTTCGAGTATTTCTGGAAATAATTGTGAATAGTATATACCTGTAAACAAAACTCAGGACGTGTATATATGTATATAGGTTATAGGTTATCATTATAGAGCAATAATTTTTAGAACAATTTATCAGTGGGATGTCTTGTCTCCAGAAGTTGTGGGTGCTCCAGAACTGGAGGTTTTGAAAAAGAGATTGGACAACAGTTTGTCTGAAAAGGTATAGACTAGAGTTTCCTGCTTGAGCAGAGGGTTCGATTAGAAGACCTCTAAGATCCTTTCCAACTCTGTTATTCATTACTATATGTTTAAAAAACCCCACCCCAAGGCAGTCATTTGTGTAATCACTTTTAACCAGAAGTGGTTCCTGCAGCCAGCACTCACAAATTGCAGCAGTACTTACTGACCTGATGAGAAAATAGCTGGCCTCCCTACTTGAATATATAAAGAAAATACATTAAGAACCCTGGCTTACTTGAAAACTTCCGTCTTCAAGTACTTGGTGCTGAAAATATCAGTGTTTAAATTTGTTAGTAATGTTTATTTGTCTTTTTTATTCCAGCGAGATAAACGTCATGAAGTGTCTTTAAAGGAACTAGAACAGAGTCTTCAAAGATCAGAAAACCAAAACCAAAGTATCCAAAACTATGTGAAGTTTTTGAAAGCCTCTTATGTAACAATGTTTGGCTAAATTTCCTTGGTTTTTTTTTTTTCTACAAACTAAAGCATATTTTGGAACAGAGTTTTGTCTGTGTTTATAGCATTGGAACTCATTGTGTTTAAGTTCCCTTCTACTGTGTTCCCCAAAATTCATATTTTTGGTTATTTTTTTAGCAAAGTATCCAACATCTGCTGAAAAAAATCTCTACCAAGCATGATTGTTCCAGAAAATTCTTGAGAGTGAAGAGATGCAGAAGAGGACCAGCTATCTCATAGTACTGGAGTAACCCAACAAGCATCCTGTTTTTTTTTTTTTAAAGCTAACTTTAATAAATTCAAAGTCATAATGACTGAAAATACCAATGAGGAAAAAAATGGAAGAAAGCAGAAGCAGCACGTGGCTATAGTAGGAATTTGATTGATATCTGAAAACCAAAGAGGACACATATAAAAGATAGGGAAAGGAATACTTCATGAAGAATATATACAGATAGCCTGGAAGTAAACAACTGGTGACAGGAAAGCCAAAACTTAGACAAACCTAGTTTTGGCAAGAGATGGCTACAAACAAAGATGGATCCTTTAGGTATAATCAAAATTAGAAGAATCAGTTTATCTGCTGCACATTAAAGATGTCAAAAGGGAACAAAGCAAAACCAGAATTTTACAATTTTATTTTGGCTCAGCCTTTGAAAAGATTATGTGTTTTTCACCAGGGCAGGCAATTGTGAAAAGTAGAATGCAGAGGTAGCATTGAAGTGTGAGATTATTCAAAATGATCAGGAACTATCTATTCATATTCCAAAAGAAAGGGAAAGGAGATTGTAAGAAATTAAATTCTTAGTATATCTTCAATATCTGAGAATATTCTAGAACAGATTATCAAGAGATTATTCTATAAACACTTAAAACAAGTCATTAATAGGAGTTTGCATTGATTTCTCAATATTTTGTCTTGCCTTGTTTTTTTGATCAGGTGATTTCACATCAGATTCTAAGAATGCTATGGAGTAATACGTTTTTATTTCAGCAAACTATTTCAGGAAGCATCTTGTGATACATTACCAAATTACTTGTTTACAGGCTGAAGGAATGACTACTGAATAAGTAATATCTGGCTTCAATCCTGGATCCCATGCTTATCATATTTTTACTGAATGTTTATCAGATCATCAGATGACACAAAAATGGTTGTGATCGTTATTAATATTTATTTTATGTAGTCAGTATCACTACAAATGAATCTATGAGGCTTTAAAAGCAATAATAATAAAAATAAACACATCTCTACCCACACCAGCATTAAACCACCAGTTCAATTGGAGCAATATAAAAATTGGTCACACTACCACCTGCCGTGTTCATGAGTTCATTGAAGCCTGATACTCCACAAGCAATTCTATCAACAGACACGTTGACCAACGTGTCTGTTGATAGAATTGCTTGTGGAGCCTACAGAATCCAAATTAACCACACAGCCAACCAGAGATAGCACTGACTACCCAAGCATCCAAACAGCAGACCAAGTAATGCTGTCCAACAGTTCACTGATGGTGGCCCTTTAATTCATTGTGCAATTATAGGTCTGGGATAAAAACTATGTATATATAACCCCCTTATTACAAGATCCATCATAAAATTCTTACTGATGACTCACACCGACCCTCGCAAGATTCACTTGACACACCTACACATGAAGCCCTTCTAAACAAGAACACTGACATCCCCTCAACTTTGCTGAAAATGTTACCTAGCCTGGTAATGAAACATTCTGAAACCCATCCACAAGCTCAAAGAACGAAGCTTCACCCTCATCCTACAGATATTCGCCACTATTGCAAGAGATGTGGTGGTGGTGTCCAAAAGGGGAAAAAACATTTTTTTAAAAACCACCTCACCCTACAAGACAAACTTTAGAATAATTGTCCTAGATAAAAGAAATGGGTTGAAAGTAACACTGAAATTTAAGGGAGACAAATGGATAGTTCACTTAGAAACAGTAATCTAATGCCAAAGCAAAATTAACCTGGCTGGCTAATAGTCAATGTGAAAAAAAAAATCCTGGAATACAGTAATTGTTGACTGCAGTATGAACCGAATGCAAAGCAAGCAAATGCAATTTTAGGCTGCATCAACCGAAGCATCATTTCTAAATCACAGGAAGTAATAAATTTGTTTTCCATTGTTGAGACTCGCAAGTAATAAATCCAATTTCGGTGCCATACTTTAAGGAAGGATCACAATGGAACAGATTCAAAGAAAGATGAAGATAATCGGGGATGAGGAACCTAAAGACAGATTGAAAGATCTGGTACGTTTAGCTTTAAGAAAAATAAACAGGAAGAAAAATAGCACTTTACAGATATATAACTTATATCTGTACTTATGTATTTTTATTGTTGGCTGTACACCGCCCTGAGTCCTTCGGGAGTAGGGCGGTATATAAATCCAATAAAACTAAACTAAACTAAACTAAACTAAAGAAAATTACAAGGAAAAAGACTGACAAAATGCATTTTAAGTTTTAGGAAGGCACATTGTGATTCATCTTTTTTAATTTCTTAATGACCAAACCAGTTATCCACTATTAGAGGTGCTTTAATTTGGATTTCTGCCCTCAGCATTTGGTTCTCAACCCAAATGCCCCATTCTGACCATCATTTTATCAGTTTTTTGGGTACCCTAGGAATACAGGTGATAGAGAAACAAAGTAATCCAGACAAGAAAGAGGAATGCTGGCATGACTATCATTACTGAATATCTTTAAAATCCTCCCCAAAAAAGTTATCCTACTTTGGCAATGGAGATAATTTAGGAGGTGATATCCACCAAGAATATTTTATCTGGGATGGCCTTTTGTCCTTTGTTCATAATATTTTCAAAGATGATGATGGTAATATAAAAAGTACATTTCCCCTGATCCAGGATTGTTGTTGCCTGTTGCCTTTACTAGTAAAATCCACTTTGTGCTTGAATTTTGCTACTCTAGATTTTAATCCCTCTGCCTTTATGTAAATGTTTGCACTGAGTTGCCCCAGATTCTTGGGATTTTAGTATTGAAAAGTGGACTTCTACCCTATTGTCCATAGTTCATATAGTCTTTGAGGACCTGAAAGACTACTTTGGGAGAAGGGAAGGAATAGTGCATTATCAATTGGTTTCTCCCTGTGCTTGAGAGTTTCAAGGGAAAGAATAGTCCTGTTCTCATATGCTTTTGATTTGTTAAGTGTCTGGAAAAGCAGAATTTAGAGCAGAAGCTGAAGTCTCAAGTCAACTTGAGGCCCCAGCTTGCTTTAATCTAGTCTGCCAAATAGACTATTACTAGTGTTTCAGAATCAAGACACAATTTTTATCTCTACTTCCTAGTCATGGCATGAAGGTGCTATAAATCTTTTTGCTAAGAATGATTTGAGCTTGATAGTAGAATCTTAATGGTTTCTTTCCATAATGTGCTGCCTTGAGGAATTTCTTAAAAGATAAAGGAATTTTCTTAAAAGAAAAAAACAGTCCAACCTATCAAAAACAGCACCACAAAAAACAGATTAGGAACACAAGTTAAAATAGGGAAGAAAATGGTCAGTGAACACCTGTCTTTCCTAGACGAGTTTAAATCACCAGGACCAGATGGATTATACACCCCAAGGTTCTGAAGGAACTGGCAGACAAGATCTCAGAACCACGGAACTATATCTTTCAAAGATCCTGGAGCACAGGGGAACTGCCAGAAGACTGGAAAAGAGCTGATGTAGTTCCCATCTTCAAAAAAGGGGAAAAAAACAGATCCAGGAAACTACAGACCTATCAGTCTGACTTCAATGCCAGGGAAGATTCTGGGAAAGATAAGCAATGAATCACCGAACACCTAGAAGCAAATAAAGTAGTAACCAAAAGCCAACATGGGTTTGTCAAAACTAGATCATACCAGACTAATCTTATTGCATTCTTTGACAAAGTGACAAAATTAGTGGACCAGAGGAATGCTGTTGATATAATTTACTTGGACTTCAGTAAAGCATATGATAAAATAGACTATAACCTACTACTAGATAAAGTAGAAAAATGTGGGTTAGATAGCATCACCATCAGATGGATTCGAAACTGGCTGACCAACAGTACTCACTGTGTAGTCCTCAATGGAACTGCATCTACATGGAGGGAAGTATGCAGCGGAGTACCCCAGGGCTCTGTTTTAGGCCCAGTGCTCTTCAACATCTTCATCAATGACTTGCACGAGGGGATAGATGGGGAACTGATCAAATTTGCAGATGACACCAAGCTGGCAGGAATAGCCAACACTCCAGAAGATAGGCTCAAGATACCGAAGGATCTTGACAGACTTGAAGATTGGGCGCTATCTTATGAAGTTCAACAGTGAAAAAAGTAAGGTTCTACATTTAGGGAAGAAAAACAAAATACACAGGTACTGTATATGTGGTACCTTACTCAATAGTAGTAACTGAGAAGGATCTTGGAGTCCTAATGGACAACCATTTAGATATGAGCTAGCCATGTGCAGCAGCTGCCGGAAAAAGCCAACACAGTTCTGGGCTGCATAAACGTAGGGATAGAATCAAGATCACGTGAAGTGTTAATACCACTTTATAATGCCTTGGCAAGGCCACACTTGGAATATTGCATTCAGTTTTGGACGCCACGATGTAAAAAAGATGTGGAGACTATAGAAAGAGTACAGAGAAGAGCAACAAAGATGATTAGAGGACTGGAGGCTAAAACATATGAAGAACAGTTGCAGGAACTAGGGGAGACATGATGGCAATGTTCCAGTGTCTCAGGGGTTGCCACAAAGAAGAGGGAGTCAAATTATTCTCCAAAGCACCTGAGGGTAAAACAAGAAGCAATGGGTGGAAACTAATCAAGGAGAGAAGCAACTTAGAACTAAGGAGAAATTTCCTGACAGAACAATTAATAAGTAGAACAACTTGCGTCCAGAAGTTGCGAATGCTCCAACATTGGAAATTTTTAAGAAGATGTTGGATAACCATTTGTCTGAAGTGGTGTAGGGTTTCCTGACTGGGCAGGGGGTTGGACTAGAAGACCTCCCTTCCAATTCTATTTCTATTTCTATACTCTAACAACATCAGATTTGTTGCATTGAAAGGATGGGTATAAGGCATCCAGATTCTTCAATAATTTACAGGTAGTCCGTGCTTAGGGACTGCCTGGTTTAGTGATCAAAATTTATGGTACTAAAAAAGCTTTGGAACCAGTCCTCGCATTTATGACCTTTGCAGCATCTCTCTGCTCTTATTTTCACTTGCTGATTTACTCCTTCCAATGTGTCCTCAAAAAGAAAGAACACCAGTTCAGCTGAAGGAAATAGCAAGAAGCTATTGAAGAATAAAATAAAATTGAAGGCAATTGAGTTGCTGTCATGTGGTTTTTATTTAGTGACTGCTTTGTATAATGACCAACTTGCCCCAATTGCAATCACTAAACGAGGACTGCTTGGAATCCCAGCTTCATACAGTATATGCAGTCAGGCTAAAAAGAGGAATTGATCTTTTATGGACTACTGCAATGTAGTTTGAAACCCTTCCAAAAATTGATTGTGGAAAATATGTCTGCTAAGGTCTTAATTGAAATGGGGCTTTTTTAGGTTCATAGGTTCATCACTGTAATGATACATGGGTTTCTGGGCCTGGTTTAAAGTGCTGTTTTTGACCGTCAAGGAAGTATTTGGAGGGGATGCCAAGATTAAGAAACAGTTTCTTCCCTCAGGCAAGAATTGCGGTTGCAGGAAGTGAGACAGAGTAGACTACAGCTTCCGCAGGAAGTCTCAGATATGATGCACCTGTCCTGGAGCTCCTGTGTACATTTCCTTAGCAAAGCAGTTTCCAGGTTTAGGCCGAGGCTGCTAGATAAGATGAGCAGGAAGGAAAATTAAAAGCTATCAGTTGTATGCTTGAATAACAAGCCAATTTATAAGGCTGGCTTGATTATCCAATATTTATTGCTCTAAATCATCCTGGCTTGTTTCCTTGTGTTACTTCCTGATTTATTCTCCAGTCCGGATTATTGTCCAATTCCAGGTCTCCTGAACTGGTCCAGACTGATGTCTGTTGCTAAATCCAGGGACCGTCATCTTTTCTTGTCAGATAAAATATTTTCCTGTAAATTACTACAGTTCTGATTACGCATAACTTTATTCTGTGCGATAGTAAAAAAGCTGCCATAGATATTTAATCTCCCTGGACATTTAAATAAACTGCAGTAATAATATAAAGTCTCTTTTGAGCTGAGATCAACTGGTGGCCACAGGGACAATCTGTCATTTTCTGGGCCGCATCACAAAATGGTTTACTGTTCTCTCATTCTGGTGGTTTCCCCCGTCTAACTTCAGTCAGCTCTGCTTATCTCCTCCTAGATTGTCTGGTTGGTTAGGCGCTGCTTCCTAGCTTGGTAACTGCATTTGTACAGAGCACTGAATTACCAACCATGGCTTATGAGCCACAATGGCTAAATTTGTACAACTTGATTCTAATCTACAGCCAACCATAATGGCTGAGCCTAAGCATATCCTGTTCTGCTGAATGTCTTTCTAACACCAGTAGAGCTATTAAAACTATCTTATGGAAATGCACATACAGTATACTTAAAAGAAGAAAAGGCTACACACAGTCCTTCATGGCTCATCTGCACCATCTAATTTGTAGAGTAGTTTTTAGACACCCAGCAACCACCTGCCCAGCTTGAAGTCTTCCCCACCAAAGCATTTGTCATGCCAATCCCGCTTTTTAATTATCATTGTGGCCACAGGATAATTCCTGGTGGAGGCCCTTCCTTGCAAACATGCCAGGTGCTTATCCACATACCAATTTACCAGCTCCACCTCCCAAGAAAGCCATTGTGAATTACAAACTACAAAAAATAAACCATGTATTTTTAGCAGCCTTAATTTTACAGGCAGGGTTTAGAGAAAAAATATGCTTCGGCAGAAGCAAAATGGTAGGTTGGTAGTTTTGTTATTCTGAGAAGGCAAAATGTTAATTTACAGTGTTGAGGTATGTAAAAAAATATAGAGCATACTTTGAAATTGCAAGTGCTTTCTACATGGTAGAGTAAAGCCATCTCGGTAAAGTTTAGTCCTGAAAGATCATTTGTGGAGAAGTGCCATTTACTTAGTGGTTCAGTGGGAATATTTATTTTGCATTGTTTCAGTACTCCGTAATTAAAAACTTCTATGTAGGCCAGCATTTTTAAAGCTTGGCAGCTTCTAGACATAAAAGAGTTCAATTCCCTGAACACTCAGCCACGGGTTTGCTGGCTAGAAGGTCTTGGGAATCCACGCATCCAGAAGGAAGCACAGGTGTAGACAAACTAAGATCTGGCTTATTATTACGAGCCGTGGAGGCACAGTGGTTAGAATGCAGTATTGCAGGCTAATTCTGACTATCGGGTTCGATCCTCACTGGCTCAAAGTTGATTTAGGTTCCATCCTTCTGAGGTTGGTCAAATGAGGACCCAGATTGTTGGGGGTAATATGCTGACTCTGTTACCCACTTAGAGAGGAATGTAAAGCACTGTGAAGCGGTATATAAGTCTAAGTGCTATTGCTATTATGCACTTTGTGAATTTCTGACAATTGAGGAACAGAAATCTAGTTCTGTATTTTCCAACTATATGAATTTGGGTTTAGCATTACTATATATTCTGGGTATTTTTTTCTATTTTAAATGCTTATTACAAATTTTGGAGAGGGAACATTTAACACATGTAAATCTTAAACAATAAACATAAAATAAGTACATCTGAATAAGTTTAAACTGTTGCTTAAGCAATTGTTGATGGTATAATTGACTGAAGTAGGCTATAAATGGAATAAGTAAAATTCTATGGAAAAAATCAGCATCGTTGATATTTGGTGGGAAATCTGCTGTGCACCAAGAGCCTTGATGGTGCAGCAGATTAAAGTGGTGTTAAGTGACACCAGCTGCCTGCAATTACTGCAAGTTTGAATCTCACCAGGCTCAAGGTTGACTCAGCCTTCCATCCTTTCGAGGTAGGTAAAATGAGGACCCGGATTGTGGGGGCAATAAACCAACTTTGTATTAAAAAGAACACTGCTTACGGGGGGCCGAAAGCCCTACTAAGTAGGTGTATACAAAAGTATGAAGGCTATTGCTTAACGCATTGTAAGCCGCCCTGAGTCTCCAGAGAAGGGCAGCATATAAATTGAACCAATAAATAAATAAATAAATAAATTTTAGCAGCAGAGAGAGGGATTTTAACAGCTGGTCCTTGGAGTTACAATTATGGTGCCAATTCCCTTTTCAGTTATCTTCAGCACATTATTCATAGTTGGGAGCACTTTCTTGCAAGATTGCTAGATGTTTATTCACATCCCAATTTGCCAGCCCCAAAATACACACGGACATTGGGGTGGGTTGTATATCAAAAAAAACTCAAGAGGGCGGTTATGGATGCCTATCTCAGATTCAGAAGCAAGATTCCATTGCTTATACATAATTTATTTTGTTTCATGAAGTTCTTTTTCTCTTGTAAATCAGTGCAGACTGTTCAGAATGAAACAGATATGTCATTTCTTATTTCTATTTCTTTGTATTTAACCCACTAATAATATTGTCATCTTACCTCAATTTAGGACCCTGTAAATATGTTGGGATACTGTAATTCGTGTATAATTGACACTGGATTTTATTATAGATTTTAGTTGTTATTTATTGGTTTATATTAGATAATATAAATTATTTAATTATTAAATAATTTATTTATTTACTATTTAAATATTAAAATTAAATATTTTATTTAATAATTATTAAATAAAAATTATTATAATATAATAAGTATTATAATATTATATTATAATATTATAATTATAAAATATTATAAATAAATAATTCATAAGTGTATATATACTGAGTGCTTTTATTTGTTCTGATCTAAGACTGTAATAATGAATTGAATACTGTATGTTAGGAATTATCATTTAGTTATTTGGAATTCACCGGGTTGAGGAAGCTTAGCCTCTATTACAAACAAGCATTGCTTCACATCTGATACTTTGTACATTCGGCAACTACAAATTGATATGAACTCTGTACTTTGCTACTTGTTGAATGTTCCTAAATATTATCTTCCTAATCTAATCCAGCTAGACAAGGTTCCCACAGACCTTGCATCACTTTTGCTTCCTTAATTTTATGACGGATTATTGGTCCATAAACGCATATTAGAATATGCAAGCCATCTAGCACTGAGAAAAATGTAGGCTTTAAGGATGCTAAAGGATGGAAAAAGGGCAGTGGTGGGATTCAAATAATTTAACAACCGGTTCTCTGCCCTAATGATTTCTTCCAACAACCAGTTCATCAACTGCTCAAAAAGTTAACAACCAGTTCTCCCGAAGTGGTGCGAACTGGCTGAATCCCACCACTGGAAAAGGGGAGGGAAAAAGGATTAATGTTCCTAAAAAAATGGTCCTGGACAAATAATTACAAAGAAAAATAAACTTTGAATGCAATGTTGTTGCCTGGGCTAGTATTTGGGGTTTGATGGAGATGAAAGATGTCTCTAATGCATGTATTTAATAGTCTGAAATATATTAGGTGATGAATGGATCCTGGTGGTAAGTAAATAGAACTCAACGTGTCCGAATTGAAGGTCAAGAAGGATCAAACAGATGAAGAGGCCTGTTTTGTTTTAATAGAATGCAGTTGTTTGCTCTCCAATGCTCCTTCTCAGTACTGTTTTTGAAATACAGAATCCTTTTCATTAAGCATTCTGCTGAATAGGGATTATTCAGAGGAAAATATGGCCAACTTAAATTGGTAAAGAAAATGTATGCATTGCTGAAATGCATAATGGTACCAAAAAGGAAAAAAAAGTAAGATCAAGGTTATTAAATAACTTGAATAAGTGGGACCACCAGCAAGTTATTTAGTGGCTTTTATCCCAATAAAACAGATTCCCACAGTATCATGAATAATATGACACTTATTGTAGTCAGTACTCCCATGAATTAGAATAAATTTCCTGAGTTTTCTACTGTATGTTTCTAGGTATCTTAGTTTGTGGAAACACAAGGATTTGGTTTGGGGATCCAGCAGTCTGGAACAAATAAATTTTGCTTAACATGTCTTGAACTGGAGATGATTAATCATCCTTTGAACTAGATTGTTCCCTTACCCGTATGCTGCTTATAATTAATTTACACATAGCTGTTTCAGATTTTTGTTTTTAATACAAACTGTGGGGTGCTCAGCAAAATTTTTCCGGAACACTTCAGAACATGGAGAAGGGGAAATACTATGTATAGGCATTACATTATGAGGGATATGTTATGGGAATAATTGTTTTTATATTTTATTTTTGGCACAGGAAAAGCTTTTATTAATGGAAACCCAAAAGTGCTTTTTTAAAAAAAAATTGCAACCCCCAGCCTATTTTGATAACTCTGAAGGCAAATACCTTACAACTGCAGTTATAATTCTCCTAGCACGAAGCAGTACTTAAGTGTTAATATAGTGAGCCCTGCCATTCTAATCTTAAACCTGTTATCTTCTATAGACATCAAACCTTGTGGATCTGAACCCAGGAACTTTGCCAAGCCAGACATATTCAGTATTCCTGTGGCACCACAGAACTTGTTGATTCTGGAAACCAACTCTCTGTAATTTTCTCCAAAGTCTTCTCCACTTATGTAAGTTGGCAAACTCATTTGAGGTTATATCTCTGAGTGCTTCCAAGATTGTCCCCTTTGGTCTGTTCTGTTGCATAGCTAGCCTAGTTCTCCAAATACTAGCTTCTTTTGCACCAAATACTGTAGCAAACGTTTTCCCCTACTAGGCAAGGCAGTCATATTTCTGAAGTTCTCATAACAAAAATTAAAAGAAAATAATAGTTTATTGGGTATTTTTCTTTCACAATAAAACATTCATCTGTCAAGCACAGGATATCTGAAGTGCAGGGAGTTCAAAGCAAATTGGTGGCAAATAAGAGTCAACAGAATTTGGTTGACCAGAGTTGGGCTGGAGTTAGTTCTCTTGTGGGCGCAAAGAAACTAGAGACTGATGACACGTTTGACCCCCTCAGGCATAGCCTGATTATCTCCTACATCATTGTTGTCCTTATATTTGATTGTTCATAAAATATTTAATTGTTATGTTGTTAGAAGAAATTATTCAGATATATAATACATTGAAAGAGAAGAGGATTAACTCTTTTCTCTGTATTGGGTCCCCCAAAATATGTACATGCAGCACAAGTAGTCTTCAACTTACAACAATTTGTTTAATGACCGAAGTTTCAATATCTGTGAAAAAAGTGACTTATGACCATTTTTCACCTTAGGACGATTGCGGCATCCCCACGGTCATGTGATCAAAATTCAGATGCTCGACAACTGACTCATATTTATGATGGTTGCAGTGTTCTAGGGTCATGTGATCACCTTTTGCAGCCTTCTGACAAGCAAAGTCAATAGGAAAGCCAGATTATAACAACCCTGTTATTAACTGAACAACTGCAGTGGTTCACTTAATAACTGCGGCAAGAGAGGACGTAAAATTCACTTAACAAATGTGCCGCTTAGTATTAGAAATTTTGGACTCAGTTGTGGTCATAAGAGGATTACCTGTATCTAAGTGCAGACGTACATGGGTGCACTTCAAGGTGCTTGCTTTGATGAATAATGTTCTATGTGCTCTGGCACTTTAACGTTGTTGTTTCTTTAAGAACCACATGGTGAGTCCATTCCTTGCTGCTGTGTGGAGGGAGAAAGAATTTGTGACACTGGCTGGGAAATGGAGCATTGCAAATGAAGAACATGTGATCACAGCAACAGCAACAGCCCAGCAGCAGCCAATAACACTTAAGCAGCCACAACTTTCTCAAATTTCATTCCATTGGGAATTGTGGGTCCTGGATTTTGGAGACATTCTGTATGTTAGTCCAGAGGTTTCCAACTCCTGTGCTGTAGCCCACTTAACAGTCCTTGAGCCATTCGGAACTGGGTCATGGAAGTGACCGGCGAGCACTCACACGCTCCATTTGTGCGAATAGCGGGTGCGCATGCCCGCTGGTCTTGCAAATGGATTTCTGTGAGCATGCTTGCCGACTGCTTGTGAGAAACCATCCCCTCTCCTCCCTTCCCACCGGTCCTCAAAGCCAGAAAGGTTGGAGAACTCTGTGATAGTCCATGTGAAGCACCTAGCTTAAAAATTATTGTCCTATGATGCACCATTCTGCCCGGTTAAAGAATGTAACAATGAGCTTTAATAGTATTTAGATGACAGGTATTGTTGGTTTCCCTAGCAGAATTTTGTTTGTAGCCCTCACAGTTTCATTGGGACATCTGTAATAGCGCACAGCATTTTTGCAGGCATCTCATCATTCTGCCAGATTCAATGGATCGAGCACATGGTGGCCAGATGGAAAAGTTCTGTTCTCAGAGTTGCAATGATTACATCCTAAGCAAATCTCTCACTAGATGCATATTTGTGACAGCGCATTCAAAACTTTTTGAATCTCACACCTGCTCTTGGGTGATTACCAAACATGACCATACTTCCGAAATTAGGAACATCAGCTTTTCATATGAATCCCTTTTAGCAGAACATACTGCTGACAGTTGTGTTATTCTCTAAGCAATGTAACACAAAAGCTGCTATATTTGGGCCTTTTGTTTCTTAATAGAAATAGGAAACTTTGTTAAAGAACAAAGTTTTACAGCAGTTTCAATTCATACGAAGTCAGCTGGCTAGTTCTTCAGGATTTGCACTAGAAGAATTAATTGTAGATTATCAAAGAAAGAAACAACATTTCATCTTCATTGGACCATATCAGGTATTGACCACATCAAAACATAATTTGTCCATTTATATAATTAAGATTTTCTCCCTAATATTCATCTGAGATCTGCCTTCCTATCGCATGTTTTAATCAGTAAGTCATGAAGTACTGGTAGTTTGTCAACTCTTTTTCTGGAAGTGATATTATGTCCACAGCATCCCTATACTCTGTAAAGTAAGCTATCTAATAAAAACTGAAATATATTGTGATTGTGTGATAAAAGTGTGATTTTCAGAAATGTAGGGCTGAGAATGACTGTCTCAATGTTAAACAGTTGGCATCAGATCTAAGGTAGGATTCGAACTCTTAGCTTGGTACCTTAAACCACTTCATGCTATGGGCTCTATCTCTCCACAAGTACAAGCATACAAATTTAAAAATTGGGAACTTTTCTACTACATCTGATTCTTAAATAAATGGCTTCCGTTGTTACCTCTGTCATTCATTACTATGTTATGAAGCAACAGGTTAAGGAACAATTTACACTTTAAACATTGCACAAACACATGGTCCTTAACACTTCTTAAAAATTAACCAGCAATTTCATTAAATTCCAACTAAAACTATCTCCCCCCCCCCCCCATCGCTATAACTTCCTGTTAGACAAGAAAAGCAAATATGGTTTTATTTACTGTATCTACTTCTTTTGGTGTTGTGTTCTAGATGTCCAGATGTTTTCCAGCAAGAAGTCTGAGCTTAGCATTGAATATATACAGTATTTTAAAAAGTTCCAGCCAAATATAGCAGTGAAAGTCTAGCTATGTGATATCTCTCCAACAGCCTCCTCATTCAACAAAAAGCTTTTTTATTTGTAGTCTCATTCTGGAAAGCCATTTCAAAAGCTCATCTAAATATTTGTATTCTAACAAATGAAAACAACAGCTTAACTTAAATCTAATGTTAAGATTACCAAACGTTTTGGACTGATAGGCGCATCTGGAATTTTCAAAATGTTTTGAAATGTTTTGGGCACCTTGCCAAATGACTGATGTCAGGGTTTCCCAATTCACAAATTAGCTCTGAAGCAGCACAGTGGAGCTCTTGGGGATAAAGAGCCTGCTGCATTGTACTTTTATATTTCTTCTTTATTAGAAGGTGAATATAAGAACCATTTTGATAAATGAGTGAATAACCTCAGCCTAAGACTGAACATTCATCTCTGTAAACATCTTAATTTTACCAATTCAACAACGTTTTAAGTAATTTCTCTTTTGAGTAGAAAACTAAATTCTGGGCAAGTTTTGATAGAAATATTGTATTCAAAATTATCAGTAAATGGTAGAAAAATAATAATATTTAATTTTATACTAAGCATCAAATCCTGCTTTTCAGGAATTATCAACTTCTTTCAGTCAAAAAAAAACCCCCGATGAAGTGTTTCATGATCTCATCCTAGTGAGAACTTTGCATCAAAGAAATAATTTCCATCTTCCCTTAATTTTGTTTTCCAAACTTTTCATTCTTTGTCTTGAGAAGCAGAGAATAAAAAGGATAAATTAACAGTTAGTGAAGAAGAAAAAAAACATATACAGCTTACTTCAAAGCACTGAGCTATCAGATACACTGTGTTTAAAACCAAAGTTGACATCTTCATCTACCTTTTAAGCAAGATACATTCAAATATATATTATATGCGTAATACTCTGTAGGAAGTGAAAATGATCATTCAAACTACACTCTTATTACAGAAATGATCAAAGGTTTTGAGTTAAGAAAATACACATCCTTTTCAAAGTTACAGTTACCTATATACTTTTCCTGCTAATTAATGTTTACAGAATGGAAACTGATTGGCTTTTCATTAACTTTCTACTGTAACTATTGGAAAGTTATATTTTCCATCTTCCAGGTTTCTGGCATTCAAGAGATCTGAGTGGATCTTCCATGAATGGAAAAGGTAAGCCTGAAGTTCATAAGGTAAGCCTGAAGTTCATAAAATGATTTTAACCATCACTGAATTTTAGATTACAAAGTCTTACTAGATCTCCAGCCTTAAATTACCTGGTTGGTCCATAGCAAGGGTTCCTAATTTTTTTTGTCATCACACCTTTATTAATGAATCTTAAGCTACACACTTGCATAAAAATTCAAAAAAAACAAAACAAAACAAAACAAAATGCATACAAATGAACAAATGAAAATAATAAAAATAAACTTTGGAAAAAACAGATTTACTGCAATATTGTTATTTTGCTACAATACAGTTCTTCACACCTCTCCTGGACTCTGGACTCTGTACTTCCCCAAGTAATAACAAAGTTCGGGAAAATGATTCATAGCTACTCCCATTTATCAAGACCAAGAATCAGGGATAGTAGGAGTTCAGGTTCAAGATTCAGTAGTCCAAGTTTAGGAAAGGATGCTCTGCATTGAAAGAGTGCTTTAGCTGATGAGGATGCAATATGAGCTTTTATGTGCAGGAATCTACATTCCCAGATGACCGATTCCCATGTAGTAGAACTCTCATTTAGGAAATATAGCTCAAATCAATGGTGAAATGCAAAATGGTTTGCTACCTGTTCTGTGGGTGTGGCTTGGTGGGCGTGGCTTGATGGAGGTCATGTGACTGGGTGGGCATGGCCAACTTTTTTTAAAACTTTTTTTAAAAAAAATTTACTACCTATTCGCCTGAACCGGTAGTAAAAAAATGCTTTAAAAAAGTAAAAAAAAAGGTTCCAATGATCGCGCGGCACAGCTGATTGACAATCAGCTACCATTCGGGCGAATGGGTAGTAAAAAAAATGCTTTAAAAAAGTAGAAATGATGGTCGCGCAGCACAGCTGAACCTTTTTTTTTTTACTTTTTTAAAGTATTTTTTTACTACCTATTCGCCTGAACCGGTAGTAAAAAAATGCTTTAAAAATATTTTTTTTAAAAAAAAGTTCCGATGATCACGCGGCACAGCTGTGATCATCAGAACCTTTTTAAAAACTTTCTAAAAGCATTTTTTTTACTACCGGTTCAGGCGAATAGGTAGTAAAAAATGCTTCAAAAAGAAAAAAGAAGTTGGCCATGTCCAGGGTGAAATGTCAAATTTGTTACTACTGGTTCTGTGGGTGTGGCTGGGGGGGGGGGTTAATATGACTGGATGGTCATGGCCAACTATTTTTTTTTAACTTTTCAAAGCACTTTTTCTGCAAATGCAAAAAAAAAAATGCTTTGAAAAGCCTCTGCCAATCAGGAAAACAGCTGGGATCATCAGAGCCTTTTCAAAGAATTTTTGTAGCACCTCTTCCGCTGAAGAAGTTGCCGAAAAAACTGCTTTAAAAGTCTCTCTGACGATCCCAGCTGAGTTGCCTGATCATTTTAAAAAATGCTTTGAAAAGTCTCTCTGACAAGCAGACAACTCAGCTGGGATCGTCAGAGAGACTTTTAAAGCATTTTTTAAACTATCTCTTCCCTGGAAGAGATTGCAGAAAAAAATGCTTTGAAAAGCCTCTGACATCCCAGCTGAGCCGCGCGATCATCAGAGGCTTTTTTTTTTTACTTCTAAAAGCATTTTTCCGGCGGATGAAGTTGTAGAAAAAAATGTTTTTAAAAGTAAAAAAAAAAAAAAAAAGCCTCTGATGATCGTGCGGCTCAGCTGGGCATGGTGTGGGTCCAAACTACCTGCCACCATTGCTACTAAATCAGGTGATCCGGTCCGAGCCAGGAGCATTTCATCCCTGGCCATGCCCACCCAGTCACATGACCTCCCACCAAGCCATGCCCACCAAGTGACACCCACAGAACCGGTAGCAAAAAACTTTGCATTTCACCACTGACTTGCAGTACTGCGTTTTAACCACTGCACTATGAGGGCTCTTATATATTGTATATCCCTATGCAGTCTTCATTAACTGTAAATTATTTAATAATGCCCTATGATGACAATCTCAAAAGACCTACCAGAAATTGGAGCTGCAATTAACTCTGGTCACAAAGCTAAGAAAGAAAGGAAAGGAAAGGAAAGGAACCTCACATCAAATTTATTTATTCCTCACGACTATTTTTTGCTTTAGATTGGAGGCCAACTGAACATCAAGCTCTATAGAAACATTGGGATAACAATTTCCATCCTTCCTTATGATTGGCCTTGCAGTTTGGACTGATGAGAGCAAAGATGCAAAGAGGCTGTCATCTTTGCACTGGAAGAACCAACCTTAAATCCAACATCCTAAAAACGTAGAAATCTATGGTTGGTGTACTGTGCTTATCACAAGCGGCAGACCCTTTTATGTATGAAGGGTTGATGCCTTTTTGATATAAGTGCTGGTAAAAGGTGTTGGTGCTAATTTTAGATCAATGGAAGCAGCTTTGAGAAGTTACTCCAGGTTTGCTATGGAAGTAAATTACAATAGTTATCCCTAGAATAGATCATAAATTAAAATCCTATGATCAAAACAAAGGCTTAGAGAAATACCAAATGCATGGACAATTCTTGGTTTACATAAGCTGAACTTCTACAGGTTGAACATCTGTTTTAATAGGCAGATTTAGTTTTCTTTTTACACAGCATTTCACATAATTAAAAGGGCATATAAACAGAAATAACATCTGGATCACTCAAAACATGATTTTTCTATTCTGAAGAAACGGATCTGTGAAGCCATTGACGTGGTAAGAAATAAGTTTTCCTTTGGTGTTTTTCCCCCCCACTTTTCCACAGCGGTAGCCCCAACAAAGGGGTTCAATAATTGCATCCATCCTCCCCAGAGCAAAAGCAAAAAAGCATCTGGAAACTCCTGGTCAAAGTGAAATGTCATGTTTTCCCCATTCTGTTAAACAGCTTAAGTAAATCCAGTCCTTCACATCTGGATTTAGTATTTATTTAGATCATAATGGACTAAGGGAGGTTATAAATTTCATAAATAAATCTGGCATAGAGGTATGATAATTATGTAAAAGCATGCAGGCATTCACACATTTCCTACTTCCTATATTTTCAAAGTAGTGTTGAAACATTTTCAGGTCTAAAATTAAGATACTGTACACATAGGGGTGAAATGCTCCCGGTTTGGACCAGATCACCCAATCCGGTAGCGATGGCGGCGGGTGATTCGGAGAACCAGTAGCAAAAATCCCTGCGCCCCCCTCCCACCATGCCCAGCTGAGCCGCACGATCATCAGAGGCTTTTTTTTTAACTTTTAAAAGCATTTTTTCTACAACCTCTTCCAACGAAAAAATGCTTTTAAAAGTTAAAAAAAAAGCCTCTTATGATCGCGCGGCTCAGCTGGGCTCGTCAGAGGCGTTTCAAAACATTTTTTTCTGCAACCTCTTGACCGAAGAGGTGGTAAAAAAAATGCTTTGAAAAGTCTCTGACAATCCAGCTGAGTTGCCTGATCATCAGAGAGGCTTTTCAAAGCATTAGAAAAAATGCTTTGAAAAGTTTAAAAAAAAAAAGTTGGCCACACTTTTATTAGAAAGAAAATCTAACACCAAACTTTCAGCTACCACATGAACTAAAGGACTTCCAAATGGGCAAGGAAGGATTAGTATCTTAGTTGTGGAAGAGCTGTCTGCAGTCTGAGGTTACTATTTTAAATTTCAAAACAATTGGCAGTCTTTTTAAAATGAATAAACAGGACATTGAATTTCAATAAACCTCACTTTTCTGGGAGCATCAATTAACTCTGCTAACCCAGTCAATTCCTACATAAGCCATACCTAGAAGCCAATACCTTTGCTAGTAGGTATCCCCCTATGAAGGCCAATCTGCATATGGGTAGTCCTGAACTTAAAACAGTTTGTTTTTTGACTTTTCAAAATTATAAAGGCACTGAAAAAGTAACTTTACACACTTACAACTGTTGCAGCATCCCCATGATCAGGCGATCAAAATTCAGGCACTTGGCAACCGACTCATATTTATCACGGTTGCAGTGTCCCGGGGTCACATTATCATCTTTTGTGACCTTCTGACAAGCATGGGGTAGCCAAATTCATTTAACAAACGTGTTATTAATTTAACAAGTGTAGTGATTCACTTAACAACTGTGGCAAGTAAGGTCATTAAATCGAGCAAAACTCACTCAACAACTGTCTCGCTTAGCAACATAAATTTTGGGCTCAATTGTCATAAGGACTACATGTAGTCTACAGTTCTTAAGTAGAGATGAGGAAGTGATATGCAATTTGTTTTTCAAAACTCAGGCAGTTTTTAGTGGGAAAGCTAGGAGTGGAGTAGAGGTCTTTCTCACACCATCTGCTCCCCTCACTCATTTAAATGAGGATAAAATAATCCATAATATCTATGGAAGAACAGAGGAACTTGAAATCTATTGAAAGGATATCTGTTTCTTGCCAATGCAGGCCTTAAAATCAATAAAAGTCTCTTGGTTGTGGATCATGATAGGGAGCTATTTTGGGCTAATATCGTGATGGCAAACCTATGGCACGTGTGTCACGGGTGGCACACAGACCCCTCTCTGTGGGCATGTGAGCCATTGCCAGATGCTCTTCTGTTTTCTGGCGCATGCATGTACGCCGTCCAGCTGATCTTCACGCATGCCGGAGCTCCGGAAACCCAAAGACCAGCTGGCTGGCTCACACATGTCCACTGGTCAGCTGTCTTCGAGTTTCCAGGGCTCCAGTGTGCTCATTCCAGTTTGGGCACTCGATGCCGAAAAGGTTCACCATCACTGGGCTAGTTAGATACATTTCAAAACTGAGAATGTGTTGACTGGTTTACATAGTCCTTTGAGAAAATTCCTCCTTGGTTCAGGTTTGGATCTTTCACTATAAAGTTTCTACCTACGCAAGGGAACTAATGTCATAGTAATATTAATCAGTATTCAGCTAGAGGGGATAATATGTGCATATCAGGGGTGGGTTCTACTTACCTTTACTACTGGTTTGCAACGGGATCGTGCACACATGCTCTCTTTGCTCGTGCACTCGCTTTGCTTCTGCGCATGCGCAGATCACTGATGATGACATCCAGGGTGATGGGTGGGACCTCCCACATGTTTTACTACCGTTCTTGTGAATCGGTCCGAACCAGGGCAACCCACCACTGGTGCATATGTTACTTTAACAAGTGCAGTGATTCATTTAACAACTTGGACAAGAAAGTTGTAGAGGTTGTAAATGGGCCAAAGCAACAGAACTTTTGTGTCCATAAGTTGAGGACTACCTGTAATCAAGTTAGAAGCAAACCTTTGGTTGTTATTCTTTATCAAAAGCTGGTTGATGCATCCAGCAGTAAGGTTGCTACTATGGAAGAGGCATGGATGGTAGATTTAGCATACGGTTCCCTTGCCTTGGCATATTAAACTGCAGGCATTGCACAGGAAACAACCACATAGAGATTCTGTATGCGGAGGCTATATTTTCAGAAAATCAAGTAGTGGAACTTGGCAATTACATGTATTTTCAACAGCTGACTCAACAATGTTTTATTTTTCTTAGTCTATTTTAGGGTTAACTTTCTTGCTGCGCCTTCAAGATAAAAACATAGTCAAAGACTGTATTTGGCTATCTTTGTACAGTTCACTGCTCTCCTACAATAAACGTCATCTTGTATGTTAGCAGCACATGATCACGGATGCCCCAATCCTTGATGGTCTCCCTCTCATGCCGGTTGTTGCAAAGCTGTCCTTTCCTGCCATTTTTTTTTCAATTAAGACAAAAATTAATTATCTGGAATGGTCGAATTAAGTTGGCCCCAGCCTATTTTCCCATCCCGCCCCTGCAGGAAAATAGTTTAACATGTGACGTGGGGAAAAAATGGAATTCTTAATACAGGCTGTTTTTTGTTATTATTAAATTTCTTGTCTGTTGTTAGATAAAGTGGCTAACCAGGAAAAGTTCCTTTAGTCCCACGGAAGGTCAAACAAGACCAAGTGTTTGCCTTTTAGAGCAAAACTCTGACTGAATAATAATCAAGAGTAGGTTAATTTGTTTTCCATTCTGCTTACTACATTTTTTTATGAAAATTAGGGCAGTAGATCAGATTTAGTTAGAGTACATATGCAAGAAATATATCCATGCTTACTTATTTTTATGCACTGGTCCCCCTATCATTCCATTATTTCTGAATTCCCTCTCAAAATACCCATAATACATAAGTAGTGCCAGTGTTATCTAGTACACCTGAGAGCTGGAGTAAATCAGATAAATGGGAAATAATTACATAAATATATAACTAGCCAATAGAAGAAAGAGAGAAAAGTACCAAAATAAATTTAGATCACGCTCCTTTAGGCGATAGTAGTTTTAGGAAATCCTGGATGAACAATTTCAGTGGTGAAATCCACATTTTTTTACAACCAGTTCTGTGTGCATGGCTTGGTAGGCATGATGTGGCTTGGTGGGTGTGGTGTGGTGGGCATGGCAGGGGAGGATACTGCAAAATCTCCATTGGTATTTGCCGGTTCTCCGAACTGCTCAAAATTTCTGCTACCGGTTTTCCAGAACCTGTCAGAACCTGCTGGATTTTACCCCTGAATAATTTTAATTCTAATTTACTGTTAAAGTCCAGATGCAAGTACAGAAAAGGAACATATGTAAAATATTTTCACTTTAACTGAAGTGCAAGAAATGCTTAGTTCAATACTACAATCCCACATGGGATCTATGCATGTACTCTCCATTTCAATCATAAATAGATTCAGTTCATTGAAAAGGCCATCAGATTTGACCACTGAATATACTGGGTCTGCAATAGACCGAATTTGTCATATCCATTAAAGCATCATCTTTTGGGGATTTTGCTTAGCTATTATTTATTCTTCAGCACTGACTGCAACCAGTGATTTGTTTCAACTACTAAAAATGTTTCCTGCCTTTTTTTTTTTTTTTTTGAGAATAGGTCTCTATCAGAATAAAGATGGACTGCTTGTGAATGAAGACTTGAAATAATGACAGCTCTTCCTCATTTCACACCTTCCTAACTGTTGATATCCAGCCAAATGCATTGCAGGTACAATAAATAATTTGGAAGAGAGGACAAAATGAGTGGGATGAGGATTACAAAGCAGCTGTTGCCACTTTATTTATTTACAACTGTTTGTAATGATGGCAAATTTGTATTCTTCGTTTTAATCAAAAATGCTGCTGATTAGGAAAAAAACCCATTGAATGTATGGGCAGGAAGAAACTTCCTGCAAAAATCTAAACTCTGTTCTATCTTTTTTATTTTATCAAGAACAATTAAATTGTTTCCTAAATGGAGGAAACTCTTTTTACGTCTGGTTAGAAGAAGATGACTTAACTTGGGTGTTATTCTGATTTGTGCAAAATAGTATCCAAGGAGAGCATTGGCAATTACACATAGAGTTTGGGATTCAACTTCTATTTAGTTATTCTCTAGTACCTATGGATATAAAGAATAGAATAGAATAGAATAGAATAGAATAGAATAGAATAGAATAGAATAGAATAGAATAGAATTTTATTGGCCAAGTGTGATTGGACACATAAGGAATTTGCCTTGGTGCATATACTCTCAGTGTACTTAAAAGAAGAGAGCCTAGCATATATTTGAGGATAATTGCTTGAGTTTTCAAAATGGAAACTCAGATTGTGTTATTAACATGTTTTTTTTTCTGACTGGAAAAATTAATAAGATTATATATTTAAAATCTCCCCACTCACTGGCTATTCAACAATAGTTTCAAAGTATGTTCTCAGAAAGCCAGGGTTCCTTGAAAATATATCAAGAGTTTCTCAAAAAGAAACAAGCATACTTGCCAAGTCCTGTTTAAGACTGTTTTTATTTTAACCAAATGCTTTGATTCAGCAGCATCCAAGGAACTCATCACTTTCATCAGATCCAATTTCATGAACCATCTGGATAGGAGTGGAGGTCTGGTTAGTAAAGAGTGGACTCCCTACTTCTTTGCCAGACAACACCCAACCCCACATCTGGCTGAGCATTAGGGTTTAACAAGTGGCTAACCCTGTTGGTCTAGCCATCCCTCAAAACTTGTCTCTTGCTAGGCCTATCCCATATTAAGAAGAAAGATTGGTGGATTCCCCCCCCCCCCCCCTTTAATGTTTGCTGGGAGGAGAAAATAAATCAGGATAGTCCATTAATTCTTTAATTTATCCTGTGTCAAAGCAATAAGGGGCCAGTGTCATTCCTATGACAGAATAAAGGCTCAATTCAAATTATGCCAGAATACTTTGGCTCAAAGTCTGGAAGACTGTACTTTAAGGTGGCCACCTGGCTATGCCCTTTGTTTCTGTGTGTTTTATTCTGGATGGTAATAAATGTTTTCCTCCAAGAGAGCTGCCTGGCAATTACTTTTTTAAAAAAAGAAAAGAATGAGAGAAAATAGAAGCTTTCTTATTTCTTTTATTTCAATGGATGAACCACATAATTTTCCATTTCCCCTTAGAAGAAAAAGCTGGAAAATAAATCAGAAAGATAAACCCATTCATTTTCACAGCAGAGCAATAAAGATGGAAAACTAATTTGCTGAGCATACCAAAGCCTTTGTGGGAAGTTATATTATTGAACATTCCAGTGGACAATTGTTTTGTATGTTTACTGAACTCACTGTTCAGTTTCAATTACACAATAGCAATCCCAACGTTGCTATAATTGAGCATGTTTTGGGCTGGAGCATCTGGCAACCACTGTTACAAATATAGGAAGCCAGTTAGATCCATGTTCCAGGAATATATAAGAAACTTCCAGAATGAGAACATTAGAGTTTACTGGGAACCTGTTCACTGTCTCAGAACTAAGGCATTAACCATAACTATTCAGTATGTTGTGGGATGTGGTGGCTCAGTGGCTAAGACATTGAGCTTGTTGATCAAAAGATTGGCAGTTCAGCAGTTCGAATCCCTAGTGCTGGGGTGAGCTCCCATTACTTGTCCCAGCTTCTGCCAACCTAGCAGTTTGAAAGCACGTAAAAAATGCAAGTAGAAAAATAGGGACCACCTTTGGTGGGAAGGTAACAGTGTTCTGTGTGCCTTGGGCATTTAGTCATGCTGGCCACATGACCACCGAGATGTCTTCAGACAGCGCTGGGTCTTCGGCTTAGAAACAGAGATGAGCACCGCTACCTAGAGCTGGGAACAACTAGCACATACGTGCGAGGAGAACCTTTACCTTTACCTTATTCAGTATATAGATGAGCAAAATAGGATCGTTCGAGCAAAAGTAACCATATGATGAGGCGGGTGACAAACAAATCTAACAAAATAAAAAAATAAAAATAAACAAACATTGTGCTCTTGGCTATCTTTTCCCCAAGTGATATCTTTATAATGGAATGTGATGATAACCTTGGGTGACGAAAGAATGGGATACTATACAGAAACGAGAGAAAGGAGATGCCAATGGATTAATAGCCAGAATATGAAATTTAGGAAGGACCCAACCTAATTAATCAGGTCAGTTAAAAGTGGCTGTGGGAAGTTTCTACCTTCAGACTTGAAAGTTTTTGTTAATGAGCCTTAAATTAGTAGAATTAGCTCATCTAGTTGTGATTCCTGTTTGGTTCCTCTGGGAGGGCTGATAGTCCTCCAGAATTCCCCACCAATCTTGCTGGTTTTGGAATCTGGGAGTTGTAACCATTAGACACTTGGAAGACAATACATCACTGATGTTATTAATTCATCCCATCCTTTTCCATCCAATTTCATCTTCCCAGCTAACGGTATCCTGAGGGGGAAAAAGTATCTTATGGAAAATAAATATATTTTCTTTGAGAATTGATCATGAAGATACAATTTGTTTGACAAATTCCAGTTAGAAGCTTTTCCCATTTTTTTTTTACATTACTGCTTCTTCTTCTTTGGATGTTATCATAATTAAGAATAGTAAGGAAAAAGGATTTATTGGCACCAATGTCCTGTCATAAAACACCCTTATTTATTTCTGGCTATTACATATATATTCTCTTCTGAATGTGCAGCAAATTCCAAAACTTACAAATTGTTCAAATTCTGTCATAATGTATATGTGGTTCCAAGCAGTTGTTGTTGTTTTTTTCTAAATCAAATATTGTGAAATCAGAAATTCTATTTTTTCTAGCTGTTTTAACAATTCAATTGTTGTTGCTCCTAATTATTGAGAAATTTTAGGGAAACATTTTCCAGTTTATTTTATAATCTATGTATGTCATTAATTAAGCCCCATATTTGCAATATTTTCTAATTCTGATTGAGCTACACTGCTCTCACTTGATATTGCTGCGTCTATTTCTTCAACTACTACAATGTTCTAGAAGTTGGTTCCTCTGAAATCCAAAGTTGCATAAAATAATTACATAGTCATTCTGGAAGAACTTTGTCAACATTATGGTCATACGAATACTTTAGAGAATCAAACCCGTTCTTTAAATTCCATTGTGCAATTTTTGCTACATAATCATATCTTGTTTTATAATCTGTCTGGACAATTTTGCCACATCTGCTTATTAGCAACAGTCTTTGTTTTTCTCTTTGCCTAATGTACATTTGCTGTTGTTTCCTGTTTCTTGAATTTTTGTTTTCATGGCATTTCTTGCTATAATTTGTTCTTGGTCTACATTTAGTAATCCTTCCATTTCCTTCTTGATGGTCCAGTCTGAAGCCACTGCCAAGTTTTGTTATTGTAGAACGCACCTTCTGTTTTTTCATGTATTGATGGTGTAGAGTTTATCTATCCAATGTTTTGGGGTTTTTTTGCTGTCCAATTTTGTATGCTGTCTGTGATTCAAACTGTGTTCCCTGCAAACATTTCTAAGCATCCCCCTGCTTGCTTTTATGTTATTAAGACCTCTATTTTCATCACTGTCTGGTATATTCCAGCAAACTACAACCGTTCCATTTTCTTTGGCTGTTGCAAATGATCTATGCCTCTTTAGAGGTGTGATACATGATGTGTTGCAATATATTTGGGAGTTTTGAAATCTAAAGCATATAGTTTAGATTGTATCTAGCCAAAAATATCTGTTGTATATAATGTTCAAGGACCCAGCTATGCATTAATGGATTTAATTTTATAAGTGTTATTCATACTAGATTTTAAAATATTTCTCAATTGTTTTATATATTTGGAGCTGGTTTTCTTTGTCAATTCAGCATGCAAAAGATTACTCTGCTCTACGGTCAATGCTTTGATTTTAGCATCATTCCATCACTTGATTCAATTCCATCTGAATCTAAATTTTTGTCCTTTTTAATTTCAGTGTTGTATACATATCTAATAAAAATTCTATTTTGATTTCATTAAAATTTCAATTTATTTAACAGTGATTGTATTTCTCTATATGATTTTATACATAATTTCAAATCATCCATTGAGAGCATTATGTATTATCTCTGGGTCTACAATTTTTCAAGATATGCATATTTTTTTCTTTTGTGTTTTTTTTTAATTATAAACTGCCTTTGTTTTTTGCATTTTCTTTCAGTTTCTCCCCCTCCTGACTTTAAATGTATTTTTGAACCACTTTTCTGTTAAATTTGAACACCAGGCTACATAAATCCTGTACTACATAAAATATTTGAATGTTGGACGGGCAGCTGAGTACATTATTTTTCTCTGGGTACAATAGGTCCCCTATGGTGTTTTCAACATTTCAAGGTTGGCAATGTTACTTAAACATCTGGGTCAGTTTTAAACTGTTCCATATGGTTTGTTCCATGAAAACTGGTAATATGAAAGTGTCCTTATTCTTAACGAGACAATCTGCTCATTCTGCCAAGTTAATGTAGTATGTCTGAATTAATTTTTGTATGTTGTAGAAAATTATTTCTTGACCTTGGCAACTTTAAGATGTGTGGATTTCAATGCTGGCAGAGAATTCTGGGAGTTGAAGTCCAGACATCTTAATGTTACCAGGGTTGAGAAACATTGCTACAGAGTCCATCAGTTACCCTTTGTTGTTATAAGGTTCCCTTATATAATTATAGTGGCATGTTTATAAATAAAAAAATGGTTATATTTGGATGTCTCTCTTGTTCTTCAAAATCTTTCCAGAAGTATCCATTCACAGAAGCTTTCAAAAATGACTCAGTGCAGCCAAACATGGCCCTAATTTATGCTCCATTGGTCAATGCCAAATATTAACTCTGAAACTTATGTCATGATTATGAACCTTAAAACAGGTAAAAAAAATGAGTGGCTTGTTACCCACAGACTGAATTTTTCTCACATCTAAATAAATGCAGACTGCCCAAAAATAAATAGCATTTCTAAGTATTACATTTGGCCCATGATTCTAGTTTTAGCAGTGAGCTAATAATCTTTCAAAATGTACTTGGTCTAATAAAGAAAAATAGGTGCAAAGGATTTACAGTCTACTTCTTCTCTATTTAAACACTTTATTTGACCTTCTATGCATATGATATTGGTGCTTTCCCTATATTCCCTTAAACAGTTTTTCTCCAGCAAACATATTTTAATATCTAGAGATTTGAAATTTGCCTTTATTAATTTTAGGAAGGAATGTTTTATTAAATTCTTTCCCACCTAGTGATTAAATAGTTACACCTGGTGTTTCAGGAATAGTGCAAGTTTCTTAAGTTTTCTGTTTCAGGGCAATCCAAAGCATCTTCCCTTCTGTTTTTCAACTGATGTGCTAAAAGGAGAAATTATATGTAAAAGGCGCAAAAATACTCTCGCTGGACAGTCTAGGAAAGGGGTTTAGCCTGACTTGTATTGATCATGGATCATGATCAATACAAGTCAATTGATCAATTGATCATGGATCTTTGTTTTTCCTAAGGCAGGGGTCACCAACCCCGGCCCATGACCTGGTACCAGACCATGGTCCATTGGGAACTGGGCTGTGCAAGTGATGGGGAAGCATGTAAGCACACGAAGCTCCATTGTCCAAGTAGTGAGTGCATGTGTGAAAACATTCCCTCTCTCCCCCACTGCCGCTGCTGATACACAGGGCCGGAAAGGTTGGGAGATGGCTGTCCTAAGGAACTCTTTTGAAGAAGGATCCTGCTAGGAAGTACTTCTCTTTTGGTTTGTAAGAACAGTGCATTTCAATGTTTGCTGAAGCCTTTCTTCCACACTTTCTTCCAATTTCCATGTTCCAAATCTTTCAAGGAAAATGGTACCTTGATGGTTTTATAACTACCACCACCATTCTCCCCAAGACATACACATACTTTTTTCAGTGGTAAGATCTGCTAAAAAGAAGATGGCCATGGATGATCTTCCACCTCTTTTAAGGCAAAACAAATCTTGACAAAGATTTAAAGAGAAGTTATATAGAAGGCCGTGACCTATTACTGGGTTTCGAATAATGGTTTTAAGTTACAGATTGGGATTGAACGTTAAGAGACGCTTCCTAAGGGTAAAATAATGATCCTGTTGTTAAGGGCAATTGGGAACTTCCCTTTACTGGATTTGTTCAGGCGGAAGTTAGACTACCATCCATTATAAATGCTTTAATTTGGATTTCTGCACTGAGCAGGGGATTAGATTAAATGGCCCCTTCCAACTTTAAAATTCTAAATATTCTATTCCCTTTTTTTATCAACTCATAAAAATATTTAGACTATCTTGTCTAAAGTTCCCCCTCCCCAAATTCTGATGCCAATATAGACCACATTTTCAATTGCTAAGAACGTTTGCATCAATTTAGGAACGGAAGACAAGGGACCCCTCATTTTCTCTTTTACAATTTGTTTGAATAGCATTAATGATCATTCCTTGTAAAATACACACACACCTCTTATCTTCAACTTGACTCAACCTTACACGGGTCATTAGGGATGGATTCTGATTCTTTTCATCTATAATAATCATGTTGGATAACCTGAAATATATAGTTGTCTTTAACAGATATATATATCTGTCTTTGAAAGGTCGATTAGATTTCTCTGGATGAAGATCTACACAGGGTTGCAGGTTATTCTGAGCATCTCCATTTTCTAACAATATATTGTCTCCAAGTTATCAATCATATGAAATTACATAGGGCTACACATATCCAATCTTATCTGAGATATGTATTCTTATTTGCTTTCAAGCTACTGTTGAGTTTTGAGAGTTGGACCAGGTGCCACACTCCCCAACTGCACTAATTTATTAAAAATGTTAACATAATTCATTTAATAATTTCCACTTACAATACAATAAGAATTTCAAGTCTGAGGGGCTGAAGCGGAGGAAATCTGAAAACACAATTGTCAGCATTCCAGAAAACCCCAACTTCAGTAAAAACTCCAAAGCAAGCATTTTCTCAAAGTTCCATTTATTGAAGTAGGTATACTGGCACATCTGGGAAAACCCTAATCTGAGAGTTCCAGGTTTGCTCTCAGTAAATCAAAACCTCCCAAACCATCCCCTCACTCATCAGTCCATCGCATGCTCCAATCAGCATCCATCCTATCTTGAGACATCACTCCAACCACTCCTTCTCCAGATGCAAGATTGTCCTAACCTTGACCGAAAGGAAGAATGCTATTTTGTCTAAATACATTCTCTCTACTAAATCCCCCCTCCTACTTTCTCACATGAGAAGGTGACAGCGTGGAAGCTTCCGGGGCTAATATGACTTCCAAAGCTGACAACAATTCTATAATTGTACTATACTGTGTTAAACTAGTTAACAAAAAAAGTAGACCTAAATAAAATAATATTTTGAACACTAGTTCAAAGTTAAGAATTAAAAGAATAATTAAAAAGAAAAAAGTATAAAAATTATGGTGTAAATGAAACTCCAAAAACTGGCCAGTTTCCTCCAATTTTTTTCCTTTATACCTTGTTATGTCCTTATAAGGACACCCGCCTGGGATTGGCTGAAGATCCTTCGGCGGGAGATTAGCTCAAGCAGTTCAGTTCTCGTTAATAAACGTTGTTACTTGAACTCCGCTGGTCACTTCTTCTTTCCTGCGCCGATCTAACACTGGCGACGAAGGACTAGAGAAGAACCTCCGCGTGGCACGATCGCCATAACGAGCTGAAGTCACTCGACGCGGTCTGAGAGATGGCAACGCCGCAAGCGCCGTTCGCCTCGCTGGCTCCTTTCAACCCCAGCCGGGAGAAATGGAGCTCCTATATGATACGTTTCCGCCAATTCCTCCGGGGAAATGGCTACACCAATCTAGACGACGAGAGGAAGAGGGCTCTCTTCCTCGTTCACTGCGGCACCGACGTTTTGGAGCTCGCCGTCAACCTCGTCGCACCCAGAGATATTGAGGTCATGTCCTGGGTAGATCTCCAGACTGCCCTGCAAGACCACTATGCACCAACGGGCACCCCCATATCGAATCGGTTCACCTTCCGCCAGCGTAACCAGAAGGAAGGCGAATCCCTCAAAGACTTTGTGGCAGCATTGCGTCAAATCGCAGCAAACTGTGAGTTTGAGAACGTTGACAATGCCTTACGCGACGGGATCGTCTTCGGGATGAGAGATGCAAACCTCCAAAAGAAGTTCCTGAGCAGAAAAAGACTGTCCCTGAAGGACATTCTTGAGGAGGCTACGGCTGCTGAAACATCCGAGACCGCCGCCGCTGCCATGCTCCAGTCCCGAGGGATCCATAAGATCCGCAAACCGTCATCGGAATCGTCCGATGACTCTGCCACACAAACCGACTCAGAGGGGGAGTCGACCGTTTTGAAAGTTTCCCGCCCATCTAGGCGGGAAATTCAAAAAGATGGCCGCCGCGCCGCTCAGTGCGGCAGTTGCAAGGGACACCATCCCCGCCAATCCTGCCACTGGCGTGATGCAACCTGCAGACGCTGCCTTAAGAAGGGGCACATCGCTGAGGCATGCAGAGCCTCTGATCCGGTTCCAGAATCAATCAAGCCCCGTAATCCGGAAAATCGCCGCGACTCCCAGAGGTCATCCAAACGGCCCTCACTCCAGCATAACCGCGACGACCGCAACGGTTCTCATGGCGGTGCTGTGAACCAGACAACGATCGCCTTCACCAGCAACAACAGTGCCACGAAATTCCACGTGACACTGTTGGCAGAAGGCTTGCCGTGCACGATGGAAGTCGATTCTGGCTCCGTCTATTCTATCATCGACTGGCACCAGGTAAAGAGGCTGAAGCCGGCACTCACCAAGCGCCAACTTGAACCCCTTCACTCCAAGCTGGTGGATTTCGGCGGCAATCCCATTGGCGTCATCGGAAGAACCAACCTCCAGATCGCCTTCAAGCAGTTCCAAGGCCAGCTCCCCATAACCGTCGTGGAGCATAGCCGCCCGACCCTGCTGGGCATGGAGTGGTTCCAGCCGTTGGGGCTTTCTATTGAAGGCATCCACCAGATTAGTTCAGGCGAACTCGACTCACTCATCGGAGAGTTCCAAGAAGTCTTCGATGGTAAGTTAGGGACCTTTTCAGGGAAACCCATCTCTTTTAATCTGGACAAGGGGGTAACCCCAATTCGGCTCAAGCCCCGCCGGGTTCCATTTGCCTTGCGGGCTAAGGTAGACGCTCAGCTGGATAAACTGATTGCCCAAGGCATACTGGAACCCATCGATCATGCTTCATGGGAAACTCCCATTGTGACCCCCATGAAGCAGGATGGATCTGTGCGCATCTGCGCCGACTACAAAGTGACCATCAACAAGGCGTTGCTGCAGAGCGCATACCCTGTGCCGGTAGTGCAACATTTGCTGCACTCACTCGGCAAGGGCAAAATTTTTGCGAAACTGGACCTGGCCCAGGCTTACCAGCAATTGCCAGTTGATCAGGAAACGGCGGAGGCACAGACTATTGTCACCCATAGAGGCGCGTTTAAGTGCAACCATCTCCAGTTTGGAGTCAGTGCAGCCCCAGGCATTTTCCAATCCATGATGGAACGCCTTCTCCAAGGCGTTCCTGGGTGGTGCCTTACTTCGATGATGTACTGATCTCTGGGGACTCTAAGGCTCAACTCCTGGACCGACTGAGACTTGTTCTCCAGCGGTTCAGGGAGAAGGGCTTGAGGGTCCGGAGGGACAAGTGCATCATTGGGGTACAGGAAGTCGAGTTCCTGGGCTATCTCATAGATAGTTCTGGCATCCACCCCACCAAATCAAAAGTTAAAGCTATCCATGAAGCTCCCAGCCCCAAAAACAAATAGGAGCTTCAGGCTTTCCTTGGATTGCTTAACTTCTACGCTATTTTCCTCCAACAGAAAGCCACTATTGCTGAGCCGCTCCATCGCTTACTGGCAAAGGCGGCTTCCTGGAGGTGGGGACACGAGGAAGAGTCTGCATTCAGAGCCGTTAAGCAACTTCTGACCTCTGACAGTGTGCTCATTCAATACAATGAGACGCTGCCCATCAGACTAACCTGTGATGCTTCCCCCTACGGAGTCGGCGCTGTGCTCAGTCACGAACTGCCTACCGGCTGTGAAGCCCCCATAGCCTATTTCTCAAAGACTATGTCCAGTGCTGAGCACAACTACAGCCAACTGGACACAGAGGCGTTGGCTATTGTTGCAGGGGTGAAGCGTTTCCACGAATATCTTTATGGACGGCGCTTCACCATTGTCACCGATCACAAGCCTCTCCTGGGCCTCCTCGCAGGCGACAAGCAGACCCCAGCCTTCATGTCCCCCCGGATGATGCGTTGGGCTATCTTCCTCGCCGGCTACTCCTACAGCCTCGTCCACCAGCCTGGTAAAGCCATCGCGAACGTCGACGCGCTGAGCAGGTGCCCATCCGCCGACTCCGTGGAAGACCCGGCCCCCACGCTCGAGCTGCTGCATATTGACAATGACAGCAACTGTCCAGTGACATCTGCCGACGTGGCGACGCACACGCGGGCTGACCCCATCCTTCGGCAAGTCCGCTCCTGGGTCCTCAGAGGCTGGCCTGCTCGAATTGACAGCGACGACTTCAGCCCATTCAGCCGCAAGCAAGGGGAGCTGTCCACCATGCGCGGCTGTTTACTATGGGGAGATCGGGTGCTGATTCCCAGCACGCTTCAACGAAGGACTCTTGCAGCGCTGCATAAAGGACACCCGGGCATTGTCCGGATGAAATCCCTGGCACGGAGCTACGTCTGGTGGCCAACACTGGACAAAGACATCGAACATTGGGTCGCCAGGTGTAGCCCGTGCCAAGAAGTCAGAGCTGCTCCGCCTCAGTCTGACCCGACGCCTTGGGAAACTCCGAGCTCCCCCTGGTCGCGCATTCACATAGACTTTGCTGGACCCATCCAGGGGCACCACCTCCTCATCGTGGTTGATGCCTACTCTAAATGGCTGGAAGTCGTCCCCATGGCATCCACCACAACGGAAGCCACGATCCGAGCACTCCGGCGTCTTTTTGCGACCCATGGGCTTCCAGACGTCTTGGTCTCCGACAACGGGCCCCAACTTACATCCGTGCCCATGGAAGCTTTCCTGGCAAGGTTGGGCATCCGCCATGCCCTCTCTGCCCCTTACAGACCGGCCGGAAATGGACAGGCTGAACGGATGGTGAGACTCACAAAGGAGTCGCTCGCCAAGATGGGCCCGGGGGATTGGCAGGAGCGCATTGACACTTTTTTGCTCACCCAGCACATCACGCCTCACTCTGCCACCTGAAAATGCCCTGCCGAACTGTTAATGGGCAGGCGACTCCGGTCACCCCTGGACAGACTGCACCCGCAATACACCTCTGAGGTGCCCGCATCTGCCAGTCGCCAACTTCTCCAGTTTTCCGTCGGCGATGCCGTTTTCACTCTCAATTTCCACGGCTCGCCTAAATGGCTTAAAGCTACAGTACACAGCACAACCGGTCCCAAATCCTACCGCGTTGAGCTGGAAGATGGACAGGTCGTGAGACGTCATCTCGACCAGCTCCGCAAAAGGTGGAGGGAAGTGAGCGAAAACCACCCCGACGAGGTAGGCCTAAACCACCCCGACGAGGTAGGCCTAAACCACCCCGACGAAGTAGGCCTAAACCACCCCGGCGCGGTAGGCCTAAACCACCCCTACGAGGTAGGCCTAAACCACCCTGACAGGGCAGGCCTAAACCACCCTGGCGTGGTAGGACTAAACCACCCAGACGAGGGAGGATGGCGACATGCGGGAAGAGCAGACACCCCAGCACCTAGCCTAACGCAAACTCCGGAAAGGCGAGTAGACCGGGGACAAGCCAAGCCAGGAACCCCGAAGCAACGCGGGGTAAATGGCAGCCAACACCCCGAGACCCAAGACCTCCAGGCAAGCAACGAAGGCCAAGTAGACCGGGGACAACCCAGCAGGGGAATCCAACATCAACCCTGCGAAGTAGGCAACCGACAGTCCAGGGACGGGGACCTCCAGCCAATGCTACAGGAGGCCCCACAACAACCAGCCGACCGTGCAGAAGACCAACCCTGCGAGGAAGGCCACCACCACCCCTGCAGGGTAGGCCAACACCAACCCGACATGGCAGAGCATCCCAGCGTCCAGAGGGAGCGGCAACCACCACCGCCAGACCAACCGCGCAGAGAGGGCCTACGCCACCCCGGCAAGGTAGGCCTACACCCCCCCGACAGAGCCGACCTGTCACCAACCTTGTCCGCCTGCCGCCCTGGGAGTAAGCCGGACTCAACCGGAGAACCCGGGGGCCTAACCCAACCACCACCGCCGAACTCGCACCCAAGCCCAGACCGGCGCGACCCTATCCCGGAGGGAACCCGAGGGACACCCAGGGACCTACCGTGGCTCAGGAGTTCCGGACCGGCCGAAAGCAGGGATCCACACCGGCGGCACCAAGATCCGTGCAGGAATGAGGCAGACCAGCATCGCCCGCAGGCGGAGGTCCTCGACCCGGCCGGAGGTTCGGGACCAGTGCCCGCGTCCTCGACGGCCAGATCCACCCCGGCACCGGGAAGAAATCCCCGGACCGAGGAAGCACCCTCCGGCATGGAAGGCAACCTCTCTAAGAATGGACTGCGCAGGTCAGCGCGTTCACGTCGACGTCCTGTATATTTAAGTGACTATTTCCCTTGAGTGACTGACTAAGAACTAGGGGGGAGGAGTGTTATGTCCTTATAAGGACACCCGCCTGGGATTGGCTGAAGATCCTTCGGCGGGAGATTTGAATCCCTGTCAGGGGGCGGTGCGTCTGCCGGAGCAAATATAAGGAGAGCTCCGGCAGCGCTTAAGCAGTTCAGTTCTCGTTAATAAACGTTGTTACTTGAACTCCGCTGGTCACTTCTTCTTTCCTGCGCCGATCTAACACACCTTATCACAACAAATGCCTAATTCAACTGCTATGCTTCTGAGCCTGGGGGGTTACATGAGCGAAATGCCCTGACTCCTGGCTAAATTGTTGCTTTTACATGTAGTTCAAATCAGACATTTTAATGTTTTTTACTATTTTGCTATTTCTAATTTACTATTTCAATGTTTAAAAGGCCGTAATTGCCCACCTGTGTTCTATGCACTCAGTTAATATAACGTGATGGAAAAAAATTAAATGTGGAGACAGAGTAAACTTAAGAACATTTATCTTATCCCAGACACTCAAATGAATTCTAGATTATCTCTTGGCCTAGATCCTATTTCCTTTTCTGCAAAGAGGGAATCAGTTCAATTGACCATCTCAAAAGAGTTTCTGGAAATTTTTAGAGCAAGATGAATAAAAGATTCAAACTCCAATAAAGCCCCATCCTTATATTTTTGTATTTTAGTAGCCTTACTTAATGGCATCATGCCTGATTTATCCCACTTTATGTAGAGCACCAAGAGATTATTCCAAACTCAAGCAGTAATGAAATGAAATTAGGGATAAAGGCTTCTACTTATCTATAAAACATGATATCGTTGACATACAGTTTTTATGGTATCGTCTCCATCTCCTAATTGCATTAATGTTCCAAAACTTCTAATTATATACATCCAAGTTACTAAAGCCAAATTATAAGGAGAAAAAGAGGAACTCCTTAGAATATACTTTGAGAGAAGCGTAACCAAGGAAAGGGTGTAACAATAATAAACAGCCATAACTTAAGTTGAATAAATCATACTAATCCAAAATATAAAATTAGGGGGAAACTTAAAGAAAGTCAAAACCCACTTCAAAACCTCCCAAGAAAGTATATCAAAGGCTTTCTAAGCATCCAAAGAAATTATAGCTGCTGGGCATCATCTATTTTGAGTTAAAACAAGAACATCAATGAAAAATCTAATATTATCAAAAGCTTGATCATAAATCCAGCCTGAGTAGTTATACAATAGTTGAAAGAACACCCTGTAATCTATAAAACAGAGTAAAATCCTAACCTTTGCTTTTATCAAAGAAGTAGGTTTTGAATTAGAACATGTATACTTTCCTACCTTAAGAATAACTGATACCCATTTAAAACTAAAAAACAGGGATTTCTTTTAAAAAGTTTCACCATCACTTCCTAGTCATAAAAAAATGAAACAATAATCCAATCTATTTTATATATCAAAGTTATCAGGGCCAAGTTCATGGATTTAGTTGTAGTGACAATTTTTTAAAGATGATACTTGCAGGACCACCTTCTACTGGCCTCCCACCTCCCTGTGCGCCCTCATAAAGCTGCCCTCCTCCGGGTGCCGTTGGCCAGACAATGTCGGCTGGCGACCCCCAGGATGAGGGCGTTCTCTGTGGCCGCACCGACCCTCTGGAATGGATTACCCACCAAGCTCCGGATGGCTCCCGATCTCCACGCCTTCTGTGCTGGCCTGAAGACATGGCTTTTTCATCAAATTCCCTGACCAATTATAGGTTTTAACCTGGGAATTTTAAATTGCACTGTATTTTAGAATTTTTACTGTTGTTATTGTTTTTATCATGTGAGCCGCCCCAAGTCCCACGGGAGAAGGGCGGCATATAAATTTTAATAATAAAATAAATAAAATAAATAATAAAGCAAAAGAAGTAAACTAAATCATCTAATCCCGTGATACGGTAAAAGTTAGTTAGTTATTGGTAGTTAGGTTACTTTATTGATTAGCCCATTGGCAGTATCGAAGTGCAGAGTTTCAAAGACAAATAATTACTAAAATCCTATAAAAACAATTTAAAATGGAATTGGAATAAAATACAATTAAAATGAAATTGAAATAAAATACAATTTAAGATGAAATTGGAATAAATATACAATTTAAAATGAGATTGGAATAAAATACAATAATTTAATATATGGCTAAATAAAAAATAGTAAAATCATATTTCAGTGTCACATGTACAATCTACCCCAATCAGGCCCACATATACTGATCTCAACCAAACCATTTGTTGAAGTACTGTGCTGTATTAAATGTTGTTTTCAAATTCTGGCCGTACATAAGGTTGTTTTGATATGGGGCTCTGATAAGTGTGGCAAATTCACTTTTTAGAGGAGAGATGAAAAAATATCTCTCATCCTTAATAGACTTTCTAAAGTTGTAATTAATTAATCTGGAATATGTTAACATTTTCCTATTGTATCCTGAATAATTACTCAGTATTAGATTGCTTAAGTTAAGTTTAAAAACCAATAATTTACCAGTCTTCTCCCAAAAGGTTTGCATGTGGTATAAACACTTGGGCTGCAATTATATTCCACAACACAGAAAAATTTTCTGTTCAGTAAAAAATTATAACTGTAGCTTTGGATCCATATTGGACATACATTTATTTCATGATGTTGGTTTTAACCTTATATTTAGGGTAACAAAAATATATTGTACATTAATTTATTCACTTTTTCCCTACAATATATAATATAAGGAACCTATCAGCAGATTAGTTCATTTTACTAAAAATGAATGGCCCAGATGAAGACAAACAACATTCTGGTGCGGGAAATTACTAAATATATCTTTTAAAATCTAGATTAAGAAATACTGCCTGCTTGTTTTTAATTGTTTTTGTGCATCAAAACAAGTTAGTACAGAACAAGTTATTACAAGTGTAAATGCCTATAGAAAAATGAAGTGCTTATTTAAAACACTTATTTAAGTTCAAATAAGATGGAGAATGAAAAAGAGGGACAATGAAGACAAAAAAAAATCACATAAAGTGGTATGATAAAGGGGAAAATACATTCAAAAAAGGGAAAATAAAAGCATATGACTCCAAGAGAGATAGAAAGAACTATGAGCAAAACAAATTAATAAATGTTACATGCTAACCTTTGAAAAAAATACAGGCAATCCTTAATTTGCAACCTTAATTTGGATCAAAAAATTCATCATTAAATAGTATAGTTGTTAAGCAAGACATTATGTGATCATGATTTGAAACTTTCCCTGCCGGCTTCGCTTGTCAAAAAAATAGTTACAGAAAAAAGCTGCAAGGCTTAATCAAAGTTTTAACCTGATTTGAGGATTGGACCATCCATATGCAATGCGAATTTAGTTAAACCAAGCATCCTGTTGCTGCTTTAAGACACTTATGCAATAAATCCCTATGCAACACTGCAAACACATAATGCTTTTCTTACTGGGATTAAAAAAAAAGTGTAATTATACAAATCAATTCTGCAACAAAAATAAAAGAAAAAAATTACAGTATTTTGGCCATTTAGGCCTGAAATACCACTAGATTTGGGGCATATTTTGTTCCGTTTTTCAAAAAAGATTTAAATGTTTAATCTAGTTTTGGGACCTACTAATCACTTCCTAAAAGAGACACAAGTGCTTTGTACTTGCTTATTACTTAATTCTGGTTTCTATGATAGTTCTCAAAAGCTTGTGGTCTAATGGGGTCTTTGCAAATGAGAAATAGGGGAACTTAATGTACAGCAACTATGAGGTGAAACTTTCTATGGTATGTCAGCTAAGTCATTGGTTAAAGTCTCAGGAGTTAGTAAACTGACAACTCTGGAATTGTGAGATAATCTTAAAGGAAGGTTACTAATACACAGGGAATAGAATGAAAGCAGGAGACTGGCCTTTATATGACTAATGCTCAGCTTAGCTATTAAAACATTCAGTAGCAATGTTTCTAATATGCTTCAAGAGCTGCTTGCTTACCAAGAACTTCCAGATGAGTTCATAAATAACACATACCACCCACAACATACAAATGGCTCTTTGTTGCAGCTTGCTTTGAAATATCAGTCCAAGGACATCAGCATTCCTACAACTTGTTGTGTACAAATGAGCAAGATTAAAAACAAAGGATTTGGAGCCAAACAGAAACCCACTCAAATCAACAGAGAAAGAAAAGCTGGGAGGCTTAACACTGATTCTGTGCTAGGCATAAACCGTGGCATGAATAGAGTGACCAGTTCTAATCTCCACATGTCCATTTTGACTGAGGGTCAAGGAGCTGCAGTTAGATTCATGGCGGTACCGGGTTGAGGAGCGCTAACCTAAACCTGTGGTTCTCAAATATATTTATTTATTAAAATAATTTTAAACTCCGTCCATTTAAATGTAATTTCTCTGGGCAGAAGGTTAAGAGTTCAATCTAGGTAGCAATAGACATTTCCCTCCTAGGGTACCAAGAAAAAATATCTGCTGTGAACTCCACCTTGCTGTCAGGAAGGGCATCTGGCCAGTAAACACTCAGCTCCATCCAATTGCCCCAACTCTACCCCAAATAAAGACTACAGGGTTGTAAAAAAGGAGATTTTAGGCAAGCAAAATCAATGGGGAAGTCATATTCATTTAATAACTATACTATTAACACCTATAAAAAAAACCTGAGTCCTTTCATACCAGACTATTAAACTTTATAAGAAGAGTATCTGTTTGCAAGCAATTATTATATAGTATTTATTATTTTTGTTAAATTTTAAGACCTACCTAATAAGCCACTATATAAGCCACTCTATTTCTATACACTATGTGTGGAAACATCTTTGTATATTCTGTAGCAGATGAAACAACTGCTTATAGTGAAACAAGGCATTTCCAGTCAGGCCTTCCTAGATATTCAGCTATATCTCATCTTTCAACCAGAAGTACTTTCAACCAGAATTCTGAGGCCATATTTAGCTTTTCTCATAAATCTACCATATGGAATCTATTTTAGCAATGGCTATATTCTGCTTGAATATATGCAACTTTTTTCCCCTTTCAATTATGGCATTTTCTTTGCATAGTAAATGTTGGGAGATGCAAAAGCTTTTCTATTTCTGGGTACTTCTTTGATAAGTTTTTCATCTTACACAGGGAGAGTGGTGAGCAGATGTAGCTATCAAAGACATGCTAAAAGCCCAAGTCTATGTGCATCTTTTCAAAACTTAAGTTATAACAGGTTTAATAGTCTTCATCCAGGTTAATTAAACAGAGAGAGCCTAGAATTAGAAATCACTAGAAATTAAATTTGAAAAGTACAAATTCAGTGCATCAAGAAAAAGGCAAAACTCCACATCACTTACAACTCTCGCAGTTCAGCCACTCAGGACCAAGTTTTGTCTGTAGAGCAATGATTCAATCCCTTTTATTGCATTCAAAACGTATCAGAGTTTATCATTAGGGGAAGATTCCACAGGGATACATTCAGAGGTGGGCTGCTGGGGGTTCACAGGGATTTGGGAGAACCTCTAGCTAAGATTCTGTGCAGTTCGTAGAACCACCAAATTCCACTCCTGTCTGGCCCCACCCACCTCACCCCTCTCCTGGGCAGAGAACCCTTTGCTAAAAATTTTGAAGCCCACCCCTGGATCCATTTTATCAATTCAAATGTTTGAAGGGCTCTGACTGGGAAACTGAGAAGGCGAACACTTATTTTCTACTGTCCTAGAAAACAGGACCACAAAATATGTCTTTAAGGTATTGGAGGTCAGTTTACAGCCTGAATTTCAAGTAAAAAGTCTTCACAATAAGAGGAGTTTACTAACTGATCCCTTATTGACCAATGTGACATCCAATGTGAGTTGTCTTTCTCAAGAGGTACAGTCAGTCTCCCTACAACTCTTTTGCATGCTATTGAGTCCTCTTCCTCTTCTCATACTTCTTTAATAGCATTGAGAATGAATCCCATCTTTTAAGAGTTTGAATTATTTTGCTTGTTCGCTGATGGGAAAGAATTTTTCTAGTAGCTGTTCCGAGCTAAAGCACTCTAAATTCCATATCTGTTTTCTGGATTTTTTCTTCTTACCAGATACCAGTTTTAAATGATCAGCCAGAAGAACCATTAGAAATAATTTTGTAAGGAATACAGTGTCAAGGATCATTTTCCAATGCAGCTGATTTGTTCAGTCTTGACATTTCTTAAAGCCTCAGTTCTTAAAGGCTGCTTTACTACTAATAATGCAAATAAAATCATTTTTGGTGCCTAGGAAATCCTAGTTTCAAAATAGGGTTAATAACATTTTTTATGGCTCTGTCCCGTACTTTTAGCATCTTCACATGCACAACTTGTCTTCATTGTATAATTTTCCATGCACTTGAGATTTATCTTTTAATAGCATAACAATGTAATGTAATGTAATGTAATGTAATGTAATGTAATGTAATGTAATGTAATGTAATAATACAATACAATACAATACAATACAATACAATACAATACAATACAATACAATACAACACAACATTAATATTTAATCCAAGTTACATGCAAGATTCCAAAATTCCTCTATTTTCAATATCAATATGTTACAATGGAAAATGTAGCCATAGCTAGAGCAATGGGGTTTAACTGGGCTTTAAGTGGTGTCTTCTAATAGCCCATGTAATCATAGAATCAGTTTCACATAAAACTGCTATAGATAGTGTGTTAGATAATTTAAAATTCTCAGAAATATAAAGGGGAGGAAAGAAAGCAGTGAGGCTCAGAAGAATGAGCCTTATGAGCAGATCCTACAAGTTGTCTTTATTTAGCAGCTGCCTTGTTTAGTGATTGTTCACAGTTATGACAGTGCTGAAAAAGTCAGCTGTGACCAATCTTCTCATTTATGACTTTCACAGGTCTGTAAAGCAAAAGAAAGCGGAAGTGAGATCCTATGCACAGTCACAATTTCACTTAGCAACCACTTTGCTTAATAATCAAGTTGCCGTCTTATTTGTGTTAGCTAAATGAGGACCACCTGAAATTGCTCTTCCTTAACAAGGGGAGGACACAACATTTGACCTCTGTCTAAACAGTTACAACTGTTTTTGCAGCTGGAAAAAAGAAAGCCCCCAGGTAAAAAAGTGCTTCAGTGCCCACTTTCAATAACTGAACATGTCTAGAGAAATGCTAGTTAGATGCTAAGCCATTTTGAGTTTAGAAAGTAAAAAGAGAGAAACAAGAACATTGGAAGTGGGAGGAGGAAGTAATTCTCATCAATGATAACCATCTATTATGAAGCTTTGTACCCTTAACTGGACTGAAAGTTAATTTGCTGAGCTCTGATATTGTAGAGACAGTTGCTGGCCCACAACCAACTTGGGAAAATATGGAAAACTCATTAAGTGTTCCACAATGTGGACAGCATTTCCTCTATTGTGAGGTCAGTGAATGGTCAAACACTTGAAACTCATTTATGACTACGTTTACCTGGAATGGATAATATAGCAACTTGCTTTCAGAATTTATTCTTCCTGCCTTACAAACAAATGGAACTGTTTCTTAGAACATTTAACTCATTTTAGAATAATATATACAGCCAGCCCTGAAATCTGTTTGTGCCTTTGAAGCAACCGATTTTTATATTGATAGGCTTAGAAATGTAATCATAGAAAATACATTAACAGCTTCAAAATAACACCTTCCTAAGATGTTCCAATATTGTGATTTGATTGGCTTCTGAAAATACCTTTTCTTTGTCAAGTTGTTTAGCAAGACAAGAAATACAGAAAACTAGCTACAGTAGTTTCTATTTCAACTGCAAGTCTCTCCAAATGTGTTGGACTATAACTCCCATCATCCCAAACCCTCCAGTGTAGTACCTCTTTGGGGAAGGCCGACAGCTAGTAACTAGTATATAACCTTATCAAGAATTATATTAAAGTCATAATTCCCAGTCCAGCAAATGAAAATAACAAACTAATTTCATATGGTTGCAAGCCCCATATTTTGCAATAATTTCACTACTCTATAGGTTTTTTTATTTTTGTTTGTTTATTATAATTTATTCCCAGTCATTGTTTGCTTGTGCATATGCTTTTTGTTTTCTCTCTCTTATTGTAAATTTCTCAGAAAAGGAATCCACCATTTAGCTTGTTTTTCTCTGTCAAGAGCAATGTAAACTAATATAAATAAAGCAAAAATGGCCATGACAATTATATTGCCCCTTAAATTGGTACAAGCTTCCTTCATCCAGCGAGACTATCCGTGCGTACGATGTGGAGATAAGATATTTTATCTATTCTTCTCTTGCAACAGGTAACTGTATTGCCTCCTTACAGTTTGGCAAAGCCATCCAAATCTCTGGTTTAGGGGCCTGAGGAATGGAAAAGGGATTGTTTGTTCAGTTCTCAGTTCCCCCTTGGTTGGATCAAAGAATCTTCTATCATTGAAGGAAGGCTGTTGGATAGAAGCCAATGAAACAGAGCTGGGCATTTGTTCTTTGGAATCTGGATAAGTGTAGGTCCTGTGCTTCCATACAGATGTGGAGAAGGATGCCAGCACAAACAGATAATCAAAACCAATTGTAGGTAGCAGGAAATTCAAACCAGGCATCTCCTCACTCCAGATATGTTGGCTATATTGTCCATTATTCTCCAGATAGCATGGTGTACACACTATACGATGGTTCAGGTACTGCATATATAGCTTCCAGTGACTGGAAGATGTTGATGAATTTTCAAATGAATATGAAGAATGCCTACTTAATGCCAATTAAATTGGTTGACCCCTACATTAGTTTATTTATTTATATGCCATCAGATTTCATATGGATCCAAGAGGTAGATTGTTTATAATTTGGCATGATGTGTGAACATAGCCATTGCAATGATATGAGATGCAAACTATAGTTTAGTGAAATATCTGAATTCAGCTAGTGCAAAGAGTGAACACCATATGCATTCTGGTCATAGAAGAACTTCTTTTAACTTCTTGAGCCTCAGATAGCTCAGCCGGCTGAATAGCCTGTTATTAACATCCAGCTGTCTGCAATTACACCAGTTCGAGGCTTAAGGTTGACTCAGCCTTCCATCCTTTCTAAGGTAGGTAAATTGAGGACCCAGTTTGTGTGGGCAGTAAGCTGACTTTGTATAAAAAAATATACAAAAGTATGAAGTCTATTGCTTAATGCCTTGTAAGCCGCCCTGAATCTCCGGAGAAGGGCAGCATATAAATCTAATTTAAAAAAAAATCAGGTATGATTTTCAACATTTGTATCAAACAATCATTTGGATGTATGGACCATGCCGAAACTTCAAATATTTTGCCATTGCTCAGACTTCCCAAGTGGATTCATTTGTACATCACTGTCGGATATGACAAGCAGAGGTGGTATTCAGCAGGTTCTGACCAGCTCTGGAGAACCGGTAATGGAAATTTTGAGTAGTTCAGAGAACCGGTAAATAGCACCTCTGACTAGCCCTCCCACCATCTATTCTCTGCCTCCCGAGTCCCAGCTGATCAGGAGGAAATGGGGATTTTGCAGTAACCTTCCCCTGGAGTGGGGAGGGAATGGAGATTTTATAATATCCTTCCCCTGCCACAACCACCAAGCTATGCCCACCAAGCCATGCTCACAGAACCAGTAGTAAAAAATTTTGAATCCCACTACTGATGACAAGGTTTATTTGGCTTTGGTTTAGCATGTCATGTAAACCCCAATACTGGGGCTTATAAAACATATTTTATGGCTTACCATGTGTACAAAACTAGCTAACTGGTTTATTCAACAAAACCTGATTTAAAAATAATACATTCTATTACCACACTGTGATTGCAAAGCAAATCCAAATAACAAGAAGTACTATAAACTGTAAGCATGGGTAAAGCTAATTTTCAGGGGAATTTATCATTCCTGATCTCATTGAGCACCCTGAGCAGCTACTCCCAAACCTTAGGTTTCTGAAGACCACAGGATTTGGACTACGTCAGTACTGTTTTCATCATTTTCTGTAAACAAAATGTTTGAATTGCTTCAAGAAAAATTGGGACATTCATTGACTCAGTGAATTTTAATTTTTTTTTTTAGACTTTTCCTCGAGGATGTTTGTTGAGCCTGATCAAGCTTTCTTCCTTCCCAACTGTTGTCTGTTGGATTTGAACATAATATAATGAGTTGCATTGAAAAGCAGCTTTCCTGTAATAATTAAATAAGTTTGGGGGCATGTTTTACTGATAGGATTAGCCCTCATTCTTTCTCAACCAATACTTATCATCTGAATAATATCCTGTGATTGACTTTCCCTTCTTTTGCTTTGCAATTTGTAAGGTGTTCACCTAGTTGATTTCTGATAAGGTCCAATGCTATCCATTAAGTAAAATCTGTTTCCTGTTTATGCATAAAATTCCTTCATGAAATTTTGCATTAAGATAGATATGTCAAAAGGGGATGTAGTGGCTCAGTAGCTAAGACGCTGAGCTTGTCGATCAGAAAGGTTGGAGGTTCAAATCCCTAGTGCTGCGTAATGGAGTGAGCTCCCATTACTTGCCCCAGCTTCTACCAACCTAGCAGTTCAAAAGCACGTAAAAATGGAAGTAGAAAAATAGGGACCATCTTTGGTGGGAAGGTAATAGCGTTCCGTGTGCAATCGGTATTTGGTCATGCTGGCCACATGACCATGGAGACGTCTTCGGACAGCGCTAGCTCTTCAGCTTAGAAACAGAGATGAGCACCGCCCCCTAGAGTTGGGAACGACTGTGCGAGGGGAACCTTTACCTTTACCTTTAGATATGTCAAATATGGACTAGAAAAAATACAAATGGCCATTATCTAGCAGCAGAAAATATAGACTACTTTATCTGCTGTCATCTAATTGCCCTTTGGATTTGGTGAACCAGTTCTGTAAACTTTCAATTAAACTTTCCCTGAGATTATCATGGAATTGTGTAGATGTGCATTTCTAGTGTATTTTAAGAACAGCACATTATGTTAGAATTGTGGTAAAGTATAACGCTTCCTTGTCACTCTGAGATGCTGAAACCTTGTATTTAAAACAACCCAAGAAGCCTTTAATTCCATCTCACAGTTAACTTATCCATTTTTACCAATACTTTCCAATTTATCTTCCTTCATTTTCTATAGTTGCTTCTGTTCCAGCACTTCAAAACTACATAGTTATTTTGTGGCTTAGCCTTTTATTTTGCACTATATGTCTCTTCAAGTTCAATCTTCTACATTACTGTACCTTTGTATTTGGGGTTTCAAGATGTTATCATGTCAAAAGTAGAAGGATCATATAAATCATCTGACAGCTGGCCGATAGACCACCATACCAGAGCTTAATAGGAACTGGGACTTTTTGTTTAATTGCATACACATAGACACACACAAGTATTTAGCTGATCCTTAAATTGAAACCAAACCCTGCTTAACCCATAAATTTGATTCAGACACACCCACCCACTAACTAACTGATCTCTAAATAATAACCATACTCAAGCAAGACTTGGGTGGTACTGCTGCCAGAGGAGAAAGATGCTATTATGGCCATCAGTGTCAAGTAATATAATAGAGAGAGACTGTTTCTGCTTCTTTCATTGATTCTTAATGGAATCCTATATTTGTCTGGACTGGAGTAATTTTCCTTAGCCAGTTGTTTTCCAGAAGAATCGGATTCCAAGCAATACTGGCTAAGGATTCTGGAAGTTGTGATCCAAAAAAACACATCAAATTGGAGAGTGCCAGATTCTGAGAAGTTACCTAAGAAAAATAAAGCTGTCAGCCTCCCAAGTTAACCAGACAGGAAACATAGCAGCATGAGCTAATTCTACTCTGGAATTAACAAGACAACATTAACAGAATCTTGCAAGTCTGAAAGTATAAATCTCCTACCATCTCTTTTTACTGGTTGATTAGTTAGGATGGATTATTTCTAAGTTTCTTACGCTAGAGTTGTGGGCGCCTCCCCCTTTTATTGCACCATTTCCTTAGCATCATCTCTCCCTCCACTTTCTCATCCTTTCAAGGCCATTCTCACATTTCATTACAAAAGCAAAGCTTGAATTATTTGCCTTACAGGTGAATGATACCAAACCATCTGCAGTTTGCAAAAGAGAAAACTGATGAAACTGATGAAAGCACCAATTCTGTACATTATATCTTCCAGTGGAATATTTTAAAACAAGCAAAGCCTTTGGGGTTTAAGAATAGGAATACAGCAATAGCAATAGCACGACTTATATACTGCTCCATAGTGTTTTCAGCTATGGGTGGTTTACGATAAAAGCATATTGTCCTCATTTTACTGACCTTGAAAGGATGAAAGGCTTTCATTTAGCAATTGTTTGAAGTTACAATGGCACTGAAAAAGTTACTGATGTCCAGTCCTCACATTTATGACTGCTGCAGCATCCCCATAGTCATGTGATCAAAATTTGGGCGCTTGGTAACCAGCATGTAATTACAATGCTTGCAGTGTTCATGTGATCACCATTTGCAACTTTCCGAACTGGCTTCCAAAAAGTCAATGGGAGAAACTGGATTTGCTTAACAATTGCAGTGATTCGTTAACAACTATGGCAAAAAGGTCATAACACTGGGTACAATTCATTGAACAACCACCTTGCTTAGCAATTCTGGTCATACGTCGAGGACTATCTGCATGCTCACTGATATTTGCAACTTTCCATAACATATAAAGCTTTGTTCATTATAAATTGTCTAAGAAATCCTTAGCAAAATTAGAAAATTTCCTAATCTTGTTCTTTGTTACATTTATGTCATCAAATGGAATTTCAATTTTTTAAGGAGCTTCTTTTGCCCATCTTGCTGAATTTTCCCAAATGAAGAAACATTTGGCTTAAAGGCTTTTCTCTAGGGATTGTGCTGTTTTAGTTATCCCAAAGGAGAAAAAAAACACTGGAAGGTATCCAAAGAAGCAGGGAAAGCTATTAATGGTTACATACGAATAATTCAGCTTCTTCTATTATGATAGGACAACAACAGATGTTAGAGAATTCTATTCATTGTTGAAGTCTCTACTATTAAAGTTTGCTTTTGCAAATTTTGCAAAACCATTTCCACATTTATTTGTGCCAGATTTTTTTTAACGAACCTATAGAGGGAATGAGGAATATTGAAATGAAATACTACTCAGCAAACGGACTGGAAATGTTGTGACTAGTCCCCAGCTAGCTAGCTAATTAGCTCTGCAGCATTTGGAGAGATGAGAGGTAAGAGAAAAGTCACAATAGCTTTCCAATGGTATCTGAAATATTGTCCCACGAATATATTCCAGATACTGCTGGCATCTTAATTTAGCAACTCCTCATTCCATACAAGTATTTCTAGCAGTTGTTTTAACTGATTGTACGATTGTAACCCCAATTACATGCTGAGGAATTCTATACCTCTCTATGGTGATAGATTGGATTATTCTAGACGCCCTGTAACTAAATAAATAGATCGCTAAAATGCAGACTCTTTCTTTCCTATACGTTTTTCTCACTCTTTATCTATTGGAAGGTTTTTGAAGATTTTCTCAAACTAATATTATGGTATAATTACAGGTAGTCTTTGATTTACAATAACAGTTTGTTTAGTGACCATTTGAAGTTATGAAAGATGGCTTACAACCGTTTTTCACACACTTACTACCATTGCAGCATCCCCATGGGCATGTGATCAAAATTCAGACACTTGACATCTGACTCATATTTCTGATGGTTGCAGAGACCGAGAGTCATGTGATCACTTTCTGACAAGCAAACTCAATGGGGAGTCACGTAACAACTGTGTTACTAATTTAACAACTGCAATAATTCACTTAACCACAGTGGCAAGAAAGGTTGCAAAATGAGGCAAAACTCACTTAACAAATATTTCACTTAGCAACATGAATTTTGGGCTGAATTGTGGTCGTAAGTCGAGAACTACCTGTATTTGAATTTCTATATTTCATTCTTACGTTATGGATTCCATGTTGCAGCTGTAAATGTAGAAACATAGATTTAAAGGGTGCAATTGTTCATTATGAAAAGTTTTATTTTACTTCAGAACAAGAACCTAGTCCAGTGGTTATTCACCAAGTGCCGAACACGTACGTGCTTTGCGTGCTTCGTGCACTAATGTGCGGCTCCTCCCCCATGCACTGCACCATCTGTGCATGCGCACAGTTTTCTTGTGTGCCCCACTGGGTGCTGCGCATGCAACCACACCATCTGTGCATGGGCAGTTTCCATGCACTGCACACACAATTGCACCATCTGCACATGCATGGTTTTGCGCAGGTCCGTGTGCCACACGTGCAATCACAACATCTGTGCAAGTACTTGGTTTTTGCAAACGCAATGCATGTGCATTAACACCATCTGTGTATGTCCGTACTGTGCACCAGTACTCTCGTGTGCATGCACAAATGCGCATGCATGAGCAGGAGAGCTCCGACGACCAGTTGGATACCCTGAATTGCGTGCATGCGTACTGGAGACCCAAACACTAGCTGGGAAATGCGTGTATGCACAGCTGCAGGTGGGTTGGCCGGAAAAATGGTTCTGTGTCCCACTTCTGGCACACGTACCATAGGTTCGCCATCATGGACCTAGTCTCTTTTGAGACACAAGTGGGTCTGTCTTCCTCCCTTAGCACAACCATAAATAGTTTAGAAAGTTTCGTCCTGTTTTTAGTAATCTGCTATCTCATCTGAATGAACCACTGGAATAGGAAGCAGACTCATTTTAACTGCAATTAAAATTAACCACTGTTAATGCATAACACTAAACTGTGACTAATTAACATTGGAAGTGAAAACTTTTGAACTCTTTGCAGCTGCAGAATAATTGGAGAGGCAAGTACACAAACTCTTAGAGGAGTTAGGAGTCCATCATCTTCGCAGGCCAAGGGAAGTCTCCAATGAGCCAATTAAAGTGTATTAATACAGCTGCCGTGGCAATAATACAAGGTACGTTGTGATACTGATTACATGGAATGCTGGAGATAGAAGCTTTGGCCATGAAAATGATATAACCCAAGAGAGGTTGGGAGATCCTTAGAGGTTTTTCACTGGCTGAAGGGAGAAGAATGAAGTAGAGGCTGGAGAATCTCCTATAATTTCCAATTGAACATTCACTGATGGATAGTTTGCTTTTGCACCAGTGGGGACTACTTAACAAAACCAGCCTTCACCTGCAGTTAAGGCTTTACAAAACCCTCCAAAGTTGTACCACAAAACTGTTCTGGCTGAATATATCACTCCTCAACTACTTCAGTCCTCTTATTTCCATAAAGCAATAAGTTGATTTTGGGATTCCCTCTAATTGTTGTCAGCTGCCAAAAAAGACATGGTGTAAATATTTCCATTTCTTGGATTTCCTCAATCCATGTTAGATAGACCAGTAATATTTTCTTTAACTAGAGCAATTAAATGTAAAATTTGGCTGTCTGTTGCAGATGTTAAATAAACAATTCCATGCATTGCTTTCCAGAAACTTTAATATATGGCCTACCACTGTATTTTGTGGGGTACAGAGGAAATAAATTTTTAAATAGTTTCAGATTTTTCATGGAGTATCTGCCAGGCATGTGGACTCCAACACAAAACATCTCATTCTATTTGTCTCTCCAAATGTCCAATTTTTACGAAATGTCTTGAAATTATAAGGTAAATCACTCCTCATCTTGTAATGATAAAAAAGAAATTAAGACATTTTAACAGTCTGTTTATGGTATATTCTGATTATAGTTTTCTATTGCAATTTCTTCTCCCAGTGAGAATATGTTGTATGAGCTGTCATTGCAAATAACTTGAGAGAAATAATGTTTTCCCCAAAATAAGACATCCCCTGGTAATAAGCCCAATCGGGCTTTTGAGTGCATGGCAATAAGGCCAAACTCTTATTTCAGGGTTCAAATAGGTATAAATAAATAAGTACTTTCACACCAACACTGCTTTCACTCCAATCTCCAAACCTGTTTGAAACTGTCCTGTGATTTTCTATATTGCAGCTTGGTCTGAAATACAGGGAATCTGTAAACATTTTCAGAAGTTAACAATTAGAGAATGGAGGGGAGAAAATGCCATTCCCTAGGTCCTGGATAAACAAAAATTCCCTTTCCCCCGTTTCCGAGAAGGATGAGAGAAAATAATTTAATCACTACCCTGTTTCCCCTAAAATAAGACATCCCCTGATAATAAGCCAATCGGGCTTTTAAGTGCATGCACTAAAATAAGCCCCCCCCTGAAAATAAACCCTCCCTGAAAATATTTAAGTGCATGGGCAGCCAGTCCCCGCCATTTCTTCTGGTTTTCTCCACACATCCCAAAATAATAAGACCTCCCTGAAAATAAGGCCAAGCGCTTATTTTGGGGTTCAAAAAAAATATAAGACAGGGTCTTATTTTGGGGAAAACACGGGTACTAATGCATCTGCCATGTGCTTTGATGGAAAGCAAGGCATGATGGCCAGTGGAAAAAGAAAAAAGAGAACAATGGCGCTGCCTTGCCATTGTCACATTATGTCAAAAAGGAACTGAAGATGAAGTACTGCAGTGTTACATTCAAGTTTTTAAAATCATAAATAGACACTGCTGTAGCGACTGGAATAGGAACAATAAATTCTAAGTATTCTAATAAATTCTTTGGGCTGACTCAAAGCACAATACTTTTGAATGACTGTCTTGAAATAGGCTTTTCCCAGAAAAGGTCTAAGAGGAGGGGAGAGAGTAACTATTATCAGTGGTGAGTTGCTACTAGTTCGCCCCAGATCAGGTGAACCTGATAGCGGCGGTGGTGGGAACCGATAGCGGCAGCGGTGGGAGGCTCTGCCCACCTGCCCAGACGCTTCTGCGCATGCCCAGAAGTATCACGCCCATGCGCACTCACACCCATGAGTGAACTGGTAGTGATGGGGTTTGAGACCCACTACTGACTATTATCCTGAATTCAAGAATCATAAGCCAAAATCTGCCCCTGGGGCACTGGAATGCCTACAATTGCTTACTATGCCTTGGTGAGATGGACATGGGCAGCATCATAGGAAAAGAGATGCATGGAGTTGGTTGTAAACTGATACTTAATCCCTGCCTGTATGTGTCCTTAAAAACACTCAGTGCTCTTCTGCTGCTAACAATTAGTATGCTTATATTGCAAAACACCTGACGGCCACATGTATTCTAACCCCAACAGAGAAAAATCTGATTGCAAATATAATAAATAATATTTGAAATATGCTTACCATGTGGATTTCCTTGATGTAAATATTCTCCCCAGTGATCATGAATACTGGCATAAGTGAGGAAGCTCTTGATGTTGAAGCAAATTCCAAATGCAACATAGACTTTCTTCTTCTTTTTGTGCCATATCCGTTATCGGACGTTGGCGATCATATTGGCAAACATAGACTTTATATACATTATATAGACATTAGATAGTCCTTATATGAGAAATACCAATGGAGGCATATATATGCTATGAATGAGTCTTGATACCTTTACCTTTAAAGTAGTCTAGAACAATAACAGTATTAATTTTAATAAGTCAAAATAGCTAATAATTAAACTTCATTTCTACGGTCAGGCTCTATTTCCTCTTTTTAAAAAATGGATTTTTTTTTTAGTAAACCAGTCATCTTAATTTCAGATTAGCCTGTCTTTTTGAAACTGTTACTGCATTCTTCTGTAGGTGAGGCTGCTTAACATTCCCTTTGCTGTTGATTAACAATTTTACTATAATAATATTAAATTTTTATTGATTTAATTACATAATGTATTATTATAATATTGCAGAATATATACTGAATTTGATTTTTGGTATTCTCTATCCAGTTATGAGCAGAGTTGCCTTTCTGTTTATTTAAAAGAGGTATTTGGTATAAACATTGCATTTTCTTGGCAGACTATTAGTCTGCTTTCTTCTTTGTTTCATTCATCAAGGCCAAATTTTTCCATTATTCCAAAAGCTATTTTTATCTCCAGCTTTTCTATTCCATTTTCTATTGCTATTAATCTACTATAATTAATAAAATGTTTTCTTTGCTATTGTGTTGATATGCTATTGAAGTTGCTATAGAAGTTTTCAACTTCTGCTCCCTTTACCTATCCTAATATTGCATCATTGCAATGTTGTCTTACATTGAGCCTGATTAGAGATTATTCAGCCATGCTTGACTTGTATATGAGCACCAGTGTGGACACATCTTTATGTCTGATCAGTCCAGGGATGGTTTCTACTTACTTTTACTACCAGTTTGCAATGGGGCTGCATGCATACACACTCTTCTGTGCATGCAGAGAAACTTCTGTGCATGCTCAAAAGCATTTTGATGATATCAGGGTCGGTGGGCGGAGCCTCCCGCTGGTTTTACTACCGGTTCTATAGAATCGGTGCGAACCGGGGGCAACCCACCACTGGACCAGTCCATTTCTTCTTTGATTTTCCTATCTGCAACAAAAGATCGGCGGCTTCTCTGAAGTGAACAACTGCAGTCTGTCTCAGTTTGCTGATTTTCAGATTGTTCATATTAAGTCTTGACATTTCTGATCTGACAAGATTGACTTTGTGATTCTAGTATGCTAATGGCATACATATCTTTACAGTATGAAATTTTAATTTCCCTCTGGCCACATCAGTAGCTAGATGTTCTTTCAGTTTTAATCCCACCACATCACAAGCACCAGTGCTGCTCATACTTGCCTTCTACTTTTCCCCAGTAGCTTTTTGGATACTTTCCAACTTGAGACCTCATCTTCCAGAATCATGCTGACATTGTCCTGGCTGTGTATGTCCATTTGGTTATGTTGGCCGGAATACAGGAATGGCTTGTCATTTCTTTTTCCAGTATTTAAATCTGAACCTTCATGTTGTGACCTAGGCTTACTGAGTCATTACAATTCACAATTAGTCCCAAACAAACCTATTTTATTGTAACAGCTGAGAATTACATTCATTCCCAGCTGAGCCCCAATTAGTTGCAAAACAAATCCTTTGGAAGAAGTCCTTCGGGATAATCACCAACCTTTATCTTCTTTGACACCCTGCCAAAGGCCTTACTTGGCACCCACAAAGTTCAGAAACAAACAAGAGCTGCCGAATGGAAACAGTTAGCAACGTTGCTTTCCTGCAAAAGGCCCAAGTGCCTTTGTTTCTCTTTTAAGCCTTATGGGAGGGCCCAATCATCTCCTGGCCTTACTCCCAAGTTGTCCCTTTTGCTTTAGCTGCTCTTGCCTTCTGGCAGCTCTGTGCATGTGTGCACTAGGAACAGGCTCCTCCTGTTCCTCTGCCTCTCTGCTGTCCAACTCTGGGGGCTCTGGAGTCCGCGCATCACTCCTAGATGGCCCTGGCCCCATCTCTGCCTCCAATGCAGAGCCCTCATCTGGGCCTTTCCCAGACTCCAGGACTGGCCCATGTTCCTCCCCAGTCTCCTCACTGTCTGATTCCGCTGCCAGCTCTGCAGGCTGCTGGCGGAACACAACACTTCATCGCTAATCTGCCATTTTGTGGCTGTCCTTCTGGGAGTGCATACTCCTTATAGGATCAGTGGGACCCATAAGCCCCTTCAAGGTAACAATCTTAAAGGGGTCTTATATAACAGCTTATTATGTTCCTGATTTTTCTATTGCTGTTCTGTCAAAAATTCAGTGAACTTCAATGAGTGAATTGGTGTTTTTAGTGACGGCTGCTAAGATGGATAGTATGTTATACACTTACGTTCTGTAACTACTGAAGAAATCAAGTCTCTATTATCTGACTAATAGTAATGTTTAGTCTTTGGATACAGTTACTAGGTTACCCCAAACTTAAAAATAAACTTCAAATCCTTCTAACCATTTCTCATTGCATTTAACACACAGAAAATCCACAAATAACTTCTAGTCTCTTATAAACTGGTCTAATCCATTGTCTCTAATCAGACCAGTTAATTTTTCCACATTCAATCAATTTTAAAATCTTTTTGACAGTCAGCATCCCCTTTTCTTTCCAATGCTTAGCATATACAATCCTCACAGCAGTCACCAAGAAATAATGTAAAGAATTAATGTCCCAAATAATGTCCCAAATTGGCTTGTCCATAATACCTAGAAGAAAAGCTTCAGGTTTCATTAATATTTGTATTTTAAATATTTTCTGCATTATCAATATTATATTTATCCAATATGATTTAGCATACTTCCAAGACATATGATAGAATGTACCTGGATTTTAGTTGCATTTTCAACACTTGTTAGAAATACTTCTATACATTTTCGCGAGTGTATCTGGAATCAATTACCAGTGGTACATAATCCTGTAAAAGTTTTCTTTCAAACTGTAATTCAAAGAGAATTTTAAACCATTGGTTCATACATTCTCCCATAGGTCTAGCATTCTATTGTCACCAAAATTTTTCGCCCATTTTACCACACAATCTTTAATAAATTCATCTTCCAGATTCATTTTATGTAATTTAAATTTGTAAAATTTCAGCAATTAAGTAGTCATCTGAACATCAATTTATTTATTATTTATTCTATTTATATGACTGCTCTTCTCAAAACAAGTGACTCTTCTGGCAAATAATCTGAAAATTATTTTAAGACCAATTACAATCACAATAAAAACAGAAAAATACATATAATATCTGAAGATTATTGTAATCCATAGATGTTAACATAACCAGGTAACAGCACCTGAGGTCTGGACATATAACCAGTCCATACACCTTGCCAGTTACACTGTACATGAGCCCTGGCTTGTATGATTTAACATTGTCTTGTGCGTATTTTAGGAGACAGTTTAGGAGAAATCTCTGAGACAGACTTATAGCATTTCATTCAGGACAAAAACATTGGAAAATCAGTTGAAAACAGCAAAAAGGAAGAATGGAATGAAGAGTATAGTATTTCTTTTGGCAAAAACTTGCTTCCAAATTACATCTGTTCTTCAAACATTTTCCAGAAGTAGTATGGCTAGATTTTACTTAATTGCATTCAATATAAGCCCCTCATTCCCTCATCTTTTAAACTATTACCTACATTTTAGTGCCAAGGCTTGGCTGCTGTTGTACCCACTAGGAATTTCAGCTGCTGTTGCCAATTATGTAGATTCATACTAAATAGAGAAGCTATATTTTTAAACCTTGTCTCTGTTTCTTGGCTAAGAACAGTACTGCTGATCAACTTAGATAGCTTACAAATAAGATATACATTGATGGATTTGTGGTACTTTAAAAGCAATGTGGGAATAAATGTAACACTATATCATGGATATGCCATACAATCATAACCACCTGCAGGGAGCAAGGAGGGGCAAGTGACATCGTGCACATCACATCACCACAAAAATGACACAAATTACAGATTGTGCATCATCACTTCATGACACAATTGACTTATTGTAACTTAGGTAATTTTTATCTTTTGTGCAATGACATTTGGATGCACGAGACATCACTGTGGTTGCTACAATCTGGCTGGGATTGCTGTGTGCAAGGAAGAGATTTAAATCAGAGTCAGAGGATCTTAGGTGCTTACAGGGCACCTTTAAAATGGTCTCCATTGAAACGTGATTAATCACTAAATTGGACAAGTTCTTGAGGGTACCCTAGATACACTCATGGGAGAGAGTTACTACAATATCAACTGTTTGGTTCCCAAAATCCCATCATCTCTAGAACATTTAAATCTGAATAAAAGATGTCAACTTTTAGAGACGTTTATAGGAACACATATCCATATATTTATCTTAGATCTCAGTGGCTTGAGATCCTATTGATATTGATACCTTCCTAATGCCTGATGGACTACCAAGGCATTGCAATGGTTTTGATTCTCCTTCTTAGATCATGTCAAGAACCATATTATTCTAATTTTTCTTCTACTAAGCATTTAAGAAAAGAAAGGAAGAAAACAAAGAAAGGAAGAAAACAAAAAAAGGAAGAAAACAAAAAAGGGACAAAAGAATAAAAAGATAAAAAGATAAAAATGACGTTTGCAAGCATCATTCAATGAGATCAAGCTGTTAAATGTTTCATTAATTAGTTTTAAGTGTTTTAAATATTTTTATAATTGTTTTCATAAATAACTCATGTTTCTATGTTGATATACAAGTTTTCTTTAATATGTATGACATTCTGAGCATGTAGCATTTCGGTGGCATAACATACAACACTATGATCAAAACAAATCTCAATTAAAACATTACTGAATAGATATGAAAAGCATGGATATGTTTGACATAACAATATTTTATACCAATAGCATAAGAGAACATTAGTATTAGCCAGTCATTGTCAACTGATGTCAGAAGTTGCACCCCTAACATAGCTGTAGAAACAGAATCTATTAGTAATGCATTTTTTTACAGATTATTGTGATAATGATTAGCTTTTACATGGTCTAAGAACAGACAAACACACACTCATACATGTATATTGTCATATATAGTCTGAGTTAAAGTGTGTGGGCGAATGGAGTTTTTAAGAGCTGAGTTTCTCCCACCCTCCTTTTGGGACAGATTGCCTGAATCCCATTGTCAGTCTCAACCACACCTGCACTGTATTTATGCAACCGTTTTGTCTTTCCCCAGATTTTTTGTTTCCTGCTGTGCCATCTCCTCAGTCTGGTTTACTTAAGAAGCCCACAAAAAGAAATTGATACTAAAATAATATTTTATGTACTTAATTAAAATTCACTAATCTGTGTTCTTTGGCACTTTAACCATACCTCAGACTGTGCCCACCCAGATTCTGCATTGCTAGCTTTGGTCACAGTAAAAAGCAAACTTGTCCTTTTATGATGGCTGAAGCAGATGGGGAAGCTAGTCTACTGGCTTTCATATCTTTACAATTTTGAGAGGAGTGAGCATTGGTATAGTTTTCTTGGAAAATTCACTAATAATCAGAAAAATACTTTCAATAAAGTATTTTTATAAAATAAAGTGAAGGCCACAAACCTGATTGGTTACAAGTGCCATTGGCTACTACAACATTTGGGCCCAGTATTATAGAAACTCAATAAGATAAAATAAGACTGTTTTGGAAGGTTTTTAAATCACAGAAGTTAGCATTAATATGGTCCTTTATTTCAACATGGCCTACCTTTAGCACAATGAATTATTTTTGCTAAGCAGTTTTATGTTGTGTAATTGTTGTTAAAATTTCATAGCTATAAGTCCCAATCAATTTGTACTAAAATTGAGTAAAATACTTATAGCTTGTAATGTGATATGCCAATTTGTAGTGTGATGTGCCAATGGATTATGACAATTGCATCAGGGAACAGGGTGGTATCAGGGGGCAGTCCTCCACAATAGTCCATTTCTCTGGGAAAATTAGTTGCCCGCTCCTGGTCTAGCCCATATGCTATGGAGATGTTCCTGAACACAATATCAACTCCTTGGTTGTGCTGTTCAGTGTATGCCACTGCTGCCCACATCTTGCACCAGTCACTATGCGTTGGGCTGCCTCTAAGGCCTCTCTGCATAGTCTGCATCTTGGGTCCTGTCTAGTGTGGTAGACCTCTACTTCTATAGTTTTGGTGTCTAATGCAGAGGTGGGATTCACTTACCTTCCCTACTGTTTCGCAAATGTGAGTGTAAGCGTGCGCTTTGTTCGCACATGCCACCTCTGCACATGTGCACGGCCTTCTGCGCATGCACAGTGCTCACACATTACGTCCAGGTGGGTGGGCAGAGCCTTCCACAGTCACTGCTACTTGTTTGTCCGATCTGGAGAGAACTGGCTGAATTCCACCACTGGTCTAGTACTTGTTCTTGTGCTGCTATGATCAGTGCTTCTGTGCTGTCTTTTAGTCCAACCCTTTACAGCCACTAGTAGAATTTCCCAATGTCTACTATCTCAGCTATCTGCCAATGATTCATCCCATGAAGGGTCTTGTCATGGCACTTGATCTTGATCTTCCTCCCATGTCTGCTCCTGCCTCAAGCATTGTCTCAGTAACTCATCTTTAGGTGCCATCTTATGGATATACTCCTAGATGCTCTAGATTTTGGGCAGTGGCTTTGACACGCATCAGATTCCACCTGCCCTCTCTCTGATTGATGTAGTCTTCGGATGTTGGATTTGAGGTGGAAACCTCCATACGTTGAGGAGCTTCACCTATATTGATTTAGTTGAATGTTCTTTTCCATTGTTTCTTGAAAAAATCCCATCCAAGTCATCCCAATAGCAACATTAAAATGAAAAAAATATGTTATTTATGTCTGTAAGCTATTTCTAAAAAATATTTTAAGATAATCAGATGTTCATTTAATAGCCATCAGCAACCTTTTTCTGGAACCCTGCCAGGATTTAAAAGATTAAGCAGAAGCATACTGATGAGTATGTGGATGGAAGACCATGACAAAATATAGTCTTAAGAGCTATAGGCTCAACTGGGAAAAAAAAAACTTATTTTGAGAAAAAAGCAATGGCAAGTCACTTCTGTATTGTTGCTAACAACACTGAAGACATTACTGTCCACCAAATTGCCAGGAATCAAGTGTAATGTGAAGCAGATTTTATTATTTAAAATAATCCTGTCTGATGAACATTTTGGAAAAGGCTTGCACATTAGCTTTGTCTGACTTTCAGAATTTAATAACTTTAATAAAGATTGTATACGTTTTATTGGAACCACTTTGCTTTTGTCACACCTTTCCTTCTTTTTTTTTTGGGGGGGGGGGGAGACACAGTTCACCACAGTGCTAGCCAGGATTATTACACGACTTTTAAGAATTTTTTTTTCAAATTGTGATTTTCAAAGGTTCTTAGCCACCCTGACCAAATATTGCCTCAAAAAGCGACATTTAAAAAAAACAAAGAAACAAAGAGCAGCGGCATTCATAATAATTGCGCACATTTCTTGTTTTTTTTTTTTTTTTGTTGAGGTAGAGAGAAGCACGGTCCAATGAGAGCGACTCCGAAGATTGCAATGGCGCTTTCCGCGCGGCCACCGAACAGCGCCCGGATTTCGCGCGGGACAAAACCGAACGCGGCGGCGGCGGCGGCGGCGGCGGTGGCCTCAACTTTTTCCCCCTAGCGGCGAGCGCGCCAAACCGCGGCCGGCCCCGCGCCACCCGCGTGCCCTCTCGCGCTTTGTCTTTTCAGCTCGGCGGCCGCGGGGAAAAGAGAGGCGCGCGGGACTGGAAGGCAGCGCGAGCGCCTTTCAAGATGAGTTTGATGATGTAATCGCAACTCAGTGAGCGATGAAATTCAACACCGAGCCGAGGTGGGGAGGATTTGCTTTGCTTTGGGGTTGGCTGCTCGCTCCGCTCCAAAGCCAGAGGCTCTCGCCTTTCAATGCCGAATGCCTGCGCTATTGCCACTAAAGACGCTGCAAAGAGCAATCTGAAATCTCTTCGCCGCACCCCCAACCCCCCCGCCTCACCTCGCCCCCCTTGCTAAGCCTTTAGTCTTCTGGAGGTGCTGCCTCTTCCCCAGTTCCGACGGCTCTTCCTTTGCTGCTGCCTTCCAGCGCCAAGGGCTCCTCGCTGACGATCTCCCCAAGTCCAATTGCAAGCAAGTCGAGCGCAGCAACTTTTGTAAACGAATAAACAAAACAAAGGCAATCTTCTCCAAACCACATACACACATACACGTGAACTCCCGTTCTGGCCGCGCGGAGTGTAAACTATGTGGAAGAAACGCTAAAGGGAAGCGGGCGCTGGGCAAAAGCCAAAAAGAAGCGACTCCCAGGTTCCGGAGGTCGTTTTCATGGACAGTACTTGAACCCTGAGAGGTCCGGGAGAGTTGGCTTCTGATTTCGGTTAGAACTTCGCTGCTCGGACAAATGCAGACAAATGCATTTAGGAGCTCAAAGGACAAGGAGTGGAAGCATCTCTCCCACGGCACAAACGTGAGTAGGAGAAAGGACTCCGGAGGGAGGGGGGGTGGTGGCGGAGAGGCCGAAGCAGTCGGCGAGAGGGCGGCGGGTTGCAGCCTGAGGACCCTTGTGCTGCGCTCGTCTTGTCAGTGTCCGGAGTAAATACGAACCCCTTGTCTATGGATGAGCCGCTTCGGGTTCAAAATCAAGGGGATAAATAAGGCAGTGGTCCATGGGACATAGTTCGCTTGGAATAAGGACCACTGTATTCAAAGCAGGTCTTTTGGAATCTAAAGGATGGAGAGGCATAACATTGCCCCCCCCCCCCAATCTGTGGTTATTTCATGTTTAACATCATCATGACCATCATCATGATCACAGTGATGATGATGATGATGAAGATGATGTGCATCATGATCATCATCAACCTCTTTTTGGTATCTATTTCCTAATAAGCTGACCCAGCTCTTCCCAACGCAGTGCCCTTTACATGTGCTGGATGGCTGGTTTACAAAACTCATCCTCTCCAGTGAGTGGAGCACATCTGGAGGGCATCTGGTTGGGGAAAGCTAGGCTATGCTGTTCGTTGATGTTTAAAACAATCATGTGGCGGAAAAGGAAGAGGAAAAAGTTGGCTGGCGGGTTTCCCAATCCTCCATAAGATGGAAAAAGTCCCGGGCTGTAAATTAGGAGGTGTGCTTATCTACAGAGATAGGGTGAGGGAGAAAAGTGGTTTTTTAAAAAAAAATTAAAAGTGTTTGCATTTGTTTTTAATTTTTTTAAGTTTTGTTTTCCAATGTGAGATGTTGAAAAATGTTGCTTTGATCTGGATATTAACTATGGGGCAGATAGATAATTCATTTTAATAAATTTTAATCCAGACCAAAAAAAAAAAGAACAAGTATTTTAGATTACATACAATATCTGTAGTTCTCAAGTGTATTCCCTTGAATACACATTATTATTATTATTATCATTATTATTATTATTATCATCATCATCATCATCATCATCAGTAGTACCCATAGTAGTAGTACTAGTAGTAGTAGTAGGAGGAGGACAAGGAGAGAAGACAATGTGTGTTTCATTCAGTGCTACTTAATCTAACGAGTCATGATGGAAAAGTCCTTCACTGTCAGCACCATTATATGTTCATGCAATTCTTCCTACCAAATATTCAAGCTCAGTAAAATCCAACATTATTTTTTGTGACTTTTCTTACTTTTGAATTTCTAGTAGGAAATTTCCATTAAGACAAAAGCTGGTTCTTGTATTGTCCGTCTAGTTAATAAAAGGTCTTCTGAGGTAAAGAGATAGGCTCTATTTTAGGCTGTATGTCTTAAGCTGCAGATTCTTATGGACACCCTTAAGATCTATTGAAAATATTAATTCTTTGTAAGGTTTTTTTTTCTTCAACAAGAGACGAAACCTTTTGATTTTTAAGTAGATTTAACTGCATGCTATAGAATGCTGCTTGCAAGACTTTGGTATGCACAAAATTTCCTTTCAGCTTGTCTAAAATAAACATTTTTGTAGGTGATTTATAAATATTAAATAGCCGCTAGGCTTGAACGTGGTACCATAGCATTTATTTTCCCAACCTTGCAGCTCTGTTTGTGTAAGAAAGAAAAAGTTTCTGAAGATTATTATTTATAGATATGAAAGGCAAGAGGGAAATGAATTGGAACGTTTCCCCAAATTCACATTGTCTCTCCTACTTTACAGGTAGATGCTGTTTTCTGTGGTCAGGTTGCCAAATTATAACTATAGTTTTTCTCTCTAGTTCATCTTCAATAATTATCTTTCTCTTCCCTGAAGCCAACAGAAGCAAAGAAGCATTTATAATTACTTGCAGCGGGTTGATATGTTGGCGTGATTTCAAGCATAAAACTCCAGGTGATTTTTTGGGGGAAGCAGTTTGACTTAGCCTAGGCTTTGCCTTTGTTTCTGTTTAGAAAAGGAACTGTTTCTATTGGCTAGCCAATTTTTTAATATAGTACAGCAGCCTCTTAGGCTTACTTTCTATAAGTAAATACTTTAGCATGCTAGGTAATCTTTCCATGGATAAGCGAAGCAGCAATGTGACTGTTCTGTCAAGAGCTGTAAACTGTAAGGCTAATTTCTTTCCTTTGTACCTCTCTGGTTTGAATTAATCTGTATATGTCAGATGTGTGTCTGCTTTTAAGTTCTACTTTTTATTGAGATACTAAAGATGTTTGTGCAGTGACATTTTAGTTGCAGGTGAGTATTCACATGACTAACAATTTTTTGATCCAGGATAAAAGATACCTTGTATATTAATAAGTAGTGGTCAGGGAAAAGATAAAATTCTCTCATTGGTACTATTTTTTTATGTCCTAACCTTTCCAAGATTGTTTGATTGAATGCTCATATCAGAAGAAGGAATTTGTTAAATTCAAGCATTTTGATATTTTTGACATTATGAGTATGGAAATGTCATCACGTCCACTCCAGGTAGGGAAACAGATTCTCATTGGTCTCCATAGATGATAACTATGTGACAATCACAGTATGATTAGTATAGTATTGTGATGGTGAACCCCTGGCACGTGTGCCAGAGGTGGCACGCAACACCCTCTCTATGGGCATGTGAGCCGATGCCCCAGTTCAGCTCCACTGCACATGTGTGCGTACCTCCTGCCCGCCAGCTTGTCTTCAGGTCTCTGCCATGCAGGGGCAGGGTGTGTGTTGGGACACTCACGCATGCGCGGGGGTGTGGCGTGTGCGAGGGGCATGGATGCATTGCATTTTGGGGGTTCAGGCACTTTCGGCCCTCGGTCCGGAAAAGGTTAGCCATCACTGGTATAGTAGATATGGTCAGGTGAACTTCCTTATATTTAAAAACCACAAGAGAGGCAATTGTAGAACAAGTAAACAAGAGATGATGTATCTTCCAACTACGCATTTAGAAGTCCAGGAAAAGGGGTCTGGAAAGTTAGTGGACTTGGTGTGTGTGGAGAACCTGTGCTAATCAGGTTCTACTCTTGTGTGAGAAAGTTACACAAATATGAAATACAAATACATTGGGAAGGTTTTAATGCTTATTCAATGTGTGGTTACTGTTTCTGAACTTTCCTAACATGATAATGTAAACCTTCATTTTCAGTACTGCTAGCCTGCTTTGACACTGTCTCCCATACCAGAACTAGCTCAAGGATATGAAAGAACTACTATTCCGTGCATAGAGACTGGGGAGACTAGCAATTAATTCATACATTCTTATAACAGTGCAACATTCTTTATCATATGGTTGCCTGAGGGGCATATATTGTAAGTTGTGACATACCCAGATTTTTCTACCTTGCCAATATGTTCTGATGTCTATCATTTGAAGCAACTGTCTTGTTCAGCCTAATGGTAAGACTGTTCTTGTCCTAAACGTTGGTTTTTGTTCAGTGGAAGTAATGATAAATTTAACCAGAAGTTACAGTAGGTCTATCTCTGGTAAAATTTAATCAGGGATACTTTTTTTCCCTTCTCAAAAAGATATGCATCTATGAGTTGGATATCATATAGAAAATTATACTTCAATTAGGCACCGATGCATATGCTTAAGATCCATATATTATATGAGAAATTAGGCATTATGACTGAATGTGTACATTCCTGAAAGTTAGTCTGGCTAACACTGCCTCTTTGATGACAAAAATTGTATGATTCATTCATTTCAAAGTCTATGCAAAACATATGCTAAAAGCATGTAATACTATTTTTATTCTGCTTTGGAAAAATATTCATATCATATTAGCCTTCAACCATCAAAAAAGCAAGTCTGAAGTTCAGAAAGTATTCCATTATTGCCCAATAAGGGAAATTAAGGAATTATAGTGCATATACAGTGCTAAGGTGTTTGGGATCCTTTGTTGGGTATGTTTGTATGTATTTGAATGCTATTGGTTAGATTCACCATCTTGCTTTCTGCCTTATCTATTTTATGTTGTATTTTTATTCTGTCTTATTTACACTGGGATCTGTCTGGGTTGGCTGGTACCTAACTAAATAAATAAAACTATTGGTTATTTTGCTTATGGAAAATGATTTTCATTTGCTTAGCATCTGTTTTCTCTGATTATAAATACTCTAATCATGCCTTCTCACTATGATGATACAATAATGTAGATGTCAGGACCTGCATTTGCATATAAAATTGCTTGCTTCCACTAATTTCAATGGAACTAATACACTAATACAAGCACATTTGTAATGTGCTTCATCTTTACGTCTTTTTCTATTAGTGAGTTAGTGAAAGAAACACTTGGGGACATTTTTATTTTCATTATTACCCATAAAGCATTGTAAATGAAAGCTCCACAGCAATATCTAGTGATTTGTGTTGTAGCTCACTTACAGAATTTTTATCTTCTATAACCTAGCTGTTGTAGCTCTTTTAAATTGTAATTTAGAAACTGGAATTTGTAATAGATAACTATAAAGTTTTACATTATGTCTTAGAGCAGGAGTGAAGCAGTGTGAGAAAACAAATGCTAGTTTGTTTTAAATAGGAATTCTTCCCAAGGTTTGTTCCAATTATTCTTTGAATAGATTGCTACTCACTTGTCATGTGAGATAGTATGTAAACATAGCCAACAGATGTTACAAGCATTAATGTTGGAGAATTTACTTCAAACACTTGTCTACTGTTATCCCACAATCCTGGCAAAAAATGTTTACATAGTCTTTCCATGAATCCAGTGTAAACTGTAAGGCTAATTCTCTTCTGCAGAAAATCTCCCAAAAAACTTCCAGCCATGTAAAGCATTTGGTTTTTAAGAAATTCCCTGTCCACCTTTTCTTGCCATTATCTTGAGAAACCTAGGATTTTCATTTTCCTTTAAGACAAAACATACATCTTGCATAGGACTTGCAAGATGAAGTTTGTATATTTTGTACAATATACTATTATTTTAAAATGCAATTTCTGTGCTTGGAACATAAGACAACTATTCTAGATTAGATATGACCATCTGCTTACTTATCAAGTAGCTGTGGGTGGATTTACTTACCATTTATCTTTTCATACTGTTTCCTCATTCTCTTGATAGTGTCTTTGATAGTTTCCTGGCTAGTTTGAGGACTTGTAAATTGAGTCCAGATGAAGAAAAATATTTTGAAATGGGTGTAAAAAAGAAAGAGGAGAAAGAAGTCATAAGCAGTTTTTTCACAACTGCAAAATGACTGCCAGAATGAAATGTAACTTTAGAGGTGACTATTGCTGCAAACAGTGTGCCAATTCCTAGCACACCTTCAGTTATTTTCTGAAATAACTTGTAACTCCAAAATGCTAGCCTGTAATAAACATTACATGTCTTGATATAGGGGGAAGATCTGCATGGGGAATGGTAAGCTTACATTCTTATAAACATTTTGCTCCTGTGTTTGTTTCTTGTGTTTTTATTTTTCAATTTTATATATACAAAGAGAAAGAAAAGCCTACAAAATCCTACATAATTCGTATAATAAGCAATGTTAGACTTCTTTATTAATATCTTGTCATATGATTCAGTGCTACACTTTGAGCATACTTCTAATAATTGGCTGAACCTGTCAATGTCTTTCTGGAAGAAAGAGCAGATTGTGGTCCCAAGTTGGTCATGAAAGCCAGCTGACTTTGAACCAGTCACTCTTTCTCAGCCCAGTTTACCTCACAGGGTAGTTGTTATGGGAAAAAGAGGAGAAGGAAGGAGTATTAGATATGTTTGCCACCCTGAATTATTTATAAAAATAATAAAGGAAGGATAAATAATCTTTAAAAAAAGACATGCACGTGTTTAGTAATTATGGAACAATGTCTTTGTTGAATTAATAGGCGGTTTACATCTCTATATGACATGTAGATGCCAAAATGATTTTCTGTTGACATTTATGTATTACTCAGTTTGCTTTTGGAATTATTGTGAATAACAGACCTCAACCCCATTCACAGCTGGCCAGACTGCATGCCAGACAGCAGCAAACATAGAAATGAAGGAGAAGTCTTAAAAAATATACAAAAGTATGAAGGCTATTGCTTAATGCATTGTAAGCCGCCCTGAGTCTCCAGAGAAGGGCGGCATATAAATCTAATTTTAAAAAAAATAGGCAGGAATAAATAAAGAGAAATGACTCTTCCTCACATAGATACAAAGCGATACTGCAGCCCCTCCTGAACTATGAGGGGGTAAAGGAAAAGCTATAGACATAGGTCAGGAAAAAGCCAAGATTTTTTTCAGTATTCAGAAGTCTCCAAATTAACTTAGGAGCCTCCAGGAAGTAGGAAATTCAGGAATAATACAGACAATGGGAATAACTCAGGCAATTGTTATTTCTGAACAGATAGGAATGTTATATTAATTTTAACCTTCATCTTACTATTCTATATGAGTCTCTCCAGTGGGTGTACTTTAGTGTTTATACATATCAGATTACATAAATAAATAAATCAGAGTAAATAATTTATTGTTAGACTATTCTGTGACTTGGAATATTTGTACTCTATCTCTAGGCTCTTTACATTAAATTGCTCTGTAGCCATCTTGTGGTTTGCTTGGAGCACTGCACTTTACATAAGATTTGTTTCTTTTTAATCCACTTAGAAGGTACTGTTTTATTGAAGCAACTCTATATGTTTCTTCTTCCACAGGGAGGGGCTATGTTTGCATTTTAATAACAATTTATCTTTCACTTAAAAATGTATGATTTTTCTTTATCTCTTCTGTGATTGATTTATCTTCCATGGAAGGGCTGAAACTTGTTATAGTATAGCATTATAGGAAGCGCTATAGAAGTTACTTTTTTGAAGTTTCTACCTTTTAATCACCAAAAAGGCAGAGTAGGGGGTGAGAGCCTTATTTCTCTAATATAACAGGGTTAGAGGAAGGATGCCGGCTAAGACACTCAGGGAAAATAAGAGATGGCAGGTAGAAAAACCAAATTGCTAAAGTGCAATTTTAGCAGTTTGGACAAGGGGTGAAAATCTAGATGTCTTCTTGGATAGGAGTTTTGAGATTTACAGCATCTACCTTTTGGGATAAGTCAGTTTTCCTACAGAGCAACAACATGTATCCTAAATGGTTGTTCAGAATGTATTTCTTCTTTGAGAAAGGCATCTAATTTGGGACAGGTAAGTGAGCAATTGTCTCCCTCCCCCTTTTCTCCTTATCGTTTTTTTAAACAGAGACTTCCATGCCCCCAAATTATATTTACTTCTTCAATAGCACAGCTAGATTTGTTTAAGGAGCAGTTTTTTCTCTATTCTGTTGAAAAGCATGAAAACATGCTTTTTTGCCCAAACAGTTGAAGGCATTTCATAGTGTCAGATTCTGAGAGTACAGTATTGTACCTGAGACTGTGGAAGCCAGCACACAGTTTAATTATATTGGATTTAATATATTAAGAATCTAAGCAGAGACAGAATGAAAAACTGGAACTAAAAAAGAAAAAGGGAAGAATGGCATTCTACTGCCTTAAATGAGTGTAACTGGAATTAAAAAAACTGAGGGAAGAAAGAAGGAACAGACTTAACAATTAGAAAGAGAGAACTTAAAGAGTGGAAGCCTTCACTTGCAACCAGTGGTGGGATTCAGCCAGTTATCTCCGGATCGCGCGAACCGGTAGTGGCTCTGCCTACCCGCCTAGATGTAATGTATGACTACTGTGCATGCACAGAAGGCCATGCGCATGTGTAGAGGTGGCGCGTGCGCTCACATTTGCGAACCGGTAGGGAAGGTAAGTGAATCCCACCTCTGCTTGCAACCAGTCCAAATTTTTTAGCAGTTCCTATGAAAATATACAAGTTTCCAAAATATAAAGAGGACGACAATCCTTGTTCCACTTCTTGGTAATTTGAAAAAGAATTAACATGGCTACACAATAGGGGAAGAACACATGGTTCTCTTAGGGACTAGGAACAAAGGAATAAGGGAATACACATCAATTCCGAACAAATCCATGAGGTGGAAGGGCAAGTACCTTAAGAAGCAAAGTAGGAATCCATGTGCCCTTCAAGTGGTCCTTTTATAATAGAACACCACAGAAATATATCCTCTGGGGAAAGGAAAAGAGTTATTGTAGGGGACAGTTTTCAGGAGCAAAACATAAGAGAGCAAGAGAAATATCTGAGCTTGTCCAGTATCTATAAAAAGGTAGAAGGCAACCCACCCTCAGCAAGCTCAAAATTAATGTGTCATATACATTTATCTGCAAGCCCCATAGAAAACTAATTGTGCTCAGCAAGTTTCACAGATGCATCTTCAACTTGTCACATGACTCCCAAGTGGACATAAAAAGAGTAAGGCAAAATTTTCTGGATTGGATGTGGCAGGAATATAACCAAATATATAAGTGGCACAGTGGTTAGAATGCAGTACTGCAGGCTACTTCTGTTGACTGCTGGCTGCCAGCAGTTTGGCAGTTTGAGTCTTACCAGCTCAAGGTTGACTTAGCCTTCCGAGGTTGGTAAAATGAGGATCCAGATTGTTGGGGGCAATATGCTGACTCTGTAAATCTTTTAGAGAAGGCTGTAAAGTACAGGGAAGTGGTGTATAAGTCTAAGTGCTATTGCTATCTTGTAACAATTGCCAGTGAGTGAGGGACTACAAGGATGGATCTTTGCCTATCATGGAAAATGTGCATGCCAATCCAGAGAATCATGCCAATCCAGAGAATGGAAGTAGACATTTTGAGACATACTCAACTCAAGACAACTTGTGGTAAACAGTATATATTGATTCTTGTGTAATATGGCACTTGATGGCTTGATGCTCTAAGCTATATTGACGCTAAAGGTATATGTCAAGCCATAATCAATCTTTTTCCTGGGATTGGTTGGCCATGGAGATCCTGATAGATGTAGCAACTACTTTCTGGTCAGTTAGAAATTGCGAGCATCTTACTTTGGTCATCTGCTATCAGCAAGCCATTGATTTAGTGGAGACGTTCTGTGGAATTGTGTTACGATTAAAACATTTATATAAGAATACTCCAACAATTGCAACTTGGTATTATCATATAGTTTGGGTTTCCTTCTTTTGAACTTGTGTAGGGTAGAGATGTCTGCTGCAACTCATCTGTTATCACTGGGTGGGAGAACATGGAGGTAAACATCTTTGTAGGGCATCTACAGAACACCCTGAGAAAGATAGAGTACTCAATACAATTAAGTATTTTGAAACTGAACAGAAAGTCTGATATAATTTGCATGCCAGAGAACACACTTTGAGTCAGGAGATCAGATATTTGTTCTCAGACTAGTGTCCATCGACTGGACTTAAACAGCCATGAAGTGTCCTTATCTATTAAAGAAAAGGTGGGGCAGTTGAACAATGACATGAAGTTTTCAAGAACAAGGCTGAAACCTTGATAGTAGCATGTGAAAATATTCAGGCCTGTCACTCCAGGAAGTCAGTGTTGTTTAATATCACTGTGGACAATAAGGGAATTCCAAATTATATCTGTTTGGGAATTTGCCAGAGGAGAAAAATTGTGTGGGATCCACCCTGATACGAAAACAAAAGGACAGTGCTTGGCTGTTATGTCAGACCTATGCTGACTTCTTCATAGTATAGCCAGAGCATTTTAATCTGGCCTGAACCCAAAGCTGGAGGGAAAAATATGCTTCTTTATGGATTATAGAAACTAAATAAGAAAACAGTGATAAATTCAAACTTTGCATGGTACGCTGAACTATAACCTAAGCAATCATTTTTAAGAAATGTGTAAAGTGAACATAGCCCTTTTAGCTCGGATTTTATATAAATATGGAAAAATTGGCTAATTAAATATTATGCATTTGTATTTTGTACTATGATAACCAAAGTATTCGTTTTAAAATCCTTATTCAATTTGAGATGATATTATCTAAAACATTGTCTTTTTCCATCTCACCCTGCCAGTCAACTGAGATTGTCTGAGCTTCCATCCACATGACATTTTATGTAATGGCTTCCAACTATCTGTCCATTTTTCCAATTATGACGCTATTAAAAAAATCATGAAATAATAATAATCATATACAGTACCAGACAACAGGTGCTGCTTCTGTGAAGAAGCTTAAGAAACAGTGAATCACCTGGATAACTGCTGCAAGAAGATTGCACAGACTGACTATAAACAATGGAATGATAAAGTAGCAACAATAGCGCATTGGAAGATTTGCAAGAAATATAATTTGCGTGCAAGGGAGAACTGGTGGGATGATAAAATAGAGAAAATCATAGAAAATTAAAAAGCTAAATTGCTCTGGGACTTTAAAATTCAAACAGACAGGTATCTGCCACATAACACCCTGGACTTAACAATTGTGGACAAGAGGGACAAAGAAAGTCTGGCTAGTGGAAGGGGCAACACTTGGAGACAGCAGAATAGAAAGAACTGGAAAAGATAACAAAATACAAAGACCTGCAAATAGAAATAGAACGACCATGGCAAAAGAAAGCAGAGATTGTACCAATAGTAATGGGTGCCTTGAGTGCAATCACAAACATCTGAGCAACACTAGAACACCATCGGCATTGACAAATTCATCATCAGTCAATTGCAAGACAGCTTTATTCGGAACATATTGCATTCTGCAACAATACCTCTAATACCGTCAAACATCCACATTTGCCTAAACCGGTTCCTTGGGAAGGAATCCATTAGTGGATAAAATGCCAAATCCAGTCTGAACATCTGGCTGCCTGTGCAACAAAAAATAATATATATTCTTGCTGGCATTTAAATATTCCCTTTCATTTTTTTTCATATTCTCTAAAATCCCCCTTGCTTAGATGAAAAGTATGATTTTTACTTGTATTCTTTAAAAATTTTCCTCTTTCTATGATGTTATTAGTTGGATATGTTTTATGTTTGTTTATATGTAGGCAGCATAAGATTTTCTTCTGAGTGCATAAGATATTGGAGTTCTCTCTGTGTGTAGCAAGAAATGTACCCATGGTTCAATTTTGAAAGTATCAGATGTTTATAAAAGCTTGTGGTCATTGCCACAATTCAGAATGATAATATTTATATACCTACAGTATATGAACAGAAAACTAAGCAACCCTCTTCTCTTAGTGAGACACTACAACTGCCTGCTAGATCCACAATATGCCTATAGAAAATTGGCATCAAGGATCACTATTCCTATGTTCTTGTCTGCAGCAAGCCTTCAGATGAAGCACTTGGGCATGGGTTGGATTAGTTTAGGATTAGTGTGGATTTTTCGGGTCCTGTTGGATTCCATGAATACAGGTTTTTTTAAAAAAAGGAAGAAAAAAAGAATAGAATCTATATATTTCTTGCTGCTGCTCTTTTACTGTTTTACTTTTACTGTTTGAGCCAGCATTGTTTAATGTATTAACAAGTACACTGCAGATTTTCCTCTGCAATTTAGATAGGATTGGTCTTTGTTGTTGTTGTTGTTTTATTCCTGGATACAAAGAAATTAAGAGTATGGTAGTCTGCAAAAATGCCCATTGGCAGAAAAAGATTTATTTCTATTTGACTCTGCATGTAAAGGATTGTGCTCCTAATACCCATCCACTGATAAATGTAAAAACTACTACACATTCCAGACTTGTTTTAATCATAGCTGAATATTATATCTGCTGTAGCATGACAGTAGTTAATGCTAACCAGATTCATTTATAACCAATGTTTGCAGATCCACTTCACATCTGCTTTCAAGCTATAGTGATGAGGTCAATTCTGAGATTAAGTATAGTCTACCATTATCTCTTGTTTAAACTTTTTTTCAAGTCAGAGTGCTTTGCTACTGTATCATTTATGTGGGGGATGTTCAAGTAAACATGTAAAATAAAAATGAAATAGTTATAGGTTGATGTACTTTGATAGTGAGGATTTCAATGAGATGTAATTTCTTCACTGGCACCAAGAAATTGTCAAATTTACCCCTAGCCATGAATTGTAACTGTGCACCCTGTTTCTAGGCACATTTAACTGCAAGAAACTAGGATACTCAGAGAATTAGATTTTTAAGGGATAAATGCATAGAAACATCTGGGAGATGTCAGTCTACTCATAATAAGTACTGTGCTGTATTAGACTAATGCCTTGTCTAGCAAAGCATTCTTCCTAGAGGGGCCAGCTAACAAGTTCTGGAGGAAAACTGAAATACGATGGGAGAAAGAAAATATAAAATACTTTTGGACTGTTACTGGAAATCTGGACTATCACCCATCAAATGACAGATGAACATCTAATGAATCAAGATGTTGACTATAATGTATAGTAGCTAATAGATTCAAAGGGTTATCTGATATGGTGACATATTTTAAACATGGCCATTTATCCCTAGCAATACAATACAGCAGGGGTGTCAAACTAGATTTCATTGAGGGCCACATTAGGGTTGTGTTTGGCCTTGAGGGGCTAGGGTGTGCGTGGCCAGGTTGATTGTGGCCTGTTCAACATCAATTGTGTCGGGGGCGCCTGTGGTGGCCTGAGTACTCTGCCAGCGAAAATGGAGCTTGGGAGTGCAATCCTCAGCCTTTGTGAGCTCCATTTTTGGCTGCAATGGCCTCCTACAACCCTCTGCCAGCAAAAACGGAGCTTGAGAGGGTCGCATGCAGCTCTCCTGAGCTCTGTTTTCACTGACAGAGGCAATGCAGGCCGATCCTCCACTGTTTCCAGGGCGGCCCTGCAGGCCAGATCTAAACTGGCCCCCGGCCCTTGAGTTTGACACCCCTGCAATACAGTATTGAACTACACTATACTATACACTGCACTACACTACATTACACTATTAAAAAATATTTACAACCCTATAATTCCTTAATTGGGGGTAGAGTTAGGTACCTTTTTGATTCCTACTTAGAATTTATAGCAGATATTTTCTCTTTGCGCCCTGATAGAGCAACATCTACTACTGTCTAGGATTGAAGTCTCAACCTTCCGAGTGGGAGGCAAGTATTTTCACCACTAGGCCACCATGCCTATTGTCAGCCCTGGAACCATTTTCCCCCTTGGCACCTCAGGGCTGCCACAGTGAAGAAAGTCAAGCTGTGGGAATGGGAGTGGGGTGGGAGGAAGAGATAGCTGGGGGATTGTAGCCATAATACAATTCTTTATCCTGAGAACCAAGAATTTTCCCACTAGGTGCACAGAGGTGGGGTCTAAGATTGAGTCACCCTTGGACTGTGACCTGATTGGACCATGTGATGGACTGCATGGGCAGGGGAGGGAAAACTCTACTTTTAGTTAGGAGGAAACCTGAGGGGGACTCAGAATCGGGTTTCCCCAGATGTGCCAATATGACGTGCCTAATAAATCTATACTTTGAAGAACGTGCCTGCCTTGGAGTTTTGATTCTGTTGAGTTTTTTACTTGGAACCCTGACACCTATTGTGTTGTGTTGTATTGTATATATATTTTTGTGTGTGTGTCAAGTCTAATGAAATTTCTGTCTTTTATAGGAAGACCCTTCTCCTTCTTACACTATGTATAGCTGTGGGTTGTGTGCAAAGACAGCAAGAAGGTAAGAAACATTTCTTACAGAACATTTTGAATGATCTATTAAGAGAAGGTTATAGTTTTGATTTTGTTAGTATTACCTTGAAATGTTTTTGACTGACCTTTTATCCAAATATTAGGCAGAGTTGAAATGGATGCAGAAGTTGAAAGAAACCAGTTTAGAAATGTTGACCTTTTTGAGATTACTCACAGTTGCTTCCTATGGCATTGCATATTTAGAGAAAAACTGTAAAAAAAAAAGAAGTATTACTTACTTCGAGTTTCCAAATGTAAGTGTTTGGTGACACATAATAAAAATTGATGCTGTACTTTTGGAGACTTTCCAAGATAACCAGGCATGCTTATTAAACACTTATTCAGAATTTCATTTTTAAGGCTCACCAAAAGCAAAAAAAGTTCTATTTTTAAAAATTTACTTCCGTTTATTACATTTTAATGTGCTGAAAATAGTTGAAAAACATGTTTATGTTGTTACTGTTTGTATTTAGACTACTGAGAAATGGATAGATGCTTACTCTGGGAAGTTAAATTGGGAACATAGCAATTATAGGGTCCATTATATCCATTTTATGACCTATGTGTCTGGGCTCTTCCATTTCATTCCTCTTGCCAATGTTGGAAAATGTTTAAGATGGAATCTTTATTTATTTTGTTAATTTAAGTAATTTATATGATTGCTCTCCTCTTAACAGTGACTGTGGGTAATATACAGCAGTGAATTTTTTGGGAAGTCTTGGAGCTACAGTGTCTTGATTTCCCTCTTGTGACGTTCATGATCTCAGCTTGTTCTTCGTGGGGAACAAGATATGATATCTTAATATATTTTCATCCCAGTTATGAATAGAAACATTTAGTTTAGGAGTTGAAAGGACTTTACTTTTCCAAGCCATTTCCTTCTCCTTCAGAACTTAAAAAACAGAACAAATACTTCTCAAAGTTAATTATAGAAAATTTAAGACTTGTAAAGAAATTTATGACATTCTGAAACATTTTGGATGTCAATTTACTTATAAGTAGAAATTCTTGCATCGTTTTTTTTACTATTATGCAGAAGATAATTTTTTGTTGTCATCCAATGAACAAATGTAAGTTTCATAGGTTTGTTATACTTATTTGTTTAAAACATTTGTATGTATCCATCAGTGGTGAAATCTAAAATTTGTTACTACCGGATCTGTGGGCGTGGCTTGGTGAGGGGTAATGTGACTGGGTGGGTGTGGCCAATTTTTTTTTACTACTTTTAAAACCATTTTTTTGGTTGTAAAAAAATGCTTTAAAAAGGCTCTGACGATCCCAGCTGAGTTGCCTGATCGGCAGAGACTTTTTTTCTTTTAAATGCCTCTAATGATCAGGCAATTCAGCTTGGATCATCAGAGGCACTTAAAAGAAAAAAAGTATCTGCCGATCAGGCAACTCACCTTGGATTGTCAGAGGTATTTAAAAGAAAAAAATATGTTTTTTCTTTTAAAAGCCTTTGAGGATACCAGCTGAGCTGCGCGATCATCAGAGGCTTTTTTTTACTTTTAAAAGCATTTTTTCAGCCCAAGAATTTGTAGATTTGTAGATGAAGGAGTGACAACACCTGGGGGTGGAGTTAAAACAGGGATCAGTCTAGAATCTCTATATAACCACAAGCAAATTAAGTTGAATCCCCCTTGAATTCCACGAATCCTTATCTAACTCCAAGCAGGTGCTAATCACTAGTTGAGAAAATTCCTGTGCGCAGGCTGTTTAGCAATAAATGAGTTTAATTGGACCTTCAGGTGTAGATTTGATCTTTTGCACCTGACATTTGCTTTCTAACAATCCTACAAAGTGAGTTAGGTTGAGAGATTAGTAAAGTCATATACTGCACTAAAGTATCATGTATTTTGTTTTGGATGAGCATAATTTGATAGGTGCAAAATGTACTAAATGAGCTTCATTTTCAGGCCTACTGATTTTGGAGTCAACTGGATCCTCTTCTAAGGATTTTCTTCATAGTTGTGGGCCATGAATATACTCAGAAGATTTATCTGGCCTCCAAAGAGCTGTTTTTTGATCTGGGTATAAACAATCAATTTGTTTAGTTAAGAAAAAAAATTGGAGCAGTGTTGCTTACTTTATGCTTGTAGTGGAACTCTTGTTTAAGAAGCCTAAATGCAAAGCCCAAATATAGGTCTAGTTCAATAGTTTATTGGAGCCTTTCTGTTATATATTTACTCTTTCAGCATTAGATGTATATATGATAAATTCAAACAACTATTGCTTACCCCAAGCTTTGAGATGAGATAATCTAAAGACATGTATTGTCTGACTTGTCTGTCAGTATCAGCTTCTCTTCAGCTTCTTAGAACAGAAACTCACTTAAAATATAGAATAAATTGAAGACATGTGGTATCTACAGGGGAAAAAAAAAGTTTGTTGGCTTTTCTAACTATGCTTCCTTGGCAATGGTGTGTCAGAGGGATAAAACACAGCAGTTACCCTTATCCCCCACACTGTAAGAAAATGATTAATGAAGTCTGCAAGCAAACAAGGAAGAAAGCATTAGTCTTCTGAAGTTGAAACAAGTCATTTTCAAGACGACAAACCATAAATATTTGTTGCAAATCTCCTTTGAGTTTTTTTTTTTTGGTTCTTTTTAATGTACAGAGTAAATGAAGTCAGATGCCAACATCTGTGCAGAGAAAAGAAAAAGAATAGATCCTTAATGGATTTATTTTTTTAAAAAAGTCAAAGCACCTGGACTGGATTATATGTTCTAAAAGCATCTATTTTTTAAAGCATCTTCTAAGAGAATTATTATAGAGAGCCGGTTTGATGCAGTGGTTTAGGCACCAGATTGGAAACTGGGAGATCGTGAATTCCAGTCCTGCCTTAGGCACAAAGCCAACTGTGTTACCTTGGGCCAGTCACTTTCCCTCAGCCTTAGGAAGTGGGTGATAAATAAACCAGTTTTGAAATCTTGCCAATGAAACCATTGATACTTAGTACAGGCAGTCAACATTGATTCAATGGCACAAAAACAAACAAACAAAACAAAACAAAAACAAAAACAGTATTATATTTAGAGAGGAAATTTTAAGAAGGCATGAATGTGTGGTTATAACTTTCTAGCTGTAAATTTAGGTTGTGAAAGCTGGTTAAAAAGAAGTATACAATTGCTAAGGTACCAAGCTTCCACAGAATTCTAGTATTACAGGTTAATTTATTTACTACTACCATACTAATAAAAAAACCCCCCTAAGATAATCTCCTTGTCTAACCCACATTCCATTTTTTTCAGAGCATTTTGTAAAATAAAGTTAAAAAATGCTTATTTTTCCACTCAGAAATTCCCTATCTAGTGGTTTTTCCTCAAACTCTGAAAATCCTGTAAGAGATTCCTTTCTTTTTTTCATTCAATCATGTCCAATTCTCAAACATTGTCTGGGAAGGTCCCTGCAATTTGGCAAGGTTTTTCAGAAGCATTTTGGCGTTTTCTCCTTCCTAGGGCAAAGGGAAAGTGACAAGCACAAGGTCACCCCAGCGGGCTTTGTGTCTAAGACAAGGCTAGAATTTACAGTCTCCTGGTTCCTGGCTTAACATCAAATTGGCTTTATATGAGAAATATAAACATCTTCTGAAAAATAGGAAGCTAAAACATTGTGTTTGTTAGATTACAGGCTTTATTTCTAATCTTTTTTTCCCCAATAATGGTAAAATGACGCTTTGAATTACAGCATAACCCAGTTCTGTGCAATTTTCACAAATTAAAGACTTGAATAAATTTATTTTATGCCTAAACATCCCAAGGAATTGGAAAATAGATAATGCCATCTCCCCATTCAAATGATATGCCTTTCAGTGCCTCTGAATACAATTTGCTGTCTCTTTGTCAATATACACCCCTAAGTATTATTTAACAGCATGTAAAATAATACTTACTTAACAGCATTTTCAGAAAGGGTAATACGTAATTATATATTCAGTGACAATTCCAAAAGTATAAGGGTTTTGTGTGAATGAATATGCGTAAGTCTGTTTATACACATGATAGAAAAGGAGACAAAAATGTGCCAGTACTTAACATTTGCTAGTAATATTTTGGGTAAACAGAAGGAAGTCAAATTCAGAAATTAGGCTGATTTTTTGGAAAAGTCTGTGGAAATCCTTCTGTTCATTCAGTTTTGGCTTTTGCTTTAACTTGTATTAATGCTGATGAATAATTGATTTTTCATAATTTTAGTCTAATATGCTAAAATGGTATGTTCTGAGGTTCCTGGCCTGAGCCCAAGAAGTAATTTTGCAAATTATTTTTGAGGGTAAATTGTTGATTGATCCTACAAATTATTATTAAACTACCATAACTCATAGGATTGGATGCTAGGCCTTAATGTGGTTTTAATAAGTAGCTTCACATAATTTCTGGGACTTCTTCACAGCCTCCCTATCCTATGTAAGTTTTAATGTATCAAAACAAACCACGCATGAAAATAGCAGTTCCACTCATTGGAACTGAATAATTCAGTGTTTCTCAACCTTTGCAAGTTTAAAATGGGCGGTCTTGGAATTCAGGAATTCTGGGAGTTGAAGTCCACCCATCTTAAACTTGCAAAGGTTGAGAATAATTACTGAAGTAATTATTCATTCCCTCAAAAGTTGTTTGGAATGTACTTTAAAGTTAAGAATTTACTTTAGCCTTGATGGAGCAGCGGACTAAAGTGCTGTTAAAGTAGCACTTAGTTGCCAGCTGCCTGCGATTATTGTGAGTTCAAATCTCACCAGGCTCAAGGTTGACTCAGCCTTCCATCCTTCCGAGATAGGTAAAATGAGGACCTGGATTGTGGGGGCAATAAGCTGAATTTTTAAAAAAATAACACTGCTTAGGGGGCCCCAAAAACCCTACTAAGCAGGTATATACAAAAGTATGAAGGCTATTGCTTAACGCATTGTAAGCCGCCCTGAGTCTCTGGAGAAGGGCGGCATATAAATCAAACCAATAAATAAATAAATAAGAATGAATTAGGCAAAAATGATATCTCTGTTTTTTTTCTTCCTGTAAAAAGTTCACTGTAAAGTTACTCTTTCTTTTTATCTTGATGGGGCTCTGTGATTAGAAAAAAAAATCTGTGCGGTGAAAAGACTGCTGAAGAAAAAAAGATGTAGATAAGAAAGAGTTCAACTTCTTTTCCCTGCTCATTTTGTACTTTAAAAAATTGACTACTTCCTTTTAAAACTGTGTAATGTATTAAGTTTCAGGATTCCAAATAACAACCCAACAAAAGAACACTCCAAGGCTAGAAGTTCCTCAAAGTTCCATTTTATTAGAGATGTCATATTAGCATATCTGGGAAAACCCGAATCTGAAAGCTTCCCGGTTTTCTCCACCCAAAAGAAAGTTCATGTCCCTTCCCCCTGAACCCACATATCCATCACATTGTCCAATCAATGCACTGTCACAACTCAAGATGCCTCCCAGTCACACCATTCTAAGTGTGAGGCAGAATGTCCCTGTCTCTCAGAGAAAAGAATGTTATTATGGCTAGATATCTCCCCAACTCCATACAATCCCCCCTCCCAGTTTCCCACAGCACTAAATGTGGCAGCCCGGAAGATCCAAAGAAAAGATGGCTTCCAGGGCTGACATTCAACTTCTGTTGTCATCCTATATGAAAGGAGGGAGACATCTGAGATTTTCAGTGATGGGCACTTTTTTGTCACAGTATTTTCACTTCCTGATCCCTCCATAACATTGTCAAGTCAAGTTGATGTCTGAACGTAGAGTGGGAAGGGGGGAAAAACATACACCTTGGAATGCAGGTTGTGATAAAGGGTTCCTACCAGGGGTGAAATCTAAAATTTATTACTACCGGTTCTGTGAGTGTGGCTTGGTGGGAGGGTAATGTGACTGGGTGGCCATGGCCAATTTTTTTTTACTTTTAAAACCATTTTTTACAAGTAAAACCATATAAAAAAATGCTTTCAAAAGGCTCTGACGATCCCAGCTGAGTTGCCTGATTGGCAGGCAACTCAGCTGGGATCCTCAGAACTTGGCTCGTCAGAGCCATTTAAAATTCAGTTAGCTGGGCTGGCCTGATTTTATGTTGATTTTAAAGTTTGATACTGATTTTAATTGAAATGTTTTAAATTATGGGCCAAATTTATTCAATTACTTTTAAAATTATTTTAACTTTTGTGTACAAATGTTTTTACTCACCACCCTGAGTCCAAAAGGAGAAGGGCGGTATATAAATCTAATAAAAGAAAGAAAGAAAGAAGAAAAGAAAAAAAAGGCTCATGATCGCCTGGCTCAGCTGGGCATGGGGGGTGGGGGCAGGGATTTTTGCTACCGGTTCTCCGAACTGCCCACCGCCATCGCTACCTACTCGCCTGAGCCAGTCCGAACCGGGAGCATTTCACCCCTGGTTCCTACAAATGAGGGGTAGAAATGGGATGATCAGAACTACCAATAGAAGAACATACTGCTTGGAAGCAGTTCTGAGGCTTTTCAAGGGCAATATATATATATATAATTAAAATTATTTTGTATAGGTACTGATTTTGAACTTCAAAGCTGGCATTAGATCTACTGTAACAGTACCAGGACAGCTGATATCATGAAAATGGACATATTCAGAACTGATTTTGATCTACCACAAAGTTCCACTCTGGTTATACCTAAATCCTGTAGTTTAGCAACATTTCTCTGCTATATCAGGCATGACAACATAGCTTATTTTTCCTTTTGAGTTAGGTGAGAGAGGAATCATCACCCCTCTTTTGTTTAATATAATATGCAATTCTTTTTCCTTTTCATTACAGGCTCAGTATGTTTCACATACATTGAATCTTACATTTGCTTAGTCTAATTGTTTGGAGTAGAAGGAAAAATTTACATTTTATTTTCATTTGATAAGTATAGAGTGTATTCAATCTTTGACATTAAATCATTTGTATTTAATTTTTTGACACCTATCTATTTAGAATTTGTGCCTCTTATACTTCTTAGTTTTAAATGTAGATGCATCACAAAGGAAAAGTACTTTGTTTGGCATTGGATTTAATTAACATTTCAATAACTGAAAATCACAAAGTTTGAATTTTATTTAGTTTGCTTTGGAGAGATAGACCAATCAATTTTTCTGGAAACATCCTAAATTTGCTACTGGTATAAAGAAACATACAGTGTTGATTTTGTATAGAATCCTTAAAACTTCAAAATATAAATATACATATTCACTTTTCACACGATCAGACACTTTCCTAAGGTTTATGGTTAGCAATGTTAAAATCTGTCAAAATCATTGTTGGTTACTATTTGTTCAAATTTAATCTTATATTATCAATTTACTACCTAAATTCCTATTTACCATATATAGATTTTATCAATAAGGAAGTTTGATAAAAAATATAGGTAGAAAACTAGCAACTTTTACAAAATTTGTGGAAATTTAAATGGGCTTTAAATGGGTTATCCCATTTAAAAAGTTAAAAATTAGAGAAAAAAAATCAATGTAAAGCTTGTTGGGAAGAAAATCGAATGGTTTGTTGTTTCTGCTGAAGTAAACTCTAATTTATAAAACCTTGTGGCTTAATATTGATTCATCCTTACGGTTCTTGTTTTTGCTGTAGCAGGCTTAACACAGCCTTCCTTCTGGCAGTCATTAGGGGAATTATTATCCTCATCTAGAGGTCATAGTCATGGTCAGCCATCTGGAAATAACATTATAGTGGGATGCAAGCCCATGTAAGAACCTATTATCTCATTTTCTAAAGTTATGTCATACATAACTGATGAGTGTTTATACTAGTATCTGCACAATTCTTATGCCCTATGCTGGTGGGAATCAGGCATGTTGCAGATCTGCATGTGACAGATTTGCATTTTACCGAACAGTGCCATTTCAGACGTCTAAGTGAAACTGGTGCAGCAATTTGCAAAAATTGCTATAAAGTGCACGAATGAATTTCAGCAAGCGCTATTTGTCTTACTTCCTTTTCTTTCTTTTCTAGGCATAGATGTTCTCCATCATTTAGGCCTAAGTGGGCAAGCTATGCATCATCCAACAACAGGGTCTACAATACATTTGTCACATGCTTCATCACCTCAAGGGATTCACCTAACTGCATTTGGAGTTCTTTTATCCACTCAGACAGCCATTGAAGTTCCCATCTCTCAAGTGGGAGCAACAGCCTTAGGTTCCAATTTTGCCATACTAATCAGCTTGCGCTCTTACAGAGTAAACAATGCCTTTCTTTTCAGTATTAGGAATAAAAATAGACTGCAGTTTGGTGTACAGCTGCTACCAAGGAAAATAATGGTGCACACTGGAGGGAAGCACTCTATATATTTTGATTATCGGGTTCACGACGAGCAGTGGCACACATTTGCTATTGATGTTACAGAAAAATCAGTCTCCCTTTATACTCAATGTGGAAGGAAACACTTCAGCAAGGAGATTCTTTCCAAAGTACAGTTTGATTCACATAGCTTATTTACTTTAGGAAGAATGAACCCCCAGTCAGTCAAATTTGAAGGTGTGTTATGTCAGCTGGATATTATCCCCTCTGCACAAGCCTTGACAAACTATTGTAAATATGTGAAACTACAGTGTCGCCAGGCTGATACATACCGATCTCATACAATTTCTCCAAGCAAGGTGGACTCAAGCAAGCTGTTGGATGAAGTAACCCAACCATTAAGTAAAAGTAAAGGTTCACTAAATCTTCATGTCAGTAAGTCAGCATCGGTCAAAGATCCTCAAGAATTGATGGAGACAACTTCTTCCTTGACTCCTCTTTACTTAGAGAATATTACTGCCTTCGCAGAACCAAATGACGAGCAAATTGTGAATGTCTCCAAAGAACATCAACATTATGTCCGCAAAAAGAAAGGAGATCCCTTGCCTCTCACAAAATTAACCTTAAATCATACAGACTCTGTGACAGAAAATATAAAAAGAAAAGCGAATTCCAATTTGCTGTTTTCCATAAAGCAGCCTAATGCCAAACATATGATGAAAAATACATCAAAGCCATATTTATATGAACTAATGGATATGCATCAGTTTTTAAATACAACATTGTATGACGATTTTCATTCCGAACCTTTAATTAACCGGTTTAGCTCATGGGATGAGCATACAGTTCAGACTGATGAGATTTCTAATGCAGAAGGCAATTATGAATTTGATGCTGATTATTATGATTATGATTATGAAGAATGGGAGAGAGTACTTGACATGGAAAATCTTAAGGGGCCTAAAGGAGATCCTGGACAGGTGGTAAGTGGCTTTCATTTATGGTATCTAATAAAATATAAGAATTCTCAAGCCACATTAGAGGGATTTATAAGGTTATTATAATGCAGGAATTTCCTGTAATTTTAGTTTTCTATGCTAATAGTGGGACTATGAGAAATAACCTGGGTTTTTGGTATTTTATAACAATGAATATTTTGATGTAGATAGATTTCCTAGAAATTGTAGAGATAAGTATATAGCACAAAGAACCACACATAGGGATTGCTGTCCTCCAAAGGTATTAGAGTTTGGAGATCACAAAGCTAAGTAAAACTGGACTAGATTGTTTTCCCCATCAATTAAAAGCCATAGTTCAAGTAATTAAAGTTTCTGAATCCATTCTACTTCTGAGGCCTAGTTCTTTTTGTGATGGTAAATGTATATTGTGAATATGGAATGGATTAGACCAGGGCAATATTCTTTACATGAAAGCTAGATGGGAATTTTTCACCTCGTCTCCATGAATTCCCACCCAATATGTTTATAGATTCATACCTCTGTGGTCTTTAAAACTTCTATGGGGATGATATCTAGAATAACATTTTCTTTAGTGTAGGGCATAAGATTGTTTCCTTATAAATGCACACACCTTCCTAGAAAACTGATACTTAGAAAAAAGTCTGAAATGATCCAGCCTCACATCTATGGAGATTCTTAGTCCTCCAGGCCATGATTGTCCCAAAGGTGCTTTTGCAAAAGGAAACTGGACTGTCTTTGTTTTTCCTTGAAGATGTTTCACTTCTCATCCAAAAGGCTAAAGAAATGAAACTCAAAAGCAAGGCAGAAGAATGTAGCCTATTTGTAAACGGTGCCAGAATTAAAACAACAAAATAGTTTCAGCCCAGATTTAGCGCACCTGATTGTTGGATACTAATGCTGACAGATTAATCTTCTGAAACCTTGTAGATCTGTTCTACAGCAGCTTCCATGTAAATGCATCTATACCACGGGTGTCATACTCGTGGCCCACGGGCCAGATGCATCACACACTGGCCATGCCCACCCCCATTTTAGCGAAGGGGGAAAAAGTTGCGATACATCACGTGACAACGTGACAACATAAGTTTGACACCCCTGATCTATACAGTCACTAGCATGCTCAGAAGCTAGCAATTTTCTTCTCAGTCATTAAAGAGGAAACTGACAAGAAAGGCCTAACTTTATTTTTGTAGCTAGAAGGCAGTGGCAAGACTTTTGGTATGCCTTGGAAAAATCCTCTTCTTTTAACTTTTAAAGAGCCAAAAAAAATGCAGTTATCCTAACTATTACCGTAAAAGCGGAAATAAAAGAGAAATGAAAAACAAAAGGAAGCAGACAAAGGAATTAAGGAAGCTTCTAAAGCTGTGCACCTGGGAGGAGGTCAGGAGATTGTAGGTGATACCTCTGATAGCAAAAAATGCATAATGGCTAATAAAAACCAGGGAGATCTGCATAGGTAGTGCAAAAAGATTTTCTGCTGAGGGATGGAAAAAAGGGTGGTTTGTGAACCATGGCTGTTGTGTCACCACAGCTAATTTTGATTTAGTTCATAAAACAAAGTTAAGCAGATTATGGGTTAGCATGTTATATGAACATATATAGCCATTGTTTGATCATCTAAATATATTTTTGTTCCATGAACTACTGATATTATTGTAACTGATCTAGGCTGCTTTCAACTGTATTCTTTTCATTAGGTTTGTTATTTTATATGGCTTTTAAATCTGTGTATTGTTAAATTGTCAGTCTCTTCGGTGCCATAAGATTCTGTCGTTGGTTTCACATACAATGCCAAACTATGGTTTCTTTTAACCATATATAATTGAATAAACCACAGTAACTTAATTCATATGATATAGTAAGCTATACATTGTAGTTCAGAAACTACAATGGCTAATTCACCCATCCAAAATCCAAACAATTTGATAAATGTCTTTTCAAACAATCCACATTATATATCCATGTCATAGAGCAGTGATGGCTAACATTTTTGCCATCGCATGCCGGGAGGGGGAAGAGGGGGGGTCGTGCACACTGCTGCCCACACCCATAATTCTATGCGTCCCACCCCTGTGCATGCGCACACCTCCCCTTGCTCCGCCCCCCACTCCTGGCATGTGATGGCACAGTGGGCCCGGTAGGCCTGTTTTTCTCTCTCCCCAGGCTCTGGGGAGAGAGAAAAAGGGCCTTCCCCAGCACCCCCGAGGTCCTCCGGAGGCAGGAAATAGCCTGTTTCCCTACTTCTGGTGAGCCCAGAAGGCCTGAAAATCAGCTAGCCAGCATGTTCTTGCGCACCAGAGCAAGAGTTCATGTGCCCATCAATATGGCTGTGTGTGCCGCCTATGACACATGTACCATAGGCTCGCCATCACGGTCATAGGGTTTATCAAATTTTTCAGCTTTCAATTTCCAAACATTAGGGGTGCTCAAAAGTTGTGACAGCCTTGGGGCTTGGTTACTTTAATATAATTTAGATGTGTTTCGTAAGTAAATACATAAACATCATAACTTTTTAACATTTTGTTTGTTTCATAATGAGCTTTTACTTTGTATTCCTTTTCCATTCTGCACAAATGAAACTTTAGAATCTTTATCATAGTAGTCATGAGGGATGCTTCATGTATCTTTATATGTGTGTGTGTATATGTGTGTGCATGCACACATGTGAGGAATAGAACCTTTCAATATGCAAATACAGCTAACGTATTTTATGTAATGAAATGCCTATAGTGGTTTCTAGTATGTCTATGGTTCAAATAAGTAACTGTCCAAAATTGTTTTTCAGCTTCATTTTTCAGAAGTATAACATCATTGTGAACCATAAGGTGTTTTAAAGTAAAGTTGCATCAGTATTGGACCAAAAAACCATGGTAGAATATTTAACATGTACATCAATAATTATGAATGTTAATTGTTCAGTGCAAAACTAGAAACTAAAAAAATCTCTATGTTAGTATTTTATATTCCAAAAAATGATTTTTTTGTCCCTGAAAAAATATGAAGGGAACACAATCCTTACACTGGTGTAAAGCCCTGAAAGATGTCCACTGGTTATGGGAATGCTAGATGTATCTGGACAATAAATTTTAAGCATTTATAAAGCTCTTTTCATGGTATGTTTTGTAAAATATATATGCCAGGCACTCTGTATGGTTTTCCTCCATGATTAGGTGCCAAATAATTCCTTGCTTATTTGGGAGTTAAATCAACCACAAAATGAATTTCAGTTGTTTATTTTAACTATTCCTGCTGCCAGAATTCTGGCTTAGCCTGGTATATGAATATGGCTAATGCCTACTCTGTGCTTATTCTTAGAGTTAATAGACAAGAGGGGCAACATTTACAAGCCTGCTCAGATACTATGAACAGTTAACATGCTCATTTGATGCCGTCTTCGCTTCTATTCCATTCATTCAAGTGACACACAGGGTGATTTTGTTTCTAAGTCTAGAATGGCTGCTAATTTTAAAGTCCCTAAGGACAGAAAGGCTGGGAAGATTTTTTTCTATTTATATACATTTATGAAACTACCAGTTCTCTACCAAACGAATGACATGCATTTAATCCGTACTATTTTTGTATGTGTGTTTGGGTATAGAATTTGGGTAGAGAACTGAACTGAACAAGAACCACAGTTAATTCCATTCATTTCCATTGTAATCTATTAAATTGCCTCCAAATATTTGTGGACAACACCATTTCAGAAAGGATAGTTCAGTAGAGAAAGTGACTACATTCCTGTATCTTTTACAGTAAGGTTAAAACAACTTATATTAACTGATCAGCTAATGACTGATATATGACTGTATTAAGAAACTCAACATGGCTATTTTCAAGAAACATCTCTGAATGTATCCCAACTTTTCCAATTAAGGCAGCATGTTAGAAATTCTGCCATTGTTGAAGGTATTGAAAGATCTGGTAAGAAAATATCACTGAAACGATGATCCAGTGGATCTTGTCTTATCTAGTATATTTTTTTAAAATGTAGTTATTTTAGTTTGGCTTCTGCAGGATTGAAGCTATGCAGCTGTAATACAATTTGGCAGCTAATTATACTTTTCATTCTATCTGCTTTGCCTTTATTACATCAGACCACAATGAAAATGATTGTTGCATTACATTTCTAACCCCATCTTCAAATGGAAAAGTGAATTTGGCACAAATTCAGGAATTGTGGTGATAGGTTTTAGGAATTTGGATTGGCCTTCAGTTCTAAAAAAAAATATTGAGCTCCATAAAACAAATTAATTACTTTCTCTCAACAAAATTGATTGAGGGTGATGTTCCCTAATGCACCAAAAGAGTATTAAAATAACCACAACACTTCATTGGATATTCTTGACAGTATATTTATAAGTGTCTTTTCTAGAGATGCAGTTTGGATAACCATTCCTAAATATTTTTAGAGCATAGCTTGCTCAGCTGGTGTCCTGCCAGTTGTTTCAGTGATCTTTTGGCTAAAATCTTAAAATCTTTTTCCTAACTGATGGCCTTCTTTACAATAGGTGGTGAGTCTTGCAGGCTTCTTGTTATTCCTGTAGATATTCTGGAAATAATCAGACAGTTTGTTTATTTGATCAGCTCTCTGGGGATTTAAAGGCATTTCTAATTTTGTTAGTGTATTTTCCAATCAGGATAGGTATAAAATTAAGAAATGGTCCAAAGTTGGCCAACCCATGCTAAGACTTGCATGTTTATCTACTAGAAAGTTATCTTGTCTTAACCAATCAAGCAGCCATGAATATAGATGGCTGTCATAAAGGCTATTGGTTTGCAATTTACATGGTCTTCTCCTTTTTATATTATTCCAATACAAATAAATAGATGCAAGGCTGATGGCCTATCAATTTATTTATCTTTCCTTATTTTTAATCCTTGATAACTTAGTTACAATCTAAACCAGGTTGTAGTGGCCATTAACTGAATTTTCCTGCTTAAACTGCTATTGTATATTAATAAGTATTGTGTCTTACTAGAAGTTACTATCTGAGCCATCTAACCACTGTTCCTGTTTTTTCAATTTCAAAAATCCTATGCACTTAGTCAATCTATTGTAGGTAGGGAAACTAAACTACATCTATTGTAGGTAGGGAAACTAATGGATAATTTCAATATCTGAATGACAAAATTTAAGATTGTCATTCCTATGCTGGATTTTCGTGTTCATATTTAATTTTGTTTCATTTCCCTTTTAGGGACCTCCAGGTCCTCCAGGATTACCTGGCCCATCAGGAAAGCGAGGCCCAAGAGTGAGTAAAAGATAGATATCTGTTTCCAGAAATACATCTTTTCACAACCAAGTTAGACCACTTGTTTCTGAACTGTCTTAATGCATAAAAAAATGAAATGTTTTTAATTGCTCTTCTATAGGAAAATAGTGCATTTTGTTTCACACTGCAACTGAATGTAAACTTTGAACTAATGTGATAACAAAAAATATATCAGGCTATATTTTGCTCATCTTCAATTTTTTTCATTCCTCTCATCAATATGTCTCTGAAGCCCAGTGTCCAATTTTATTTCCTTTTTGGAGTGAGGTAGAATGGACTTCCTAGAATTTTACATCCTGAAGATAGAAAGCAGAAAACAGTAAGGAAACTGGTGTGGGCTTTCACTGCTGATATCACTTCAGCAATGTTGAGCTTCAGGGTTTAGTGACTGTGGTTTAAAGAACATATTTTCTTTAGTTCCTGGCAAAACATTACGAAATGTGTTCTCTAGGCCATGGTCACTAAACCCTTAAGCGCAAGATTGCCAACAGTGAAGAAACTGTTAAAGTTGCAATCGTATAATGTCTCTTTACTTTTTTGGTGTAGTAACACTGTGAATGACTACAAGGAATTTCTCTCTCTTTTGGTAAAGCAATGAATTGTATTCAGGAGTGTTACAATGCATACATAATTTTTTTTAAAAATAACAAAATTTCTATAAGCAAAAATTCTGAGATCCAGAATTTGCCTGCTGATTATTATACATTTTATTGTTCAGCCATGCTGGATTTTTTTTTTGTCTGTGAGATATATGTTAATAATATTTACATAATAATATGCAAACAAATTTTAACTTTTTTCTGTTAAACATTGGTTGAGGCATTAAGAAAGGAATTTCTGGCATGTTATGATGAACAAAAGCTAACTCATCAAAAACATGTTAGCTGGCTTATATTAAAGTTAACTGCACTGATGCAGATTCTATGGGTGTTGGCAGGCATCATACAAAAATCTATCAAATGACTGAAAATTTGGCATGTCTTTTTACCAATTGCAGAAAGAGAAATTTCTACAGTGTCGGTTTATTATTTCCCACCCACTCTGTAAGACTAATTATCACTGGCTAAGTTGTCAAGTGACAAACAGGGAAGATGTTTGAAGCGCATCCATTATGGCTTCATGTGATATGTCAGCAAGTCCATTAAGGCTCATTTGGCAATGACTTTATAATCATTGTTTAATGTTACATATTGAAAACCTAATAGAAATGACAGAGCTATATTTGTTATTCAAAAATCACAAAAAGAATGACATTTATACTGAATTCCTTTGAATAAAAAACTCATTCCTGATAAGTAACTTATGCATGAAACTTATTTTTGCAAATGAAGTGTTGCTGCATTGGCTTTGGTTACCAAAAGCACATGGAATTGATTTTGTAACATTTTCATTAGTTAGCCATACAGAAAGGAATATAGGTAGTCCTCAAATCACAGCAGTTCATTTAGTGGCTCTTTGAAGTTACAATGGTACTGAAAAAGGTGACTTACAACCATTTTTCACTCTTACAATGATTGCAGCATCCCCATGATCAAAATTCAGATCATGGGGATCAAAATTGGAACTGACTCATATTTATGACAGTTGCAGTGTCCTGGGACCATGTGATCACATTGTGTGACCTGTCAAGCAAAATCAATAGGGAAGCTAGATTCATTTAACAACCGTGTTACTTAACAACTGCAGTGATTCACCTAACAACTGTGGCAAGAAAGGTCATAAAATGGAGCAAAAGTTGTTACTAACTTAACCATGCATTGATTCACTTAATTGTTTCACTTAGCAACTGTAATTTTGGACTGATTTACTGTTTTAAGTCGAGGACTATGTATGCCTTTAAACATTATCTGAATAAGTCTTTAATATTCTGAAAAATATGATACAGGCATTCCACCCTATCTCTTTTCATAAATAAATATGTAAGGACAAAAAGTACACCATGGTATCTTACTTTCTACTTCAACCATGAATCTCCATTCTAGTAGGAGCCACAATACTTGCCTCCTCCATGTTTTAGGGTCTGTCAGAATGGTATAACAATCCATATACCCTTAAGTTTTCATTGTAGAGACACATAGCTGTTATATTATGTTTCTGTGTATGAGGTTTTAAATGGTTTCCACCCACTCCTCTGAAAAAGGAAATCTCTATTTTTACACAGTGTATATCCGATGTGGTCAATATAACTAAAAACACCCATGTTTTAGCTGAGAAAAATATGTGATGAATATATTGTTTAGTCTCTCTTTGTCAAATGGCATCCTGTGACTCATTATGCCAACAGGATGCTTTCAAGATTCTCAACACAGAGGAGGGCAGTGTGTTCTTTTCCTACTCAATTGCTGGCTATGGTTCCAAATGTAGCCATACAAACTAGTAGCTTTTGAGATCCTGAGAGACCCAAGGGTTTCTCCAATTTCCTTTTAATCTATCAAAATTAGTGGTTAATAACAGGTATGGTGAGGGAAGGAATATTCTACTTTATGGCTGTAGTTCTTCATCTTTTAGTAGAAACTGTATATGTTTGTATATTTGAGATTATGCATTATTTTATATACCTGTATGTGTTCTTCCTTCACTCAATTTTGTTTCATGATAATTTCTTGTCCGGGACCTAATTTAGCCCTATTAATTGCATTATATACAGTTTTCCTATCTTGTCAATATCCTTTCTGAAGTGGGATAATTAGAACTCTACGCAGAATTCCAATCCAGAATGCAGTCACATAATAGTTTTGTATGAAAGTCTTATTATATTGGCTATTTTATTTTCAGTTTACTATCAAATGATTCAAGTAGGAAGATTGCTTTTTACATTGGCAACATGCGGTTGAAAGTTTCCTTCTGACCATAATTCCAGAATCACCTTCCTTAGCAGTTTCAGCTTAGCCCAAATCCCACTATCAAATTTCCTAAATGATGATCTTCTCTAGTGCTCTCCAGATATTTTAGATTAGGACTCTGACGCTAGCAAGATTGACTGAGTATTGCAGAAATGGTAATCCAACAATACATCATCAAAAAAAAAATCCTTGTTGGCAAAGCTGGAATTGTCAGATCATCTCCTATAGTACTGGACAAAACAAAAACTAGTTCTACAGCTCAATATTTGGAAAAGTTGAACGCTCAAACTTATTTTAGGAAAAAGATTTATCATGTTAATTGATAGAGTGGGATTTTACTGTTTGCTTCTTTGTAGCCTTGCTACTTGATTACTCAGATGTTCCATTTAGTGTGTTAATGAAGATATTCTTTCATCGAATTAAAGTTTGTTTACTTGATTTTCTTTGTATTGCTGGTTTTTTTTGTACCAAATACGTTTTGCACAGAAATATCTTTAAATGAGTATTTGAAATGCTAAATGACTTATTCTCTATATTGATTGGTATGGAGAATATTGGTACTCCCTTTGTAGGGTGAAGAGAAGAAGATTTAATAGTTAGTGTGAAATTGTCAGCCCTTCAAAGTTGTCCAAATCAATAAACAGACTCAAAACAGAAAAACTACAGCTACTCTTCTATTAATAACCATTCATTCAGTTACTATTCAGAGTTACTGTGGCAATGAATAGACGGTAGCTGTGCCCAAGTCCCTGAAGTTATGGCTGTTGCAATGCCACTGCAGTCACATGTTCAAAATTCAGGCACCTGACAGCTGTCCTGTACTTTTTACAGGTGCGGTTCAAGGTGCAGTTCAAGGTGTTGGTTATCATCTTTAAAGTGCTCCATGGCTGAGGGCCCGGATACTTATGGGATTGCTTTCTGCCACCAATAGCCTCCCACTGACCAACACGCTCCCACAGAGAGGGTTCTTCAGGGTGCCATCGGCAAAACGATGTAGGCTGGCGACCCCCAGGGGGAGAGCCTTCTCTGTGGGGGCACCCGCCCTCTGGAATGAACTATCCTCTGGGTTACATATGATTCACGATCTCCGTACCTTTCGCCGGGCCCTTAAGACCCTTAAGACCCTTTCAACAGACTGAATAAGAATCTGGATGGGATACTTTAAATTAAGGGTTTTTAATTGACAGTGCCAAATTTATTTAATTTTGTTTTAAATTGGTTTTTTAAAATTTTGTATGGTTCATTGTTTTATCATGGCTGTACACCGCCCTGAGTCCTTCGGGAGAAGGGAGGTATAAAAATCTAATAAATACAATACAATACAATACTTAAGACTACAGGGCTGCTGCAATTGCCCCTCATCTTTCTGTCCTGCTCCCCATGTCTGCCTTTTTGACTGCTTTGCACTCTGCCACCTATGCTGGTCCTGCTGTCCTGCTAGTTTTGCCCCTCTGCATTCCACTGGACCTTCTGCCTATGCTCTGCTGGCCAGTTTGCCCTATCAATCCTGCCACACCCTGCTGACCTTCCCTATCTTCTTCCTCCTAATGCTGATGAGTTGCACGCAGTCTGGATCCTTGTGGCTCTGAAAGCTGCTACCCATGCCAGATCTTCTTCCGAAAGCCATGCACGTGCCTTTGTCCAAATCACACATTTCCTTGCTCAAATAATGTATGGCTTCCTTGCAGCATTCTCACAATGAAAGCATTGTGAGAATGCTGCATCCTGATTTGGACAAGGCTGCACACAGCCTTGGAAAGAAGACCTGGAGTGACCAGAAGCTGCCTTCGAAGGGCCAAGACAGAGGCATCTAGTCGATACTAGGAAGGTGAAGATTAGTTGAAGAGTGGTGGAGGGACTGAAGCATAGGGCGGCCAAAAGGAGAGTGATGGGGAGGAGATAGGTGAGTAGGGGGAGTTGAAGGGGAGGCAATGTTATGGAGGTGTAGGGCTGGGAGGGACCAAGCTGGGAGTGGTTTGGATTGGGGTTGGTTCTTACCTAGCGACTTGGTGGGATTCAATTAATGACAGCAACTGAGACTGCCAGGAAGAAGCCTCTCTTGAATCTATGGTATTCCTAATACATTCACTGTTTTTTGGCAAGTTTTGGATTAAGTTTAGATGTAATGGTTTCTGAATAATTTGTTTAGACCAATGCTCATGACACTCAATATAAATAGGTTAATAATCCCTAAGAAACTTCCTTGCACAATTGAAGTTTTATCCTTACTGTTCTTTGTAATTATCTGTTTTATATTTTCCATAGGGTATTCCAGGCCCACATGGAAATCCTGGGCTACCTGGTTTGCCTGGTTCAAAGGTATGCTACACATTAATATAATGCTGATGATTTTCCACTTAGCAACCATGTCTGTTTGCTTAACAACCAAAGGAGAAATAAGATAGTATGCCCATCGTGGCCACATGATTTTCTGCTTAACAACTTCATTGCTTAGCAACTAAATTACTCATCCCAGTTTGGTTCTTAAGTGAGGACTATCTGTAAAAGCAAAACCATTATTTAAAAGGTGGTTTATGCTTTAAAAGGCAAGGGTTAACAAAGCAGCCATTTTTAATTTTATTTTCACACGCGCATTATTCAAAGAAAATATTTGAATACTGAAATAAAGGTCTTGCCTCAGCATTCCTCTTTTATTTGTTTAACAACTTCCTAAGCTTTGTTACCTGAAGGGTAAAATACTGTAATGCTTTGATAGAATAAAATCTAGTAGGCAGTTTAAAAGGGAGCTTCAGTAGCAGAAACTATTTAGATAGGTCTAGACAGCTGTATAGAATTTTGGAAAGCCTTCAGCTCAGATTTAGTTAGAGCTCCTTGATAAATGAGTTACAGGATAAAAAGAACTACAGCCATTTATTCTAATACGGTTCCTTAGGGTGGGAATCTGACCTGCAGTGACAGGTGTTAAAAACTGCTCCTGGTCACCAAAATATATTAGATAAGCTTTGCATACGTTAATGTAAAACAAGTACCGTGTAATTTTTTAGTGTGCTATAAGTATCTAGAACAGCAAATAGAGAATATTTTGGCATATGAATCTGGGTTAGTGATATTTGAAAATTTAGGTTTTGAGGGGGTGGGGGCGTTTTTGCACATTCTCCTGAAAGCTGAAAAACATGACTGATTCAAGGAGAATGAGAATATTGCAGCAACAAATTCAAGTGTAGTGAATAAAGTTTTGATAAGGAATGGTTCCTTGTTCTTACACTTGCAGCTTCTTAATTTTCTCCTGTTCAGTGTAAGGAAGTGAAAATATAATTATGATGGACAGTGAGGAATTAATAGGCCGGAGAAGTGGCAATTCTTAAATTGGAGCCAGAGAAGAATTTAAGGGTTAGTAGAACTTCCATCACTTTCAAGACAGGTTTAATCCTTTCCAAGTTAAGCTCAGTAGAATTTCATTAGCTTCTCTAATTAGCACGAACAGTTGTTTTTACCAAGATTATGTCAGCCTACATCAATAGTCACCAACAAGCAGGCAGCCAAAAGAAATTTATTTGGTTAATCCCAAACTTAAATGTTCTGTTGGTTCTCAGAACATCTAACACTTAATCTCTTGTTATTGGTAGGATCCGCTGCCTACTTGTAAAAAAGAAATAATAAAAATTTCATCTCTTCAAGTTTTAGAGTAATTAGAAGAAACAGATAAGATTGAAAAATGGGTTAATATTGATACATGGGTTAATATTGTATCATTTAAAAGTCATTAAGAAAAGAGAAATGAAGAAATGTCCCACACATTACAGATCCTGAACAAAATTAGTGCGGTAAAATTTTGAAATAATTCAGTAATTGATAGTATAAATATAATGACTTCATTTAGTCATATATTTTAAAAATGGTTTAAAAGACAAAGATACTTTATTAATACAGCTAGATCCTTTTCCAGATTTTACAAACTGCCGCTTTAGGTTTAGATAATACATTTGTATATAAGAATCCTATAGAAACTGATGTTGCGATGGAGGGAAGTCATTATACAAATCATGTACTTGTTCCATTTTGCTATTCAAAATGACTCAATTCCTATCATTTGTACAAAGTGATCATGATATAGTGTACCTGATGCCTCTTAGAGCCTCTATACCCTTGGTCTTCATGGATGTGCTTGCACATGTACAATGACACCACTTGAACCAAAAGTGATTCCGCTCCCTTGAGTGGATATTTCCCAATTTAGAAAAATCAGTTTCCAATCCTAACAAATCAGGCCAAGCGTTTCAAAAAGAACATGGTTTTCAAATAGGCTTAAGAAAGAAATCAATAATGTATTACCCACACATGTCAGAATTAATCAAACATATATACCATTTGCCTACCTCTCAAACTAAATAAAAAATTATTTTAAAACAGAAGGCTAACACCTATGAGAATTTAACATCTATGAGATTTTTGGAAATTCTCAGAAAAGAACCTTGAAGTCAAGTAAGATAGGGGGTTGTTCATTACAAACTTTCTCACTTGAGGTTGGGGGAGAAAATTTTGAAACTTTCCCATTTTACTTTGGGAGGCAAAGAATTACTTTGCCATTGCCCCAGAGGTTTGCTAACATTGTCTTAAGCTATGCTAAAGCTGAATAAATACAAAAAAAGAAAATTAGGATAAAATTTAAGGAAAAGAAATAAGGGGAAAACAGATATTAGAATAAGAGGAAGGCAAAGGAACATAAAGGAAAATATTATGAGTTATTGGGGATATGTTTGGATTCAGCTTTACTGCTTAAAGATTGAGAAGATTGAAAAATAGGGTTTTTTTTAATTCGATGGTAGTAAGATGGTAGTAATTTAATTTGTCCTTTCTGAATTATATACTTTAAACTACCAGAGAAGTATTAAATATTTCTAAAATACAGCTACTAGAACACTAAAACTATGTTTTTCTAGATCTAAATCATGTATACAAACTTCTAGAAGAGCTAATGTTGTAAATTGCATGTTAAAATAATACCTTCAATATATAATGGAAATTATTCGCTTGATTAAAGCGTTATTTTATATATTTCATTGAATCTATATAGCCTTCTCCTAAATAACATATTCTCTTCTAAGTGATATTTAGCAATAATATCCATGCCTCATAATATTAATTTAATTTTGTTATCCCAGGGCCCCAAAGGTGATCCAGGGTTTTCCCCAGGACGAGCAAAGCGTGGAGAAAAAGTAAATGATTTATGATCTAGAACTATCTAGTAGAAATATTGCTCATATTCTTATTTGTACTGTATGATTAATGTTTTTATGCCCAATTTAAAATTATAGAAGCATTATGTTGACAAATGAAATTGTGGTTTGGAGAGTTACAAACATTTTCTGGTTAAAGCATAGGCATCAACAGAAATTCCCTGCTTTCGTCAAAGCAGTGTCATATTGCAAATTTCATCTCTTTGGTGGGAGGGTGACTCACAATGCACAAACAAAAGGGGAAATAAAATGATGGGTTTGTCTAATTGTTGAACTTATGGATCTCAAAATGCTACATTGGTCCACATAATGTGCTCTTGTATTGCTGTTGACTTTCTTTTGGGTACAATCTATTTCACCAATTAATTTTGTTTAGAAAGACTTCTTTGGTACATCTGCAGGTTCTTTTGATTTACATTAAGTTGAAAACTAATAGAAAGACTAATAGAAATGGATACTGCATGTTTCATATTTGAAAAAAAAAGGTTGGAACTATTCTATTGAGCAATGATCCTCTCTATTTATTGAAGATGGTGCTATTGATACACACCAGGGCAGTCAAGCTGTAATCTAACTGGGATTACCTTGCAATTTTATTATTACAAGATTCACTATCCAGAACTTGATGCAAAAGAGTAATATGTAAATGGTATTATCTCTTTTGAATTCAGATTAATTCCTGATGATTTCATGGATATGTCTGTGTAGCTTTCTTGTAAATAATATGGAGTCCACATTATTTTCTTCAATATTTTTTCAGTGTGCTGCCATTAAAATTTCCTAGTGGTTTACTATCAAAACCAGACACGATGCTATTTAATTTTTAAAAATAATAATCTGCGTTAAATGTATATCCGAAAATCAGCAAGGATCAGCTACCTATCTTATTTTGATTTAAATGTGTCTGTTTCCTGGACTTCATTCTTAATACCAGCACTTAGCAGAGTTTATAATTCTTCCACAAAAATTCACTCCGGGTTTTTCTTTATTTCAGAAATATAATTTAAGAATTAAATTATATTAAATTAAATTTAAGGCATTATAATGTTACTGCTGTACTACCAAAAAATCAGGAATCCTTGCTAGTTCACTGCTGTTCACACAAAGATCTGCAGGAGATTCTCTGAATCTTTGGCTTAAAGTCACTGAAATCTGCTAATGGTAGAAGCAATGCCATGATGATTGGTTATATTGCAGTAGCTTGAGGGCTATGGGGAATATAGACTTTCTAGAATATACCTGTATGGTTAATGTTCGATCTGGTATCATGCCTATATTAACCTTATACTAAATTTATAGGGTGATGCAGGACTAACAGGGCTATCTGGCATAGAGGGCCTCAAAGGTGAAAAGGTAATATTATTTTTTTTTTGTCTGTGTGTTTGTAGGCCATTATTAAGGTTTATAATTACAAATAATGCTCACATGTAAAAGGAATTTATTACAGATTTCAGAACCTGAGGTTGCAATTCATCATCAGAGCCACTCCTGATACTGAAAATGTAGGAAACAAAGTTTTCAATAACCAATAAGACTCCAATACTGTAAAACATTGTTTAAATAAATCTGTTTTTAAAAAAAGAAGAAAAGCCTGTCACAAGAATATAAATTAATAATGTATTCAATAAATTGAAATAATGTATTCAGTAAATTGAATACAGCACCATGGATGCCTTGGAAACTATGGAAATTTATAAATTAATTGTAATTTTGTGGCAATTGAGGTGCTCCTTTTTTGACTGTCATCCTGCTATTTGTAGGAAATTAAGTGTATTTTATGTAAGAAATAAATAGTATATAGGTTGAGATTATACTGTGTTTCTTCTGAGTTATCATAATGAGTTTATGATTGCTTATTTGGTGCAGAGATCTTCACCAAATCTATTAGAGTGGTCAGAGTTGATTAGGCTAATTCAATATCTAATATTTATAAACTGTCAAGAGACTCTTAGGGAACCTGAAAAAGCATTGCAGTATTCATACATAATTATTTAGCATTCATATAATAAGATGCAAGACTGTACAAAAAAGTATTTTGGAAATTTGATTTCTTCTTTCATTTTAAAGATCAAACATATTCATTTGCATAATGTCTCCCATGTTACAATTAAATTAGGTAGCCAAATCTCTCTCTATATGAATCCAGTTGTGTGAAATATAGAGCCTTGAAGCTTTCATCATGGGTATTGCTAAAAGTTTTCCCCATTAGGCAGAACTACAAAATATAATGTGACTGTAATTTTTATAAAAAAATCACCTTGAAGATACAGCACAATTTTACTTGGCATGTACTTTCAGCAAAGCATTGGCAGCTTGTTGGGCAACCGTAAACAAAGGCACTATAGCTTGTATATTCTTGCAAAGCCAAGAGAAACAAAAAGGCAGACATAGTGTAAATGACAAAATGTTTTGATAAATCTATCTAGGTGACCTTAATATTATTTATGTTCTCCTACTATGGTAGTTAGCATGCTAGCCACATTATCTCTGAGTGCTCAATGGATATAAACAATTTGACTAGCACTGATGATGTTACCTAGTCATGTAATGACTAGGTAACTCAATGTACTCATTGTAATTGAGTAATGAAATGTCTGGAAGAAAACAAGCAAGCTCAGAAAGCATCAAAGACCCTTTATTTCAACCCTGAGCTACAAATATTCTCCTTTATTGATAAACAATTGATCATATTCCTGATTAAACTTTCCCCTTGTTGCCACTCAAAACCAATTCAGCTTTCTCTGAATTGTCTTACCAGGGCACATCGCATCAGCATGTGTCTTAATAAATTTTACTATTTTTATTATTTGTGTTCTGGAACAATTCTTGGTTGAAAAAAAACTGACATTTCAATTTAAACTTTGTTGCTACATTTTTTTGAATAATGCTTTGTATTTCTTTAGGATTCTACATCCTAGAACAGGGACATAGAAAAAGATTAATATTAAATTTGATTGCTGATAAACTGACTAGTCTGATAACTAATCAATTTATTTATTTTTATTTCTTTATTTGTCAAGCATATATAAGATAACAGATAAAAGTATAAACATGAATTATGAATACATGAAATGGATATGAATAAAAAGGAACTTTAGGACAGGGACGATAGGATGTTGGTGCACTTATGCATGCCCCTTACAGACCTCTTAGGAATGGGGTGAGGTCAACAGTAGGCAGTCTAAGGTTAAAGTTTTGGGGGTTTGGGGAAGAAACCAGACAGTCAGGTAGTGCATGCCAGGCATTGACCGCTCTGTTGCTGAAGTCATATTTTCTGCAGTCGAGTTTGGAGTGGTTTACCTTAACTTTGTATTTATTGTGTGCTTGTGTATTGTTGTCGTTGAAGCTGAAGCTGAAGTAGTCATTGACAGATAGGACGATGCAGCAGAAAATTTTATGTACTACGCTTAGGTCAGACCGAAGGTGGCATAGTTCTAATTTGTCTAAGCCCAAAATTTCAAGTCTGATGGCATAAGGAATTCTCTTGCGAGCAGAGGAGTGGAGGACTCTTCTTGTGAATTATCTCTGGACTCTCTCAATTGTATTTATGTCCAATATGCAATGCGGCTTCCAGACAGATGAGCTGTATTCAAGAATTGGTCTAGCAAATGTTTTGTATGCTCTAGTTAGTAGTACAATATTACCAAAGAAGAAGCTACACAAGATTAAGTTAACAACTCTTAATGCCTTTTTGACAATGGCTCTTGCACTTAGATCAGGGGTCAGCAACCTGCGGCTCTGGAGCCGCATGTGGCTCTTTTACCCCTCTGCTATGGCTCCCTGTCAGTCAAAATATGTGTCACAACCGCCATTTTCTGACACCCACTGTCATGCGATTTATTGGACTTTTCAACCCCCGGTAGGCCAACCATGGATAAATTCAAGAAAAGAAAATTTTCAGAAGAAAACAGAACATTTAATTTAACGCCATATGCTAGTTTTGTGGCCGCTCAAGAAATAGTCAGGCATGGGAAACGGTTTTGTGGCTCCCAGTGTTTTCTTTTCTATGGGAAATGGGTCCAAGTGGCTCTTTGAGTTTTTGAGGTTGCAGATCCCTGACTCAGATCTTTAGAAATGAGTACTCTAAGGTCCTTGACAAAGTGAGGGTTGTCTACAAGATCATGTTCATCTAGCTTGTATTTTATGTTCTGATTTTTTTTTGCCAATGTGTAAGACAGAGCATTTGTTGGTTGAGATTTGAAGTTGCCACTTGTTTGACCAATCTGACACATAGTCAAGGTCTTTTTGAAAGGTAGCAGCATTGTTGGTGGTATTGAATAGTTTCACATCATCAGCAAAGAGAAAGTAATTGCTTATAATATGATCGTAAAGATCATTTATGTAAAGTATAAAGAGTGTCGGTTCTAAAACGCTGTTGACAGGTACAGGATTTGATAGAGCGCTTCCTATTTTGACCACTTGTTGCCTGTTTGACAGGAAAGCAGCTATCCATTTATGCAGGAGTCCAGAAATGCCACAATTTAGCGGTCTTTATTGATTGTCATAATCTGCATGAAGGCCTTACCTTCAAAGAGATAGGGTTGAATTTTGTATTCTTTCAAAGTACAATATAAATTTGTATACCACAACAGCCTTTCATTTTAGAAAAAAAATTATAGTAAATAGAAAACAGCCTTTGCAGTTGAGAAGGGAAGAAATGAATATATTTGGCCAGAAATTAAAGATTACTTTATTTTAACATTGTTGATTAGTAGAACTTCTCTCATCAACTAAAAACAAACACCAAATCTTGAATTACTGTGCCAATATTCCTTGAATGGTCCATTAACCTGGAACAGAAAATTGTATGCTTAATTGTACTTTATTTTATTTTTTTAAGTCCATTTATTAGGAGGTTCAACATTCTTAGTAATTCTAATAAATTAACAGCCCAGATTCCACCAAGATGAAATACGCCTCAGTTTGAAAACTTAGGTCAGTGATGGTGAACCTATGGCACGCGTGCCAGAGGTGGCACGCAGAGCCCTCTTTGTGGGCACACGCGCTGTCGCCAGCTGCTCTTCTGGTTTCTGGTGCGTGCGTGCACGCTGGCCAGCTGATCTTCGTGCCAGAAGCCCCAGAAACCCGAAGACCAGCTGGAACACACCTTGTCTTTTGGTTTCCAGCGCTCCAGCGCGTGCAAAGACCAGCTGGCCAGTGTGCATGTGTGTGCCACAAACCAGAAGACTAGGTGCCTGGGTCACGCATGCGCACTAGCCAGCTGGTCTTCGAGTTTCCGGGGCTCAGATGTGCGCATGCATGCATGCACACATATATGTTGTGGTTTGGGCACTCTGTGCCGAAAAGGTTTGCCATCACTGGATTAGGTTGATTGCTTTTTTAAAAAAAGAAGTAACTATGACTCCAGTTACATGTACATCTATGTGCTGTATGTGCCTAAAATCCAATGAAGTTATTCAGATCCTTAAACAGTGTTTAATATTTGTCAAGCTGGTGATGACAAAAAAACAGATTAATGTTAAATGCAGATTGTTCTGGCAAATAAGAAGGCACAATAAAAAACTGGTACCTAACAACAAAATTCTGGTTCCAATTGCCCTCGTAACCCGAGAACTGTCCATATATTGAGGACATCCAAACCAGCCTGCCTCTATCCCAAAGGTGCTTTTTCAAGAGGCAACTGGACTTTCTGGGTTTTTTTGAAGATGTTTTGCTTCTCATCCAAGGAGCTGAAGGAGCATCTTGGATGAGAAGCGAAATGTCTTCAAAGAAAAACCAGAAAGTCTAGCTGCCTCTTGAAAAAGCATCTTTGGGACAACCATGACCTGGATGAATCTCCACAGACCGCCTGCCTCTAATTCAGAACTAACTGCTTAAGCCTGACATCGTTATTTTGGACTGAGTCACAAACCTTTACAAAATGTTTTTGTAAAATACTATAATAACAAATTTAAAACATTACAGTTTGCGATACCTCCATGACATCAAAATTTATCTGCCTGAGGTTAGGATGAGGTTGCACTGTTAGGTTATTTATTTGTTTATCAGATTTTATTTATTCAATTGAACCCTGAATATGGGTTCAATTCATCCACTCAGTTTCGTCCTTCTACAGTCAAATGAATTTGATACAGGCAGGCATTACAAAATGTATGTGATGTTAAAGTTTATTGCATGACCAAGCCATAATGTAATTTGTTTGATTTTGGCTTTGCATGTTTTAAAAACCCAGCCTTTTATAAAACAAGATTTATGGGTCCATATATGAGATTTCAAACTTTGTGATGCCATAACCTTCTACAATATAAATGAATTGTTTGACAACAAAGCCACCCTCATGAATAATTAAGGTTGAGCAAGACATAAATCTTACATTTTCATTTATATGCCAAATAAAATAAAAATAGAAATTTTCAGCTTTATAAATTTAACTTTTATTAGAAAAAAATCCCAAAAAGCAATCCAATCTAAAAAACATATTTTAAATGAGAGGAATAAGCTTTTGTTTTGTTTTGTATCATTCCTACTTTATTTTTGAGGAAGATATTCTCATTTTTTGTTGCAAATTTATTTTTTATGGCTGCATGCTTTTTTATAGCAGCAACTAATCCTTATTTTGATGTCAGCTTATCCAGGCAGAGTAGAAACAAGTTCAGTCAGTGATCCAGCTTTGTGCACCAAAGGATTAGATATTGTTTGTGCGTTAAAAAAAAGAAAGATTGCTGTTAGAACTCATTCCCGTCCTGCCTGAGCAAGCTGACAGCCATCTTGTCAAAGCAAAACCCATCAGGCTTCTGAACGCTGAGCTGGAACCTTGTCAGAATGTGCTTTGGACTTCATTAGGATAAAGCTGGCTGTCACCTTATATCCAGGCAGAATGGCAGTACGTTTTGGTAGTAAGCTTGTTTTCCACAAATAAGCCCCACAAAATCTGCAATTCCCATCAAATTTGTTCTTTTACTTCCCTAGATGCTCTAGATTATTCATAATAACTATTCCAATTTTGTATATAAGGATGCACCAGTAAATGGTTATAATAATACATTTTCTGTTGTTTTCAATCAGTATGTATGTAAGAAGACAGACAGAAAAATATATTAATATAGTAAAGTGGATTTCAGAGAGGTAAATTCAGTTCAAATTTTAATTGGGATTCAGACAGCTGTTGAGGTTTCTACATTGTACAAGGAGTTTTTGATCCCACAGCAAGACCCCTGTGTTATTCCACAGCCACTCACTCCAGAGAGTTGATCAAGAGAAAAATTGAATGTGAAGTAACTACTGTAAATGTCTTGCAGGGAATATGTGGAAGGCATATGTGTTTATATAATTGGGAATAACATTCAAATGATATTTTACTTGTACAAAATGTCAAGCATGGTATTTTTTTAGAAGGATAGCTAGTTAATTTGAAGAATTGCCAACCAAATTTCGAACAAATATGTAGAGGCTGCTAATTATGACAAACAATGGGTTTAAGCATGTAATATATTATTGTGTCTTCTAGAGTTTATTCTAAACAGAACAAGAATAATATATCAGAATGAATTCATGCTGGATTCACCAGTGCTGTAAACAAGACATGACACATCAGCATGCTTCATCTGAAAATTGTTGCACGTTGCAAGCAAATGTGCAAGTGTATTTATTGGATTTATAGCCAATGTTTCGTTCAGAAAAGATTATACTAAAATTGTTAGATTCTAAAGTTTCTTTCGATGTATAGAGTTAATACAATGAGGTTTAAACAATAGTCAGAAAGCCTGCCTTATATTCGACTACTATTAATTTATTCCAGGTGGCAATAAAAAAAAAACATTATCCCAAAGGTGGTTTTTCAGGAGGCAACTGGACTTTTCTTGTTTTTTTCTTTGAAGATGTTTCACTTCTCATCCAAGAAGCTTCTTCATCTCTGACTGGATGGTGGGGAATGGAAGGATTTATATGCCTTGCAGGCAGCACAGTGCCTCAACGGTTACACTAAACTAAAAGGTTACACATTACCAGCTGTCTGCAGGGACTATAAATCTTTCCATTCCCCACTATCCAGTCACATTTGAAGAAACTTTTTGGATGAGAAGCGAAATGTCTTCAAAGAAAAACAAGAAAAGTCCAGTTGTCTCCTGAAAAAGCACTTTTGAGGCAACTATGACCTGGATGACTAAGAATCTCTGTAGACAAAAAAGCATTATAATTCCAAAATTCAGCCTAATACAGGTAGTCCTTGACTTACAATTACAATTGAGAACAGAATTTCCATTGCTAAGCAAGACATTGTTAAGTGTCAGACTTTATGATCTTTTTCACCATGGTTGTTAAACAAATCACTGAAATTTTTAAGTGAAATGCACCACGATTAAGGGAATCCAGCTTTCTCTAGTGGCTTGCTTGTTGGAAGCCTGCTGGGAAGTTACAAATGGCAAACACATGACACCCCCCCATACACCGCAACCATTGTAAATGCATGCCAGTTGCCAAGCAACCACATTTGCATCACATGACTTGACAAGGCTGTCATGGTTGTAAATACGAGAGACACTAAAAGTGTTAAGTCACTTTTTAAAATGCCAAGTGTAAATGAATGTTTGTAAGTCAAGGACTACGTGTAATTAAAATAAATTCTAAGCACATGTGTTTTTCAAAAAAGCTGCATGAAATTATAGTTATATAACGACTAGAATGAGTTCTGCTCACTCTGTCAGTTTTTTTCCCTCATTTGTATGCATGTCTGAAATCATCAATTAGTAGCTGTGGTCTACTGTCTGGATTCTCAGACTGAAGTTTACTGCTGTAACCCAACATTTCTCTTAAAAGCTCAAGAAAATGGGGCAGGCCACATAAAAGTACTGCAGCTGCTTGATAAGGAAGGACCTCTGTCAGCTGCAATGTCTCTTTACATACATACATACATACATAAACAAACAAACTTTATTTAACAAACTTTACACAGTATACACATACAACGAAATTTACTTGACAGCCAAAGACCAGGTCCCACACACATAATCCCCAGCACACTCCCACCCACCACAATTCTCCACCCCTAAAACCACCCAAACATCTACACAACAGACCAAGTAATACTGTCCAACTGTTCATTGATGGTGGCCCTTTAGTTCATTGTTGAGTGCAATAGACTAATTATCACTAGCTTGTACTTTAATTATTAGCTTTAAAACTCTTTAGAGTAACTACCACAAAAAAGGAGTTAGAGCTCCTTTATGTAGAAGAAGGGGAAGTGAAATATGCTGATGGATGTATATGGACAATGGAAGAATATTAATTTAGGAACCGCAAGAATGCATATTTATGTTCAGACCTACTTTATGTGTGAAGGATTTGCTCTTCAAATAACCCCTTGCTTCATTCCTCCCTTGTTTTATTGATACCGAATTTTAAGAATCAGGTAACTATTTACCTCTGTATCGTCAAGATATAATCACATCCAGTTTGCCAAAACATCCAAAAGATGGTAATAGAATATTTTCAGAAGCTTTCAAAATACTCTCCTCCAGATCAAACTGTACACATGCATGATTTCATAATGGCCATCTGTGGGGGCTGGGAAAATGGTTAAATGTGTGTTGTGATCTTGGGATGCCTATCCTTTTTATATTTCTGTTGCAATTACCTAAGGGTTGGAGCTCATATTGTAATGTTATGTTTCATATTTTTGATAAATTCTCAGCTTTCTGTATAAATTCCTTTCTTAATTTAGACTTGAAAACAATTTGTAAATGTATGTTTGGGACAATAGGAATTCATATTATTATGAGTCCTAATCAATCTACTCCAGAATGAAGACTTCATTTATCTATGTTCGCACTATGTGAGTTATAGATAGTTGTTTCTTCCTTCCCAGGCTAAAACTGAGCAGTCACCCAGCTAGCTTCCATTCCTGAGGGAATTTCCTCACTTTTGGTCCAGCACCTTAACCATTACATTACGCTAGCTCTCACCAGTTAATATACTGTGTTTCCCAAAACTTTCTGATCAAACATGCAAAACAAAATTATTGTGAATTATCCAACAAGTTCACATCAGCTATCTTACTGAGATGCTTCTATTGTCATAAGAACAAAATATTTCTTTTAACCTATAAAAAAATTGTAGCAAATTTCTTTTTCTAGCTAAATTCTTAGAACTCTGTGGAGAATTGTATCTGCTATAATCAAATTACCTTATCAAGAAGCTCTGCAAAAGATTTGGGATTGGAAAACTACTTCATCTATATACAAATTTGAATAATTATAAATGTTTAATTTGTATGTTACATAAAACAAATCTACATTTGATATTTGCCAAGTGACATATTAGAAATATTAGTAAGTAATTATACTGAGATAAGGATTTCTCTCTATATCAGTAATATTTTCCATTCGTACTTCATGTCCTGAAATTTTGCCAAATCTAAAAACTAAACTTGGCAAAATTCTTTTGGTAGAGTTTTTTTTAAAAAGAATGGTGCTTGCTTCTGTTTATATGGGAACATATGGGAGTGTTTTAGACTTCAGTGCAACATTTGTTGTTTTTTAATACCTGCAGGGTTTAATTGGATATCCAGGACCAAGAGGAATACAAGGGGAGCAAGTAAGAAAAACAATCATGATTTGATATGCCGTGTATTAATCCAAAATATTTAATAAGCTCTTCCTTGCTTGCTTGGCTGGTTGTCAGATGTGTTGTGTGAATATGGGCCAATGTTTAATCCCGCACACCAATTAAAATCTCACATATCAGACAACTATTGCTAATCAAAATAAAAAGCAGTGATGTTTTTGGTTTGAGCTCTGAGCTTGGCAATTTGGTTGCAAATGTTTCGTCCCCATTTTAGGAGACATCTTCAGTGCGCTTTGGATTGTGCTTGTTCGGGGAAGCTCTGGCCTTTAAATACCTTTCTGAGTCCTGGCCTGATTTCAGGTTGTGTGATTGACTGGCTGTAGTCGCTGAGTCATAGTCCTTGGTTTTAAGTACCATCTGGATGATGTAAATTAGTGCTGGTGGTGTTGTTCAGATGTCTTCTGATGATGCCATGGTCTGGTTTGGGGTTGATTTGATCGGCTGCGTGTGATATGATCCGATTTCTTATGATCTGTTGAGGTATAACTTTATTTGCAGTGTGGTTGTTTGTTGGTCTTTAAATGCTGCCCTCAGGATCATGGTTGATGTTGTTCTTTTGTTCTAAGTGTAACTTACAACTGTTGTAACCCAGGTGAAGTCAAGGAGAGAAAGGGAATTCCTGGAAGCCTTATTTTCCACCAATAAATCAATAAACAGACACATTGACATCAACCCAATCTACCAACCACTTAGAACAAAAGAACAACATCAACCATGATCCCAAAGGCAACATTTAAAGGCCAATGTTGCAAACAAAGTTATAAATCAATAGATCACAAGAAATCTGGTGAGATTCAAACTGCCAAACTGCAAGCAACCAGCAGTCAGCAAGAAGTATTGCTGCAGTACCGCATTCTAACCACTGTGCCACCTTGGCTCAAATCAACCCAAAACCAGACCATGACATCATCAGAAGCATCTGAACAATAACACCAGCATTAATTTACATCACACAGACGGGCCACAACTGTGACCTGTGCAGCTAGTAGCTGATTCCGACAGCGAGGAGGCTGGTGTGCTGTGCCAGCAGCCTGTGTAGCTGGCACTCGAGTCAGACAATGAGGAGGCTGGGGAAGATGTGGTGCCAGAGGCGGGGATTCAGCCAGGGCCTTCAGAACCTCCAGAAGCTTCCATAAGTGAAGAGGAAGAAAAGGAGAAGCCTCTTCTCGATGCACGGGTGCGCAGAGCTGCCAAAAGGCAGGAGTGGTTCCTCAGGAGGAGGTCTCCTTGAGAGTAAACCTTGGGGCTAATTGGCCTCTCCCTTATAGTATTTAAGGAAGGACGAGGGCTGAAGCAATTTGCAGGGAACAACTTTGTTCACTCTCCTTCGCATCCTGATCTTAGTTCTTATCTTATCTTATCTTATCTTATCTTATCTTATCTTATCTTATCTTATCTTATCTTATCTTATCTTATCTTATCTTATCTTATTTTATCTTATCTTATCTTATCTGTTTCCTCAAAATTGCTTCTGGGCTTTCTGCCAACCGTAATAAGATTACGATTATTTATTCTTTGGATTCTTATAGGCTGTTAAGAAAGTTAATTAACAGCCTTTATTTGAAAAAGACTGATTTAATTTAGTAAACTAAGGTTTGTACAGACTTTGTGTGTGCTGCGTTCTTTGGGGTCCGTAGCTGGGGCAGAACACAGATGGTACTTAAAACGAAGGACTATGACTCAGCAACTACAGCCAGTCAATAACACAACCTGCAATCAGACCAGGACTCAGAAAGGTATTTAAAGGCCAGGGCTCCCCCAGACAAGCACAATCCAAACCACATTGAAGAAGTCTCCTCGAATGGAGACAAAACATTTGCAACCAAATTGCCAAGCTTGGAGCTCAAACCAACAACATAATTACCAACCGGAGCTACTAAGATTCAAAGACATTTCAAAAAGCAGTAATCTGGAGAGATGGATCATTAGTAAATTGCTTAGATATTTATGTTTTAATAATTCAGAAGAAGGCAATGTCTCTCACAGTATTTAAAAAAATGAAAACATGTTCAACTGTTACAGATTTTTGGTTGATTTCAACTACAAAAACATACGTTAATTCGTTAAATTTAAAAACATTTGCAAATTATTAAAATGTCCAATTGTTGTTTTGGAATAATAGAATAGAATTTATGTAAAATAATGTAATAAGTAACAGGTTACCTCTTGCTGTTAAAAAGAAAACTAGAGGAATTATAACTATATATCTATTCACAAATCTTGTCATTACTCCAGCACTCCAGAGACTTTTGAGTCACTAAAAATAGGCATTAGCCTAACCTTTTGAATTATTTCATTAGGATATTTGCTACTTTCATTTCAATCTAAGTAGCAGTCATACAGCCATAATCAGAATTAGTTTGTATACTCTGCTTTACAAACCCCACTCTTTTCTCTAAAGAAAAATTACAATTTCTTTTATTTTTTCCCCTATGCTCTAGTTTAAACATTTCCTAAAAAGCCAGGTTTATCTATTTTTCAAGACCCTACAAAATGCCCATGCTCACTGCTTTTGAGTTCCATTCTCCATTAGTGTAAGCGTAAATGAAGACTGGACTTGTAATGAATATTTCATACTTACATAGATGATTAAACTGTATTTTTTTTTCTTTTCAATTTAGGGAATTCTAGGAATGACTGGCAACCCTGGGGCTCTTGGTTACCCTGGCAGGCAGGTGCAGTAACACTGCTTCAAACCTAAGTTACTAAGTTTTTAATTTTTAAAAAATACATCAAAATATCCCTATCTGATTTAATTTGTTATATTCTATTTAATGTGTGTAGTTTGTTTCCAAATTATACTTATTGCACATTATTATAATATTATTATTATTATAGTATAACTGAAAAAAAATCTATCATGTAAAGGAGAAAGTATATCAAAGTTGTGGTTTTCAATACATGTATATCAGAAATCAGTGCTGATTTGACACAGATGTACAGTAGCTATTTAACAAAAAGAATTTAAGACATAAGAATTAGCACTGGAGTGATTTTTGCTTTTTCAGTAATAATGGTGATGAACTAAAAAAGTGCAATGAATAGAAGATGAGAGACAATGCATAGCTATCTTGTAGTGTGATGTCTTTGTTATGGCTCTGCAAAAACACAAACTTAAGTGTACTTAGAGCCCATCAGCGCTCTGCCCTCAAAAGTAAGAAAAAAGTCAGCTCCCAGCTGCATAAAAAAAATTCATATGATGCTTAAGGATGAACAGCTCCTTGTGTTACATTAATCTCCTTACTGATCCTTATAGAGAGAAGGAAATTTTTATATAGGGAAAATGAAAATATAATTGTCTGAATTCATTATAAAATAACAATGAATATGACTGGTGATTGCAAAAGAAAGTTTTCTCATCCAGATACCCAGATTAGTTTCAACTTTGTTTTTGGCTTCTGTAACAATAGTTAAATAACGAACTATTACCATGGGCATACAGAATTTAAACTCTATAATACTGTTTCATAGTTGATTCCATAACACAATAGCAATATGTGTATGCTAGCCATTCTTAAAGAACAAGAATTTAAAAGATTTGAGATGGGCATATTTGTATTAAATTGATTGGGAAATATATGGAATCACATCCAAGTTTAAGTTTATTAAAAATTCTTGTGAAATCCTATTAAGCCAAATATTTTATTGAAGTAAGAGTGCAATTCTCATGAATATTTGACTATAGCAAAAAAGGAAATAGTACCCATACCAAAGGAATTATGTATCTTTTACAAGCCCTCTGAGAGCCATATTATATGTACCGAAGGTTGACTTTCACAAACATGATTTCAAAAAGCATGTTACTAACATTTGCAAATTAATAACTTTTAACACCTTCTAAATATACTGTTTTCTTGTTTGAAAAATAATGTAAAAGACATGTTTTCTTGTGCTAGGGATTAGCAGGACCCGAAGGTAACCCAGGCCCTAAAGGTGTAAGAGTAAGTAGGCATTATATGCATGGTTTTGTTTGCTCAACCATAATTTAATGTAGGGCTAGAGATATTTCATGCAGACTTATTCTTTCTCTATTTACTGATTGATTCTTATTCATAAAATGAGTTTCATTAAAATATGGCTTTTATTCTCATCCTCATAATCTCCAATCTGTTCATGCTAATCCTTTGGTGTGTGCCTATGTGAATAGAAACCTTTTTGTGCCTGGTATATTGGTTTTATATTAAATCCTGTTATACTAGTTTTATATCAGAAGACTACATAAATAAAGGCATGCTTAAAGGCTCTGCTTCTGAAGTCAGATAAAATCAGACATACAGATAGTCCTTGATTTATAGACTCATTTTGACCCAGTTCTGAAGGTAAGACAACTCCCCCCATAGTCACATGACCGCATTTTTTGTGTGCTTGGTAGTTGGTCCACATTTACAGCTGTTTGCAGCATCTCACAGTCACATCACCATGTTTTACAATGTTTTTGCCAAAATCTGATATTTACTTCCATTTTTTTTTTGACAAAATGAGCCCATTGTGAACAATTGGTTTACTGTGGTGTTTACTTAACAACTACTGCAAAAAAGCCATAAAATTGGTTTGATCATGTGGTGACCTAGTTTATGACCATCACAACTTACTATTATGAAAGGCAAGCTCCACTGTGATCATAAGTTGAGGACAGGCTTCTGTCCTCTGACCTAAACCCTGTTATCGCATGTTTCCCCAATTTAAAATTTAAGCTACACAGCAGGCACTTTTTAAGGAAAATTGCTTTTTGCCCCTGTACATTTTCCTAAATTTAGAGTTAACTTTCACCCTGAATAGTGAATCTACTAATCAAGCAAAAGTATCTGGGCCATTTATGTATTTATTTTACATGCCTTCCTATCTTGCAAGAGTGAATTCGAGCAATTTATAAACAACAGCTACAACAATAAACCATGATGCCCAGGATAAACAATGCATCTCAGTTTTTAAAAACCCATCTCAGCAGCACAGCTTGCCTGACATTCTGGATCACTTAGACCAGTTCCAAACATTTTGGAAACAACTGGGACTGCAGAAGTCACGAAGTTTATGTTTTAGTTGTGTTGGTAAGCTTAAAAGTTGTATATAATGTGTTTGGGAAGAAGTTTCTCATGTTCTTATTTTTCTTATTTATAATTCTAAAGGGTTTCATTGGATCTCCAGGAGTGGCTGGGAATCCTGGACCTGAGGGAGAAAGAGTATGTTTTATAGAATATATCTTTATTCATATTTTATGGAAAGTTATGCTCCAACTCTGTTGAATGATTGCACTGTGCATGGAAACACAGTCTAAAACCTGTCTACAATGAGCAGATAGATTGTTATTTGAACTGGCTGAAATAGTTATATTATAATGCCATTGTGTTGCCACACACACTTGCTAGTCTGTTTCCAGACCAATTCAGACTTCAATTCTTTTAGAGCTTTCAACAATTTAGGGCCAGTTTATATGAAGAAGCTTTTCTTCCCTGGAAGACCCCTCTGTCATAAACCTTATTGAAGTCTAAATCTAATTAAATAAATCATCATGATCCATATAATTGTTCAATGTATTACAAATGGAAGGCCTTATGATCTAATTTCTAAGGGTATCTTTTTGGTGTCCTCAGTTACTTTGCACAGTATGACTAACTATTGACTAAACAGCAATGTGGGTAAATCCTAAGAATTAAGATTGAGCTTCAGAAATGCCACCTTGAATATCATTAACGGTCCAAAATGGGCAAAATGAAAAAGTGATCAACACTTGTGAAAACAAATGTGAGTAAACTGAGTCATCTTTGCTCAACCAAAACTATTACTCTTGAAAGAAATTCAATGTAACTCTAATTTGGTAATGGTAATGATGAATAACCACCAAAAATAATAAAATGGAATAACAATGATAGCAAGCTATATCTAAGTAAACCTGTAATTTCTATTGAAAATTTAAATTTTATTATTTTTTTCAGGGTATTCCAGGCTTACATGGAAAAAGAGGTATAAAGGGGAGAATAGTAAGTGGCAAACATTTATTTCATTGTATATTTTGATTGACAGCTTAGTTTATTCAAGTCAGACTTATTTCTAAATATAATGAACTTTGGTAGTGCTTCCTGCAGATAAATAATTATAGGATTACAGTGTAAGATTTCCAAAATTCTGGATGACCAATAGAGGGCAGCAAAGTAACACAGAAAGCTGTAACTCTATACTGCCAACTAATGAGTTGTTCAGATTTTTGCAGCCCGGATCTGGGCTCTCTATTGCAGCTTAAATGTTCTTTGTATGTTCTGCATTAAGGGGGTTAAATGCTATTTATTATTTTTATTTTTTTTCCTTACACAAAATGTAAATCAATTTGTAAGAAAATAGAGCATAACTGGGGAAGATAGGCAGAAAGAAACGACCCATATAGTGAATTTGGAAAATTCAGTGTGCTAAAATTCAGTGCTTTTAAATTATAAAATCTTCTTCAGAAACAACATTGATCAATAGTATGTGTCTTTTTCTTTGTGAGGCAGTTTCAGAGAGATGCTACTTAATTGAAGAATTAGATACAGAATTAGTTCTTCGTTGAAGAATAGATGGCATTTAAAGAGGGCCCAAAACTCTTACTTCAATTACAAGTTTCCTGGTGATTACAGAAAATACATGTCTGATTGTCCACATGCCCTATCATCTTTCTTTAATCTTTCTTTAAAATTTTTCTTGTATTTGTACTGCTTACATTTTTGCAAGAGTTTCACAGGTATAAGCCTTAAAAATGTTTTTTTTAAAAAAGGAGATAGCTTCTGGGTATCTGATAATGCCAATGAAGGGGAAGGGAAACTTCAATAGATTAGTTTTATTAATAAGAAATTATAATCCAAATACCAAATTAATGGTATGCTAAAATATTTTATTCTTCCAAACTTATATTTTTCCATAGTATGTACATTACATCCCTATTGGCAAACTTTAGTATATGTTAAAGTGATAACCATCTGGATTATATATGATACATAGACTTTGCAAACTTCATATTAAGCCAATGGGATAAAGGCTTTTTTAAAAGTAGAAATTAGTATGATAGAAAATGTTTACCTTTTGCTGTAACTACAAAAACAATATATTGTTACTTCTAGTAAAAAGTGAATAGGCTTCTTTCTTGGGTAGTAGCATTAAAATTGATGGCATTTAACTTCCTCAAACAATTGCAAAATATACTACTAGTAATTTATGTGTGAGTATGTAATATATGTTTGTATGTGTGTGCTTGTGAAGTTACATAGTAAGCATTTGGACATGTGGAATTAATTGTGGCTGTTTGGGGAACTGAACATTGTTTTCTTAGCCTTTTTAAATGAATTAAATTGATAATCAAAGTATTGCCTTGATACATTAGTGTCAATCAGCCAGAGAAACCACTGACCTTGAAGTACACATGGTCAGCATTACTTGGTATTTTTGGTAGTATTTTAACCCTTGATCACATGGACACAGATTTCCTATTCAGTGAATGCAAATTGGCAGTGCTTTCAAAACCAATCTTTATCACAATTATCTTCTGCTCAAAAGCTGCCCCAGTGTTTTCAGTGATTCAGACGCTTAGGCAAGTTTTGCTTTTAGCTAAGTAGCAGATTCAAGGAAAGGATGCCCTTTTATCTCTTTCCTCTTTTCACATTAAAAGTGTCAGCTTGGTAAATTAACAAAAACTTGTATATAAAAGCTGCTGCAATAGATTTCAAAGCATGAGTGTGTAGTGTCTTCACCCTTGAAAGTTGCTGCTATTTAGTTATCTGTTGTAAACATGCATTTTGGGTTTTCTGCTACAATAGGCACATGCTTATACTGTATTTGATTAACATTCTATAGAAGACTTGAATAACCTTGGGATTTTTTGCTCCTGGTTTGTTTGAGTGGCAGGAGAGCTGTGAGTCATTATAATCTGCTAGCTTTAGAACTAAATTGGATGGGTTCTCTTGGATTTTTGAAGTTTCTTTATGTAGGTGAATTTTGGTGATAATGTGAGTGTCATACGTGTCAGCTGGTTGCCAAGCACCTGGATCACAGTCATGTGACTGTAGGTGCTGGGCTATCCAGAATTTTGAGGACAAGTGGTTGTAGGTGTCACCTGTTCAGTACCATTGTAACTTGGAATGATTGCTGAATGAATGGACATTAACTATGGACTACTTGTCTACATTACTTTGGAGATGAGGAATTGGCATGTCTTTCACAATATCCATGCTTTTGAAGATGTGCTAAATAAAAGATAAGCAACTTGAGACTACAGGACCCCCTGCACTTCAACACTGCAACTAGTGATCAAATAAAAAACAGATGTTTCCCAGCAAATTCCAAGTCTGGCTATTTAGTTTTAATGCCACCTATTTTGAATCACTGTCATTCCCATGACAACCACAGTGACCACAGCACTCATGTCTGCCAGAAATACTAGAACCACCTCTCAGCTACCAAAATATAGTTTTGCCCAGCCTGACTGAATATATTATTTGACTAAAGGATGGTTGTTGTCTGAATGCTCCATTAAGTTAAAGGTAAAGGTTTCTCCTGTCCAGTCTGGTCTGACTCTAGGGGATGGTGCTCATCTCAGTTTCTTAGCCGAGGGAGCCAGTGTTGTCCAAAGACACTTCTCTAGTCATGTGGCCAGCATGGCTATATGCCAAGGTGCACAGAACACTGTTATCTAGTCACATTTGCATGCTTTGGAACTGCTGCTAGGTGGGCAAGAGCTGGGGTAAGGAATGGAGCTCACTCTGTTGTATGGCACTCAGGTCTCGAACCTGGGCTGTCAGCTTTCCAGCTGACAAGCTCAGTGTCTTTATTCACTGAGCCATCGCACCCAGGGGTGAAATTCAACCGGTTCTATCTGTCTTGGGCGAACTGGTAGCGGTGGCTGCAGGAGACTCTGTCCACCCATGCGGATGTCATGACGTCACTTTTTTGCGACAATTTTAAGCTTCTGTGCTTGTGCAGAAGGAGTTGTGCATGCACAGACAATGGCACACGCACATTTGCGAACTGGTAGGGAAGGTAAGTGAATTTCACCCCTTCATTGATTAAGTTACTGTAATGAATCAAGCACATTAAAAGTTTCATCCTGAAGCTGCTTTGAAATACATAAATGTATGATAGGATATATGGATATCCCTAATGATTCTTTTATAACCAGCAGCTGAACTTCAAACCGGTTGCGGTAAAAAGCATTTTATGTTGGATGATACGAATGTTCTGTTGCATGACCATTCACGCATGTCAGATTTTATGGGAAGCTGCTGGAACAAAAACACCCAGTAAATTCTCCTGAAAAAATATTTGTATTTTCAAAGATGCCAGAGAATAAGAATATAATGATTACCAGATTATTTTTTATTAGTATTACAATACTCTTTTGCTGTTTTAATCAGGGATTGCCAGGTGATTTTGGAAACAGAGGCCCTCCTGGTCCTGACGGAAGCCCTGTGAGTAAATTTTATTTATTGATTTATTAGATTTTTATCTGTCTTTATTACTTTAACTTAAATGGCAAACTCACATAATACTCCTTCCTCTTTCATTTTCCTCACAATAATCCTATGAGATAGGTAGGTCTGAGAGAGAGGGAGAAAGGTGGGGGGAGAGAGGTAGAAGAAGTGAGAGAGCGGCTAGTCCAAAGCCAATTTTTCAACTTCTAGGTCAGGATCTTAATCTGTACCTCAAAACCTGTTGATGTCATGTGCTTAATAAAAAGAACTTTAGGGTACAAAACGTAACCCATTTTGTAACCTTTTTCTACCTCCAGAATTTCAGATGTTAATGGGGCCATAAATGTAGCTTTTTTCTATTTGTTTTGCATTTTTTAAAATTGCTGAGGGCTTGCAGAGGTATGAGGCCCCCATTTTACTTCCTAAAGCCTGTCCCTAGAGTGTGATCTGCCATGCAAAGCAGATGTTCTCTTTGAACTTAAGGAAACTGCATTTCTGACAAGACACAATACAAAAGGAAATAATGCATTTGTAGATAACGGGACAACTCTTTTGAAAATAAGATGCTGAATTTAGAAATGTCTTGGTTTTTTTAAAAAAATCTAGCATAGCTTCTATAATTTTCTTGTATAGATTAACAATGTAATGGATTGTTCCTTGAAGAAATGTGTTTATTTTCAATGGCATAATTTAACTTTTTCAAAGGGAAATGTTGGTGGTGTTGGTCCTCCTGGATTTCCTGGACTTAGAGTGAGTATAAATTGAGGAAGCTCTTCCTAAGCTTAGGTTAAGTATTTCTACAATTTGGTATAGGTACCTGTCATATTCAAACGATAGTTTTCTACACAACCCTATAAAGATACTTTCTATAATTTCATGCAGTTGTTTGGCTGTATAGACTTTGAATCCTTTTCCTTTGCATTCCTGTACTAAGCAGTAAATAAATGACCAATTTGAATCTTGGCCATTTTAGTTTACTATAATTCATACATACTATAAAACTGGGTTTCTGGCCAGGTGTTCCACTGATAAAGGGTTTCTGTCTGACTACAATTGTATAATTTTCAGCAAGACCCATATAAATAAGAACCATATGCCATGTGGCTATATGGACAAATTTGTCAAACAATTAAAAAAATTAATTATGTTTTGAGTTCTGAGTAAAAAAAATGACAAACATTTGTGTTTGTGCATGGCTTCCCATCAAGCTGGAAGAAGTGTCAACTGTCTTTCAACATATCTTTAAATTACTTGGATGAGGGTTAGAAAGTAAGGTTACTAAAATTTGGCACAAATATAAGGATGAGTATCCCAAAGGGAAGTGGTGGCTCGGTGGCTAAGATACTGAGCTTGTCGATCAAAAGGTCAGCAGTTCAGCGGTTCAAATCCCTAGTGCCGTGGAATGGGGTGAGCTCTGTTACTTGTCCCAGCTTCTGCCAACCTAGCAGTTTGAAAGCACATAAAAAATGCAAGTAGAAAAATAGGAACCACCTTTGGTGGGTATATAAGAGTGTTCCAGGCACCTTTGGTGTTTAGTAATGCCGGCCACATAATCACATAATCTTTGGACCGTGCTAGCTCTTCGGCTTTGAAACGGAGATGAGCACTGCCCCTTAGAGTTGGGAATGACTAGCACATATGTGCAAGAGGAACCTTTACCTTATCCCAAAGATGCTTTTTGAAAAGGCAACTGGACTTCTGAACTGGACAACATTTCACTTCTCATCCAAGAAGCTTCTTCAGCTCTGACTGGATGGTGGGGAATGGAAGGATTTATATTCCTTGCAGACAGCTGGTCATTTGCATTTTTTTAAAAAAAGTCATTCAGGCCACTTGCAACTTTGTCCTCAGGGTCACCTGAGTCATTGGAAAGTTGAAGCTGTGCTTTCTGCAGAATGTTTTCTGCTCTGTGTCCATTCCCTGTTGAACATAGGTGGAGGCTGTTTGGGATGGGTCTGTGTTGTCTGCATCTCAAACTGAAGTGCAAATGGTTCCTGTAGTCTGCAATATTTCTGGAAATCCATTCAAACTCCCACCCCGTTCGAATGGTGTTCATCCCAAAGTGCATAGCTAAATGTCTATGGAGATTCTCAGTCATCCAGGTCATAGTTATCCCAAAGGTGCTTTTTCAAGAGTGGGAGTACTGATATTTCCTTGTCAGATAATTAAACATACGCAAGCAAACAATCATGCTCAGAGACCACCAAGGACTCAACTCTGAACTACAGATATTCTCTTGTAACTTAACTTTAGGATAATTCAGTATGGATCAGGGGGAAAAAGAATCAAACCTGTGAGATATGAGAGTATCCCCTCAAAATAATGCAAAGAAACATCAGTTTATTCATTATATTTTGGGGTTTATTCATTTTATTTTTATTCATTATATTTTAGGGTATTGTGGGAAAAGCTGGACCATCTGGACTTCCTGGGATTCCTGGACCTCTGGTACAGTATTGTAGAGCTATTACAAAGCCCGTTTGCTACTGTAAACAGTAGCAAAGCATTTAAGAAGACCCTTAAATGCTATTATTCTTTGTTTTCTATAGGGTCTTCCAGGGAGTATGGGGCAACCTGGATTGAAAGGTGATAAGGTGATCTAAATAATTTCATTATAAAAAAAATTAAAACTTTGAATCTTATCTGTAAGAACTTTTTCTGACTTTTTTTTTCATCTGAATTTTATTTGCCAGAAGCTGCTCATGTGTGATTCCTACTAATCATAGCTAACATATTATTGATTAAAACTATCTGTTTTATTAGCTTCTTTAATTATTAGGGACACTAAGGTTTTACATAGACACATAGATAGATACAGACATAAATGTAGACATAGAGGGGGAAAGAGAGAGAGAGAGAGCCCATGAGAGAGAGCAGGACAATATATTAGTCTCTAAAATAATAGCAAGCATGTTATTTCTGTGTCTGTTAAACATTATAAAATGTGTTATTTATAACTCTTATTTTTGAATGTACTTACTATAATAATACATTGACAAAATTATACCATATAATGCCTTTGTAGGGTGAACAAGGCATTACAGGAGAGCAAGGAGAGGTGGGGTATCCAGGAGACAAGGTAAATTCAAAAGAGCTTCATTTTATAAAATGTATATAAAGTTTACAATATGTACTCTGCAATGTCCATTATTTTAGTCTTATCAAATTATTGATTCATGAATGCTATAATAATCTGTATTGTGTCTATAACTGTCAGTTGGGTGCAATTGGAAAGTATAGGGCAACAATTATTGAAACAAGGTCAAATGGGCTAATTTACAGAATGCTGGGACCTATGAAATTTAGGAAAATTTTAGCCACTTCAGTGTTGCCCGTATCTTTTAACTTTGTTTCACAGAAACCTGAAGATTGTATGGTGCAAGGGAAGACAGGAGGGCCATAACTCTATTTACGTTTTCCATTTCTCTCTGGCTCTGGCATCCAATCAGCTGGCAGCAAGGGCTGAATGAGTGGCAATTGGCTGCTTTGGAACCAAGGCTGATATTGGCAATTGCTTAATGTCAGTGGGTAGCAAAGGAAGGACTACCATGTTTCCCCGAAAATAAGACCCTATCTTATATTTTTTGAACCCTGAAATAAGTGCTTGGCCTTATTGCCATGCGCTCAAAAATCCGATTGGGCTTATTGTCGGGGGATGTCTTTATTTTGGGGGAAACAGGGTAGAGAATGACTCAAATTCATGTTGAAGTACCTTGACACTTACAGGCATGTTTCTGAAACAGATCATCCATATCATCCCTAAAATTCTTGACCCACAGAGGTTTTAAAAATGATAAGCATCAAGAAGAAGAATATAACATCTCTTGGATCTTCCACTTTTAACATTCTGATTATTGTTATGTAATTAATTAACGATTGCATCATCCAGGGATCTCAGTCTTTTTGGCCTGGTGGGCACATTTGAAATTTTTATTGGCATTCTTGCAAAAATGCTGTTGAATGAAGGAAATGCCCATCCACAAGTAGCTGCTGTAGGGACACAGGCAGTTACAAATAGTATCAGTTTATTAGAAGTAAATCTCTCTTGCATAATACTTCCTATCATATGCAAATGAAATGGGCGTATTTAGAAACAGTACACCATGGTATAACCTAAAATCTCTACGTCCTGTGTTCTCCTGCAGGATGCATGATAGGAAAAGAAAAACAGGGTTAGAAATAATTCTTTTTTTCTAAGAATGACATGAGGGAGAGAGAAATCATGCATTCCAATCTACCTTGTAATGTAATACTGCTTTTTATTACTCCGACCTACAGTATATATGTTCCTTTAACAGAATAGAGTTAGGTAAGAGCAGAAGGGAAGCTAAAAGCATTTTTCTTTGCTTTAAAATGTTTAAATTAAAATAGCTTGGTCCCTACCAAGGGATCTTTAAAAAAGGAAATACCAACATCTTATTTTATTTAGATTTCATATATATTTGTAACAGTAAGTATCTATGAAGCAATCATTGTGATTTCCTGAACTGTGACTTTCAAATGAAAGGACAGAATAAAAATATAAAAAAGAATAAAAATATTCTTTAGAAATATTTTAGAATAATAGCATCACCTTCTTTCTGTTTTTAATGGCAGAATGCAATTATTCATGTTATTTTAATTTTAGCAACTCCTGACTCTTTTCTTTTCTCAAAGGGTGCTGTTGGTTTGCCAGGGCTTCCAGGAAATAGAGGGAAACCAGGGCCCTCGGTATGTTTTAATGGCTTTGGATTTAAATATTTAGTTGGAATCACTTTATTGGCACATTGGTAATCATGGATATATAAAATATTGCAAACTGAATCTTACCAGGCATACATCATAAAAGAAATGTAAATAACAACACACAGCATTAAAGTCTGTAAATTGTTGAACTGAGTGCATGTAAGGGTTTTTAAATGTCTTTCTTAATCAGGACTTGTGAAATTCTGATTATTATAATATCTGTCATGTTGAATTACATTATATATGTATAAATAACTAAGCACATCTTTTAGAAGGAATGTTGAAAATTTGAAAAACATTTAAAAATCATGTATTACAACCACAGCAATACAGAAAAGAAGTGGGGAAGAATCTAAGAAATCATTTTAGTTTTGCAATGAAAACCTTTGTTCTATTTTAGGCATTAATCAATTTTATTATTGCATAAAGTTTCATAAATGGAAAACGATGACAAAACAGGTAGTCCTTAATTAGGAATTAGCAATAATTTCCAAAAGGCAAAGAATTTTCTTATTAAAATCAGCAAGATTCAAATGCTGGACACACATTATTATAACACACAATTTCATTTTCTGTATCTCAAAAAAAACTTGGATTCATAATACAGGTTCTAATTTTAGGGCAAAATGGGAGATCCAGGACCTCAGGGACCATCCGGCCCACCTGGACCAGAGGTAATTGACTAGCTACAATCTTTCAAACTTGCAGACAGGCAGTCCTTACTTAGTAACCAAATTGGTACTTCCAAGTCTTTTCACTAAGCAAAACTTCACATGACCACAGTGGGCTTAACAATTTTGTCTTCCCTTTGGTAAAGCAAGACACGGTAGTCATGAAGTGAAACACCATTGATCATAACTTTATAATTTCACTTCTGTCTTTTCTATGAACTCTGCTTGTTGCAAGTGAAACATGCAGATTGTGGAAATGTGATTCCAAGTTGCTGCAATGTTTGTAAATCCCACGCCCCGATTGCATGGGATATGAACGGCGATCAATGCAATGCAACAATGTAAATGTGACGATTGGTTGCAAAACTTTTTTTTTTTAACCCTGTGTAACTTTGAAGGTTCATTAAATGAGACAGTCATTGAAAAGCCGTATTAATAGAGCCTGGTAGCGCAGCAGACTAATAGCCTAGTATTAACATTCAGCTGCCTGCAATTACTGTAAGTTCGAATCTCACCAGGCTCAAGGTTGACTCAGCCTTCCATCTTTTCTAAGGTAGGTCAAATGAGGACCCAGATTGTGGGGCAATTAGCTGACTTTGTATAAATATACAAAAGTATGAAGGCTATTGCTTAACGCATTGTAAGCCACCCTGAGTCTCTGGAGAAGGGCGGCATATAAATCAAATTAAAAATAAATAAATCAATAAATCAATATCATTGATTGATTAATAAAATATTAGTAATAAAGAATAAACAATATGGGTCAATATGGATCAGAAAGACAAAACCAATTTAATGTGTCTGAATGGGTTTGGAAAATTTTATGTTTCTCAAAGAGCAGGCTGATATGTAATGTTATGTATAACTTTTGGAAATGGTTTTAAGATAATATTGATGGACTGCTGTTTGAAGGAAGAAAATTAAATATCCCCAGACTATCTTAGAGCCTATTTAAAAATGCTTTTGAAGCTAAAACTATTTTTAAGCCATTGTATTATTTGTAATTCAGATGAGTTTTGTGAAACCATCTCTATGTTTCTATTATTAGAAATGTTCTATTGTTAAACTCTCTGGTAATAGTAATTGTCCCAAAACTGTTTGTGGAAACTACTCCCTCCTCAGATAGAACATATTGTATCTTTAAGTCATTTTTCTCTTTTAGTGTGGAGGCCCCTCTATTGCACTATACAAACCTCTTGTTTCCTTGAGAAGCTTTTCTCTCCAGAATGCTTTTGGAGAAGAAAAAAAAAACATTAGTTATTATTTTCAACATGAACTTCATTTGATCTGTAAATCATTTTGATTTGTAATTGAGCACAGGATCCCCTCAGGACAATAAACCGTATGGAAGTCTTCTGCCATATGTTTTGCATACAAAAGAACTCTAGAATTATGTAGGGAAATGATGTTTGATACGAATAAAAATTAAGAATAATGAAGTGCAGGTCTCTCAACATGAGTCATTAGCTAAGTTGTGTTATTTAGTTCCAAAAAGGTTTCCTTTACAACTGTGTTGTATTTTATACTGACATATTTAGAAGTTCTGATGAAGTGTTGCAAGCTTTGTAATTATTATGTTGCAATAATGTGTGTTAGGTATTTTTTATATACCATAGGCATAGCATCTATTACTAGGTTACTGATTGTAGGAGCCATTCCATATATGAATATTTATAAAGATGCTGTGATTTTCAGGCATTTTAATTCATTAGAATACTTGTTGTTTCCAAAGTAGGATTTTATTTCTACATGGTTGCCAGTCTGAAATTTAGTAATCACAAATACCATGGGAATAATGGACTTTATGAAGTAAGACATATTCCCTTAAAAAAAAGACACATCTGGTGATTGAAGATACAGTTGCCTCATTTTACAATTCTACTTTAGGATTTGGAAAAAAATTAAACCTTTTCTTTATGTACTAGTAGTAGCAAAATCTCTTGGGTAGAGTGTAATGTAATTAGGGGATGTGTTAACACTAAAGTGCTTTCTAAATCATAGAGAGATGTCATAATCAGGGATTTAAATGCAATATTTGATGTAGCCAGTTATCAGTTAGTGAGAAGAAGTTATTAAAAAAGTACTTTGGATGTGTGATCCCAAGAAATCTGTCATGTCAGCAGCCCATACAGTATTGTCACTCAGGCAAGCTGCAGTTCAGCATCTGGAGCTTTTCAAGAATGATTGGATCCTTTTCTACAATAAAACAGGTGGGGTTTTTTCCCCACTATATGCATTGCAGCTAAACAAAAGGGAAAGAATAGAGAACTAAGGTCTCAGTTTTCCCTTAAGTTCTTGAATAAAATGGTAATTGCATTTCTTTGTTGGTTTATTTGGTCCTAGGGTTTTCCGGGAGATATTGGTATACCAGGTCCAAATGGTCCTGAAGGCCCAAAGGTAAGAATATGTGAAACTATTATAATTTCTTTGTAATTAAATGCAGCAAGTAAAATTGTAGGGGAAGCCATGTTTTACTGATTTTGAAATCTTTTTGCTGCTTGCTTCAAAGGAGTTGAGAAATCAGCTTTAAAGAAGTTGCAAAATTGCTGATCTTTATGTAATATGGGAAAAGGCAGCAGATAGATCTTGCTAGATCACTATTATCTAAGTCACTTCCTTCCAAATGTGTTGGAGTACAACCCCCCATCAAGTGCTACGCTACCCAGCCATGAAGCTGTGATATGAGTTATATCCCAGTACATCTAGAGAGTGCTAAGTTTGAAAAGGCTGTATTAAAATATTGCTGGAAGGAAAAGATAATGTTCAATAAAACCTGTTGCTTTATTTTATTTTATTTTTTGCTATTTTTTCTACAAACCCATTGTACAGATACATGAAGAGAATGTATTTTATGAATTATAGACCCTTCAGTACTATTCCAGCTATACATTTATTAGACAATTTGCTATTGCCTCTGGACGTGACACATATTTTTCCTAACTAAATATTCAATATCCTTTCCCAAATCCTGCTATTCTGGTTGATTGTTAATCAAAGATCATAGTCAGAATGCTGATTATTTAGCTGGAAGCTGAAATTTTTATTTGATGCAAGGATGAGTCTTTTCTATGTAACATTTTGGCTCTCATAAATGGAGGATATGTTCCTTAATTAGAGAAAATTGGTGGCTTTCATTTGAGATGAACATTACCTAAATGGAAAAGCTTTTACAGAGTCCATAATCAGATGATCCCAGGCCTATGTGAAACTGGAATTGTTCAACTTTAGTGCTCCCAGATGTCACGTACTGACTGAGGTTTTGCGGAGTTTCTTTTTATCTTGGAAGACTGTCTTGCTAAACTCTTCTTTTCCTCATTCTTCTCCCTTGAAATTTATATATAAATATACTTTATCTGCCAGGAAAACATGACAAAGCCTTTTATATTAACGCTAATGAAAAATATTGACTCTTGGCAATGAGACAATTTCATAATGACATTTTCTTTCCATCACTGTCTTCCCAATTCACCTTGTAAAGAACATTTGGGAAACTGTTTAGCTCTTTTATGATCAATCCTCTAATGTACTATAATTTATTTAATTGTTAAAAGATTATTTGGGCTGTATCTGTTTTTCCCAGGTTGTGCTTTCAGGTAATATCTCTTGATTTCTGTATCATAAGAGCAACATCATAATAAGGCAGCTTACAGTTTTTGTAACAAACTTTGTGGTATGAGGGTTGCATATCTTAACAGTTTACATTACTGTAATTCCTTTAAAGCATGTCCTTAGCACCATTGTGTTTAGTAACTTTGTTGCAGACTGTTTCTACATAGGGCAATGGTGGGAGGGTCCCACGCAAACTCTTTTCAGTGTTGGAGGTCTGGGGATCTGGGTACTCATAGATCTGCTATAGATTGGAATTGAACGTGTGGATCCACAGATAGCTTTCTCTACTGGTTCTCTACATCAGGAAACCAGTTAGGTGCAGTGGTTAAAGCAGGGATGAAATGCTCCAGGTTTGGACCAGATTGCCCGATTCAGTAACGATGGCAGTGGGTGGTTCGGAGAACTGGTAGCAAAAATCCCTGCGCCCTCCCCCCCGCATGCCCAGCTGAGCCATGCGATCATCAGAGGCTGGTTTTTTTACTTTTAAAAGCATTTTATCTACAATCTCTTCGGCCGAAAAAATGCTTTTAAAAGATTAAAAAAAAAGCCTCTGATGATCGTGCAGCTCATCTGGGATCATCAGAGGCTTTTAAAAGCATTTTTTCTACAACCTATTCAGCCGAAGAGATTGCCTGATTGTCAGAAGCTTTTAAAAGCATTTTTTTCTGCACCTCTTCTGCCAAAGAGGTTGTAGGAAAAAAAAATGCTTTTAAAAGCCTCTGACGATCCCAGCTGAACGTCAGAGGCTTTTAAAAGCATTTTTTTAGGTTGTAGAAAAAATGCTTTTAAACGTTAAAAAAAAAAAGTTGGCCGCGCCCACCCAGTCACATTCCCCCCCAAGCCACGCCCACAGAACCGGTAGCAACAAATTTTACATTTAACCACTGAGTTAAAGGCACCATTTTAGAATGGAAAATCTAGAAGGGCAAAGAGGGGCTCTGGTCACTGTTACAGGTTTGCTCATCATATTGGTGATCTGGGAAATTGCTACAAGATTTCCTCTCTCCCCCTTGTAGCAATCCATCTGCTGGGTGGGGTGGATGAAGCAAAAAGGCTGTACAAATAATTTAGTTGAGACTGTATAGTCAAATCTGTCGTGTACAAATTCTGAATTACTTGGTTATGCTACATCTATCAAACTGATGGATATCTATTAGCGCCATTTGATTTCTCCAACTGACTAGAATGAAGGATTAGCATTAGCATTTAAACTTACACAGTATGTGCTTTACAGCCCTCTCTAAGTGGTTTATAGAGTCAGCATATTGCCCCAACAATCTGGGTCCTCATTTTACCGACCTCGAAAGGATGGAAGGCCTTGAGCCTGGTGAGATTTGAACTGCCAAATTGCAATCAGCCAGCAGTCAGCAGAAGTATCCTGCAGTACTGCACTCTAACCACTGCGTCACTGCAGCTCAGTGAAAGAAGGGCAAATGTTGAAAGAATGGCAAATGGGGGATTTAAAAAAGCAATGCTAGCAGTATTTAGTTCTACTTTGGCATAAAGGCAGCTGGATAACCTTGGTCCAGCCATTTTCTCTCATCCAGGAAGATATTTTTTTTTTAAAAAATATTTTATTTATTTTAAAAATATTAGAAAAGAAGAAAAGCAACCTATGCAATAATTACAAAGCATTCTATAAATAATGCAACTGTTATTTTTTGTGACCTATGCAATACACCTTTCATTTCTTTTAAAGTATATTTATGAGTATATTTATATTTATGACTGACAGAAGAGTTCTAGAAATAAAATATATTTGATTTAAAATCTTGTTAAATAATCTCCACTGAAATATAGATTTAGTGACTGAATGGGTACTAGTCAAGAACAGAAAGATTCTTCTAGGTTTGAAATTCTGTTAAGTGACTGTTGATTTTCTTTTCAAATTTCTTCTTTCTAAAAATGACACATACAGTCTATGCATCACAATGTTATGTAAATTCCCCATTAACTTTGTAATAGAACTAATAAAGTTTCTAATGTAAATGGACAGAAGAAGTGATTCTATTTTTCCATTTTATAATATCCAAACACTGAGTCAATGCACTCTGAGTTGTATAAAAACTATTTAAATCTCTGCTAGAGCCAAAAGACCCATCCACAGATGAGATGCTATCTACATTGCTTGGATTATGCTGTAATCTGAGTTTCCTACTCTCTTCCATCTCTGCTATGTGGTGAACATTTAATTTAATTCAGTTCATGCCACTACTGTCACAGAGAGATATTTCCATTCGGGGGAGGCTTCATCTTACGAGAAAATATGAACCATTGAATATCATGGTGTTTACTTTTGAGTCACACATGTGAGTGTAGAAAATTTCACAGAGGTAGCAGTTAAGTTATTCAGACATTTATTAAAATAAGCCTTATAAAGTAGAAAGAATAAAGGATAGCTCCTTATTAAGTGAAAAAACAATAGATTTCAGCTGCTTAATGCAGAAGTATTTTTCATCAGCTTCAGTGATTATAAAAACGCATGTAAATCAGGTTAAGATGTAAAAACTACTTGGGAAAATGGGGAACCCAGAATATTTTATGGCCCTCATGACAAAGTTTTATACAGGTCAGGAAGACAAAATATGGACAGAACATAGTGAAATGCCTGTTCCAGGTTGGCAAAGAAATGGGACAAGGTGGTATACCTTCCTCATTTTTAGGCTATACCATCCATCCATCCATCCATCCATCTATAATTCTTATTAAAGTTTTTTCCATAGAGTAAAAACAATGCAAATTTTAAAATAAGGAAAATAGAAAACAGTCATAGAAAAGTGAAAAAGAAATAAAATAAAGAATATTTAATTTCATTTAAATCTAACTTTTATATGATGCTAAAACATCTGTGATTGCTGAGCTCACTTATTTATGATATACACTCTTAACTGCAAAAGTTATTGCTGAAGTGCTGCTAGTGGCAGATGATGATTAATCCATTATCTGTTGCTGTTTTTAGAATCCGCCCTTTGCAGCTGCTTTCCCACCTGCAATATGAAAAATAAAAATTAATGCATATGCCTAATCCAAGATTAATGGTTTGAGCAGGAAATGATTACAATTTAATCTCCATTTAAGTAGTTTTTCCTTGTGAGCTTTTAACACATAATTGGAATGCACGTGTACATAACTGTATGCATATTGTACTTTTACAGAGAAGTTCAAGTGGTTATTAATAGCCTTAATAGTTAAGGCTTCCTAAGAGAAACAATTACAATATAAAGTGGGGAAATACCAAATAAAGTTACATTTCTTATCTTTAATCCTCATACTCCTCTATGCTTTCTGCCATAGTATGCCTGTACATTAATCTTATGATTTACGTTATTTAGGGCTTGCTAGGTGACAGAGGTCCTCTTGGTCCACCTGGTCCCAAAGGAGTTGAGGTAAGGTGATTGTTCTCTCAACAGCACACTTTTGTTTTTGGAACTGGAATCCAATCCTGTGTGATTGATCTTACTTTTACAGTAACTTGCAAAGTTACCAAATTTCTCTCTGGCAAATGTGAAGTATAAACTGTGGCCCATCAATAACTTACTTGTTTTGGTGACACCTATACAAACATTAAATGAACCAAATCTGGTATCTTACACACACTAAGAAGGACTATGTTCTGTAGAAGAAATATATTTTTGTATAAATTAAATATAAATTGTGTTGCTGAGTGTATATTTTAATGTTCACCTCTTAAGAGAAAATTTATCTGAAAGAGGAGGCATCTTTTCTTTTAAAACTGAATCCATAGAAGTTTACCTAAAGCATCCTTAAAAAATCCAATTTACAATTAATTAATGTCCAATTAAGTAGATTTAGACATGCAATATTATATACATGAATTTGCAACTCTTGATGCACAAAGAAATATTACATGTTTCTACCCAGAAATAAATCCTACTGAATCCAGTGAGATTTACTCCTATATAAATATATGCTTGTGAGTTAATCGTTATTCTGTAATCTCTTAAATTTAAGTGTATACATAGTCCCATTAAGATGTTCAGTACTACATTACAAAGATATCTATGGTAAATGCAATATCCAAGAATAAATGGTTGCCCTTCTTTTGCTTTAGGGAGAAGAAGGACCTATTGGGCCAATTGGAGTAACTGGACCAAGGGTAAGTAGTGAAAAGGATGGAAGGCTGAATCAAGCTTGATCCAGTCAAGACTAAACTCCTGGCAGTGAGCAGGAGTGAGCCTGCAGGAGTGAGCCTGAAATATTACAGTCTAATCACTGTGCCACCATGGCTCTACTTTATTGTAAAATTACATTAACAAAATCTTACAAGTCTGAAATTTCATTTCTTCCCATTATCTTTAGAACCCAATAAATTAGGGAGGGTCCCTTCTGAGACATTTGCCACATCTACCGTCCTGCAACAGGCTAAACTGACTCTTCTCCAACCACTTCCCTTGTCTCTCACTCAACATATCATTACAGTACCTTTCTCTCACATTATAAATGGCACATAATTTTTTTTGTTGCAAAAATGTTTTCTGTAGGCAGTATACAAATTACTGCAGAAGATTGCATCTTCATTGTATATGAAATTCTTTTAAACATTAAATACAAGTTCAATGCATTTTGGATCTTGTTACTGTTGTAAAGTTAAAGTCTGAGTTTTGTGTAAAGTACTCTTTGAAGTCCTCCCTTCATACAGATATCAAATCAATTTGTTCTGGTTTTTCATTTTTTTAAATATATCAGGTGTTTTTGCAGGACTTGATGTCATACTTAACTTCCATAATTTCTCACTTCTTAATCTTAGAAGTTGGGACTGCTGGTATTTGTAATCTAAATTATTCACAGGAAATTGGCTTACCTAGTCTATTATAAAATAGAATATGATTCTATATGTTTCACTGATTTTACTTTCATTTACTTTACTAAATATATTAAGTCCAATTTTCCTCTTAGGATTTCACACTTTTCTGTGTACATTTTGTAAAAATATTACCGGTATGTATTCCTGATAACCTGCTATCCTACTATTTTCACATTCATTAATGTTTCAAAAAGCATATCATTTTATGGATAACTATCCCAATTGAATTAATTATCAATATTCTTCTTAAATTCTCTTCCCTCCCATGACTGAAATGCTCTCAAAGAAAGTTGTGCAGTTTAATTTATTCAGAAAGTATGGTATATAAATTATTTGTACTGTAGAATTTAGGGGTCCCTGGCATAGAATTACTTATTTTTCTTACATATGTTTTTTTCTAATATTTAATAAAACTAAATAATAGATGTTTTTCTTATTTGAAGTTACCTTTCTCCGCTTATTTATGTTATTATTACATCTTAAATGATCCTATATACTTAGAGGTATTAAAAGAAAAATAGATAATTCATCACATAGGGATATTCTCAAGGTCACAAAATAAATTTCAGTCCAGGTTTAAAATATTCACATTTTAATATACTGTAGTTTCTCATTTGGGGCTGAGTTTCCATCTATCTAAAAGATGTTTTTCTTATCTGGAGTTACTTTTCTCCACTCACTTACAATGTTATATCCTTAAATATTCATAAATATTTAGAAATATTAAAAGAAATAAACATAATTCATTACAGACGGATTTTCTTAAAGACACAAAATGAATTTCAGTCCAGGATTAAAACATTCACATTTTAGTATATTTTTCTATTTGGGGCATCTGTCAGGTTAAAAAAATGGACTACAGTTAATCTGTATTCTTGGCATCCTCAAATGTGACTAAGAAGGATTGCCTATTAAAATGTTTCATTTTTTTTACAGTTAATGTAAAACAATTTGTATTTTTGAAAAATGAATGAGCTTGAGACATGTAAAGCAGTAGCTGAGGTGAGATTTGATTTATTGTAATGAATTTTGTTCACTTGTGAAGCTGGAAAGAAGTTTGATCCCTGCATTGCTTTGGGCTTCAATGAGCTCTATTTTCAGATTAATAGTAGTTTTATTTTTGGAAATTCTTAGTCCAAGTATGTGGATTTGTTCCCATTGTAAATTAAATGAACATAACATCTTATAATTAGGAATATAAAACAAAAAAATTAAATGTTTTGTAATAAATTTTACCCACTTACCTTTGAAAGGCTAACAAATAGCCCTTGAGTGAATTTTTTGTTTTCCTTTCATCTCTGATAGACTGAGAAAGCCCACTATTTTTAATTAAAAATAATAATCTAGTTTTGAAATCATTATCTACTTTTTAATTGCTAGTAAAGTGCAAGATTTAAAATACTGATAAAGAGAAATAGACAAAGCAAGAATGAATCGAAAGATAGTTGTATAAACTCTAGAGATTATTCAACATTTAAGAGCATATTATCCAATGTCTTAATTTTGTATTGTCAGTAATTTCCTTTGATTGGTCCATATACTTCTTCAGCCTTATCCAAAACGTATTTCAAGATATTTTGAAATCTTACATTGGTGCAGATTATTTTAAAAAATGTTCATGAGTAACTATTATAGGGTTATTGCTAGACAATAACCCTGTAATTTTGGGTAGCATCAAGAGGATAAAGCAATCAAGAGGATAAAGCAATCACAATATAGTGAACATTATAAAACACATAAACAAGTGTCGTTCACAACAGATTTCCTATGAGAACAGTACTTTATAAACCAGCTCGTACATGAAGCATAACTGCAGTTATTTCTATTAAGATAGGGCAAGATAGGTAGAATAGTCTCTTAAGTAAGAATTTTTTTACAGACAACCATTTAGGTCTTTTTCTGAGAAATGATATTCCTGTTGAAATTTCTGCCCTATCACGCACAAATGCATACTCAGTGCTTGTGTTTCAGCAGTTAAAAATGTTGAAAAAATACATCATGGAGGAAGAATGGTTTTCCACTTAAAATACATAACTGTAATTTTTCTCTAGATGTTTTTGTTGAAAGAAAAAGCAAAGGGACTTTTATATACAAATGGCATATATTTTGTCCCACAGTCACTCTAATAGGTTGTATCAAGCAAAATGCAACTCTAATTGTCAGTGATTTAATGAAATCTTTATTTAAAAGCTTTAAAAAACTGGACTTCTTTGTTTTAATATAGGGGAAACCTGGAAGGAAAGGATTTTCAGGTGAACCTGGACTAGAAGGCCTAAAGGTAGGACTTAAAATTATTCCTGATATTTGCTCTTGTTAAATTAAAAATAGTCAGAATTTGAATTTTTATTAAATTTAGAAATCAGCCATGTCTCTTACAGAGGGACTCTGAGCAATGTACGAGTAAATGGTTGATTTGTGCATAATTGTAGAGCAGATAATACTGGCGAAGGAATGGAAGAATTGTTAGCAGATAAAAGACAATAAATGACATTTCAGCCCTTCAGGGAAAGGTGAGACTGTGAAAAAGATTTGAGTTAATATGTTATGTGAAAAGATTTTAGAGAAGCAAATAATTTTTCTAATTGGGAGTAAAAGTACTGGGGTACAGAAAATAGTGTAATATATATATATATATATATATATATAGTAGGAAAATATTAGGGACGCGATGGCTCAGTGGCTAAGATGTTGAGCTTCTCAATTGAAAGATCAGCCCTAGGGCAGTATAATGGGTTGAGCTCCTGTTACTTGTCCCAGCTTCTGCCAACTTAGCAATTTGAAAGCATGTAAAAAATGCAAGTAGAAAAATAGAGACCACCTTTGGTGGGAAAGTAACAGCATTCCGTGCACCTTTGGCATTTAGTCATGCCGGCCACATGACCACGGAGACGTCTTTGGACAATGCTGGCTCTTCGGCTTTGAAACGAAAATGAGCACCACCCCCTAGAGTCGGGAACAACTAGCACATATGTGCGAGGGGGATCTTTACCTTTATCTTTTTGGGAAAATATTTAAATTTATGTATTTAAAATAAAGTCTTATATTTTTAAAACAACAGGGAGAAACAGGAGACCAAGGAGTTCTTGGGAAAACTGGTGAAACAGTAAGACTATACTATTTTTTATTTCTAAATGGAGACATTTTCATTCTTCTATAATTGCTTAGTTTTGATGTGCTATGAATTTAATTGAAGCTTGATATTCCTGTCAAAATTCAGCTGCAACTGATAAAATGAATCTTTGTGGAATTCCATACCTGTCAAAATTCAGCTGCAACTGATAAAATGAATCTTTGTGGAATTCCGTACCTTCCTCAGTAATATTCAAACTCTGCTTAATATTCACAGATAAGAAATTGGAATTCATATAATTTGCACTAAAGTGAGAGAAAGAAATACTTGTTTGTGAGCCCAGTGGAAACAATGGATGGAACACTCGTTTGGGTTTTAGTTTCATTATATCACCCTGTTCAGTGAAATATATTTTTCACCATAGAAATTATCACACAATTCGTACATTTATTCAATGAATATATATTTCCATTGTTAAAATCCTATAATACTTTTTTGTCTTTCATTTTGTCTTCTATCTAATCTAACTAGAAATAAAAATACAGAGACATGTACTATAAGATTACAGAAACACTGATCTGGAAATTGATATTGAAATCATACATACTAACTCCGTTTTCATTTATATAAAGCTTTTGGCATTGCCTAATTGGTTAGTCTCAGGTTTCAGAATGCAGATGTAAATTATCTTCTTGGAATGTTCATTTTTATTTGAATGAACATGGAGTTTCTTTTTCCGTCTCTTTGCCTCATTATTTCTTACATTTATGCATTACTTAAAATTTATGCATTTCTTAGAATTCATCTATGCTATATATCCACATATTAGTGAGGCATTGAAGATCTTAGGTATGAATACCTCACTACATTCGTTCAGAAGATGGATTGGTTGTATACCCCAGAAGGAATGATCCCACTTATATTATTAGTCCTTTTTTTTTCCTAGAGAGAGAGAGGAAAAAACCTTTTTCCTGAAACGTCACTATTGTAAGTGGCTTTTGAATAGAGAGAAGAATTCTGTAGAATTCTGAGGGTACCAAAACTAGAAATAATCTTTGTGATATTAAACTAACTATGTTATTGAATGTAATACAGTTTTATTATGGAGTTGAATGACCTTGTTCATACCACATGTTAATCCAGCTAAGATTAAGTTAAAGGAATGCCTGGGCTGTCACTTTTATTCCAATCACCCCTCATGGCTTTTCACCTTCCTGTTGCTAAGGGTGGATTCCAAATTTGGCGTGTCTCATTTCTGATCTAAATAAACTGGAATTGGATGTTTTCAGAGTTTGTATTTTGTTAATCGGAAATGGCAGTCCCTCTGGATTTGAATAGGACATTTAATCATATTAAAATCATGGTAGTATGCCAAAGCAGGATAGGATGGCAGCACAAAAATGGTGGTTAATGAGTTTGGTTGCCTTAGTATATTGTGCATAGGCACTCAATAAATTGATGAATTATTCCAAGAGTACACCATAAGTAATTTTTACAATTAAAGATGATCTTAAATGACACCATCATTACTGTTGGTCTTCAAGTAGCTGCTATTTTTTAAAAAATATGCTTGCTAGATGTAGTAAGGTCTGAGATAAAATTAATAACACTGCTGTGTAGCCATATGGATCGACACTCTACAAATCTTTAAACCAAACATATATTTTTATTAGAGGTTTTTTTGAAGAATTCCATAGTTGTTACGTGAGTACCCTCATCTTCTGAAGATCTGAATCAACTTTTCCACTTTTGAAACCAGATTGCTGCTTAGTCCTAATTAATATAATCGATTAAAAAGCACTCCAGAATGATGTTCTTTTTAGTCTCTAGAGAAGACTAAATTACATTATTTATTTAATATTTATGTACTATTTAATAATTTATTATTAAATTTTAATATTAAATTTAATATATATCCTGTCAATATTTATATACAGAAGAAATACTTTTCACCTTCCTATATAAAAATACATCTGTGGTCTCCATTTATTCCTTTATTGAAGAAAAATTTAGTATACATTTCATTAAAGATAATAGCGGTCTTATTAAATATCACGAAGCATTTAGGTCAGTTTGGTAAAATTTAGTGTTCCTAAATAAAACACTTTTAGTTTTAATCTAGGTTTCTCTAATCCCTCATTTGCCTGACCTAAGAAACCATAGTTTGTGAAAATAAGGAAGCAATGATCTATTGCAAATCTTCTGGTATTCATTTTTAATCAAGAATTGCAAGAAATTTTAAATAAGAACAATAATAAAAGAAATATATAATTTCTCAATTCCTTAGTTCCGATTTAGATCTTCACAGCATTCTTGTGTATAAAATATGTCCTATTTAGACATAAACTGTTGGAGTTGGATCTTTCACTGCCTGGACTATCCCCATTAGTTCAAAATAAAAAGCTATTTAAAAATGAGTGATATATGATTAGTAACCAATAATTTATAGGTTTTATTTGATCAAGCATTATCAATTTTTTGTGCTTAGAAAATATAGAATTTGAAATCATGTTTTTATTTTGCTGAAATTCAAACACAATTGTGTCAACATTTTTCAAAATGTGAGGTTCCTTGTATTTGATTTGAAGTAATTTACATCATATTTTCTCTAATAATTAGTTTGATTAAATCTAGTACTTAATCAAGTAATCAATTTATTTGATTTAAAAAAAACCGAGCAAAAGCAGAATTAAATTAGCAGGCAGGATCCAGAATAAGAACTCTATAGAGAAGTATGTAAGACAATACAGTACTGATGACTCAGGTGGGAAAATAACTAATCCATTTTTTCTTCAGCAAAGAATCCATACTAGGTTCTGATTTATTTCATTGATGGAAGAAGGCTTTGTTGTTGAATACTTGCAGGCTCAGAGCACCTTACAATAATGTAATAGTTTTAAGGTTTTGACTTCACTATATTTCTTCTATTTAATACTGTAATAACAAATTCACATATGTGATTTTATTCTAGGTGATTCCAAATGAAAAGCTGATTCTGGGTGAAAGGATTACAAAATCCTTTGTCTGTCATTCCATTCTCTTTTTGTGAAATGTATTCAAGCTTAGTAATATTGCCACTAGGGTATCTTTACAGTTAGATTATTTAATACATGAAAAATCTCAATCCTTTTGTTGGAAGATTCTGTAGAAATTATGCATTTGACTATCATTCTTGTGTGAAACTTGTTCATATGGTAATTATTCCTCATAACTGTTCTCATTATTCGAGATCCTTCTAAACAAATTGTATTTTTTGTTATTGACATGAAACTCAGTCAATGGGTTTTCTCAGCAGGAGAAACTATTTTGATTTAACATATTGGTAATGCATTACTTTGGCTAAGTATAACATCTTACAATTGAAATGTTTTTTTTTTCCTGGCTGGTACAATTAAGGACTTCATACAAAATCAGGAGATCTACTTATACAATATTTAGTTAATTTAATAAGAATGAAAAGAGTTCCATTGAGCAAATTTGTAGAACAAATGAAAATGTTTTTTAGAAGTGATGCCAAGAAAAACATTGATTTAAAGTACTGGGAAAAAATGCTTCTGTCTGAGCTACTGTAGTACTTTATGCTGGCATGTACAGTTAAGTTTCAGATTTTTAAATTATTTGCTGGCAGAACTTCTAAACCACATTATATTATAAGCAAGACTTCTATAGCTGAATATAAATCAAAACAAAAATGTTTTTAAATATTAAAAAATAAGATCAGAATGTTATATTCTTTCACCCCTAAAAATAATGTGACTGATAAAAGGACTATTATTATATTTGGGAGCATTAGAACTCATTGTCAAAGTGGCAAACATTTCCCAGGTAACTGATTACATAAATATCACTTCAACCACTCAATATATGGATAATAGCTTAAATATTACAATATTCTGACATATTGCATCATACCAAATTAAAGGACCATAAATAAACCTGTCAACACCACGATGTTGACTATTGTTAGAAAGGCAAATATCTGAATTTGTCCATGCTGGCTCAGGAATTTTGGAAGTTGAAGTCCACAGATCATGAAGTTGCCATAGTGGCCCACACCTGCTATACAGGATGCTGGATCCTGCCTATGGCAGGGGAACAAATATGATTGTGAAGTAACAACAATCAAGTTACTTTCTTCTTCTGCACAAAAGGAAAAGAACAGATATTGTTAACATACTTCTGTCCATAATGTAGATGTTAAAAATAATCTTAAACAGTAATCTGACACTTTTCAGTTTACTGGTTCTCTGCCATAAAATAGAAGGAAATAGCTATTATTTAGTATAATTTTTGGGTTCAGTCTTTCAGTAGACTTTCTAGCATGATGCTTCAATTTGATTATTGATTCTCCAGCATAATTCCCATGCTGGCTGAAGAGTTATTGAAGCAATATTTTGTACATCTGACGTCTATTAGCCAAGGAAGGGCTATTTTCAGCTCACTGGTCTCCTGCCACAAAATAGAAGGAAACAGCTCATTATTTAGGATATTGACTTAGGAAAAGCTGTCTTTCAGTTTCATATATTCACACTTTCCTTTCTTCATGCCTAGGGAATCCTGAATTTTATCTGTTTCTTTGTGATGGCATTAAAAGGTTGCTTCTCAGTTTCTGATTTTTACCCATTTGTTACAAGAATATTGTTGTTTTGTTTCTAGTTGGTATTTTTTGGAATATTATATAGATAACTTTTTTATATAGACATTTTCCTATGTTGTTTCTTTCCTATATTTGAAAATATAATTTTTAGTTTTAATTTGCATTTAAAAAGGGATGCAATTATGCCAGGGGCTTTCTGGCATGCATGAGAGTTGAAGGAGCAACATTTAACAGAGGAATATAACTTGGCCTTAAGCACTGGTAATTCCTTCCCCATATCATATTTAAAGTTTCTTCAATGTCCACCATATTGACCATGGGAAAAGCTCTTCGAACTGAAATGTTTCATGAAAACATGAGATTGGAACTGCTTTATACAAAAGTCCTGAAGCTGAATGCAGAATAATTTTAGATTTTTCACACATTTTAAAATGAAAATAAAAACACACCAAGTTAGATGTAATTATGATGCCAAGTTACAAGTATTTACTGCACTGACATTGTGATTTAATCCTTGAGGACATCTTACTCATAATAATTAGGCCAGCAGCTTCATCAGTAAAGGAAGATCCTCAAATGTACATACCACCAGAACTCTGCTGAATGGAACCTATGCAGTAGTCAAATTGGAAAAAAGAAAAGAAAGTCTTTGAAGAGTTTCTGAGGACAATAGTATCATTCTGAGTTCCCATAATCATGAGAGCAGCTTTATAATCTTCAAACATAATTGTTATGCCAATAGACAAGGTTCATGTTACAAATATGCATATTAGTGTAATCAGAGCTATATAATTTTAAGAATTCTGTATATGCATTGTTTTTCCTAGCTCTTAAGTGTCCTTAAAGATATTATTTAAGATTTGCAGGCAATGTTGTTAAGATTTTTGCAAAATCAACTTCAGTTTTGCATGTAGTGCCTTCATATAACTAAGAAGCCTAAAGATGTTTCTAGATATTTTATAGAATTTGACTGGACTCATATGTGCATATGGCCATATAAATAAATATAAGCTGCTGACATTCATTATAAGATCCCTGTTAGCGTAATAGTTAAAGTGCAGTATTGCAGGCAAACTTGCCCACATCCTGGAGTTCGATTCTGACGGGACTCAAGGTTGACTCAGTCTTCCATCCTTCCGAGGTCTGTAAAATGTGGATCCAAATTGTTGATATATGCAAATAATGCTTACATTATAAACTGCCCAGAGAATGCTATAAATCACTATATATGGTATATAAGTCTAAATGCTATTGCTATAAACATTTATAAATGACAGGTTACTGGATTATTTACCTTTTCATTTCTTCTGCTCTTTAGGGACCTATTGGCTCACCTGGTGAAATTGGACTATCGGGGGGACCTGGTGAGAAGGTATACTATAAAGTGCTAGCTGATAATTAATGTAACAAGACCAGCACAAGTAATACTATACTGTGCATTACAACTAGTGTTCTAAATTTTGTTCAATATGAGATAAGATTATTTCTATTCATGATAGAAGTCTGTGATTAGATTTTGTACATTATTGTACAAGTAACTGATGGGTTCTGTAGCTAGAAAACGTACTCATTTTCTAGTTGGGAGAGTTTGCACTACTTGATATATAAACATAACAGTATGCTTATTCTCTAAATCTGTGTTGGAATTTAATCATGCAAAAGAGTAAAAGTTACTCCATGTTGCTTGCAAAAATGTTACTTAATAATAAAACTGCAGCAGATTTTTTTAAAAATGGAATGAATATGTTCCAAGCAGACGATTGATAGAATCTGTCAGCAAATAATACAATTGGGTTGAAAGTCACACAGTCTGTTAGGATCCACATTTTTTATGACAACCAATGGTATGGTTTTCATGGGAAGAGAGCATCCTGGGTTAATTAAAACCTGTTTTGAATCACATACATTCATCCCAGAATAGGGGAAAAAACTCTAGCGATAAATCCATTAATGGAAACAGGAAAAAGGTTTACATGTAGGCACAAAAGTAGCTACTTAGCTCCTACTGGTTTTGTTTTCCATTTCTGCAGAAGCTTAGAAATTAGCCTAGAACCCGGAGTTACCACTCACACCACCATACTGAATATTTATTTAGGTATAGAAGTGGTATTTTCATTATTAAAAATATTTCAAAACTGGATATGCAATTCTACTGTCAAAAATCAAATAAACTAGTATATGTATGAACAGGTATGTATGTATGTATGTATGTATATATGTATGTATGTTTGTATGTATGTATTTGTTTATTTGCTTTTAAGGGAGACAGAGGTAATCCAGGTCCAGTGGGCCCTCCTGGAGAAAAAGGTGTCATGGTAAGCAAATCCAGGGTTAAGTAAGAAACTACTGCCTATTTTTTTTTATTTATCTTACATTATCTTACATTAACATTTATCTTACATTAACAAAGCTTAAGTAGAAAGTATATACTTAAATATATACTTACTGGAAAATTCCTGTCTTTACTAAATATTTAAGGTCTTTAAGGTAATCCTGTTTACATGTAGAGACATTTGTATGAAATAGTCTGTAAGAAAAATGAGTAGCTATTATATCAATTATTGTAGGTATTGGGCTTAATATTATTCAACTTTCTTAAAATATATTGAAACTCTGCATTATTTTTCAAAAGTAGTTTCTTGCTTATCATGTTAACTGTGCATTAACTATTTTTAAAAAATACTATCAGCAAAAATGTAGCTTTGGTTAGTCATAACTCACTGAAAATCAAGCAAAAATCTCTATTTTGAAGTTAGGACTTTGAAACTTCTGTCTGAGGAGGAAAGTATCTGAAAAAGATAACTTGAAATAGTAAAGAGGATTTTATAAAAATAAAATACATTTCTGCAGAACTAGTATTGTTACTATTTGAATTGAGAGAGAGAAATCATTATTTTCCATAAAAATCAAATATATATATACAAATGCAAATACATATAAGCCTCTAAGAAAATCAGCTTGCTGGGCTTCCCAGTAAAAGTTTTTTTTACTAATAAAGCACATAAGAATTCTGTACACAGCTCTGAAATTGTAAATAAGAAGAAAGTTTTTGAAGGCATTTATACTAGCTGAAATAAATTTAACTATATATCCATGCATCAGCCATATTATATTTACTTCTATTTCAGGGATACGCAGGTCCACCAGGTGGCCCTGGTGATGTAGGGCCACAGGGACTACCTGTAAGTATAAAATGTTATATTTTTGTGCGTCTCCACATGAGTCACATCTCCATTAACTTTTAAGCTTAAGTCTATTAATAGGCAGTATAACTTTAGAAAAAAAATTATTCAGCCAAAAGTAGGGAATATTAAAGGCATGAGTCCAACCTTAGAAAGCTTTTATATCCAGTGAGTTCAAAATGAGATATTTAAACCAGGCTTAATTTCTCAGTGAAATTGAGAAATTGATTTGCAATCTTTCCCTATAAACTATAAAACTGTTATGGAGGAACGTAGGATTTTTTGGAACATTATGTATAGCAGCAGGAAAGAAGGGTCAGTGATCATGAATTACTTCTCCTGCCATAGTGAAATCTCCACGTAATTCCCAGTGGATCTAGTTCAGTGATTTTTGTTTTTTGACAAAGAAGTCAGATACTGTAACAAATAAGACTTGTACCTATGTGAGCATATGTGTCTGATAATTAATCATTTTAAGGCCTTTCTGTTAGAAAGCAATGCCATGACTGATATGTTATCTGTTTCAAGTTGCTAATATAATAATTTGTCTCTCATACAACTTTAATTTTCCATATCTGCAATTATGATGCAATTGATAGATTATTGGACTGGGACTAGGGAAGATTAATTTTAAAACTGCTGAATGGTTGAAGGGAAATTTTAGCCTACTTTAGAGAAAGCTTCAAAAAAGGGCAAGAAGAACAAAAATGGGTGACCGTTTTCTGGTCTGGCCTTTGAGCTTTTTCCTTTTGGAAGAAAAATTGGTAACAAAACATGACACATAAAAATAAGCTTCTGCTCTATGATAAATATATATTTCATTCTTATTTATTATTTAGGGCCCTGCAGGAGCACGAGGACCTCCTGGACCACAGGGTTCTAAAGGTCAAAGGGTAAGTAGTATGTTTATGACCCCTAACGTATACTTATTGTGTTTGTGTGTGTGTATTTGTGTGTGTGTGTATGCGTATGTATGCGTGTGTGTATATGTGTGTGGATAGATGGATGGATGGACAGATGGACTGACAGACAGATAGATGTGCAAAGAAAAGAAAGGAGAGAAAGGAAAAGGGGAGATAAACAATGTTTAAATACGTATTTTTCAGAGTATAAAACGCCCCGGAGTATAAGACATACCTTAGTTTTTGGGGAGGAAAATAAGAAAAAAAAAATCTGCCTACCAGAATTTGGCTAGCGTCCTTAGCCTGGTCAGCTTCAGCACCTTCGTCTGCTCGCTGGTTTTGAGGCTGGGGCTGGTTGGAGCTAAAAAACAGCTTCTAAAGCACAGCTGATTGTCGGAGGGAGCTCCAGTGACTAAAGCAGGCGAAGCGCGGAAGGGGTAAGAGAAGGCAGCAGCTGTTCCAGGTAGCCATTTTGGGCACCTCACATTGCATTTTCAGCCTCCAAACGTGTCACGTTTTGGGGCAGTGATTGGCATCAATGTGCTTTAGCGATTCCTGCAGACTTGAAGGGCTCTCAAACAAAGCGTTTGGAGGCTGAAAATGTGACGTGCAGACCCCAAAAACACAGGCCATTGTCGGTGGCAATCTCTGCAGCCAGGAAGAAGATGCGCAGAGGCCGAAGGTGGGGGCTGGTGGATGGGTGGGTTAACATTCGGAGTATAAGATGCACCCAAATTTTCAGCCTCTTTTAGGAGAGGAAAAAGTGTGTCTTATGCTCCAAAAAATATGGTAAGTCACTTCTGATCTTCTTTGCAAAAGTATAAACAAACTTATCATTTTTCCACTCGTAAACAATTCATACACAGTTCACATCTTTCCATAATCTATCTCTTATCCATTCACAAATCCATAAATAATTAGCCTTCCTATCCAGATGTCGGGAAAAAGACCATAAGGGGATCACAGAATGTTATAAAGATATGTTTTATTTTAATCCTGATCAAATCAATCAACTTTGTATTCCTTTTTTATACTTCTAATAATCTAATTCCTTACTTCATTTAGATACTCCCATAAAGTTTGATCTCCCTTCGATTTTTCTTTCTCCCATCAAGGTTTTTTTTCAGGTTTTTAACAACCCTCATTTTTAAATCCAGTAAAATTTATTTCAATTTCTTTACATTCTTTAAGCTATTAGTTTGTCCTTTGTATTGGAACAAAGATTAACTCACAAGATGGTTTTTCATACTTGTTGCTTTGAATTTCTTCCAAATTTAAATACATTTCAAAGATTTTTGAAATGTATTAGGATTAATGAATCTAGTTTTCTTAAAAGTGGCTGAGAACTTAATGACTTTCTTCATCTTCTGGCACTGAAATCCATGGGAAACCACTGTGCTATGGTCTCCTTGCAAGGAGTTGCTGTCCTGAGTACAAACTGGGCAATCCCTCATCCTCTGCTTTATCTGGAGAGGTTCTGTTAGATTAGCCTTGTCATTGGGTCTTTCACTCCTGGCCACATTTCATTTCCCATCCTGTGGAAACATCTAGTTTGCCATTTCCTCATTCAGAAGTGAGAATGATTTCACTTCCAAATTGATCATTTATGTATGACACATCCCTATTCCCTTACAGAGTTAAGGTAGCTAAGGCTGTGGAAAATCAATTCATTGGAGTGTACTTATTGGAAAAACAAAAGATCTTGAGAAATACTTTGAAGAATTAATTGTGAACTTCTAGAAGTGAATTGCACTCTAGCAATTTCTATCTTGGAGAGCAGATCTTAAGGTGATTATGTCCACAGGTCAAATAGAAAGTAATGGACAAGAAAAAAAGTAGAATAGTAAGGGTTGGCAAAAGTTGCAGAGAGACAGATTTCTCATATGTTTTTATTCAAAGGTGGTGACTGAGGATGTTTATTATCTCTTACAATTTTTTAAAATCCCCAATGGATTCTGTATGCATGTGTGGGAAAAAATGTAGTAAGTGATAGGAAAAAAATGATAAAATGTCCTCATTTGGATCCAATTAAATTCTGTGAATTACCATGGCAGCAGTTGCAGATTTTGTGCTTGAATTTTGTCTTATGAATCCTTAGATGCATACATATGAACAGTTTCATCATTCCTGACTGTTTTTTGTTTTAATTTGCCAGGGGCCACGAGGCCAAGATGGTCCTCTGGGAGAACAAGGGACAGAAGGTATTAAGGTAAATTTAACTTTCTTACCTTTGCCCCAGAAAATGACCCATGATGCTGTTAGATGAAGTACAGTGCCATATAACCTTTCTGTTATTGGGAATTTGACTGTTATTGGGAATAACAATATTGGGAATTTGATTTATGCCATTTCTTCCTTGGTGTCTTATAGTGTCTTCATTGCATCATCCAGACTAAGATAAAGGCTGACCTCACTGTAATTTTGACCAAGTGATAATTTATTTTTAGTGAGTTGCTTTGACATTTTTCTAAGAAGTGGTATAAAAAGCAATAAAGAAATAAATAGTACCTGTATTTGTGTCTGTGGTTGATGACAGATTTTCCAATAATTCGCACTGAAAAGAATGTCAATAATTTGGAATTTAGAAGAAAAATTGTCATTTTTGAATACAGTGTACATTAAAATAGCCCTATTACTTCTTTTTCCCAGGGAGAAGTTGGTGACGCTGGGAAAAAAGGCATTCCTGGTCTCATTGTATGTGACATTTTTTTTAACATTCATATTTAAGGCGTCAATTCTCACAATATTTTTGAAATAGAATCGACACATTTCCTTCTTTGTGTCTTTTCACAGGGAAAAGCTGGAATCCCTGGAGAAAGAGGCAATCCAGGAGCACCAGTAAGTTCTTCATGCTTCGGTCGAAGATTTATTTTTTTATAATTGCATTCTGCTTTTAACATAATACATTGAATTTATAGTAGTTGAGGTTACCTAACATGAGCTGGGATTTAAAGTACCCTGCAAATACAAGTAAGTCTTGTTTAATGACCGCCTTATTTAGAAACATTTGCAGTTGTGATGGTGATGAAAAAGTAACTTTGCAACCAAATCTCACATTTACAACTTTTGCAGGTCTATAAAGCAAATAAAAGCTGAAGTAAGATCATGAGCACAGTCACAGTTTCATTTCAAAGCAACCACTTCGTTTAATGACCAAGTTGCCAGTCCCAATTGTGGTCACTAAATGAAGAGGACTTCTATTAGAAGCTAGTCTAGTTTTCACTCAATAACCATAGGGTTGTTTGGATCTAAAACTAACTTCCCTGACCAAGTGGACCATATGAACACAACTATTATGTTACACTTTTATATTGCTAATGTAAGTAAATTAAAAATTTGATATTTCTAATAAAATTCAAAAGAATTCCTGCAAAAATGTAGGAATTCTGTCCTATCAAGTATTACAGGGTTTTTTTTTGCTGCAGCAATTCATATTTCTTCTTTAATTTAAAATGAATGGAAAACGGGAGAAGAATCATAACACTTGTTCCTTCCCCATAGCCCAAGTCCAATCAGAATCACTTTCCTGATCTTTGAAAATAACAGGTACTACAGGGGAGGTACTTAAAGTATCTGTGAAGTTTCCAAAAGATGCCCTAATTAATTCATGAGCCATGAGCCAAACTTCAAAAGAAATACAGTCATTTATTAGGAGCACCATTTCGGCAATATTTGGATGCAGTTAGAACTAATCCCACATAGATTTACATTCCCCTATGACCCTGTCTCTCCCCTCCTTCCTGGCCATGTCATAAATCACATTCTCCAATTAACCACTTGGGCTGGCTGTGAAATCCAACAGCCGCCTTCTGATTGTGGAAAGAAAGCATGTATGGAATGTAGCTTCAGTTAGGGAAGTCAATCAGCTCTATCAGTGCTCCCTCTCTCCTGCTTATGGCAACTTGAAAGCTTTGCGAGTTTACAGTATCTACATATAGCACCCAAATCAAAATTTAGTTTTGATATAATAATTGCAGTGTCTTTCTTCCATTGATGGGTGATTAGTCAAGCTTTGTCAAAGGCTGGGAAACAGTGCAGCCCAAATTCACATTTCCTACCTAAGTTTTAAAATCTATAATGAAAGACATTGCTAATGATGGCAGACATTACTGTTCTCAATAATATAGGAAGGCATTTATATAATATAATTTATCAGATCGCTGTCACGCCTGTACGTAGAGGGTATGTTATCCAGAATAGTTCTTAAATGCAAGGACAATAATGCACTAGCTCAGGTGACAATATCTACATTAGAGAACAGAGAGCTTGTTGAACTGCTTCCTTTGGTGGAAGAGATGATAAATTTCCAGTAGTGCAACAACTTTTTATTTTTTATTCTTTGATTTGTAGGAAGTAAAACATGTAAAGACAATCAGTCAATAACAATGTACCATATTTTTCAGAGTATAAGACACACTGGAGTATAAGACTCACCTTAGTTTTTGGGGAGGAAAATTGGGGGGGGGGGATTCTGCCTACCAGGTATTAATCTGGCTAGCGTCCATAGTCTGGTCAGTTTGCTAGTTAGTTTGCTAGTTTTGAGCATGCACGCACACTTTTAATTCCCTGGCTGGGGATAAAAAAACAGCTTCTAAAGCATAGGTGATTGTCGGAGGGAGCAGCAATGAGACAAGCAGGCAAAGCGCGGAAGATAGCTTCACTCACTAGTGCCTCGTTAGGGCTGAAAAAAAGCTTCGAAAAAGCTACATTTGGAATATAAGATGCACCCAAATTTTCAGCCTCTTTTTGGGGGGGGTGCGTCTTATACTCCAAAAATACAGTAGATTAAATGATTAAACTGAATTTTTCAGTGTTATACAAGAGGCATACTTTCATAAGCAGGCCAAGTTATACCTATTTTTTAAAAGTAAAAAGAGATATACCGTATCTTTAAATGATACTAAATTAAACATTAAATACACTTCAATATTTGATACACGCCCTGAACATACATCTGAAACTGATCTGTGCTGTCCTGTTATTTGTACAGCAACTGGAAAAGACCAAATATTTTTTCCCTTTACCATAGAGGAGTAATAGTGGGTCGTGCATACTCTTTGAAAGATAGCCTTCAGAACATATAGTAAGGTGTGAGAGAATGTGGGAGCAGATAGAATCAGGGTTCTGAAGCAGCGACAGGGACTTGGAAAAAAATATAGCTTTGTTAACTATTCTTTTGTACAGACATACAAAACATATTCTTTTGTACAGACATACAAGTTCTAGAGGAACTCTTGAACGTTTTAGTGAATTACGTATACACTACCATCCTACAATCCAAACTATGGCAGTAGGGAGGGATAGTTTTAGTTCTATTTCCATAGAATTTTGTGCAAAATTTATTTCAATCTATGCTTCAAACAAGGCAGCATTTGTAAGCCAAGAACAAAGTATTATATACATCTCAAAGCAAATCCCTCCTTATATTCAGATTTAAAATGCACCTTATATAGAGTCAGTTTGGCGTAGTGGTTAAGACATCAGGCTAGAAACCAGGTGACCATGAGTTCTAGTCCTGCCTTAGATAGGGAGCTGGCTCAGTGAACTTGAACCAATCACTCTCTCTCACCCCTAGGAAGAAAGCATTAAATGAATTCTGAAAACCTTGCCAAGAAAACCTAAATCTTCCAAAATTAGACAAAAATGTTAAAAGCATGCTGAAGTAAAACAGAAAAAGCAACTCATAAAAATATCAAGTGCTCGCCAGAATAAATTGACAATATTGAAAAAATAAACGTGTTCTGATTTATTTGAAACACCTGAATGAATGAAAAGATCTTTGTCTATGTCAAAATAGCATTAAGCAGATATCAGCAGATTTCCCTGCAGAGTTAGAACACTGCTACTGGGAATGCTTTATATGTAATTAGATAGTTTCCTACCATAATTAAAAACACTCTCATTTCCTCTACAATGTAACTAGCCATGCTTCTGGAGGATAGTATTGTACCTCTTAAAAAATAGGACATCTTACATGAGTGAATTTTGAAGGACACTGAAATAATACTTTGGATGTCTGCCGTATACAAGAAATGGGATACATAGAATATTTTTTCAAAGCACATCTTAATGTTGCTAAGCTTTAAAAAGTAGGTAAGTTCCTTTTTTGTTGTCAGGGGTATATTTTCTGATTTTGTTACATGAAAAGGCAGCTTCAAAAAGATTGACCATTCTTTCCTTTCCTGTCCCTAAATGATCCTACAGAAAGGCTATCCACACTGTAGCAGTTATTTGTCATTTTTCATATATAATTATAGTATGTCTTCATATAACTACAACAAAGTAAGTGTCATTGAATTCACTGTAGTTTATTTCACAGATAAATAGAAATTTTTATGTTTAGTTTGTATATCTTAACTTTTCAAAGACAATTTAGGATACCACTCACCAAAACAGAGAATTTACTAATTCATAAATCAGCCAGTCAATGATCAGACACAAGTCCTTATATGGTAGAAACAAAATTATTGGATTAGAAAAAACCTTAAGTGTCATTGAAGTTCTTTTATGAAAAGCATTGTGGTCAATTTATGAAGCTTTGATGTAAAATTTAAGTAGCTTTTTGGTTTTGGTTTTGTATTTTCAGGGTTTGCCTGGCCTTCCTGGAAGTACAGGAGATAGAGGTCCTTCAGGTGAACCAGTAAGTTGATTTAATTTAATTTAATTTGAAATATGAAATATAATTTCTTGGAAAACATGTATCTTCTTGTGTTGTAATTAAAGGTATATTAAAGAAGCAGCTTTATTTTTAGGCTGAAACTATGTGGCTCTTAGTAAGTCTTCCTGTTCTACAGAATAAATTAATTTTTTTCTTCATTTCTTTAAGATGAAAGATTGTCCTCTTAAACTTGTCCTAAGCCTGAAAATCATGGTTATCTTTTTTTTTTTATTGAAAAAGTTTTACAATACAATTTTAACCCCATATTTCCACCCTCCCCCCCCTTTCCCCCCATCCCTCCCCCCCCGACTTCCGTTACATGCAAAACATAAGTTTTATATATCAATCATTATTAAACATTAGATATAGGTGAGATCCACAATATATATCATATATTTTAGCAAAAGTAAGATTAATCCAAAATTCTTTACTAATAAAAGGAAAACTTAAACAATTAAAAATTATAAATGCCCCATTAAACCTAATTCAAACATAAAAATTTTTCCTTATTTTTGTTCAAGACAGCAGTATAACCAAAATATATAAGCTTATATCAAGTTAATAATTATCTAGACAATAATATAATATATATATTTAACATAGTAATAACAATAAAAATAATTCTATATTTCTTCAACCTCTATCAAAAAACTAACTGAAGATTCTTAATTTGATATTTATTCTGCACATAATCAACCCACTTTTTCCATTCCCTAACAAAAACTTCATGGGTCCTGTCTTTTAAGTACGCAGAAATCTTTGCCATTTCCGCAAAACTAGCCATCTTTGACATCCATTCACCTATGGTAGGCACACTATCTTTTTTCCAATATTGACCAATCAGTAACCTAGCTGCAGTAATCATAGACAAAATCAATCTCGTATCACTCGGTGAACAATCCTTAACTATACCTAACAGAAACAATTGCGGAGAAAATTGAAGCTTCTTTTTTAAAACATTCTGCATTACCCACCAAAGTCTAATCCAAAATGCTTTCACTTTTCTACAAGTCCACCAAATATGAAAATATGTAGCATCCAAACAATCACACCTCCAACATTTAGGTTGAACATTTGGATACATACATGATAATTTCTTAGGATCTAAGTGCCATCTATAAAACATCTTATAAAAGTTTTCCCTCAAATTCTGTGCCTGTGTAAATTTAACATTCTGGACCCAGATCTTTTCCCATGTTTCTAACATCACTGGTTCTGCAAAATGTTGTGCCCATTTTATCATACAATCCTTAACTAATTCACTCTCTGAATCTCTTTCTAGCAATAAATTATACACCCTCTTAATATGCATCGGCCCTTTCTGTTTCATCTGAATCACCAAATCTTCTTCATGTAGCATTAGTCCAATTTTCTGGTCTTCTCTCCATCTTGATTGAAGTTGAGAATACTGCAACCAAGTTAAATTCTTCCCGTCTTCCAACAGAGTTTTCAAGGACTTCAAGTTCCATCTGCCCCCATCATTAAAAAGCATCTTTTTGTATAAAATCCCCCCCCGAGTGACTTTATATTTGGCATAATCTGCCCAAGATCCAACCACAAAGGTATTTTGTAATCCAATTGAAACTGGTGCTTCTTCCAAACTCTCATCAACGCCTGTCTCAGTATATGACTTTTAAAAACATTATCCAACTTGTCTTCATAAAACAAATATGCATGCCAACCAAAATCCAAATCATGGCCTTCTAAATTCAGAATGTCATTTTTCGTTATTCCAAACCAGTCACCCACTTGTGTCAGCACTGCAGCTTCGTAATATAGACGTAGGTTTGGAACTTTGAGGCCACCTCTTTCACGAACATCTTGCATAATTTTAAACTTGACTCTTGGCTTTTTCTCATTCCAAATGAATTTGTTTAGACCTGACTGCCATTCGGCCAATGTTTTATCACTCTTAAGCACTGGAATCATTTGAAACAAAAACAGAAATCTAGGTAGAACGTTCATCTTAACTGCTGCTATTCTTCCAAGTAAAGATAGTTGCAGTTTCTTCCATATTTCAAGGTCCTTTTGAATCTTATGCCACAAAACCTCATAATTATTTTGAAAAAGTTTTATGTTCGATGCTGCAACCTGAACTCCTAGATATTTCACCTTTGTAGCTATTTCAAAGCCTGCCACCCTTTCCAGTTCAGTCCTTTGTGGTTCCGACATGTTCTTAACTATCATCTTAGTCTTTTTCTGGTTTAGTCTAAAACCTGAGACCAAACCATACTCCTCAATAGTATTTTTCATCTGGATGATTGATTCCAAAGGTCGTGTTAGGGTTACAACCAGATCATCTGCGAATGCTTTCGTCCTATAATCTTTTTGCCTTACGACAATTCCACTCAGTTTATTCGAATCCCGTAAAGAATTCAACAAGACTTCTAAAGTTAAAATAAACAACAATGGAGATAGCGGGCAACCTTGTCTAGTTCCTTTCTGTATATGAAAATTGGTGGTTAAACTTCCATTAATAACCATTTGTGTAATCATGGTTATCTTGATAGAGGATGCCTTGCATTCACTTTTTAAAAAATCCCTTTTCTGGCTTTTTCTGTTCAGCTTTTACTTCATCATTTCAGATATTGCTTATAGAGAACCTATATGAGACATTTTTTATTTCCAAAAGATTACCCAACTGTAGTACATTTATAGAAAGAATAAATAATAAAACACATATCTTTTGTACTGCAATTTTACCAATTCACAAACATGCACCATCCAAGATCAGTTAAGGGTTTCATTTAGAGTGTCTCAGGTTTCTATAGTTAGCTGGCATGATTGTATATTTAATTTAGTCTCAGATTGTTTGTGTAACTTTCTTATTAGATCTTAAAGGTTGAGTATAAATAAATTGTTTTTCTGAGTACACAATCTACCTGCCAGTTAATATAAATACATTTGTCCATGAATTTCAGCTGATTATTTAAATCAGTATTTTTTCCAAACAAGACAATTTTAAAATGTATGGACTTTAACTACCAAAATCCTCCAGCCAGCATGGGGAATTCTGGGAGTTATGTAGCCCATACATCTTAATGTTGCCAAGTTTGAAAATCCCTGATATAAATTGAGTGAAAACTTGTAGCCTTTATGACAAAATAAGCAGTTTTTGAAGTATCTAAATTCCCTGGGCGAAAAAAGAAGGCTATAAATTGTTGGTGGCAGATGGCAAGTATTGTCTGATAATTGTTCAAACTAATCTAAGAGAAATTAGGAGACTAGCAGAAATGTGCAGTTTGTCTCCATTGATTTCTGTTTCAAAATTCTGGTGTATTATTAATTTGTACCATTGGGAATAGTCAAGGATTGGTCTTTGTCTCATTAGCCTCATAAGAATGCCTGTGGGCAATTATTACACATGACTTTTTTTGACATAACATGAAAAAAAGTCCTAATTTTTTAAAAATGCTGGCATATTTCATTATACGTCAGTACTGTACTAAGAATAATTGGGATTCTGTATATTGTGTCTGATAATTCAAATGATTGTTTTGCTTGTGTGAGAATAATAAACATCTTAAATAAAAATCTTATTTGTAAAATTTACAAATATAAACCATTACCTAAATTCAGAATATTATGCCACATGCATTTGTCCTACTGTGCATGTTTTTCTTTTCTCCATTCAAAATCAGAAAATCTGCTGTCAGAATTTAATTAATCCATTAAAAGAAAACCAAGATTCTTTCGTATGTATTTAACAAAAACTGGTTGAAATTACAGAGCATGAAGCAAAAAGAGTATGAAATTTGAAATAAAATCAACGTATTAAACTAAAGGTAGTGTCCTTTAAATCAAGGTCAGCTCTTGGTGACTACAGAGATATGCCCATGCCTGCCGTCACCAGATTTTGGGATACTATGGAAGTGGCATGCTTTTGCTACCTTTGGGATTTGTTTTTAATCCAGACTATGTCCTAGTATACCCATATAATCCCCAATCCAAGAACAGGCCAAGCCTGAGTCTGCTTAGAGTTTGATCCCAGAGAAAGTCAGGTAGACATTGCCATAGTTTATCTAGCAGAGTTCCTGGTTTTGCTGATATAAATGGTATCAGAAACAGTGTTGTGGACTCCAAAGCTGGAAATTGGAGTGTTGTGGACTCCACTGCCAGAAATCCCAAGTATTATTTTTTTCAAATAAACTTTATTGAATTTATACAAAGTATATAACATATCATTGCTATTTACATCGAAAGTGCAGTGTTTTTACCTATATACAATTATCAAATTGGTGTCTCTTTGATTACTAATTTCTTATAATACAACCACCTTTAAACTCCTTTTTTCATTTTTTCATTCATCCATTTATACCATCTTTCCCAGACAGAATAATAAGCTGAATTTTCATCCTCATTAATTTCGTGTGTTAATTTGCTCATCTCTGTGCAATCCAATATTCTCTTAATTATATGTTCTTCTGGCAACAGGGCTTTCTCTTTCCAATATTGTGCAAATGCCAACCTAGCCACTGTTGTGATGTGTGTTAGTAAATAACTCTTTTTCTTTCCAAGCGCCCTCTTTCCCATTCCCAGGAGAAATATTTCTGGTATCAATTCTATGTCTTCTTCTATTATTTCCTGTACCCAATTCTGAATTTTGTTTCAGTATTTTTTCACTTCAGGGCGTGTCCACCACATATGAAAGAAGGTGCCTTGGCAGTGACCACATTTCCAACAATTAGGGTGTATATTTGGATGTATCATCGCTAATCTAGCAGGGGCTAAATGCCACCTGTGTAACATTTTATACTGGTTTTCTTTATAGGTCACTGCCCTTGTCAATTTGTAATTCTTATTCCATGCCTCTTCCCACTCATTTAAATTTATATCGTGTCCAAAATTCTTTTTCCAAGCACTCATTTGTTTTTTAATTGTACCTTCTGCTCTATCTTCCTTCAATAAATAATTATATAATTTGGCCAAAATCTTCTTTCCCATCAAAACCTTACCAAACCCATTTAATCCTAAGTCTATGCCATATTTTTCCTTGTCTTTCTGATATCTAGACTTTATTTGTACAAAGGTCCACCAATCTATATTTATTCCTAGGTCTTTCAGAGTGTCATTTGATTTAAGATTTCCTTCTCCATCTAGCACATCTTTGTATCTACATACCTTCTCCATTCCCCGCCTGTTGGGGTGGATCGGGGCCTCCATCGTTGACAGCCAATTTGGGAACCCCAAGTTTAATCTACATCAACTTTCATGCTGAGGCTACTCAATCAAATATGACTGAGATTTTTTTACAACCTCTACTCCTTCCATGGGCTTTTGAAAACTTATTTCAGAGCCTTACCATGAGGCAGTTCTTATCCTTAATTATTTCTTGTACTGTAGTCCAGAAGTCCATAAATCCCCAAAGTTATATCCTTTCCATGAATGGTATAAGGAATGAAGGAAGTTGGCAGGACAATTTGCAGATCATATAGAATTATGAAATCATCACTGAATGGATACCACACAATCTGCAAAGAATGGTCAAGCTTGTCTTTAAAAGACAGGAAAACCTAGAAGTTAAACCCTAGATCATAGAGATATACAGACAGATTGAGTTATGTGAGAGTAGAGTTTCTACATGTATACAACTACATTCTTCTCTGTAATATAGCAGTGTCATGTCTCTAAACTTGTGTTGTGAGAATGTTACTGAATATGGAAGGTAGGTGTTCAAAGGTAACCTAGTAAGAAACCTTAATAAATATCCAGTTGCCTGATGATGATTGGGCAGTTGCAGCAAATCCTCTTTAAGGGTGGGAACCAGATTAAATTATTCTATTCTCAGAAACTAATGGAACCTGGAAAAAGGAAATATCCAGCTATGAGAAAAATGTCTTCAAAAAACTGGCCAGCTGATGTTATAGCTATTGGTATAAAAGTGATTTCTTTTTTCATAATAAGAATGTAAGGCTCACTTAATTTTTTCTTTATACTAGGGACCGAGGGGAGAACAAGGTGATGCTGGACCTGTAGGTGAAGCTGGCTTTGAGGTGAGTCCTTTACCACACCAAATGATATAGGCAAACAAAACTGAAGATCCTGAAGTATAGAGGCCTTTAAAAATTGGATATTGTACTATAGCAGTATAAGATATTATATTACAAGTATCTCATTAATCACACCAATAACACCCTTTTTTAAAAAAAGTCCTGTGAACTTCCTAGTAAGTTTCATCATGTTGGAAAGCATTTAGTGCTGTACAGCGGATAACTTCATTTATTTTTTCAATACAGGGACCACCAGGTCCAGAGGGAGAGCCAGGACCACAAGGAGAACCAGGAACAAAGGTGATTGTTGGAGTAATTTTGTTGGGGTGCAGTTTGAATGGATGAGGAAAACATTATTTCTCTACACATATCTCTGGGATATTTCCTGATGATACTTTTCAGAAGCAGTCTCTAGACATGAAATATTTATTATTTCCATTAGAAGAATTCTGTCTGAAAGTAGCTGTGATGTTTCAGTTAAATTGGTCCAACATTAGGTGATGTTGTCATTTCTGCATCCGTTCATATATAAATCATGACTACTTTTATAAATTAGGTAAGCATATGTACCAGTGGTGGATTTCAGATTTTTTTACTACCGGTTCTGTGGGTGTGGCTTGGTGGGCGTGGCATGTCTTGGTGGGAGTGGCAGGAGAAGGATACTGTAAAATGTCCGTTTCCTCCCCAATCCAGGCGAAGGTTACTGCAAAATCCCCATTTCCTCCTGATCAGCTGGGACTTGGGAGGCAGATAATAGATGGGGGTAGGGCCAGTCAGAATTTTTACTACCGGTTCTCTGAACTACTTAGAATTTCTGCTACTGGTTCTCCAGAACTGGTCAGAACCTGCTGAAAGCCACCTCTGATAGGTACTAGTTAGAAGTTTGTCTGAAAAGGAAATGAAAAGTCTAATATCCTGTATTAATAGAATTGATATTGTCGGGTACAAGTAATAAGAGCCACTCATGAATAGCTATTGTCAGTAACTTTATTGTCTACTACCTATGTTACAAGAATCTCATAGATTGTTTGCCTTCCCTGGGAACAACCAGATAAAGCTTCATGTATCTTGGTGAAGGGGGGAGGGGTTTCAAGCTTATGCGTCTTGTAGCTGTGCACAACTCCAAGGTAGACCCCCACTTAACCCCTCCTCCCATCTTAGCTCGTAGTTTCCCAACAAAGAGAGAAGTGGGCATTGGATAGGGAGATGAAATGTCTGTGCATAATAAGTAATAACAGAAATATTTATACTAAATATAATTGCCAGCATCAGAATATACACTGCTCAAAAAAAAAAGGGAATACAAACAGAAGACATCCGAGATCTGAATGAATGAAATAGCCTTATTAAATACTTTGTTCATTACATATAGTAGTTTTGTGTTCCCTTTAGTTGTTTGAGCAGTGTATAAACTACTGTATATAAAGAACAAAGTATTTAATAAGGCTGTTTCATTCATTCAGATCTCGGATGTCTTCTGCTTATGTTGTCTAGGGTCAGACTTTCTGGAATTAGGATAAGCACTCCAAGCTTCACAAGAATGGATGGATGGAAGGAAAGGAAAGGAAAGGAAAGGAAAGGAAGGAAGGAAGGAAGGAAGGAAGGAAGGATCCAAGTGTTGGTCTTCAAGAACTAGCAAATTTTCTTGTTCCTCTTGTTGCTTCATCTTTGTAAACTGAGTTTAGTCATCAAGAAAAGCCAGTATTCCTTTCAATTCTGCTATGTTAATTATCCCGTGTCTGACTTAGTTAAGAATTAGACCTTTTTATCTTTCCACTATACTTGGCATTTGTATTTGCAGAAAAACTGCCTTTCTATTTGTGGAGAAAAATAATATAAAGACTAATTCATTCTTGAGTAATGAGTTTGTTTTATAAAGAGCAAACTTTAGATATCTATTGTAGCAAACTTAGTGTTTTGCTCTGTTGATCAGAATAATATTCACTCGATGTGATATATTTCTTTTGCATGCAACAGGGAGATTCTGGACCAGTTGGCAATATTGGAGCACCAGGTGAACAAGGTGTAAGAGTAAGTACTCTTGCTGAAATAAAGTACACTACTTTATTGTCATGAAAACTAATCGACTCCAGAATGCTATACTGTTTTAGAAAGGTGAAAGGAATATTCTACTTGCCGGTGAAGATACTGTCAAATGCATTTAAAAGTATGAGGTAGTGCTACAGAAATGTATATTTACTTAGTGTCTGTTAAGACCTTCTTTTAAAAGTTGATCTTCCAGTTTATCTTCCTGTACTTCCCTGTGCACACATTCACTCCAATATCAGGAAGCTTAAATCTACATCTCCCTGCCATGCAGTGTTCATTCTGGTTGTTTGTTCAGTGCAGTTTGTTTTATATCACTTTCACATAACTTCTTGTTTGTGACAGCTGCTGTGTCCTCCAGTATTAAAACAGAACCACATTTAGATTGAGAATAAAGTTAATTGTGAATCATTGCAAATGCATGGATTTCAGCATCCATATTTGGAAGGGCCAGAGGGACCAAGGTTAAAGAAAAAAACAAATCTGTGACAATAACAATATCTAGTCCTATTCAGCAATTCCTTGTGCTTTGGTCCTATATGTGTTTTTAAGCACCACAGTAAAACTGCTGTACCCTACTGATACGAATATGCTGTAATGAGTGTAAATTTGTGTTTTGTGTTTTAAATGTTGGAAAAATTTAATAAATATAATAAAAAAAAAAACTGCTGCATCCTTGACTCTTTTAGTCTGATCTATTTGCTGTTTTGAATACACAAGATTTTTTGGTAGTTTGGTAGTTTGGAATTTTGATATATTTCTCCTGAAACCTAGGGTATTCGAGGACCACCAGGAGAAGATGGTATTCAAGGAAAAGATGGATTAAAGGTACTTTTTAAAATCAGTTTTAAATTTACACTTAACATGAGAAAAAATAAAGCATTTTATTCTGTGATTCCTAAATTTAAATTATCTTTTAAAGTCAGCGCGTAACATTTCTGCTGCATTGGCATTGCATGTTCTCAAGTTGGATGATTGCATAAGAGAAGTTGCATTTGCTAGAAGAAAACAGAAGCAAAAGACACTCAACTGATCTCTTAGTACTAATTTTGCTTAAAAATGCTCATGCAATTCTCCGTCATATTATGGAATATATTTTAAATAGTCTGTGGATGTATTGATAGTATAGTTCTCGTAGAAAGACTCTCAAATTGAACTCAGCTCCTGGTTGGACAAAACTAAACAATTTCCTATTTAGAAGTGATTTGTCACTATGTTCCTCCAAGATGTTTTTGAATTTCCTGATCTATTTTATAGCCCTGATATTTCCTAGTGATTTCCCATCCAGTCAATAACTAGACCCAACATATTCAGTTTCTGATCCCAGACTAGTGCTGGAGCCTATCATAAAATAGCTAATAGCTTCCTTTCATGTGAGAAAAGAGACTAAATAAAAGTAAGTTTATGAAAAACTTACATAAAGTAAATTCTACCTCACTTGGAAACATAGGAAGATACTGTCTACAAATCATTGTTTCAGCATTGCTAACAAGTAAAAGCATCTCAGGCTATTTTTCAGGCCGAGTTTTTCAGGTGGAATTTTTCAAGCTCTGAGTAACTAAAGAGAATCATATTTCTTCTAAACGCAAAGTCTGGGTTCTATCAGCAAAAACAGTGAATGCTCAATCATTTCCAATGATAATTGTTCAAAGAATATTCCAAGGACTATTCCACTTTTATTTAATTGCAAGACGACTATCAGTTCAGGCTTTTATTCCTTCAGTCTAAGCTTTATATTCATAAACAATATGAATCTATGACTTGTGATTAATAAACCAGAATATAAACAATTTGTGTGCTGGTACACAGCATCATTCTCCTCCTATCTCACAATACTGAAACAATAATTTGATTTGTGGACAGTATCTTCCTATGTTTCCAAGTAAGGCAGAATATACTTTTTTCATAAACTTATTTTTATTTGGTTTCCTTTCTCACATGAGTAGGTAAAAAACTCCACAATAGTAAAACTTTGCAAGTTGTCCACAGGTAGAAGTATAGGTTTTTTTGTTTTTTTTAATTAAGGCAAGTTTAAATAATGAACCCAGCTATAAGCTGAACTTTGTTGTTTAGGAACAGTGAACTCTAATTCTTGATGTCTTTTGAAACTCGCCCATCCTGATTTTTAGCAGTTTTTGTGAAGTGTGAATGAGCAGACTTTATGCATGAATGGGCTGTTCATGTTCTCCTGAATCTTCTTGTCTTAATTCAAGATGACACCTCTGCCCTGGAGTTTGTAGGCCCTGGAGTTTGTAACACTGGGTTAAAGAGTAATGGTTTCACCTAAATATTTTCCACATTCCACAGTAGTGCCCTGTCTTTATTTTGACAGCTAATAGACTTCCAGAACCTCTTTTGAAATCCAGACTAGATGGTATTTCCAGAATTTAAGATACTTATTTGTTTCCAACAACTTACCAGATCCCAAAAAGTATGAAAAAGTCCCTGAAACTCAGCTGTTGTAATAACCTTTTTCTTTGCTCTTCCACCTATATCACTTTGTTGTTTGTACTGTATGTACACTGAGTTCTTATGCACTGGAGACAAATTCCTTGTATGTCCAATCACACTTGGCTAATAAAGAATTCTGTCCTCTCCTCTCCTCTCCTCTCCTACTAGATTGGATTTGACTCTAAAAGCAATCTTTTTTCTGTTTTATTTTATTAATTGGAGGTGATTTTGCTATTACCAAAATCCCACAGAATAATATTTTAAAAATCTTATAGACAAATTAAACATTCAATTAAAAGCTTTTTAAAGTGTTCCTCAGCAGAACTTGCAAGGCCCAATATGTTATTCTAGCCAGCATAAGTTGTACACTCCTCTTCTATCTTGTTTTTTGAAAGGTAAGGAAAGGAAAAGCAGAACAGCATTCTCTTCATCTTTTATTTTAATTTATCTTCTAGTTGCCTGCATTGCAACTATTTCTTCCATAACGTTTTTAGTTACCTGAGCTGCCTATGTGCAGATGAGCTATTTATTGACGGTTTTGAAACATGTGGGGGGAAAAGGCTTTTGCAAACAAAGGTACAGCAAAACTGAAGAACATTTTGCAGATATATTACATTGAAATGATGTTCTTGATGTCATACTTGTTATACATACATGTTAGTCCTTATCCCTATTCTAGACCTATCTGAAGAAAACATTTTACTAAGCCTTTGTTGCATAATTGTAATGTTCAATAATTTAATGCCACCCTACTTGATGCTTTTTATTTATATCTGTGCTTTAGGGCAGTTTAGGAGACCCTGGCCTTCCTGGGGAAGATGGTGAAAAAGGAAAAATTGGAATTCCAGGTCTTACTGGTCCTCCGGGTGAACCTGGAATCAGAGGCATTCCAGTAAGTAAACTCAATTTTTTTATAGATTTAACAAAAATATAAACCCAATTGTTCAGAAGAATCTTAGCCTTAATATTTTATATTTTATATTTGAAGTCAATTGCGCTACTAAATAGATGCCAAAATACATATAGGAACATATCACACAATACTGTCACTATGAAAGTTGCAGCATTACCTGGAAGAATGAAATTGGAGAAATAAATGTCATGATCTGAATACGGTAATACAAAAAATATTTTTCATAACAAAAGATAATGGAAAAAGGTATTTGAAACTTACTACATTTAAGTAAAAGCCACCCTTACCCCAGAGAAAAATGTCCTTAAAAGTTTTGAAAGGCATGACTAATATTATGAAACAAATTACTGATTCCAGTTGAACTCTGTCTTTGGATGGGGTCCTCTCTTCAAGCAGCAATGATTAATTTTATTTTCTGGCATAGCAGTAAGAACATGGAACGGATTATTTTTGACACTTATATAGGTCATATAATGATTTGAGATATAAAACAGGAGCATTTTGTTGTTCCAGTTTTCTTGGTTCTGCATTTCTGATTGAGATACTATGAATCTATCACACTCAATCTATGCATGGAATGTGATATAGACAGACATGTCAAGTACTAGACTTCAAAACTTTAAGTAGGACTTTAAAAGATTTTTAAAAAAATCTTAAAATGATTGTTTTATCACATCTCCTCCAGACAATTTTTGGCTTCTACAATGTAAGAAGCATTAGTGCTTATGTCATCATTGTAGTATGTTACATAACATGAAGCATAAATACACCTTATGTTTTCTATTATAAAGAAAAAGTCAGAGTGATTACAAATGATTCTGTCTACAAACTGTATCAGCTATTGTCCATTTCTAATTTTTGTGAAATATTATTGATTGGTTCATTGGTTCAAAACATTTATATCTCACCCTTAAGTTGTAAGGTTCTCAGGGAAATAAAAAAAACCAGACACAGGATGTGTGGAAAATGGAAAACATAGTAACAGAGCCCCAAATTCTTTTTTTTAAATGCTTTTTTTTAAAATTAAATGTGAACAGGAATGATATGAGAAAAGATATATACACAAACACACACATTATAATGGATTGTTCTTACAATTATGTACAAGACCCCCCCTCCCCCAATTATCTAAGATAGTTTTCAAAATAAAATTTTCCATAATAAAGAATGTGGTTGGTTTAAGGACTTGTCTTTATCCACAAAAATTGTCTCCTTGATTTGTCTTTTGGTGTCAGTTTCCGAGAGCTGGTCCATAGTATTCCATTATTTCCCAAATGGCAATCTGTTATAAAAAATAATGTGTTATAAAAATTATACCTGGGAAACAGATTTAAGTCCATTCTTAGCCATGGAAGTCATGAGTGTCTTTGGGCCAGCTACTGTTTCTTCCTAATCTGGAGGAAAGTCAGGGTATAACAAATAAACAGAATTAGAGTCAAATTAAATGAAACACTAGTTAAACAATTAGAAATTGAATCAGTGGCTTAAAAAAATGTTGTTAGGTAAGGAAACCATCTGGATGTAGATTGAAATAGTGGGTAACCTGTGCTGGAGTTTTCAGTAAAGATAGTCCTCAATTTATGACCAGGTTATTAAATGTTTAAAATTATGATGGACCCCACCCCCCAAAAGCATTTGCAACTACAGTTGGAAGTGCTGATGGTTGCTTCCCCCCCTATGCCCATGTATTACATTTTGCATTTTGTGTGCTCTGCATCCGGCCTGCATTTACTGTTGTTTGTAGCATATGTTTTTTACCAATATTTACTTCCGGTTTCCAACAAAAGCTATCCATTGCAGACAATGCAACATTCACTTAATGACCACCACATTCATTTAATGACTGCTGCAAAAATGTTGTAAAATTGGGTTGGTCACATGGGTGTCTTGATTAACGATCATCATGACATACAACAGATAGTCCAGGTTCTATAAGGGTCATAAGTCAACGACTAGCTATAGATGACTTATGCTCACTGTTTGTATTTAGAGACAAAGCAATTGAATGGGACCTCTGTAGGGCCCAAAAGATTTCCCCTCCCACATACTTAACAAGGCAAAGTTGTGATCCAGGGAACAATCCTGTATTTTCTATTTGACTTTTAACAACCATCTATCTGATTTGCAGCTGTTGAAGTGGTACTCATTTAATTTGCCAGTAAGTTTGGCTGATATCTCAGGGCATGACACAGTCTAATAAAAACCAGAAACATTCTGCTGTGCTTTCTTTGAATAAACTATTGCAGAGGGGGGAAAAAACTTATCTAGCTGCATACTTTGTTTATTTATTTATTATAGCAAGAAAGCAGAGTTTTCTTATGAAGCAACTATCAACTCTAATCCAGTCATTAATTGTTATGAAAAATGTTTCTGCTGGAAACATTATTATTATTATTTGCTACAGTATTTGTTTTTTCTAACATGACAGTCATCAGTTTCTGTCTATATACATAAAAATCTGGTAGTATGGGTGAGTAATGGAATACAGTTCAAATGGCATATGATTGAAAAATTATCAACATAGCTTTAAAAAAATCCCAAAGATGAAATATAAGATTTTCAGTGGGTTTTTTTACTGTGTGGATACTGCCATATGATTGGGAAAGGGCAGACAATTATGAATATATTTATCCAGGAAGTATGGATCCAGTTTTAGACAGTAGCTGTTTTGCATTGAGGAAGATTAATTTTATTGGATTCTTAGAAATGCAGAAAGGCAATAGCAATAGCAATAGTACTTTGACTTATATACCGCTTCACAGTGCTTTTTACAGCCCTCTCTAAGCGGTTTACAGAGTCAGCATATTGCCCCCAACAATCTGGGTCCTCATTTTACCCACCTCGGAAGGATGGAAGGCTGAGTCAATCTTGAGCCTAGTGATTTTTGAACTGCCAAACCGCTGGCAGCCGGTGATCAGGAGAAATAACCTGCAATACTGCAGTCTAACCACTGTACCACCGCGGCTCTTAACTTAACAATAGCCATCTGCTGCTTCAAAGATTACTTTGTATTGTTTCAGTGGGAAAGATAAGTAAATCAGTCTGGTGTCTATCTATATATGTGCACATGTGTTTAAAAATGTTCTTCCTAATTTTGGCTCTACCTAAATACAAATAATCTGTCAGAATAAAAATAACTAAAACTCTAGCTTTAAAAAAGGCATCGAAAAAGTCTGGATAAAAAGAAATGTTTCTAAACTTGATAATTCCATAGACTAGATTACGGGTGTCAAACTCCCATCACATCACAGGCCGGATTGTGACATATCATGACATATTTTGCCTTTATGGAACTGGGGTGTGCGGCCTGCATATGATGTATCCAGGCCGCAGGCTGCCAGTTTGGCAGGCCTGCATTAGATCCTACCACATAAAAGGTAGGAAAAAGACAGACTGAGTGGAATTAGTACTACTGCAAATAATTTGGACAGAGTTGCATAGGACTTTATTAGCCATAGGGTAGGTAGCTTGGACTAAGCTTAGAAAACTTCAATACAGAGATGATGCTATCCTTTCTGAAGCACCGCTCACCACTGATTCCACTTTTCAAACTATTTTCTTTCTTTTTTTTTTTAATTGAAAAAGTTTTACAATACAGAAATTTTTCCATTTTCACCCCCCCTCCCCAGTCCCCCTCCCCTACCCCTCCCATCCTCCCTCCCCAACCCCTTCCCTCCCTATCCCCCCCCCTGACTTCCGCTACAAGTTAAAAAAAAACAAAATTTAGAACAAGGGAAAAAGAAAAAGATTATTAAATATTCAAATTCTGAATTAAACAAATTTCGAAAGAGGAAGAGAAAGAGAAAGAAGGAAAGAGGGAAAAAAAGTAAAAAACAAACAAACAAAAAACCAGACATTAATATATTTAAACAATATTATAATAAAAAAACCATTATAATTAAGAACACCATTATAATTCTATCCTAACTACACCCTTAACTAAAGAAAAAAACCCCAAAAACATAAAACATAAGAAATATATATGCATATGTAATTATAATCATACAGTTATATCATAAAGAAAGTTATTTTTTATTTAATTCATTTCTCAATCTCTATAATCCAAATTTCGGTCTTCTCTTCAACTTGATTGATGTCAAATATATTTCCTCACATAAATCCGCTTCAATAATCTTCATCTTGCCGCTGCCCCCATCAGCAAAGTAAAACATTTCTCCACACAACCCCCCGAGTGACTTTATATGAATAAAATCCAACCACGAAGATATTCACTCCTCTAGGAAAATTCATTCAAACTAGCTTATACTATACCTAAAAATAAGCTTTTGCAGCCTTTCCAGCCTAAAAAAAAAAAGGAAGAAGAAAAAACCAGCCAAAAGCTGCATTCCCAGATGTTCCATTAAAATTATTTCAAATCCTGCCACCCTTTGCAATTCAATCCTTCGGGTTATAAGATATTTTCAAGTTCTTAGTCTTCTCCTAGAAGATAAGTTCCACAAAAAATATATAATTGGGTAACCAGTGATCGCTGCTAATTTTGCAGCAATCTATCAAAACTCAGGATATCATGTCCAATCCAGGATAAACTTCATAGTAAAAATTTTTATAATCCATTTTAATATATGAGTTTAAACTTAATCCAACTTAGAATGAACTTTTCAAACTATTTTCAAGGGCACTCCATCAAAAGGGCCTCAATAACCAACACTAGATCTCTGTTCTAGCAATAGACACATTTAGTTTAGCAATAAAAGATAAGCTTCTCTCACACCAGTGTCTGGGAGGCCTCCCAAGGTATAAACCTGATCTATTACAACAAGAGTTACCCATTCAGATAAGTGATATCTCCCAAATCCTGCAAACCACTTACCTGAATAAGTAATAACTCCATGTTTTCGGATTAATATTTTCTCTCACTTAGTCCTTTACATCCCAGGGACACGAAGAAGATGGTAAGTAGACAGCTTCTGGCAGCCCGAAAGGAAGTGTATTGTCTGGACCCTTTCCAGTCAGGATTCTAGCTGAGTTAATATACTGATGCTGCATTGTTGCACTTGTCAATGACTCTGAGAAGCTTAAGAGAAGGATGATGTATCCATCTTTGCCTTTCTAAGATATCTCAGTAGCTTTTGATACCATTGACCATGATAACCTTCTGGACTGGCTTTGGGGGCTTGGAATGGGTAGCACTGTTCTGCAATGGTTGTTGTCTTTTTTTCTGTGGGTGGGGGAAAGAAGCCTCTCTTATAGGAGGGCAGGGTATTTCAAGGCTCAATTCTCCTACTCCTATTTAATATATTCACAAAAATGCTGGGTAAAGTTATTCATGGAAAACCTGGCAAGACCAAGTGACTGGATTTGATAACTCTTCACCTTTTAACTCTTGATAGAGTAAATCTACAAATTTATCTTACTTTATGTTACTGTAGGGTCCTGAGGGAACTCAAGGAAGTCCAGGTCAAAGGGGTCGTCCAGGAAAGAAGGTAAGTGCTCTTTCTCTTTTATCTTGAATTTATGTTACTGTAGGGTCCTGAGGGAACTCAAGGAAGTCCAGGTCAAAGGGGTCGTCCAGGAAAGAAGGTAAGTGCTCTTTCTCTTTTATCTTGAATTTGGACAAAAAACAATATGAATAAATATTGTTCATTTTAAGAATAGAGTGGTGTGGTGGCCTGATAGTGAAGACACTCGACTTCCATTCAGAAGGTTGAGAATTAAGTATTAGATAGTAGCAGATGCTTCTCTCTCAGGGCGCAAAGAGAAAATATCTGCTATGAATTCCACATAGGCATCAGGAAGGGCATCTGGCCAGTAAATATTCAGCTCCATTCTGTCACCCCGATTCTACCCTGAATTAAGGGATTACAGAGTCGTAAAAAGAAAAAATTGCTAGTTTTAAGAATAGATTTTTTTTCTTTTTATGACCCTGTAATCCTTTAATTTGGGGCAACTGAACAGGTCTGAGCATTTATTGGCCAGATGCCCTTCCTGATGCCTACATGGAGTTCACAGCAGATATTTTCTCTTTGCACCCTGAAAGAAAAATATTTGCTGCTACTTAGATTTGAACTCTCAACCTTCTGAGAGTCTTCACCACTAGCCTACCACACCACTCAATTTTAAGAATAGAATAACAAATAATTTTTGTTATTACAAATAGCCTATGATTTACATTGTTCCCTTAGAAACAATTCAAATTAACAATGGCCTCAGAAAGAGTGCTTTGCAACCTGCAAAGCACTTCTGCCCATTACAAAACATTGCATAGATCCTCCCAACCCTCATGGTCAAGTAATTGTGATCTGGATGCTTGGAAACATGTTCTCATTTATGATTAGTCTGCAACCATGTGTTACCATTTATAGTCTTCTCTGCCGGCTTCCATAGAAAGTCAATGGGGAAGTTCATAGGGAAGATTGCTGCGGCCAAGAACACTCCCTCTCGTCTCTGGGAACTAGAGGAAAGAACTGCCTGCTGAAGGTGTTCAGTTCCTTGCCTGCTTGTACAAAGCTGAAATCTTGTCTACCTGCTTGCACATGAAGGATTTTCAGTTTCTGAGTGGAAACACTTGTGCATAGCTTGCATCAGGCCTCCCACGCTCTTTACCTGGTTCCCTAGCGACTTAATAATTCACAAGATTACCCACAACCTTAAATACCAAGATTGTGGTCATTGAGCAAACCAGTCATGTAATGTCCCAATTGCTGGATTCTGATCCCAGTTGTGATCATAGTAACTACCTATACCTATATTGGCTTTCCAATATGATTTTCAATTGGCGTAATGTTTTTATCCATTTTATTCTCCTTCCAAATAGGGAGAAAAGGGTCAACATGGTTTCCCAGGAGAAATTGGAGCTATGGGTGAACCTGGGAAGCCTGGGGAAATTGGTCCAAAGGGTTCAAGAGGAACTAGAGGACCAGTGGTTGGTATAGTATTAATTTAAGCTTTACAATCCTCTGTAGTTTTATATGAACTTTAATCAGTGGTGAAATCCATTTTTTTTACTATGGGTTCCGTGGGCGTGGCTTAGTGGGTGTGGTGTGTCTTGGTGGGCGTGGCTTGGTAGGCATGTCATGGGAATACAAAATCTCCATTCCCACCCCACTCCAGGGGAAGGATATTGCAAAATCTCTATTCTCACCCCACTCTGGGGCCAGCCAGAGGTGGTATTTCCCAGTTCTCTGAAAATTTCCGTTCTGCTCAAAATTTCCGAACTGCTCAAAATTTCCGCTACCGGTTCTCCAGAACCTGCTGGATTTCACCCCTGACTTTAATGCAAGTGAAGAGTCTGTTTAAAGCTGATTGGTTTGTCTGGATTTGTGAATTGTCTAAAATTCACAGCATCCATAATAAATCATCACATAGAGTTTAACAGGTTAACCCTGTCAATCACCTTTGTTGATATGTAGACAAAATGGGTGAGAATCCTGAGTAACATTTTTTTAAGTAACAGTTTTTATATTATTATATAAAAGCCACTTTCAAAATCTATACAGTTAATCTGTACTATTTACTTGCTATGTAATTTTGCTTCTTCTCTTAAAAAAGCAAGAACATGGAGGCATTATTTACTTTCCATGCAAATAAACCCAGTTCACTAAATTTGTTCAGTTACTTTTTTCCATCAACCTAAATAGAAAATATATATTTCTATATGTATATGACAGGTTCATTCATCTATTTATCCATTCTATCTATACTATATTTGATTTTTTTCCTAAGGAACTACAATTTGTATAAGGTTGTCCTCAATTTACAACTGGTCACTTAGTGACCAGTCAAAGTTAAGACAGACCTCTCCCCAAAACAATCTTATTACCCAGTTCCAAAGTTTCAACTGCCCCCCTCCCCCCTACAGTTGCATCAATGTATTTTGGGCATTCAGTAAATCACCCACATTTTTTTTTATTTACTAAATTTATATGCCACCCATCTCACTATCCAGAGTGACCCTGGGTGGCTTATTTGTGTCTTTTTGCAGTGTCCTGCAGTCACATGAACATGCTTTACAACATTTTTGCCAAGACCCAGCATTTACTACCAGTTTTCATATTTAAAGGCAGACAAATATTTTACTGGGCTAATTTATTATATGTGCTTCACTTATATATCAGGATTGTTTACACATGAAATATTGTATCCTGAAATTGAATGTTTGTGTTCTATAGCACATTTTTTATTGATTTTTAAACTGATATGGATATCTACATGTCAACATTATTTTATGTACTTTTTAAGAGACAAAACCATCGGATTTCCTCCTTGTATTTGTTATAATCTGATTCCGTTATATTAATTTAATATATTACAAGCTTGCTTAGCATTACTTTTTTAAAAGTATTTTTATGGTTTTAACCAGGATTAAGCATATTTCAACTGTATCACTTCCAGTAGGTAATGTGCTTAACTCTCTCTATTTCCACACTTTATGAGTATTTCCAATAAGAAGTATTATGTGAACTGATAGCTTTGCTAATGAAATTATTAGAGTATTAAAATGTGTTAATTGCTATTTCTCCTTGTACAGGGACATTTAGGAGCAATGGGATCAGCAGGAAAACCAGGAATTCCAGGTTATGGGGTATGATACATTTCTGAAATGTGTTCATGGGATTATCCAAAGAGTATCCATTTGAAAACAGCTGTGGAAATCATAGATCATATTATAATTTTTCAGAATATTTCTCAGAAATGTTTAGATTTTTTTAAACCATCATCAGCATCAGCAAGGGAACTAGATTTGGCAGGACCTAGGTGGTGGGACTTTTCTGTTGTGGAATCTGTGCTGTGGAATTTCTCTCCACTGAGGTAGGGTGGCCTCATCTCTTCTGAGTTCTAAAAATCCCTTAAATCCTGGTTAGGCCAGCAGGCCTAGGGCCTCCAAGGAATGGATAAACTAGTTAGGTGGCTTCATAATCATTAACATCCCTTTCTCTGATATTTCTTCTTGCTTAGTTTTTAAAATCCTTTTTATGGTTTAAATTTTTTAATAATGAATAATTATAATGGTTTTAACTATTTATTGACTATTTATTTTTGTTATGCACCCCCAAAGTGGCTTTCTTGGTAAGATAGGCAGCTATATAAATTGGATAAGTAACTAGATAAATATAACTATGAAACATCAATAATTTTATGCCAATTGCTCAATTTCCATCAGCCTTGAAAAAAAAATCTTTCCAGGTAGATTTATTTTATTTATTAATTAAATTTATTTGTCTCCTGTCTCACCACAAAGCAACTCTGATTATACAAATCATGATTTTTTTTTAATCACTCTATGCAGAAAAGTATTTTTGTTACTTTTGTTGCGTGTGTTTTTCTTTTTAACTGCAGTTATTGCATTACACATATTTTTCTTAGGGTCACCAAGGTCCGCCAGGAGCACTTGGCCCTCCAGGACCCAAAGGAGAGAAAGTAAGGAGAAAATGAAACAGTTGCATTTACTGACAAATTGGCTAGCAACCATGAAGATTCACAGATTTTGTCTGCATTTTTGCATGAGCCTTTATTTTTCTCATTTCGTTAAAAATATAAACGGAAGAATTTGATAAATTCAATCATTTAATCATTCACTACAGCAGATATCATAGCATTGGAAGTCTAAAGCTGTCGACTTTATCTGGCTGTGTAACTACTGCCCATGAAAACTTATTGGAGTCTTAGGAGGGTGCCAAACTGCAGGATGAATAGATTGTTGCTTTTATTCATCTTGCAAAGTAATAAATAGGCTTGGTCACCGCCATTCAATTTCTCATGATACCCCTGTTGTTTGACATCAGGGGTATCATGAGATTTGTTGTTTGATCATCACCATCAAATCTTGTAAATCAGGATGGGTTTTTTTTTTCTCCATTCAGTCATGTCAGATTCTCAGAGACTGATTGGACAAGTCCCTCAGTTTTCTTGGCAAGATTTTTCAGAAGTGATTTGCCATTGACTTCTTCCTAGGGCTGAGAAAAAGTGACTGTCACTCATCTGGCTTCATGCCCATGGCAGGACTAGAACTCAAGGTCTCCAGGTTTCTAGCCTAATGCTTTAACCACATCAAACTGGCTCTATAGATGAGAAAAAGTACTTTATAACAGTTTTTAAGAGATTTTTCAATATCTTTAGATCAGTGGTTCTCAACCTGTGGTCCACAGACCCCTGGGGGCCATGATGATACAGAGGGTCTGTGAAAGCTTGAAGAAATATTAAATCTTGAGTTAAGTCTTGGGGGTCTGTGGCCATGGTCCATGACCGCAAAAGGTATTTAAGGGGAGCTATGTTCAAGAAAAGGTTGATAACCACTTTTTTAGACCATATTGCAGTCAAAGGGTAGTATTTAGAAAATTCCATTATATACATGATAGAAAAACTTCATACAATTGCCATTCCTTCCTCTTTGAAATGAAAAACTGCTATGAGTGAGGAAGAACAACAGTAACATATAAATGAAAATAAAAAGTGTCTTAAGAATTCTCTGAATGGCAGAGAATTTTGTATTTTCTAGAGTAAGAATTTGTGACCAATTTTGTAATATCTATCATCCTGATATCTACTTGAAATGAAGCAGTTCATATGGTTTCTAAATTTGATAAGCTTCAGATACTCTACTCCAAATCATCTAGAGTTTTAAAGCCCCAAATCTTTTAAAATTGATCCTGAATGTTTCCATTCCAGATTGTTTGTCTTCTGCAAACTTTGATCACCCTGCTTGCTGGCATGGTATTTCCAAGTTGCATATGGAACTCCTACATTTTTAAAAACTTCATAAATTTCTATGGATCCTTGATAAAATTTCCACATTAAAAGAGATTGTGTAGCTTCAAAGAGTGCAGCTTTTTGAAAGGGTGCACATATAAATTTACCTTTACATGATGACATTAATGATAAAGCAGCTTTACTTGGAAAACATATGGGATTCTGAATAAAAAACCTGGTTTTTCTGCTTACAAAGATTTAGCATTGGAGACTCAAAGCTAGCATTTGGCTAACTAAAGCAACTGTTGCTGATAAAATTTTTATCTGTTAGACTTAGCTTTAGAATAACTTTATTGTCACTTCGAATATACACTAATTGGCATACATTAAAATGAAATTTAAAATGAAATATCGTATAAGACAATTATGACTTTACAAAATGCATTTAATCAATGTTAAAAAAACTAAGCTATAACTTTTTTTATTAATAGTGTAAACAGAGTAAACATTCTACATCAAAGAATTTTACAAATTAGAAAATGTATATTGTTCTGTTACTAAGAGTCAGTTTCATCAGTCTTACTTGGATTTGCTTTCAAATAGACACATATAAATTATATTGTAGGTGACTGATTATGTTACTTCATAGTTCTTTAAAACAAAGAGTTATTAGATAATTAATTTTCAGATTGCTGTCACAGACTCAATCCGTTATATAAATTGAACAATATTTTGTGTTAGTATGTGTGTAACACACATATTCTAAAGAAGGAAGTATGTATAACTTATGTATTTTACAAAAAAAAAGAAGACTTCATGACCAATAAACAACTGATTTTATTTTTCTTATAGGGTTACCCTGGGGAAGACAGCTCAATGCTAGGACCACCTGGGCCCCTAGGTGAACCAGTAGGTCTTTCTTTAGCCAGAAAATTACAGTCAACGTTGTATAAACAGATACAATTTGTTTTAAAATATGCACGTGTATCACACCCTATTGATGCAACCCTTGGTTCTTAGACTATGGTTTAGATGTTAGTAGTAATATTAGCTATACATTGTGTTGATTTTCAATCTGCACTGAAAATAATAAAGGAAAATACTGAAGAGATAGGCGCTATCTCACTGATGTAGGAATTACTAAATGCATGGATGAATTTAACTAATCCATTAAAGGTTTTGGCCATCCATTTGTATGCAGATAATATTAATCTGTATATAAACATGTTAGACAGCAGAAATATATTGTATGAAATAATGTGAATCACTTTAACGTTCTATGTAAATTCAAATTACTATTATGAGGAGTCATTTCCTTAAACTTTCTAGCGTCTACTGTAAAAAACCCTCACCAGTTCTACTTTTCAGTTTGAAATGCTTAGGTTTGAGCATGAATGATTCAAAACCTAAGTATTTTTAGACAGCACTTTAACTCATGTGGTTATATATTCTTTCAGCTCTGTAGAACTAATAACAAATTAAATTTCAGTGATGCTTTGCAGTGTTTTGGAATTTGCTAACATCTTGTTTTTCCTTCCTTTCCCCCTGAGATATGCTATTTTGTAAAAAAAAAATGCAGTAACTGTATTTCAAATGAAATTTTAAACAGTCTGGATTCTTTATGGTTATTTCTCTAGGGTCCTACTGGTGAACGAGGAGAGAGAGGAGAACCTGGTGACATAGGTTACATGGTAAAACTTATTTTGGTGTTTATGTACATGTCACTTCTAGTGAACTTACAGCAACATTACTGTCTTGTGCATGTATCTGAATATCTCTTTAAAATAAATTTAGGACAAACATTGATTATTGAAAAAAATTGGAAAACATAGCAACTAATTGTACATAAAAACTAAACCTTAAAGAGAATTCAGGATCAATTTATCAGAATGAACGCTTGGAAACTGAATAACAAGATTTGGGAACTGGAAAATAAATAAGGTTAAAACTTATTTGTTATTCTTTTGATAACCGATATCATATTCATGTCAGCATCATACAGAACTTGGACTAGGAAAAGGCTTGGATTTCACATCACTCTCACAGCAAAAGAGGGCAGAGCATATGCTGCAAAAGTGGGTTCTATCCATTTAATAAAATCAGAAAGATCTATCCATTTAATAAAAGCGGAAAGGCATCTAGCAGAATAGATTTTAGACTTATCAACAAGCAAAAATGGCAAGATTTTTAAGAATACATTGGAATAAGAGACACAAATGTTTTGTGCGGTAAAGTGTAAATAAATGTGTGTGTATGTGTAAATAAATCTTAACACACTACATCGAAGAATATGTATATGTGTATTTGTAATATGCCCTTTGAATGGCATTGTCTGCCTTTTGATTTGTATTGCCACCCTTCTCATGTAACACAGATATATCTGAATGTTATCTCATTCAGCATTTTAGAATTTATACTCTTGAAAGAAAGAAATGGAAACTTCCTTAATCAAGAATAGGTTCTCTTGTTTCTAGGGTCACCCAGGACTCCCAGGACTTAGAGGTGCTATTGGACAACAAGGGCCACCAGTAAGTCTCTAATAAAGTACATTGTAATTCTGTTTTTTTTTTTCAAAACAAGTAAGAAAATCTCCATTTATCCTCAGGTTTGATATCATACAAACATTATCTATATTACCATTTTCTTTTCCGAAAGGGTGAGCCAGGTGAAGAGGGTGAGCAAGGACCAAAAGGAGAAAGAGGATCTCAAGTAAGTAGAAAGTGGAACTTTTTTAGGGAAAAAGTTCAAAATCAGGTTATTCAGTGATTTAAAGCAGCTGTCCCCAATCTTTTTGGCTCTGCGGACTGGTGATGGATGCAGCAACAGGGGAAGAGGGAGGGCAGGGGATGGTTTTGCGTGTGTAAACTAATACCACGCTTGTGCAAATAAAGTTTTGCGCACTTGCCCTGCTGCTTGTATAGCCTGGTTCCCAGCGGGCCACAGACCAGTACCAGTCCCCTGCCCAAGGATTGGGGACCCCTGCTTTAAAGTCTATAAATACTTTGTTTGTTACCTTAGTTGCTACGTTGTAAGTCTATTCTCATCCCTAGAATTTAAGATGATATAAACGGTATTGATGAAGTTACTGAGTGCAATTACATCCAGAAAAACCATGATAATGTCAAAATGAGAAGAATGAGTTATGGCAACATTTGCATAATAACTCACACGTATTCATTTCCCCATGTACCTAACTTATCTCCATGAATCCCTCTGACTGGATAAATAGAAGAGACATCCCTTGCCTAGAGCATTGCCACCACCTCTGTTTTTAAACTGCCCTAGCCTGAATACCATCATCAGTGATATCCTACTTAGAGGATATCTAGGAAAAGGTATCTAGAAAGGAAGTGCCTAGGAGAGGATATGGGACGGGTTGAGCCAACAAAGACCAAACCAGTGGCAATACAGATCAGCAGATGTTACTATTCAAGTGTAGCTAAAGCAAAAAGAAAAGTGAAAGGTATTGACAATGGAACAATAGATAAAAGGAGGAAGACATTTAATTTAGATATAAAAGTTACAGCAAGGCAAAGCAAGTAAAACAGAATGCAAAAATAACATGGAAGAAGATTATGCAAATAAAATAACTATAAATAATAAAATTTATACTTTATACACTTTAGTAGTATAACACCGAGATTTATTGTTGAGCCTGCCTCTTATGTAATAAAACCAAAAATATTCCAAATAGGAATTGGACGGTAGGTTGGGTATGATCTATATCTAAACCTCCCTCTAATAGAGGCAATTCAAAACATAATGACACCATGAAATTTCCTATTTGTTGCCTAAGGATAAACCTGCTCAGATTGAACAACAGCAGTAGCTCTGGATAATTTGTTATCTAGCTTCAGATTTGGAGTGGATGGTGAAGGCACCAACTTCCTTGTTTTCCTGGATATTTTGTGTCCTTAAAAGGAAGGAAATCTACTCCAGATCTCAAATCCAGGTTTATAGTGGCCAAAGAACTACAAAGCAAATTGTAGCAAATTAGATCTGATTCCTAAGCAGATCTTTTAGTTTACTTTTGTTTACAATAGCATGTCTCTGCTCTAACCCTTAGAAGGTTTTTAATGTGCTATTGCTAAGTGCTATCTGTAATCTTACAAGGCACTGGATCATGGCTACAGTAAAAATCCACTTGAATCTGTTTGGAGAGAAAATACGGATTGTACCATAATTCATCTCTGCTTGATGTATTGGGCAAATTCCAAAGAAACAAATATAAGCAATTCTTATAATGACAATTGTACTCTTAAACTCCCACTTTAAACTGAATTTTGCTTCAGTAGAATTGTATTCTGAAGATATGTCACAATCTGAGACTGAAAGCAAAACATATTTTATTAAGGTGCATGTCTCAATAGCTCAATAGCATGTTTCTCAATAGAAAAAATGTTTTGTGGTAAATGGAGAAACGTCTTAAAGAATATGTAGCCAGCTCATAATCTCTAAGTGGTGCTAAGAATGCACTCAGTCATTCAGGCCTTATTCATCTCACGGATAGGCTAGTGAAAGTAGTGCTCTACATGGGGCTACCCATGGATAGCATTCAGAAGCTACAGTTGGTACAGAATGCGTTGACGCGGGTAGTTCTTGGGTCCCCAAAAATGGCTCATGTAACACCACTACTCCACAAGCTGCATTGATTGCCAATCTGCTTCCAAATGCAATTCAAGTGTTGGTAATTACCTTTAAATACCTTCATGGTATGGGTCCAGGCTACTTGAGGGTCCATCTCATCCCACTGGGATTGGCAGTCCCTTCCTGTGGTGGCAAAAAAGGTAGGCTGTGGAGCCCATTAGCCTAATTATTCTGGCTGGCAGGATCCAGAAGGGCCTTCTCTGCCGTGGCACCTGCCTTGTGGAACATATTACCCCCTGAAGTAAGGTTGGTCCTGACCTTCCTGAATTTCCAGAGCAGCCTAAAGACCTCGCGCTGCCAGCTAGTTTGGTAAAATGGACGGCCTATAAATTTTATTAAAAAATAATTAAAATATGGTGAAAAATTGAGAATCCTAACTGATTGTTAAGTTTTATAGTTAGTCAGCTAATAAATATTTTGAAATTTCTAGGGTCCTACTGGCAAAAAAGGATCAAGTGGTCAGCCTGGGAAACCTGGAATGCCTGTGAGTAAATTGATCAATCAAGTGATTCTATTTTAAGTTATGACTAATACAGATATAGATAAGTTTAGGTTATTTTATGCAGACAGACACATTATCAGTGAAAGATAAATAGCAAATCAAACAGAATGTCCTTAACCTATAGAAATATACAATGAAATATTTTTATATTGCAATCTTGAGATGTTAACATGAAACTAAGCTCCATAAAATATAGCTTATCCTTGAAATGTATTTTTGGAATTGCAGCCTATTTTATTATGAATACATATACTCAGAGAGGAAATATAGCTGAAATGAAGTAAACAAATCTAATCTCAATCCCTTATTATCAACCTGAGCTACTATAACATTGGTTATTAACTGTGCTAGATTGTCAGTGGTATTACTTAGATCTAGATGGTGTAGGCCTTTCAAACGGAATTCACATTTATTTTAGAGTGAATCCGGACCTGTTGGTCAGAAAGGTGTAGCTGGTGACCCTGGACCAGAAGGTGTACCTGGCAATCCTGGAAAAGCAGGGTTACCTGGACAGCAGGGCCTTCCTGTGAGTAACAGTTGAACTAATTTTATTCCGATGTTGATGGCGGAGGTCTTTAAAAAATTGCATCATCAGTAATGTGCAGTAGCAAACTTTAGACAAGAATAGAATGTCAGTATTTCCCTGCAGATGTCACTTCCCATTCAAATAATGACAGCCATTTTCCTTCGAGAAGGAACTGTGTCAAATATTCATTAATGCAACTTCCATTTCTTTACTTAATTTATATTGTAGCATAACATCAATTTATATTGAAACAGAATGTGCTACAATGGGAACACAAGCAATGCCTTTCATATGTTCACTTAACATTTTTAAATAAAATAGATGGTCAGCTTCAAGAATTCGTTTTTGTCTTAATTGGAGCCATCTTTATCTTGTTATGTTGGTGGAATTTCTGAACAGTGTAGGTACAGTAGTTAGTTTGGTATTGATGTTTGCAGGGTTGTGAAATGCGTGAGTAAATTTCTGAATTAGAATCTAATTTATAGAGTTAGTATTCATCTATGCTGCTTTATTTATGCTATCATATCGGATATTTTAGGCAGCATCATCGTACATGGTGCTTATTGTAATGGCATTATTTCAGGGATGTACCATCACAGTGTGTGAATATGGCTAGTCAAATTTATATATGAAATGATAGTGGCTATTCTGAATATATTAAAACTTGTTTTGTCCTCTGCTAAAAAATAAATGGGGTGGCTGACATAAGGGACTCTGTTTAACTGGCTTTTGTTTGTCAAGGGTACTAGAGGAAGCCCAGGAATAGCCGGACTAGCAGGATATCCTGGGAGTCATGGACCAAAAGGTTCACCAGGTGTGCCAGGAAGCCCTGGCCTCCCAGGACCAAAGGTACTTTGGGGTTTTTTTATGTTTTTAGGTTGTTATGGAGTTTGCAACTGTTGTTGTGTTGTACGCCACCCAGAGTAATGTGTTTCTAAATAAAATAAGTAAATTTATTTATTACTCCAACATGACCTGGGGTGGCTTATGAAATAATGCAGTAAAAACCAAGTTGTGCATAAATTTTTAAAAATTATTTTAATTGCTTTTATTAATGACAAAAGTTTCTTTGCTAATGTAATGGTATCAGGGGTGGGATCCTATTGGTTTAACAATCGCTTCTCTAAGCGTGCGCTTCTATATAACTATATCTGTATAACTGGGAAGGCAGATGGCATTCTTTCTCTCTCTGAGAATATGTATTCATTCTCATTCTGGCTTGCTGCAGGGTGAAAAAGGGCTCCGAGGACATCCAGGAAAGCAAGGGAGAAGAGGATTTCCAGGGACACAAGGTGATCAAGGCCCACCAGGACTTCCTGGCCAGAAAGGACTGCCCGTATGTATCTGCTATAGTATGTAAAGTATCTATTAAGATGTTATTCCAAAGTATTAATCCTTTTGTTTAAAAATATTACAGGGAGAATTTGGAGATCAGGGTATGATGGGATTTCAAGGATTTCCAGGTCCCAAGGTATGTGGTTCATTTGTGACCAGTTTAAATAAATATTAAGCATCTTTTATGACTTATGGACTTAAATGGAAGATGATGGTCAGTTCCAGTCAAAGATGACATGGAATGAGAAGTCCACCTCTTGGGCCCTTACTGTGTGAGGGACCAGGGCTCTTTCATCTCTTTTTTTAATATGTACATGAGGCCACTGAATAAAAGAGCCTGAGTAGCGTAGGGGGCTAATGCCTCCTACTAAAGGCAGCAATTAACATCCAGCTGCCTGCAATTTCTGCGAGTTCAATCCTAGCCAGGCTCAAGGTCGACTCAGCTTTCCATCCTTTCTAAGGTGGGTAAATTGAGGACCCAGTTTGTGGGAGCAATAAGCTGACTTTGTATAAAATAATACAAAAGTATGAAGGCTATTGCTTAACGCATTGTAAGCTGCCCTGAGTCTCCGGAGAAGGACGGCATATAAATCAAATTTAGAAAAAAATACTCTTTATTTCTTAATGTATATTTTAATATATTTTTTTATATTTGTGGTTTTTATATTTGTGGTTTTTATCCAAATGTTGTGCATTTGATAAATAAACAAATAAGCCAAAAAAACAAACAAACACCCAAATAAATAGTGTTGTGTTATATTTTTAGGGCCCTGAAGGTGATCATGGTTTAATTGGAATTTTGGGACCAAAAGGCCCAATAGGTGAAATAGTAAGTATTTATATGAATATCAAGACTTATTTGTTTGTTTACAGCTATTCACACCAGGCCAGTCAATTATAAGCAAGTTACAGTCATAATCAATATGTATCTAAAATAAACATAAATAACTTAATTAGCAGCAGAGACACAAATCAAACGCCAATGCTGTTGTCTATCTTATTGCAGCTCTGCTCTACCAAAGCCTTGCATGAGTCCAAGCATTCTTAATACAAGATTGATTTATGGTGGTTGCTCTTGCTGAAGTTGAGTAAAATATCTTAGTAGAGCTTTGGTGCTCTCTGAGCTTGGTTGTTTTCTTGCAGATGTTGCATTACTCAACTAGAAAATATCTTCAGTGCTAGAAGGGAGTGGGGTTTGCTCTCTCTTTATAGTAACTTGCCCAGTTAGCATTAATGGGATTGTTTTCTTCTTGGTAGTTACTTGATTAGGCTGTTGTTTACTGTTTGATTGTTTATCTGAGTTGGTAGATCCTTGATCGGGTTATTGTCTACTGCTTGATTGTTGGTCTGGTATTAATCCTGGCGTTAATCCCTGTTTATATGGGTATTGATTGCTGGCAAGGTATTTTGGACATTTTGTTTCCTTTTTAATTTTTCATTTGTCCCTTATGAATAATATGTAAATGTTGCTTATGTGCTTGTTGATGGCTGATTGGTCAGAGTTCCAAGCTTCCAGGAATTCTCTACCAGTTTCTGGATTTAGTCAAGCTCAGAGAGCACCGAGGATGCTATGAGCTACAAATATTCTCTTCTAGAACCTAAATAGCTGACCAAATTTCATATTTGAAAAAAACATTAGTTCTGGCCACCAGATGGCAATGTCTACTAGAATTTTATTAAAAAGTTGTAATATTTCAAACAGTTGATCAAGGCAACTTTTTCTGGCCATGAGACTGCCTGCTGATCAGAGTTGAGACTCTCCAAAGAAAAGTGAGAAAACTTTCAGATAAAGCTATTTCTCCATAAAAATCAGTCTTCTCGGTATGTTTAAAACCAAAATAAATAATCACAGTCATTTTAAAATTATGGGTACCTGAACCTCATCCCCCTGTAAATATGCTGTCTTAGATATGTGTAAGATATAGGTATACAAGTTTTTAATCTATTTTTTGAATCTGATTGTATTTTTTCTAGATCGTTTAGCATGACCAAAGTTTCATGTTTGCCTTCTACAGTGGTTCTTCCTATACCATCAGAATTTATTTTTTGCAGATACCAAAATCTGCAAAAGAGTGTTCTTCACAAGTCAAACTTCAGCTGCCATTATTGTCATGGGCGTAGGTCTTGTAGGACTGTGAAGAAGCAGGACGTTGATAGGCATTCAGGAGTTAGTCCAATAAAAGGACATTCCTGAAACAGTTGGTGTAAACATAAAGCGGTCCATCTGTCCTGAGAAGTTTCTCCTTTCTGCTATTGAACTCGGACATAAATAAGTCAACATTTTAGCAAATCTGTACATGAAGTAAGTCCCAAATCTAATTCCATTCATCAGGAAACAGTTATATAAGGGACATATGTGAAGCAAGTTACATTGCACAAAATAATGTGATCCTGAATATCATAATTAGTATCAGGATTACATTTTAGAATCACTACATTCCCTATCTTAAGTTGTTAGGAAAATCTGGATGGAGTGAGCAGATGGGCTCCTACTGGATCTTTTCTGGCCTCTTTAATCATGGTTTCCCAAAATACTTCACTTGGAAATAAAACTTTCAATGTTTCTCCCAGATCGTTCAGACCTTCTCAGTTAAGGTCCACCCACCACTAGTTCAGATCCATCAAAGTTCCTCTACCTACTTAATTTGTACACAAATTACCGTGCTTAGCAGATAAGAGCCTTGGTAGTGCAGTGGTTAGAATGCAGTATTGCAGGCAAATTCTGCCTACAGCCAAGAGTTCAGTCCTGACCAAGGTTGACTCAGACTTCCATCCTTCCAAGGTCGGTACAATGAGGACCCAGATGGTTAGGGCAATATGCTGAAGTTGTAAACTGCTCAGAGAGTTCTGTAAAGCACTATAGAGCAGCATATAAGTCTAAGCACTAATGCTATATAACTTTGAGCTTTTCCCGAATAATTATTAGTAATGAATTTATCATTAAGAAAAAAAAAGGTTTTCGTTACATAGACCAAGTCTTTTCTTCCTGCACAAAATATACTTGGCCTCCTCCTTGAATATTTTTATATGGCAGTGGTGGGTTGCTACCGGTTTGTAGAAGTGCTGCGCATACGCATGAGCACACACGCATGCATGAGCGAACTGGTAGCAAAAGGATTTGGAACCCACCCCTGGTATATAGTCTTTAAAACTTTATTAGACTAGGACTAATCTTAGTTTTTATTATTGCTTTTATACATTTACTTCTGAATTGTTTTACTTTTTTTTTTTTTAATTGTGTGGGTTTTTAAGAAATTTTTAGGGAGAACTAGACTGTAGACCGCAATAACCTAATAAAGTAGTACATATCTTTATCTTTGCATTCAAGCAAAAATATTTGAGTGAAAGAAATAATCAAAACAAATTTATAAAATTGTATTATTTTTGTTTGGTGAAGCAATATAACTTCGTTAGAAAAAATTAGTGGTGATGTTGCTTATTTATTTAAATTACAGCTTGCAGCATACTTTATGAGATTTTTTGTTAATCTAAACACAAAATGTATACATGAAATGTAATACTTGCTCATTTTTTTAAATAAACAGAAGTCAAAATTCTTTACCTTTAGTACATTATTCAAAATTTCATAAATGCCTCTCTGAAATGCAAAGCAAAATATGAAAATAAAAATGAGATAAACTAAATTTGCATTGTACATTTATCTTGTACCCAGAAAATAGTTTAGTATTATTATATGTTTGGTAATGGAATGTAAATAAAAGTATGACATAACATGACATTTTCATAAGAATATTTGCATTCAGTTATTGCTCTGCAAATTATTTTCTTTTTGGTTTTCAGGGAAACACAGGCCCTGTAGGTTATGAAGGTATTGTTGGTCCAGCTGGCAAACCTGTAAGTGCAAATCATCACAATTTGAAATATCCCTTTGTTTTTCATTCCTACATGTAATGCTTTCTCTACATTTTTCCTAAGATATGTTGTCCTTAGTTCCCAAACATTTTTGATGCCAAGGAATATTTATTTAAAAAGTTGCTGTATATGGAAATTTCATAAACTGTTCTAAAAATCAGAAAATTGCTTATTTTTAACAGGCAAAATATACATGTATAAATCTGTTATGTAGGAAAGTCCTAATTATAAGCACGAATGGTACTTTTTATTTTTGTTTTATGCTTTGGATGGTACTGAACCATTCAGATATATCCTTAATAAGCTGAAATTATTTGTATAATTTCTATACGTAACATTTTAATTAACCATATATTAAATGTAACAAAGCATATATGTATACATATAGATTAAATACAATACATTAGAGCAGGAAATGGCAACCCATTTCAAGATTCTTCCATGAAAATTAAGTGGACCAGGACAATGTTAAAATAATACTGGAATATGAATCCCCAAATCAGAGGCTACTGGGAAAAGCCAGTTTGGTTTAGTGGTTAAGGCACTGGGCTAGAAATCAGGAGACTATGAGTTCTAGTCCTGCCTTAGACATGAAAGCCTGATGGCTGACTTTGAAACAGTTACTCTCTTTCAGACCAATCCCCTCACAGGGTTGTTGTGGAAAAATTAGGAGAAAAGAGAAATAGCTATGTTCACCACCTTACATTATTTATAAAAATAATAAAGATAGGAAATAAATAAATCAACAAATAGAAGAAAGCAAGTATGAGCAATACTGGATGCAGCTGTTGATATGTCCAAAGCAAAAGTTCTCTAAAGATATTATAGAATTGATATATAGAATGACATTTATGTTTTCAGAGCAGAGATGTTAAGATCAAACATTGGTATTCTGGAAATCAGCAAATTGGAATGGTCTGCAAAAGCTTAGAAGGAACGAGACCTACTTCATACATTACTGGCTTACTTATTAACAAAAAGGAATTAAAATCAAATCAAAATGCTTGGAGACAACTTCCAAATAATAGATTTAATTTCAGTTCAGTTTCAGAACAAACCAATCTAATTACTATTATAGTGATGGAATCTATGCTGTAACCACAGAGGCAGAGGAAGCAGAAGGCTACCAGTTTTAGGGTGATTAAAACCCTGTGTTGACATAATATCAGAAGAAAGCATAATAGTTACAGCAAATGAGGATTCTACGTGAGATATGCTTGGAATAATGGGAAAAATTACCTTGATTTACAGAATTATAAGAATATTCAACATTTCTAGCAAATACCTTCCAAAAAATTAAAATACACTTCAATACATTACCTGAAGTACCAAATTCAGGTAATGAAGTAGGTAAACAGCAGTCAAATCTGGAAAAGCTCCATTCTGTGTACAAAAACACGATGTGGTTTTGACTGTAGCTCAGATCACAAACTCCTTGGGAAAATTACAATTTAAACTAAAGAAAGCAAATTCATCAGACCAACAAATGCTACATTGCGATATTCCATATTAACATGAGTGTAAGGTAAGGAATAGATCTATTACAGTGTTTCCCAAAGTGGGATACGCGTACCCCCAGGGGTACGGGAAGAGTTTGGTGGGGGTACGTGTTGCATCGGAGTTTAGTGGGGATCACGGAATATCCAGTGCACCGTGCTTAGCTGCGCCCACAGAACAAAGAAAGAAATAGGCGCGTATTGCAGTTTTTATACGGGAACTGGGAAACGGGAACAAAATAACTTTCATTTATTTTGTGTATGTACCAAAAAAAGAAAAAATAAATATATTTTGATTTTTATTAAAGCATATGTTTTTTATGAGGGGTACTCAGCGTTACAAAATTATAGAAGGGGTACACATATGTCAAAAGTTTGGGAAACACTGATCTATTAGATTAGATGGACTTGAAGAACCCTATAATGAAATTTGTAACATCTTTAAGGATTGCATAATGAAAAATATTCTGAAATACAAAAAGAACCCCCAAAAGATGTTGAAATGACTGTTTGTTAATTTTAAAAATGTCTGAAGAAAGATGAAAATACAAATACATAACAAAATTATACAAAAAAGATCCCCAATCAGTAACACATACAAGGGTTTCATTCCTGAACTAAAAGCACACATTTGGAAAGTGAAATGTCTATGAACTATAGAAAATATCACTAACAAAAATATTGAAGAAAAACCAGTTGATTTCTAGAGTCATGGCCAACCTAATAGCACATAATCATAATCAATGGAAAACATGGTAGAGGCTAAGGGACTGGAAAAATATCCATTTATATCCCAATACTCTCACCCACCCAAAAAGCCCCATGGGGAGGCTAGTAACATGCTCATATTATTAAAAAGCTTTGTTTATCACACAGACTGTTAAATAATTCTCTGGAATTTGTAATACAGACATCAATGGTATATGAAACAAGAATTGCCAAATGTACAAGATAGATTCAAAAAAGGCAGGAATTCTTGTAATCACACTGTGAATGTTCAGTGGATAGTGGAAAAGGCAGAAGAGTTTGAGAATAACTTCTGATTTGTTTTATTGATGAGACTATAATTATGTAGACTACAACAAATCATATCTATTCCTTAAAAACATGAACGTATCAGGCAGGCCACCTCATCAGTTTGCTTAAAAATTTGTATGATGACCAGGCAGGAACACTTAGATCAGAATATGGAACACTGAAATGCTTCAGCATTGAGACTGGAATTCACCAAGGTTGTATGTTTTCACCATATTTATTTATTTATTTACATATTTATTTTATCTACTATTTTAGAGAACAAATATGACAGATCTAGCTGTATTTTAAAACTCAAAGATATTACACTGGCAATTTTATATTGTCAAAGCATGGTTTTCCCAAGTGTAATATATAGCTGTAGAAATATTAGAAACTGAACAACGAAAAACGGATGGCTTTGAATGTATTAATGTTATTCAGTTGATGTCCTTCTCACATTAATGACTCTAAGCAGCAAACATAGGTAAAAAAACAATATAATAATACCAAATAAAAATACACACACAAAAAAGAATTGTAGTGTTAGAGAAAATTGTTGACAATTCAATCACAAAAGAACTCAATACAAACTCTAGAGTCCTCACTGCAAGCATTAGTAATGACGTTCAAGCTTAAATATATTAGACATAGAATGTGAGGTCAAGGATTGTTGAAGAAGACTGATACTTAGAAAAATAAAAGACAATCACTAAAATAGCCAACAGAAGTAGTTACTTGCAGCCGAAGCCTGATAATATGATGGGTCCCAAGAGTTGGAAGTGCCTCAATGATTGAACAAAACTTTTTAACTTTCTACGTAGTTATTATGATTTACCATAGATTTGTACAAAACATGCAGTAGGTGAAATACAGCAAACAGAATTACATTGAGCTATAAACTGAACTAAGACACACATTTTAAAAAAGGTGAAGCACAAAGACATTTTGCAGATTAATTTTATGTTATTTATGAATTACTGTACATAGAAACTAAAACAGAAATGTTTATTTAAAAACAACATGCTATGTAAATTTCCTTGCAAGCTTTTAATAGTTGAACTATAGTATAATATGCTAACTTTTTACATAGTTATTAATTTTCATCCAGTAAAAAAGTAAATGCTTTCTGTGAATATTCATACAGCTGAATTAATGTTGATGCATTTCTTCATATAAGTGCTTATATATCAGTACATCTCAGTGTGATTGAAAGCAAATGATGGAGGACATAAAAGATTAATGTAATTTCATTTTTTCCCCAGGGATACAGAGGAGAAAAGGGATCGAGAGGTGAAATTGTAAGTGAAACGAGTATTCATTCTTTGTGGAGAGGATTAGGAATATATGTAAGGGTGCTGAGCAAAGCACTGAAAGATATTTTCAGGTTATATAACAGGTTATATTGCTGTGGTTCTAAATTGTCTCTTGGCTGGCTGATATTTTGAACTAGTACATGGCCTCCTGTCTAGTAGTGGTGGCTCACCAAAGCAAAAATTAAGAGTGGATACACAACAGGTGGTATGCATGTTATTAGTATGGTAGGATGAAATTTTTTTGTTCATTTAGTGTAAGCAAACTTTTAAACAGAAAGACTGGACTGATTTATTTACCGCTGCATGGCTGGCTGGCTGGTTGGCTTGCTTTATATACCACTGTAGTCATTATCAACTCTGAATGGTATATGTACCCAGTATCCAGGTATCATAGTTGAATAATTGAAAATGTCTTCTCTGTACTTCCTGGTGATGATATGTCCTGTGCAAAAGAATACAGAACAAACCCATTTCTATCAGAGCACATTAGCCAGGCCAATAAAATTCACTTACTCTTGTTTAGAAAAATCACAGAGGTGGAGCTGAGGGTTTTTTTTTTTTACATTTTGCAACTCATGAAAAGAAAGAAACCTAGAAAAATGTAGAATGTCTTGTACAAAGTCAGACTATTAGTTCTTAGGTGAACATATTAGTAGCAGCTATAGGTCTTTGGACTGGCATCTTTTATCTCATTCCTGGAACTGACAGACTCTGGTACATTTTGAGGATAAAGCATGTATGAAAGAGAATATTTGTATCCCAGGATAATATTGCAGATCCAATCTGGGTTGGTTACCAGGATCAGAGGTTTTGTCTTCTAAGCTTTCAGACTTGTGCAGGCGCCCATCTTCATCTGAACATCTAAAAAGCCACTTACAATAGGCACTATAAATGCCGCACACAGAACAGCACACACTCTGCTAAAGGGAGAGTGAAGATGGGCTCCAGTATCAGCTCAGAAGACAAAACCTCTGGTCCTGGTTACTGACCCAGATTGGATCTTGCATAAAGCATGTACTCTATGAGTTGTAGGCCTTCCACTAACTTTGGGAATGAGAAATGTGTTTCTATTTATGCAGGAATATTTTAAAATGCTACATTCTGCCTAATTCCCATGAATATATAAATGGCTCCTCCTTTGTCCAGAAAACCTTAGAAATGTCTAAAGAGATTAAATATCTCTAATGTAAAAAATGTTTGGTCTCAATAAACTTCAGATTCCCACGTTTCTTAGCTGAAGCCATAAAAAGTAAAAGTAAAAATTCTGGCTTTAATTCCAATGCCTATTATGTCCCTTACTGCAATGATTTTACTGGACAAAGATGGTTGATTGACTGATTGATTGCAGTATTTTAAATCACTCAATCCAAAGATTAAGAGTAGTCCAACAGTACACAAAATGTAGGCCATTTGCTGGGGTAACAATGAAACCTCATAATATGTGCAGTGTGCTGCAAGCCAATATAGGACAGCAGAGAAGGTGTTGGACTGTGCAGCTAATTGGGTAATTTGTGGCCAATTATTCATTCTCACTCCAAGCTAGCTCAAAATTATGGGGATTAAATGAGGTAAGATCCCTGCATGACCATTTAGAAGAAAGGATGAGCTATCATTGGAATATATGCACAAATAAATTGCACAGAATTTTGGAATGCGTATCAGTATGAAAGCAGCATATGCTTGGTGCCCATCCCAACGTTTTAGGCCAACCCTGATGAAGTAACTTCATTGATATCTGTTTATTATTATATCTTTTTGCATATTTTTCATATGTCACATCTATCACCTTCAATTCTAAATGTTGGAAGTTGATAATTAGTTGACAACAAAGCAAACTTTACATGCGTTTCATATATTAATGTTTAATATAATTTTTACTGAAAAACATTTAACAAAAAAAGCAATAGAAATATTAAAAAGAAACAAAAAAATAAGGACTAATATGAATAAGGAAGAAAATGAAAAAAATTATAAATAAAATTTATAGATAAAAGCAGGTTCCAATCTTTTTGATAATGATTATAAATACAAGTATTTTAACTTGTATCTTGTATCTTGTATCTTGTATCTGTAAGTTACATCATAATTTCCTTCTTTATATATATTATCCTTTCTGATTTTTAAACCCATAAATCACAAGCTCATTTTCACTTTTTCCATGAGGGATTTCCTATCAGATATCAGATATTATCAATAATGTTTTTCCCATACAAGAGAAAACTAGAAATGTTAATCATGTTCAGACCCATGGCAACTTTCAAAACAAGCACTGGTCCTATGAATACTATTTTCTAGGCCTGATGAGACCAGACAGTCCTATGGTTTAAGCCCATTATTGTCAGTTGCATTTCTTTTTACTACACGCATTTAGAACTGGAACTTTAGGCATTTCATTTTATTGTACTTGTTCAGTGTCTAAAGATACTTTTGTTGTTTATTTGCTGAACTTCATTAAATTACTCTGACATAAACTCCTAACTTCGTGCTAATGGTATTTCCAGTGAGCTGCAGGGGAAAATCGGCATCAGTAATCTTCTGGTCATGGCAATTAGACACTTTCTTCCATCTTGACATTCTTTGCATGAGACTTGTCAGAGAAGAATTACACATAAATTCTTGGCAGCACAAAGCAATTAGTTTAGCCTTCACAAGAGCAGAAAATTTTATTTCCAATTATGTTGAAAACCATTAAGAGAATTTCATTCAGCTCCATACTACATCTGATTGTATTATTCTGAGGGTGGGAGAAAGATTGGCATCTTTCCTAGATCCTGTTGTTATTTATTTTGGAACAAGTTTTTTTTCTTAAAGTGATGCAGAAAAGTATTTGCTAAACAGTTTCCATTTCTTTCCATGAATTGATAGAAAATCAAAGAACGTTTTTCATGTAGGGTGAGAACGAAAGCAATTTGGAACAACTGTGCTCCCATAAGTCAGCCATCTTGAGGAACTGAGTTTATTTATTTTAGGCTCAACTGTGATAAATTTATGGTCATTGCCCAATCCAGAATAAAAAGAATGTAATACAATTAAAGTAAAGCATATTTGCTGCCTGTAAGAAGCATATGAAAAAATTGTAGGTCTTTGTGCTAACAATCAAATGAGTTGTATATGGAAATTTTCAGTCATCCAGGTCATGGTTATCTGAAAGATGCTTTTTCAGCACCCTTTTCTTATCCAAGGAGTTCTTCAGTTCTTAGTTCAGTTCTTCAGAAATGAAGAAGCTTCTTGGATGAAAAGCGAAATGTCTTCAAGGAAAAACAAAGAAAATCCAGTTGGCTTTTGAAAAAAGCATCTTTGGGATGATCAAATGAATTATTGAACTATTATTATCTTCATAATTATGTTGTTAAAGAAATTCATATTTTAATTCTTTCGCCAACAATTTTTATTTTGGTCCTTGCAGAATTAAAGCAGATTTATAAGAGCAATCCTGCACATAGCAGGGAAATGTTGTAAACTTAGGTTAATGCATGCAGCAGTCTGATGTTGGAATTTGAAAAGTAAGAACATTTATCAAAGGAGTCTCTGAATTCCTGCATGTTCTACATTTTACATTATTAAGTATAAAACTAAGTTTATGCTTTTTTAATTTTTTTTATGGCTCTGCTAAGCTAATAAAATACAACATTGGAAGAAGCCTACTATTACTGCTATTGGTTGCAAACATTTACCTCAGGATCATTCTTGATTTTTTTCTTTCACCCCACATTTTAAGAGGAAAATTGTAGTCTTTCTACCCTGTCATCTCAGAGCTTTACTAAAAAGCAGTATTTGGCATAAGGGCTGATTTCAGAAAAGGTTACTGTGAAATTTGTTCATTTCCATTATCATCCTTATAATGCAACATTCCCTGTTCTGCCCCAGCTCCGGATCCCAAGGAATGTGACACACACCAAGCTCCAAAAACTCAGTTTATTACAAACATCAAAATGCAGGCTTTCAGTGCAAATGTCCTTATCAGCCTGCTATAAAGTACAAAGAATATACAAAGTCCGACCAAGGTTGGCAACCAGCCCAGAAACCAAGATGTGATAAGAAACTCACTCTCCAAAATGTGCTGCGTAAACGTTGTTTCCAGCAACAATTGCTAACTGCATGTGACTTAAATAGGCTAAGGGAGTGGCAATTATCCTCAAGCCTTATTCTCGAGGAGACCTCCTCCTCCTGAGTAGCCACTCCTGCCTTTTGGCAGCCCTGCATTCTCGAGCATTGAGGAGAGGCTCCTCCACTTCACTCTCTGCACTTGAAGGAGCCTCAGGAGGTTCTGAAGGCCCTGGCTGAGTCTCTGCCTCTGGCACCACATCCTCTTCAGCCTCCTCACTGTCCGACGCAAGTGCCGGCTGCACAGGTGGCTGGCAGGACCCCACACCAGCCTCCTCGCCATCGGGATCAGCCACAAGCCACACAGGCCACTGGCGGGCCACAACAGTTCTCCTATATACCTTCCAGCAATGAGTAGACCATTGGGAGACCTGAAGGACCAATTTAGAGACTCATTGTCATGAGAAAAATCTATGTGGTCATGAGTTATGAGTTCACACTGACTTAATGGCACACAATCAATTAATTATGTCTTCTAGAGTTATTTTTTTCTTAAATTTTAGAGACGGGTAAAATTTTGGATTAATGCAAATGAAGAAAACCAGGTTCAGTTCCTTCTCTGACCCTAGAGCAGTGGTGGGCTCCTCCTGGTTCAGCCCAGTTTGGTCGAGCTGGTAGCAGTGACAATATGATGTCACCGAACCGGTTCTCTCTGTTCGGGAGCTGGGTCCTCCCACGCCCTCCCCCCGCATTATTCTTACCTTTTATTTGGCCCCATCCCCAATCTGTTGCTGCCTCCTGAGTCCCGGTTGATCAGCTAGAAGGAAAAAAACTGTTTAAACTCTTGCCGCTGGGCTTCAAAGGGCCTCCCTATAGCTGATCAGTGTTAAAAGGCAGTGTGATGGTAGATCGGGGCCTCCACAAACAAATGAGTAGACCAGGGCCTCCAAAAACAAATAGGTAGACTGGGGCCTCCAAAAACAAATGAGTAGACTGGGGCCTCCAAAAACAAATGAGTAGACCAGGGCCTCCAAAAACAATGGGTAGATCAGGGCCTTCAACAACACAGAGTAGACCGGTACAGCTCTGCAAGCAGTTAAAAGCCTCGTAGACCAGTACGTCTGCTAAATCCTAAAGAATTGTCACATGACCATCAAGCCACGCCCACAGAACCGGTAATAAAAAAATTTAGAACCCACCCCTGCCCTAGAGCTCAGCTTTTGAAAAAGATCCCTTGTTCTTTCTCACCGAGCTTTTCTGAGGAAGATATTAAAAGAAACTGGTTTTAAAAGGAAAGACTACTCATTTAAAGGCATCATGTTTTGACATAGACATGACATACTAGTGGTTTCAAAGGTGCTTTTTCAAAAGGCAACTGGACTATGTTTTTTCCTTGAGGAAGAAGACATTTCGCTTCTCATCCAAGAATCTTCATAAGTTCTGGCTGAATAGTTGGGTGCGGTGGTGGAAGGATTAGTTTTGACAGGAGATATGAGTGGGTTTATTTATTATAAGCCAGTACATATTTCATCTAACCACTTAACTTGTGCAACATCTTTAGCCTTTTTTATATAAGTCTTTAAGTATCTGTTTATGTACTAGATAAGAGGCAGTTTGATGTAGTGGTTTAAGTCACCAGGCTAGAAACTGGGAAACTCTGAGTTCTAGTCCCACCTTGGCCACAAAGCTAGCAAGGTGATCTTGAGATAGGCACTTTCTTTTGGCCTTAGAAAAGAAGCAATGAAAAACCACTTCTGAAAAACTTAAGAAAACTGCAGGAATTTGTTCAGGTGGTGTCCAAGTTCTGGAGGAAGAAAATAATACTATGGCACAGTATGAGTATAGCACAATTAGTCAAGTCTGTCATTATTCAACAGCAATGCAAATTTATTTTTTTTAGGAAGCTTGTATATTTGGGAAGTATTTGTCCTTCAGTAGGCAATAAATGTTATCTTGTGTAAAACAGATTTGCAGATAGTTGCATCTGACAGCTGCATTAGTTAAGCACTGCTAATAAATTAAGCATGTAATGCATGGAATTGTTTTAGAGTAATATTTTAACTGACTGGGGATTATGCAAACTGCTTGCTGCCTCTGTCTCTGGTATAATTTAATTAATTGTAAATTACTTCCAAATATATACAAAGAAAAAAAATATTACTTATTCAGTCTTTTTGGGTTGCAATCTTTTAGAAGGGATTGTAGATTTAAAAACAATAGTACAGAATAGCTTTATAAATACATAGTACATACTTTCAGGGACTTAGATAAATAGCCTACAGTATATTGAGAAATCTTTGAGTAAGTCACAAATATAGCTCCTATTTAATTCGGCCCATTTACATTTAATATTTGAATTGAATTACAAAGTAATACATGAACATTTAAAGTAATCTTACTGAGACATTTTTATTATCTCTTTTTTCATTCAGGGCCCTCAAGGACCCCGTGGTCGTCCAGGTCTGCCTGTAAGGAATCAAAATACTATCAAAAGACATGATTGTATATTGCCTAATTAAAATATAATTTTATAAACTCTCTTTTTCTCTTTTATTTCTAGGGTCCACCAGGACCACCTGGACCAAGAGTGAGTTCCATTTATTTATTAGAATAACTTTATCACTGGGTAATAAAGCAGATTTTCATTATCTTAAAAGCCGCCCAGAATCCTTTTGATATGATATAGGTGACAAATAAATTTAATAAATAAATAAATAAATATGCTCATCATAGTGATAACATTTAGAACACATCTCTGCAAATCTTCTTGGAAATAAGACTGATTTAATTCAAGGAAATGTACAGTCAATACACAAATTGCCAGTTCAAAATATATCCATGGTTAGTGATACCATTTCTTGTTTTTCATATTTCTTGTTACTTTTATAAAAAGGCTAAGTTTATGTGCATGTATAGCACAATACTTGAATCATGAAAAATATACGGTTAATTTCTTCTGCTTATCCTATATTTGAAATAATTATTCTTATGAAAAACAAATACCCATTTTTATAGTTTCCCATCATCGCTTCAATATCTCAAGCACTTTCCTGTAGCCTTTGCAGTTCAGTACTGCAAATTTTCTTGAGTACCCTGGAGCTTACTTAAAGCATCATATATAAATAATATGAGATTTTGGTGTCCTTGCATACCTTATAACTGTTCTTAATTAAAAGAAGCTCAAAAAGCTATGTGATTGATTTTTGAATTTCTGGACAATGATATTACTAATAAGAAACATTTTGATTTTACGCAGAAACAAATAGACATGAGTGCCACTATTCAAGCCTTGTTTGAATCAAATGCTGCCTTAGAAATGGAGGTAACAATATTTGCACATTGAAACTGATACATTATACACATAAGAATAACCATTTCGAGAATTAGATATGCATAATTTTTAAAGGCTTTATTTTATTACAGATTTTCAAATATTATATTAATTTGTGGTGAAAAGCATTGAATGGCAAACTAGAAAAGGATATATGTGCCTTTTAATCTAAATGCTTAACACATCATACAACTGTTTTAACACCAAATTATTTAGGTTGGTGTAAACAAACAAAAAAAAGAGATGACATGACCTCATCTTATAAGGAAATGTTATAGCATTGGGACACTTTAATACAGAAAGGATTAAACAGGGATTGGAACCAAACATGATATAGCAAAATCATAGAATTATAAAAATTGAAGGAACTACTTAGGTCAATCCTCATGCTTCCTCCATGAAGGGAGCCAAATTAAATCAACTTTGATAGTTTCCCAGTTCTGCTTGAACACATCTAACAAGTGTAAATTTATCACCAGTCTGAATAATTGTTTCCACTGTCAAATTGCTCTTTGACAAATTTAGATTTTTCTAACATTCAATCAGAATTTGCTTTCTGTCACTTCACATCCATTATTCTATAGATTGCACATCTGGGTAATAGAAAACAGATACTAATCTTACTGAGAGATGTCCACTATGTAATTAAAGAATGTTAACTTTTCCAGTTCTTTTCATCTCATAAAACTTAATTTCTAGTCCCTTGGTCATCTACATTACTCTACTTTGACTCTGTTCCAGTTTGTCTGATGCATGGTGCCCAAGACTAGAGGCAATACTTGAGCAATGGGGAAGGGGGGGGGGGGTTGCTGTCCAGCCAACACAAAGTGAAAATGTTATTTCTGGTAATCTAGAAAATGATAGTTGTATTGAGCTAAAATTATGGTTGTCTTTTTTACAGCCATAGCTCATGCTGACACATATTCAGCAAATAATCAATTGCTATAGCAATATTTTTAAAAAAACATATTACCAAGTCAGATACAATTATGACAAATATCCAAAGACCTTTTTTATGAGGCATATCTTTTCCCACTAGTTAGCTCATTTTTCTGCAGTATTTGTCATAAATCAGAAAATCCTGATTTTCAATTATAGGTAGTGTTTAGATTGGTAATTGACCATGTCCTAATACGTTGACATTTCTTTTCAATAATATAAATTTTATTTTTTTTCCTTTGGCAGAATTATCAGAACACCGAAGTGACGTTCTTAGACCACAGTGCCAAAATATTCAAAACACTACATTATCTGAGTAATTTACTCCATAGCATCAAAAACCCATTGGGAACCCGAGATAATCCAGCACGTATCTGCAGAGATTTGCTCAATTGTGAACGTAAAGTGTCTAATGGTAAGTTTCCAATAACATTAAAAATTAAATAAAACTTAAACTTTAGACAGCATTTGCTTTGTTTAGAATTCAGAGATTATTTGATATCAAAGTTCTTTATTATAGAATTGTCTATTTTGCATTAGGTTCATATATTGTTTTATTTCAGATGCTATGGCCAAAATTGCATAGCTTGTACATGATTTTTATATGCAAACTTTATTCTATAAAAGATATATACAGTATATTTGTTGTTGTTGTTAGTTGCGAAGTCATGTTTGACGCATCACAACATGGACAACATTCCACCAGGCCTTCTGTCCTCTACCATCCCCTGGAGTCCATTTAAGCTCATATCTACTGCTTCAGTGACTCCATCCATCCACCTCATTCTCTGTCGTCCCCTTCTTCTTTTGCCCTCAATCTTTCCCAGCATTAGGCTCTTCTCCAGTCCTTCCTTCTCATCAGGTGTTTGAGTTTCATCTTCAGGATCTGGTCTTCTAAAGAGCAGTTAGGGTTGATCTCCTCTAGGACTGACGGATTTGATCACCTTGCAGTCCAAGGGAATCAAACCGGTCCTCCTTTATAATCTAACTGGTTTGAACTTGATGGCCTAAGGTACTGCTTGTAAATCCAACAGACTCTTCTGTTCTCAAAGTTTCCAATCCTATAATTGTATGAACTCTTCTGCCAGTGTTGTGAAATCTGGAAACGTACACACAAAGAAAGAATATTCTCATTATTAACCTGAGATATTTGTAGTGTCTTTGACTATAGTTACAGAAATAATAATTACAAAGAAAAATGAGTAGTATAGAGTCCTTACATCTTTTCCCCACAACTCAATTAGAGCTAGTTGAGCCACAGTAGAGTAATAGGTTGTCCTCGGGTTACAGCAGCAACTTGGGCCAAAGCCTGCACTCACTAAGCACTATGGTCATAAAGCCCCATGTCACATGATCACATTGCTTGGTTACAACCATCCAAGCAGTCCTAGTTGCCTTTGAAACATTAAGAGCCATGCATGGGTCATTAAGGAGCAGTAAGAAACCTACAAGTGCATGCGAACACAGGAAGGTCAAGGGAAGGAAGGTGGGAGTGCAGGGTAGAAGGATGTGGGTGTGAATTCAACAATGTTAAGGGGAGGAGAATGTGGGTGTGTCCAAGAGCAAAGAGATCAAGAAGAGGAGGGTGTGATATGCAGGAAGGTGGGATGGGGACTTATCAAAGCAAGTTGTGAAATTCCCTGCTGGCTTCTACATTTACTTTGGTTGTGGGAACATGATAGGGAAGCAAATGGCTATCACATGACCACAGGTCACCGCAACCATTCTAAGTGAGAGCTTAGGGGTGCCAAGCACCCAAATCGCAAACATGTAACTGTTGGAATACTGTGATAGTTGGAATTTTAAAAACCAGTTTTAAGGACCCTTTGTTCAGTGCAGTGCCATTGCAACTTTGGTCACTGAATGAGTGGTTGGTAATCAAAGACTAACTGTATATTTGACTCTCTTCTTTCTCCCCTATTTTTGGAATCTGAAAACACATAAGGGCAGAAGAAAACGTAAGACTGAAGATTTTTCTGTTTAAGAAACTAGGGTTTTTACAGGTGAAAAACATATTTTAGAATTTATCTGCCTGTTATTTTCTCAACTGACAGGAAAATATTGGATTGATCCAAATATTGGGTGCCCTTCAGATGCAATTGAGGTTTTCTGCAACTTTACCGCTGGTGGCCAGACATGTTTATCTCCTGTATCTGTCACAAAGGTAGATCATTTCTGCAACAACCATACTTCTATCTGCAATTTTATTTATAAGAGTTGGAATTTTCCTGTGGAATTTGGCTGCCCAATCATTAAAAATATCTATCCTTTTGCATATTTACAAAACAAATGAACCTAGTTCTCATAGGTAGAGGCAGCGAACACATAGGAAACTATGTAATAAGGGCCTGTTGCAATGGAACATATTTGATCATGAAATAAATACGTGTTCTTAGCTAAATGTTTAAAGAGAAAAAAGAGGCAAGCTATGATTTATAGTATAGTGATCAGCAATTATGTCAATGTTTAATCCATCAGTCCTATGCGTTCTTACTCAGAAATAATTTGCAGAGAATTATTAAAAATTGGCAAGATTAGATAAGGGCCTTATCATGCTTTAAGGTTACATGGAGAACAAAACCTTATTTGTTACTAGTATAGTGGTACTATTATTTAATAATTTTTGTTCCCTGTGTCTATATCACATTTCCTAAAACGTTTAGTGATCTTAGTGGAAACAAAGAGGAAAAACAAGATGAAAATGGCCTTTAAAAAAATAAAGTCTGATTCTCAGTATTGTTCTAGACCTGGAATTGATGGCTTTGTAGTTGAAGAACCATTAGAAATTCAAGCCAAATGTCAAAGTAAGGACCTAAACAAGGTCCATATGGAAACAACAATTTGAAAAGCAAAGTATGCAGTGTTGTTTTTTCCATCTCCATTATGTAATCTTCCTCCTCATATTTATATTGTGTAAATCCGGTTTCGTAAGAAAAGGAAGGAATGTGCTTATGGTCCCTGAACAATTCAACAGATTAAATACCAATAGTTTGTTATTGCATGGAACTTTCAATGAATAATTATATATTAAATATATCTAAACTGTCAGTATGATTTGTGATTATGAACTGCCACATTTTCTATAATGATGTTTATTTTTGTTAAATAGTTGGAATTTAGCATTGGAAAAGTACAGATGAACTTCCTTCATTTACTTAGTTCAGAAGCAACCCACACTATTACAGTTCATTGCCTAAATACCCCAGTGTGGAAAACTAATGAACTACATGATCAGAAACCTTCCCTGATCTTCAAAGGATGGAATGGTGATATTTTTGAAGCAAACACGTTGCTTGAGCCAAAAGTTATTATGGATGAATGCATGGTAAGTCATACGTACAGTAGTCATTACTGAAAATGTTAATACCAAGAATACTTTCCAATTTTCTCATATATGCATTTTGGCCACAGACAATATGGATTCCATTTCTTAAACATCCAACTAAAAATGTTAAATGTCTATATTATAGATTGTAATGAATTTAGAAAACCATAAAAATAGAGATTAACACTAGAGATTAGGTATGATTTGAAATCTGGATATTCTTTAACAGAAGTTTAACATGCTGTATCCATAGGCTGCTTAACTTTTGCATCCTATGTTTGACAGATTGATTCCAATGTGCAAGATATGTTAGGACTCCATTTTCTGTTATACATTCAAAAATACATTTGCACACTCTAATTCTCCAAAGGAACAAGAGATGAGCAAGAATGCAGTTCTGATTGTTTTACACCAGCTCATAATTTTTTCTGCCCAAATTCATAATTGCCATGAACACCCAGAGGTGAAGTCCAGCAGATTCTGGAGAACCGGTAGCAGAAATTTTGAGCAGTTTGGAGAACTGGCAAATACCACATCTGGCTGGCCCCAGAGTGGGGAGGGAATGGAGATTTTGCAATATCCTTCCCCCAGGAGTAGGGAGGGAATGGAGATTTTGCAATATCCTTCCTCCAGGAGTAGGGAGGGAATGGAGATTTTACAGTATCCTTCCCCTGCCACGCCCACAAGCCACGCCCACCAAGTCACACACCACACCCACCAAGCCACACCCACAGAACCAGTAGTAAAAAAAATTGAATTTCAACACTGTGAACACCTATTGCTATTATATATGTACCCAAGATGAAGACAAACATAAAATAATGTTTTACAATGAAAGTTGTTGTGTTTTAAATTAAAATGCTCATGGCTATTCATGGAAACTTGGAAGAGCTCATTTTTTCCAATGAGTATTGAATCACCTCTGGTTTATGAACAAAATGTTGTACTCCAAATACTTGGGGTTTTTTGGTAAGTCTTACAAATCTGTTTGCAGATAGATGGCAGGATGACAAGCCCAAAAAGAACAGAAAGCTACGCAGTGGAAGTGGAAGTAAATGAAGTAGATATATTTTTCTTCCAATACTTAGCTTTCCAAAAGCAATTAAATTTATTTATTTATTATATTTATATTCCACTGTTCTTCCAGGTAGTTTAGGATGCTGTTTATAAGGATTTGACTGTAATTTATAAAAATTGAAGATTACAGAAAACAGCTGAAAAGGGTAGTGTATAAAAAGGGTTTTTTTATTGAGAGTGGTGATGCCTGTAAATCACTTTTGCTTCCTAGCAAACGCCTGAACCACCAGTGCATGCAATTTTCAGAAGTGGTCTGCCATAGCCTTCTTTCTAGAGCTGAAAATGTTTTGACCCAAATTCACCCAACCGGCTTTATGCCAAGACAGGATTAGCATTCATGGTTTTCCAGGATTTTTTTTTTTTATTTGATTTATATGCCGCCCTTCTCCGGAGACTCAGGGCGGCTTACAATGCGTTAAGCAATAGCCTTCATACTTTTGTATATTTTACAAAGTCAGCTTATTGCCCCCACAAACTGGGTCCTCAATTTACCTACCTTAGAAAGGATGGAAGGCTGAGTCAACCTTGAGCCTGGAGATTCGAACTTACTAATTGCAGACAGCTGGAGTTAAATTACAATGCATTTGTCCGCTGAGCTATTCCAGGCTCTTAGGCTGGTTTTTTAAACCTGGTACCTACCTCCTGGTAGGATTTAGGCTGGTTCTTTAAACATTACACTGAACTGCTAAATAAGATTATCTTAAATAGTAAAGGAAATCTCAGTTCCCCTTTTAAAACTTTGCAACAACTCCTTCTCCCCATATTTTTTAATTCCCTCCATATACAAGTAGTCCTCAATTTACAACAGTTCATTTAGTGACTGTTCAAAGTTACAATGGCAATGAAAAAAGTGACTTATGACTATTTTTCATACTTATGACTTGGCAACTGACTCACATTTATGATGGTTGCAGTGTCCCGGAGTCGTGTGAACCCCTTTTGTGACCTTATGACAAGCAAAGTAAAAGAGGAAGCCAGAGTCACTTAACAAACATGTTACCAACTTAATACCCTCAGTGATTCACTTAACCACTATGGCAAGAAAAGTTGTAAAATGGGGCAAAACTCACTTAACAAATGTCTCACTTAGCAACATAAATTTTGGGCTCAATTGTGATTGTAAGTCAAGTCTCATTGTATCACTATGCTATGGGCCTTACCTTCCCCCTCAAATTTTAAGCGGGGGACTCATCAACCATCAAAATGTTGCTCACTATATCGTATTTTTTTAAAAATTCACATTTCTTGGTGTTTCCCCACATTTTCCATAACAGTAGAAAAAGTATAATGAGCCATTTCAGGTCAGCAGAATCAAAATCCAGATTTTGGTTGTGTTACATTTCACATGAAACAATATTCCAAGCAATTCCAGTGTGATGAATCAGAAAAGGCAAGTATGTCATTCTCTCCCTTCAGCATCTCCATATCCCTCCAGTCCTATTTTGCCTGCTGTCTTCACTTCCCTCTTTTCCTTCAGCTATGATTGCTGCTGATGTCCTTAAACAGAATATTCTAGCTTTCCCATACCATACACTTCACTACCTCCCCTTGGCCTCTGCTTATGCCTTTGGCTTTGTCCAATTCTTTTCCCCCATCAATTTCTGCATGGAACAACATTATTTTAGTTTGTAACTAAATGAAAACTTATTTGATTTATAAAATTATTTAATTTTATAAATCAAATTTAAAAAATTCAGATCATATCAAAACATTTAAAACAGATATTTTGTTAAAACACCCTTTCCAAAATAGTTTATGCACATAATTATGCACAGAACATCTGCATATCCTTGGTAATAACTATTGCTTCTTTCTTGATTTTCACTGTAAAGATTATGCAGAATTAAAATCTTATTTGATTTTAAGTTTTCTTTTATTGCAGATTCAAGATGGCAACTGGCATAAAACCCAATTTTTTTTCCATGCTCAAGACACCAATCAACTACCCGTTGTTCAACTTCATCCATTTTCTCATCTCAATCAGGGACAACAACGATACATAGAAAGTGGCTTGGTGTGCTTTCTCTAGAATTTTGAGTAAACCTCCTCATATTGCCATATACAGGTCACAAGAAACAATTACAAAACTATGGAACAATTATACAGCAACATGCTGGTGATTTCTTAAAGAATCTCAGGAAGAAAAAGACTTCCTCCTATAAAGGAGAAATGGCTTCAAAAAGAAACTTTTGACAACATTAATAAAATATTTAATTTTTGGTTGGTGCTTTTTATGATATTCTCTGAACCAAAGAATATACATATATGGAAATTCTTCTTGATTTTATTATCAGCACTGTCCAGGACACCTTAAAGAAAGATGGAAAAATGCAGTAAAAAGGAGCAGTATGGTTTATGCTCCCAAATGTGCAATAGCTTATGTTATACTGACAATGAGTTACGCCACCATAAAATCCCTTAAACACTTTAGTTGAATGATGGTCCTTTTCGGACACAAACATCTTCACAGATGATCCACTACCTCTTTTGTGTTTCCTGTTTGTGTGGCCTGGCGCTCCATATATAACATAAAGTGTTATTTTTTTCTTTACTTTTTTTTTTTTAGGCTGTATGTGCTGGTTACATCAAAGGAACTCTTCATTGTAAAATTGTGTCTTAAAAATATTTGGTCACATCGTTCATGATAACTGAAAACATTAATTTATGTGAAAATCTTGTTTTGAAAATATTTTTGTCTGTAACATGAAATGAATGGGACAGACATATCTGGTGCTTATAAAAAGAACAGAATTTTGTACTTGTAGGACTACGTACAATGATCTTTAAAGATGTTAACTTTCCAGGGCAATCTATAATTATATCTTGTGTAAATATTTTGTAACTGTTGAAAATCTTAATACAGCATATATTTAAATGGCTATTAAATTATACTCTTAAATAAGTCACTTATTTTGTGCTTTTGTGCCAAAATAGTTTATTTTCCTAACCCTAACCCCTCATAAATGCTTTTTAACAAAGTTTAAATAAATATCAGATACTTTAATATTCCCCTTCAAAGGAAATATGCCAATTTTGCTTCCCTTGGGATGGGATGGGATGGGATGGGATGGGATGGGATGGGATGGGATGGGATGGTGTGTGATAGATTTATTATGTCACTATCTATTTAAGTAAGCTTATTGAAGCATGAACCTGAAACATTTTACTAAATAGTAATGGCCAACACAATAAAATTTAGAATGTATAAGAACTTCAAGCAGTGGGAAAGATTAAAGGTTTAAAGCATCTTACCACAGAAATACATTTTTACACCAGTTTTCTCTGATTTGCTACTTAAAATTAAGAGACAAGATGGAACCAAGTCTGTTTGTTTGTTTGTTTAATATTGCCGCCTATTTGCCCACGGCAACTCAAGGCAGTTTACAGAATATAAAACCACATTTGAAACAAGAATCAAATAAACTAATATAGTACAATATAACAAAATCACACCCACCCACCCCACCCCGGCAACAGCCGATCACACAAGCCATTTAATGGGCTCCATCCCACTCTGGATTCCCCAGGCCTGCTGGCAGAACCAGGTCTTCAGCGCCTTCCAGAAGAATATTAGAGTGGGGGCCATTCTAATCTCTGGAGGAATGATGTTCCAGAGAGAGAAAGCCACCACGGAGAAGGCCCTTTTTTGAAGTCCCACCAGGTGTATCCAGTGGGAAATGGGACCCGAAACATTCCCTGCCTCCCCGCTCTGATGGGTCAGGTAGACATGACCAGCAAGAGACGGTCCCTCAGATAACCTGGTTCCAAGCCATGAAGGGCTTTAAAGTGACAACCAGCACCTTGAATTGCACCCAGAAACAAATTGGCAACCAATATTACTTTATAGCAGGGGTGAAATGCTCCCGGTTTGGATTGGATCACCCGATCCGGTAGTGATGTCAGTGGATGGTTCAGAGAACTGGTAGCCCAAATCCCTGCCCCTCCCCCAGCCCTGCTGAGCCGCGTGATCATCAGGCTTTTTTTTTTACTTTTAAAAGCATTTTTTCTACCACCTCTTCAGCCAAAAAAATACTTTTAAAAGTAAAAAAAAGCCTCTGATGATCACATGGCTCAGCTGGGATCGTCACTTTTAAAAGCATTTTTTTTGCAACCTCTTTGGCTGAAAAGAGGTTGTGCAGCCAGTGAACCAGTAGTAAACTGGTTTAGATTTCACCACTGCTTTATAGGTAGCCAAGTCTGAAAATACTTATTCTGCAATTATACAAAGAATTTTACATTTTTGGATGTAATGGTTCATCAATTGGTGAATTACATTACTTCACATGTTCACATGTTGCTCCTGAACCGTTTCTGGTATTAGACCATCCTGAAACATTAATGATGATGGTGGTAATGGTGGTGGTGTGATCTCGTTTGAGCAGTGGACCTCCAAGATCCCTTCCAACTCTGTTATTCTTCCTGTTGAGCTTGATTACTGACTTCATGAATGTAGACATACTGTTTTTCTGGCAACAATACACCATACCCACCAACACTAGCAGGGCAAGCTATTGTATATAAACAGGGAGCAATACACCAGATTAACAGAGTTGGAAGGGACCTTGTAGGTCATCTAGTCCAACCCTCCCGCCCAAGCAGGAGACCATACACCGTTTCTGAGAGATGGTAGTCCAGTTGCTTCTTGATAGCTTCAAGCGATGAAGCTCCCACAACTTCTGAAGGCAACTTCTGTTCCATTGTTAAGGAAGTTTCTCCTTATTTCTAGGCTGAATCTCTTGATAGCTCATGAAACTTTCACAGTCTTGACTTTTTTGGCAACCTCTTGTGGACACCAACTAGATCAGGCCAGCCAGATGTTTCCCAAAAGCCAGGCACCAAAACAGTTGGAGAAGACACCCTGACCTCCGCTGATCAGAAACAGTCAAAGGTCTACTGTTTCTTCTCCTTCCCTTTCCTTCCCTTCCCTTCTTGCATCATGGCTCCCAATGATAGCCAGGCATATCCCAGGAGATTCTTTGCACAGGCTTTTAAAGATGTAGGGTTTGTTTACATAGTGGCTTCCACCACCTTTGCCTGATGTTGGAAGCATCTGGTAGACGAATATCACCCAAAAATTCCAGGGCTGTTAAACTAGACTGGGAAGTTTAAAGAGAGAGAGAGAGATTTGAGGGGGCAGGGGCATTGAAAATCCCTTCTGTATTTTTGGCAAGAACACCAATGTGCACAACTCATATAGTAGTGGCCAAAATTGTGGAAACCCCTTGGGAAAAGTGTATTTTTGAGGTTTGATGGCTAATAACACTACTTTTTTTTTTTTTGGAGTTTCAAGATAATCATATTTCACTGCTGGAATGGGCTGGGAATAGCCCAGACCTTAACCCAATTGAAAATCTATGGAGGCAACTAAAGAAACTTATTAGTCAGAAGCGACCCAGCAATAAAACCCAGTTCATAGAACCAATCATTCAATCTTGGTTTCACATTATAACAGCTGCAGAACTAAAAGACTTGGTTCACTCCATGGGAAGCCCTTGTAAGGCCTAATTCATGCTAAAGATTACACAACTGACCTGATAATTTTTGATTATCTCGGTTTTTCTACCCGTTTTCACTTTTCTTCTTTATATTGTAACTGCTATTCTAATAGCAAATCCTTCATAAAAGTTATTGCGCTACATTCTTGATTAAATTATCTTTCCATTGATATATAATTTTCTGGTATTACTCCCCAAAAAGTGGAGTTATTAGCTAGTATTTTTTAGTTTTAGAAAATACACTTTTCCTAAAAGGCTCCCACAATTCTGGCCACTACTGTATATTCATCCAGAATTCAGCTTGATTCAAGGGAGGGTTGACACTTATTTTCCCTGGTCTCAGTACCATTCCTACTCATTGCAGCCTTCTCTGCCTACGGCCAAAAGCACCACTTTTGCATGCATGATTCCACCACAAGGAAAGAGGAAGTCCTCCTCCATCACTTTTCCCTACCCGGGTCTGCCATCCGTTCCCACTTCCAAACACCTGAGCCCGGGCCAAGAAACCCTAAAACTCGCACAGCGGCCTCCAAGGGCGGGGCTTCTTTTTTTTCCGGTGCTTCTTTTCCGTGCGGTCGCTAGGGGGCGGTGTCTCGCGCTCTGACGAGCCGCGTCGCGCCATTCTAGGCCGCGAGGCAAGCGCGGCGCCAAGCATGGCGAGCGCGACGGGAGCCGCTCCGAGCGGGGCGGACGAGAGTCTTCAGCGAAAGATGTCGCTGCGGAGGTAGGCCCCGGCCTCCTTTCCCTTTCTTCTGACCTCTTCCTTCGCCACAGGCCGGCTTGCTTCGCCGGCGGCGGGGCCCGAGCTTTTCAAGGCGGAAACTGATGGAGGATTGGAGAAACAAACCTCGTGACTCTCAAGCTTCCACGCGTGGGACCGCTCAATTGTAGCCTCGCTTCGGCTGCTCTGCTGCTATTTACAAGCCAGTAGTGGGAGGCGGGAGTTGCGACTTGCTTTGAATGCTTCCGTGGGAAGAGTATAAATTACAATAATGTAGGTTTAGCGAAAGGGGAGGAAGTAGATCTCGGTTTCTTTCCAGAAATCGGCTGCTTCTGAAGAATTCTGGCTTGCACAGATGTAAGGGCAACAAAATGATTCCTCCCAACTTAATGGATATAGAGACTGTATTTTGATCACATGGACCGTGGGGATGCTGTAATGGTCATTAAGTGTGAAAAATGGTCACAAGTGTAACTTCAAACGGTCACTAAACAGACTTCTAAGTCGAGGACTACCTCTATATTTCATACTAAGGTAGTCCTCAATTTTAGAACAGTTCATTTTAGTGACCATTTGAAGTTACACTGAAAAAGTGACATATGATCGTTTTTCCACACTGAACAACCATTACAGCATCCCCATGGTCCAGGGGTGAAATGCTCCCGGTTTGGACCGGATCACCTGATCCGGTAGCGATGGCGGTGGGTGGTTTGGAGAACCGATAGCAAAAATCTCTCTCCATGCCTAGCTGAGCCCCATGATCGTCAGAGGTTTCTTTTTTTAAACTTTTAAAAGCATTTTTCTATAGCCTCTTCGGCCGAAAAAATGCTTTTAAAAGTAAAAAAAAAAGCCTCTGATGATTGCGCTGATCGTCAGAGGCTTTTCAAAGCATTTTTTTCTGCAACCACTTGGCCAAAGAGGTGGTAAAAAAAATGCTTTGAAAAGTGTCTGACGATCCCAGCAGAGTTGCCTGATCAGCAGAGGCTTTTCAAAGCATTAGAAAAAATGCTTTGAAAAGTTAAAAAAAAAAAAAGTTGGCCACGCCCACCCAGTCACATTACCCCCACCACCACCAAGCCACACCTACAGAACTGGTAGTAACAAATTATAGATTTCACCCCTGCCATGGTCCATGTGATTAAAATTCAGCTGCTTGGCAACTGGTTCATTTTTATGACTTGCAGTGTCCCGGGGTCATGTGATCACCTTTTTTGAGACTTTCTGACAAGCAAAGTTAATGGAGAAGCCAGATTCATTTAACAACTATGTTGCTAACTTAACAAACTGCAGTGATTCTTAACAACTGTGGCAAGGGAGGTCGTAAAATGAGACAACGTTCACTTAACAAATGTCTCGCCCGGCAACAGAAATGTGGGGCTTAATTGTGGTCGTAGGACAAGGACTATCTGTACTGTATACACTTTATATAAACAGGACAATCTCTAAAGCAAACACCAGTTAAATATAAGAAGCTGAAGGGGGGAAACTACATGGAAATATTTGAGAGCAATTGAACATTATGCAGTGCAAGAATTTTTGCTGTCCATATTAAGTAGAATTCCTCAAGAGACACATTATTATTGGAGCCAAATAATTGTGTTAGTTGGATTAAACCCTTAGGTTATTCACTTACAATATTCAAATATAATGACCCTATTGGCTTTTCACAAAGCTTTAAAAACTTGGCTATGTAAGGTAGTCGTTGACTTACAACAATTTGTTTAGTGACCACTCAAAGTTACTACAGTGCTGAAAAAAATGATTTATGATCATTTTTCACTGTTTTGATCTTTGCAGCATCCTTATGGTCACATGATCAAAATTCAAATGCTTGGCAGGTGGTTCATATCTACGATGGTTGCCGTGTCCTGGGATCATGTGATCACCTTTTGTGACCTGACAAGCAAAGTCAATGGGGAAGCCAGATTCACTTAACTACCGTATCATTAACTTTAACAACTGCAGTGTTTTGCTCAACTATGGCAAGAAAACTCATAAAATGGGGCAAAACTCACTTAAGAAATATCTCACTTAGCAACAGAAATTTTGGGTTCAATTGTGGTCGTAAGACAAGGACTACCTGTACTTGGCTTTATTATTAGTTGATTAATCATCAAAGCTGCTGTTCGTAGTTATTTATTTTATGGGTGTTTTTAGGGTTAAAGTGTTTTTTTCATTGTTTTATAATTTTAGAATTGTAAGCAGCCCAGAGTCACTTGGTCTTATGGCTACGGAAAAAGAATAAATAAACAAATAGATAAATGTATAAAATTTAAGAGATTTTTTTGAAATAAAACATTTCCCAATATTCAAATTAGGTATACAAAGATTTAGGTGACCATAGCTGTCTTAAGTATGTGAACTATATTGATCAGGAAGGATGCTTGACACAGAAGCATGGCACAAGTTCATATTATTTGTGTATTTATTTGGACTATTGTACTTTGGAGCTATATTTTTACATCTAACATGGACTTGAACTTTTGCATATCCCATATGAATGCTCCTAAAAAGATATGAACAAACAGAAGGATGTTATGTGTGCTCAGTTCAAAGACTTCTTGTTGGATACTTTGTGCATATGACAGGCAAACATGGTTTCTTTATCATATTCATTTTGGAGTATATTGTACATAGATGGGTTTTTTTATTGAATATGTTCATGTAAGCATCATCACATGTCTGCAGTATAAATTTTAGAAATGCTGTTCTGGAAAAAAAAATCTATTTTGGAAACCATTGAACAGAAATTGAAATTACATTTCACTTTGTAGCTCAGAGCTGGGCAGTCTACGATCTTTGAGCCCAGTTCATGTAAGACCTTGAACTCCCTCTGACCACAGTACATTTACTCATGGTGAAAATCCCAATACAATTACACTCTATAAATATAGTTACATAAATAAAATAAAATAAATATTAGATGTAACGCATTTAAAAAGCAAAACCATCAAGCATACTGTTTTTACAAAATTATTCTGTTTACTTTGCATTATTTCCCATCAAGGCATCTTTGCTCTATTGAAGCTCTTAAGCTTTTCACAAATATTTCTCATCATTATTTTAGGCTTTTATCTTAACATACAAGTGAGAATTGCAAGTACAACTAATAATCCATTTATAGATATGAAGAAGAACAGGACTACTTCTATAGTGACAATCCTGAAGTTATTCTGTTCTCCCTGTATCTAAAAATCGTTTCTCAGCATTTACTTTATTGAATTATGTCTGGGTCAGTTTGACCTAGGTTCAAAGCACAATTCAGAAAATGCTAAGTCAGCAACCTGACACTTGGCCTTTCTGAAAGGAAAAACTTCACAGCTGTTAAAATTAAAAATTGAGTTAGTTCCATGTAAACAAGGTCATCATGCTCTGATTTTATACATAAAGTAATGTATAGAAGAAAGGGAATGGCTTCTGATCAGGCTTATTTTGCTCCAAAAGATTTGTTTGGCTGCTTATACATTTAGACCAGGGGTCCCCAAACGTGGCAGTTTTAAGACTTGTGGACAGCTATGCTGGCTGGAGAATTCTGGAAGTTGAAGTCCACAAATCTCAAAACTGCCAAGTTTGAAGACCTCTGATTTAGATTTTCAAAAAGAATGTTTAATTGAATGGAATTCTTGTGAAATTACTTAGTAAGCAAAAAATTAACCATGTCAGAGAGCTGGAAGATGATATATACCTAACAAGGGGAAAGGCTACCTTACCTGGGCTGCAAAAACTGGAAAACTTAGACGGCCCCAAGAAATTAGAGTTTTCTGTACCTTTCTGTATCCATCTAGAATTTGTTGAATTTTTTAAGTAATCAGATACTGTATAAAACAGGAAGACACAAAATCACGTGAATTTGGTGTTTTTTAAAAATACAAATTTTTAGAATAGTGGCATCCCAATGCCCAGGCTCATTTATTGTGACTATTTGATTTCATGTAGTGCAGAAACCCACCATTAGGATTTGATTTTTTAAAAATTTAATATAGGTGTGCTATCAATTACAAGACCTAGCCAGGAACTGATTGTAGAGCAGATCAAAAAGTGCTGATGTTCATGTTTTGTATTTCTGATTTAGTATGATGTGCCAATTGGAGCTCTGATGCATCTTCTCTAGCTGATGGGGCACCAGTCCAAGTTACTCAATTTTATTTCGTGCTAAACAAACCATGGGAAAGAATTTCTATTGTTTAGTTGCTTCTACTGGCAAGAAATGGCAAAGCAGCATTTACCAGGATGCTGCTGACAAACGATAAGACAGAATTCTGAGAGCGGCCATTAACAGGATGTGGAACCCTGTTGTGCTGATTCTCATTGGAAGCTTCGAGGGGCTCAGATTATCAGTAACAGTATTTTAACACCTTTTGCAGGAAATGCAGTGGAATGCTGTCATAGCAAAGACATCCTGAGAGGGTTTATTAATTTGCAATAAATCAGTTTTGGGGAGATAGCCAAGGCTACTAATGAGAATTTGCATTTAAACAGAAGTGAAAAGTTATGATAATTTTTCTTCACTGGTTTGCCTTTTCCAATATTCCCCTGTGTACAGACTTTTCTCTCTGCTATTCACCTGTAAATATAGCATCTCAAATTTCATTTTTTTAGATGCGAACTGTGTAATACAGAAATAGCAAAATACAGATGCCCTCGATGTATGAAATATTCATGCAGGTAGGTATAAATCAAAGACATATTTTTTAAAAAAAGTTTAGATGCTGAAAATAAAATAACTGTTTCTTTGCTTTTGTGCTTTCAGTTTGGCTTGTGTAAAAAAACATAAAGCTTTATACAGCTGTAATGGAATCAGAGAAAAGGCGGCCTTTGTTTCAGTGAATGAGTTCAGCAACTTAACTCTTCTAAGTGGTAAGAGTATTAGTCCAATAAAATTACTCAGGGTGCTGTAGGGCTTGGGATAAGCAATGACCTAGACTAGTGTAGTGCTATGTAGGGTTTTTTTAAAAAAAATATAAGAATTATAAAATTAAAATTGTTTTTTTTTAATAAACTCTTGCTACTGTGCCAATACTAAGCTCCTTACTGTATGAGCAGTGTAGTTTGTCCTAGTATCCTAAAACAAACACAATAAAGTATGTTGGATAGAATACAAAGATAGGTTGAGAACATTTTGGACTAAGAATGAGGCAATGTAAGTATTTTTCTTAACTGAAAAACAATCCTAGCTCATAGAGAGATACCTAAAATTTCATCAAATGCATAGCATATTTCAGTCACTGTTTAAAACAGAGATGAAATGTGTTTGACTATTTGTAGCTCGGGCTGATAGTTAGACTGTTGGTTTGAGCTCAGAGTTTGGCAATTTGGTTGCAAATGTTTCATCACCATTCAAGGAGACATCATCAGTGTTTTGAGTTGATGCTCAAGATGCTATTTCTCATGAACCCAAAAGAAAACTTCGTAAGTTTTCAGCAAAATCTTTGTAAAATGCAGTCACATGACTGCAGGACACTGAAAATAACCATAATGCATTTGTATTGCCGACTCAAACTCAAAATGCACTGACAATGTCTCCTCAAATGGTTATGAAACGTTTGCAATCAAATTGCCAAACTTGTCCAGAATGTGAAATTTACACAAGCACAGAACTTGAGGGAAAACTTTTACAAGATGTTTTATAGATGGCACTTAGATCCAAAAAAGTTATCATGTATGTATCCAAATGTTCAACCTAAATGTTGGAGGTGCGATTGTTTGGATGCAACATATTTTCATATTTGGTGGACATGTAGAAAATTGAAACCATTCTGGATTAAACTTTGGTGGGTAATGCAGAATATTTTGAAGAAGAAGTTGGAGTTTTCTCCTCAGCTCTTTCTGTTGGGTATAGTTAAGGGCTGTTCAGTAACTGATACTAGATTAATATTGTATATGATTACAGCAGCCAGATTATTGATAGGTCAATATTGGAAGAAAGATAGGGTGCCTACTATAGAGGAATGGATATTGAAGATGTCTAACTTGGTAGAGATGGCAAAAATTTCTGCATACCTAAAGGAAAGGACCCATGAAGCTTTTGTTAAAGAGTGGAGGAAATGGGTAGAGTATATGAAGAATAAATACCAAAGTAAGAAGTTTCAATTAGTGCTCAGCTGAATTTGAATCTTAGTTACCTAAGTAGCTTAAATGTAAGGTATTGAATATGAAATATCTGGTTTATTATTATTAATGAGTATTAAATAAAAGTATTATTAATTGTCAAAGAGAAATGTATAAAATGACATGAATGAAGAATGGAATAAGTTTAATGTATTAATGTTTGGAATTATAGTAAAGGTTATATATTGTTAGCATGTGATGATGAAGTTTAAAATATTTTTCTAGATTTTTTAAATATGTTTAGAGATTTGAACGTGAAATATATTTTATAAAATATTTTACTAGATTTTTTAAATATGCTTAGAGAATTAAACAGGAAATAGTTGGTTTATTATTAAAGAGAAATGTATTATCATATTTTATGTAATTGAATTCATAAGAGATTAAGTGTTAAAGAGAAATGTATAAAATAATATTAATGATATAAAGGAGGTTAATAGATTTTCTTATGTTAAAAATGTTAGTATGATGTTTAAAATATTTTACTGGATTTTTTTAAATATGCTTATCATGTTTAGAGTAAAGTGTTAAGTGTTTTATGTAAGGGGATCTCACTTTTAAAGATTGTTAAATATGTTATGTTTGTTAAACAGCGGAAGTCAAGGGGGGGAGGGAGGGAGAGGGGGGTTGGGGGGGTTAGGTAGGGGGTGGGGTGGGGGAGAGGGTTTTTTTTTTATAAATGTAATGTAAAACTTTTTCAATAAAAAAAAAAAATGCCAAACTTGGAGCTCAAACCAACATCTTAAAACAGGGATATTCACACTCCAAATCTTGAAAAAAAAATACTTGAAAACAGGTATAGAATGGGTGCATTATATTTCTCAGCAATAATAATAGTAAAAATTATTTACAGTCAATGACTAGTCAGATCTAGCATACACTAATACCACCAAAACAGCATAAAGAATTTTAAAAAATCAATAAAACACGAAGTCTCAGCTTCTCCTTAAATTTGTCTTTTCCTGGGATTATATGGTAGGTTTGTGTTTGACTTTGAACATAATAATAGCTTTATTTAAATGGTATTGCGAAATCTTACCCTATATACACTGAACCTTTTAATCCTATACCCACTGAACATTTTAATGCACTACTTATATATATTATTTTTTGATTTTCTTCTTCAGACTATCGGTTCCTAGAAGACGGGGGAAGAATAACTGACCGGGCTGCTCGAGATGTTATTTCTCATAAACCCAAAAGTAATCGATTTGTAAGTTTTCAGCAAAACCTTTGTAAAACACTGTCACATGACAGCATGGCATTGCAAACAACCATAATGCAGCTGTATTGCCAAGAACCCAAAGATTGGGCACATGACTATGAAGAAAGCCTAACCATTGGAACTTCAAATCCAGGTCATAAGTCCTTTGAACAGTCATTAAATGGCCAGTCATAACTGAAGGACTGCACATATCTCTGCATGGAAGCCCCTGCTCTTAACTTTGTTAAATTTGAAGGAAATAGAAAGGAAAGAACAAAGAGAAATAGCAGAAATTACTAGAATGTCCTTGGAGGAGTTAATGTACTGAAGACACTTCAAAATGGAGAGCATTTCTCCATTTGCAATGGTAAAATTCTAGAGCTATTAATAAACCCATATTCTGCATAAAACAAGTGTTAGACAAGAATTTTGTAGGAAGCATTGTCCAATGGAAGAACCATTTTATTGTTTGAAAGATGTGTTTTTCCACCTTCTTTTTTCCTCTTTGATAATTGCTGCTTGGGAGAAGCAGGAAGTGTGTCTGCAGAATGATTAGGTTGAATGACTGTAAAAAGGAAAATGGTTAAGCTGTTTGGTTTCACTTGGAAGCATCTGTTTCGGAGCAGTGCCTGATGCTTTGAAGGCGCAAGTAAAAACTCACATAGTTCTGCTGAATAAAGACAAGGGAATGACGGCTGGCAAAGTGGAAGTTTTTCATTTAGAAATGCAAGAAATAACTGCAGTTATAGCAATATAGCAATAGGTTTTCAAGGGTTTGTTTTTTATTTGTATAAGATACTTGATATGTTTTGCCTTATACACCCAGATAGGCAATACAGATCTTGAATATGTTTCCAATCTTGTTAGTCTTTAGTGATTAAGGCCCACATATTCTTGAATGCAAAGATTCTCATATAGAAAATGATTTGAGTATCTCATCTATTCTGTGAAACATACATTTGCTTTTAACATAACATTCAATTATAGTTTACTGTTAAAAAAAAATAAGCTTGTAAAAACAAATATTGCACTCCTATGTTTTATAGTTGGGCCACAAGGAGATTAAAAGTTTTTTTCTGGTTTAGGATTAAAATATAAGCTTAATCTTCACCATGGTTTATTAAAACAAGATTTAGACATGATGACAAACTAAATGAATGCAAACGATTCTACGATTCTCAAAAAAAAAAATGGGTCTTGAGTGCAAAGCCTAGTAGTACCAAACCACAGTTTAGTCAAAATAATTATTTAAAGTAGTTCATATTTGAAAGTAATTCTTATACTTGTCATTTGAAAACTTGCATCTTCCGTCAGGTAAACTTTCTGAGAAACCGAGCTCGGAGGTGCAAGATCTGCTTACAAACTTTACCAATTGGCTTCACAAAGAGACGAGAGAATTCTACATTTTACAGCAATAAGTAAGTTTCTAGCTGTTATTAGCTTGGATGTTAGCTTAGCAAAACCCCTCATTCTAAGTATGGCTTTTATCTGTAAGTGTCTTAAGGCAAGGAAGCAATGAAATTCATTGCAATGTTCGATATATTCTGCTGCTTCCCTACTTGGTGCACAGCATCACAACACAAGTCTGAAAGGGTTTCTTGATTCATCCTAATAAGACGTTATCCGGCTATAACATCTGAATTATTTTCCTCATTGACCCACAGGGGTTCTGATTGCTTTTCATCATTCTGAATACAGTTGCCCTTTGACTGATGTATATTTATGTTTTCTTGGTGTGTACTCTCTATGTATGCATTTAATCTTGTGCTCCTTATATTGAGATAGTAACAGTAGAATGATAAAAGCTTTTTAGCTTTATTCCAGAGAATGATAGAAAAGAAAGATGATTTTTCAGCCAACAAGATGCTAATACGTTTCATTGTTTTCAAGGAGTATAATTGTGAATTAGGAGTGGGAACTTTTGTGTAACAACAGAGACATATATTTGTTTCTCTATAAATCATGTCTGCATATTTATATACAAATGCTATAATCTGTCATCATAGCACAGTCTTTTTTAATAACTATTCTTTCAGTGGATGAAATAGATGTTGATCCACAAAAGCCTATGCACAAGGCTCTTTGTTTCTTGCAAAGACTAAATTGGCTATAATTCTAGAAACCAATAGATGGCTCTCTTGCAAATATTTCATGTTACTATAAGGCATTTGCGAGAAGAAATTAATATACTGGACAATATACTTCTGTATTGTAAGTAGAAATCTATCTAAGTAGGAATATCAAGTAATTAAGTAATAGTAATCAAGACAGTGTCAGATTAAAATTTGCCCCCAAAAATGTAAATGTAATTTTTGTAATAGAAATGTGCTGATCTTGCTCCTGTTTTCAGCAACATAGCTTTCAGTTCTGATCCAATTCAGTGAATTAATACAGATCATTGTAGCAATAAGATAGTCACTTATAAAAAGATTTTCTTATACAATGATCAGTCCAATTTAAAAGCTTTTAAATATTTATTTCAGATGCTGCCTTTGGTGAAAAAATGTTGATGAAGTCCTAAAATAATAGTGTTGGTTGCTAAAAAAAATCTGACATGTCTAATTATATCAGAACATTATGTAGTCTTCCTAGATCTAATCAGGCATAACTGTTTTGATATACAATTTGAACCATTGTTCCCATCACCTCATCCCCAAAAACATGTTGAAAGAATAATCTAGTATTTCTCATCAGAATGTTACAATCTAAGAGAACTTGGCAAATTCAGTATCCTGGTAGCAACATGGCAGTTAGGGGACAAATTGTGCTGAAGAGAGATTTGTCTCTCTTTATGAACATTTTTTAATACTACATTTCCCCTGTTCCCAGTGGTAGGAATGTGCACATAGACATGCAACAGGAAACGGTTTTGGCAAACCAGAGCTTTGCCAGAGAGAAGTCCAGATTAAGAGATTGCACATTTCTGAGCTGAAATGGGGAGGAGGAGGAGGAAGAGGTTCAGGGTAGCCATTCCTTAGAACTTTTCAAGATGTATCTAATAGGTTAGAAGGTTATGCCATGAGTTTGGCAAGCTTAATGTCAGGCCCAAGCTCAGAGATGACACAGTTGGATCCAGTCCTTTTTGCTTATGCCTAATGAGTAGAATCTTGCTCAACTCAAGATATCACCTTCTAATCTACTAGATATATTCCAAGACGTTCTAGGATGTGGCTACTCCTGAACCTCTTTCCCATTTCTTCCATCCAGCTATGGACTGTGTGGTCTCTTAATCCAACCCTCTTTTTGGGAAAAATTCTCTGTGGCCAAAAGCACAGACCACACAGTCACATGCAAGACTGATATGGGGCCCTTTAATAGTGATTATGGTCTTGGAATTTCACCTATCATATTTGTACTCCAGGGATTGTAGTGCTGCTAAAAAAATTAAAAGATTGACAGCTTGTCATGCTCCATAATCACTTAATGAGGCTGAATCAGTGTTACTTCAGATCATAAAAGATAATATTTTTTGGAAAATGAGTAATTGTGGCTTTTTACTGCTGTGTGCTCTGTAATCATTCCGAGTAATGAACTCCGGGAAGTCAGGACGCTGACACTTTGTTCAGGGTCAAGGAACCCTTTATTGAGTACATCATTTCGGCACTTAGAAAAGTGAAGCTAGCTCTAGATACTTCCTGCGCTTAGGGATAGTTAAAAGAATAGGATTTCCCCACCCCCCACCCTTGCGTCTTTTGGGTCATATGGGCCAATCAATTCAGCAGAGTTTCCCGTTCAGCTTCAACAGGTGTCTGTTGACATGGCCTTGGCTTTTTTGGGAGGAAGGAGGTTGACCAGCAGCTGAAGCACCACATTCCTAAGTTCCCCCATCCCTCCCCTGCCCCCAATGAATGGCAACCAAGAAACAAAGCAGGACTAAACATGGAAAGAATGGCTTCAAGTGAAGTCGTTTTGCAGGTTCACATGCTGCTTGTAGTCATGTGGGAGTTGGTCAGACATATAAGTTTGTTTAATAAGTTTTGATGAATTGAAGTTAGGAATGGAAGTTACTTTGCTCATTGCTTATTTCTCCCTGAGCTGCTACTTCCCATTGGTTTCCATTGGCAGAGTCCACAGACTTCTGTGGAATACTCCTTAAATATATAGCAACAAGTTTCTGAGCCTTCAGTTATGTCACTTGAAAATGTTGCCATTCTTTTTTATGGTCCTTTTTTGAATAGAATTAAGGATTGAGTTTATGTTTGAGTAGTATTATGGCTTCCTATTCCTATGGTTTGATTGTTGGCTTAATGAACCACAACAGTACTTTTTGCAACATCATCGATTTCCTAAAAAACACATAATCAGATTGGCTGAAAAAAAGATGCTTGGCAGATAAATGGCTGATGTCCAGTGAACTTATGATTCATGCTTACATCAACCGATCAGTAGTTAAAAAGAATAACCTCATTCATGATTACTTTGACTTAACTCTTTCTTAAGCTGCTGTCCATGTAAATACAAAAATTGACATAGATCATTTTTGGGTAAAGTTTCCATATACTTTCATCTCTTTTTCTTTTGCCTAAAGAATCTTGTAATTGTTCTTACTTTAAAAACAGCTAAAGTTGTTCCATAATCTTGTAAATTGTAATGACCTAATTAAATTTCCCTTTAATTAGTTCCCTTTTTCATCATGCCAAATTTTTTCTAAGAAAAAGGGAGACTGTGGCACTGGGCAAAAAAACAAACTGGGTGAAACACACATTCCAAAGGAAACTTAATAAATGGTAAAGCCCAAACAAAACTTCTCTCCTCCAAGTAGTATTAGTCACTGCATCTTCTGGAAGGCTTGATGCAGTTTCCTGAATGTTTAAACCCCCCCCCCCCCCCCGTCTTTCTGTGTGTTGATCCACACATGCTTCACTAATGCCCACACAGCCCTAGAAAGAAAGAGCTACAGGATATCAACATCCACTTTTGAAAAATTCTACAGTTTAAACTGGAATTTATATTATCAGATGTAGGCTATGTAAAGCCTTTCACACATTATTAGTCCCCGACTCATGACTGGAGGCAATAAATGTCTGCAGAGCTGCAACCCTCTCCTCCCTGATTTAATATCTAGTTTATAAATCTCTTGAAAGTAAAAAAATATGTTTCTATAAAATAGGTTTCTATGGGGGTTTTTTTCCTAAGTTGTCTCTATATTTGGAGAAGGGCTTTAATGCTTTTATTCCAATCCTTTTTGCTGAAATTCTGTTATTGTGGCTCTAATATTGCTGGCAAAATTGCATAATGCTAAGAATTTCTGGAGACAATTTTCCTGTGCATTAATAGAATGAAAGCATCAAGTAAAAACATCTAAATGTAAGAAGCAACCAACAAAGAAGAATTGAAGAATTGAAGGATGATGGGTTTGCAAATGAATACAATAGAAAGAGATTGGGTAGAGAAATGATGAAATCCTATAAAACACTGGGTCCCAGCACAAATTTTGTTTGCCTTACATACCAAAGGAGGCGAAGTATAAATTGTGCCTTTTTGGAATAAGGAGAAATAGCACTGCACTGATAAATTAAGATTTGCAAAAGGCTTCTACATTTGGTCAGTGGAGCAGAAATTGAAAAGATAATTTCATAATCCTATGTTACTGCTAATTAATACAATAGAAAGAGATTGGGTAGAGCAAAATTTTCTGAAACAGTTAAGGGGCAAACAGGCAAACCTGAAGATACTCTGTATCATAGAGCCGGAGGTGTTTTTAAATTTATGTAAATAAATACATAATCCGACTCTTTACTGCTGTTTTAAATAATTATGTGCCAAACGAAACAGCATCCAGTAGTATTGGATCCAGCATCCAGTAGTACACCTGGACACCATAAACCTGTATTTGCATTCTGCCTAGATGTTTGTGGAAGTTAAAATCTTGCTCATCTGAGTATCACAAGATTGATGAGATTATGTCAGTAAGCATAATTGATCATTTGCATAAATTAGCTCCCAGAAACTTAACTCTGGAAAAGCACCTTGTTATTGTCCTACATGACAGATATCATAATTCCAGCGTTTAGTTGAACATTGTTAGGCCTATACTAACAAAGAGGCTTCATACATTTGGAGAATAGCTTCAGCATACATACAACCTGTCATCTCCAAGTCCCATTACTTCTTTGACATGGTATTTGTAGAGAAGAAACAGAGTCTTCAGAACTCCTTTGCAGTGGTTTCTTCCCTTTGTTCCCCTTCTATTGATATGTACCAACTTCTTATTCTGGTCATGAGTCAATTTCCCTCCTTTCTAAAAATGCTAGTTGCTTTCTTCCAAAGATCTTTCTTTTTCAGAATATTTCCAGCCTGCTTAGCCAAAAGTAAAATTATTTTCTTTCATCCCAACAAAACATGCATCTTTATTTCTAAGTAAAGATTGCAAAATCTGTGAATATTCCCATACTGATACATCCAACAACCTGAACGTAATACTTCATCATACATGGGAACAGACTGATATACACTGCTTCTGTTTGTGATCTGTTGATAGATTGTTGTTTTATTAACCAGAGATCAAAATAATTGTATCCCTGTAGCACTGTCATTATTTATTTATTAATATCATACTCGTGATACTTAGTTTATACATACACGTGGAATAGGAATAGAAACATCAATTCTTAAATACAATGAAAGCAACAGTTAAATTTAAGCCATACTAAAATGTAGAAGAAACTTTGTACTTGGAGCTATGGTGTAGTATTTGATTTTCCTGCCTGTGGGCTATATTTTGGTTGTGTAAATAAATCTGAAGTGGGAACAATTTAAGACTTTCGATACCTCCCCAAGTGAACAAGCCCTGAACAGGCTTCTCCTACTTCTTACTTGTTTTGAATTTTCTCTATACAGAGCCGTAGCCATTACATTTGTAATAAAAAGAATTTTAAGAATCTGTTTTCTTTTTTTCAGGGAGCAAAAGTTCTATTGGCACTTGAAGCTTATATTTCCTCAGAGTCATGCTAAATTCACAGAACAAAGGTATTCATACACGCTTGCCAGCAAACTTAATTTCATATGAAGTTTAAATAATTACGTAATTACATTATTTAATTTAAATAATTACTGGATTATAGATTACAATTTACATTTGGATTTTGTTTGGAAAGTATGCACAGGTTTCTGAATAAACAAACTATTGGGATATTTCCTTTGAGCTGTTTTAAAATTACAGTACATATCATCTTACATATTTCTATCTTTATCTGTGTAATCTAGGAAACTTTAAATTGAGAAAATATGGCTTGTTGTACATATTTCTTACATGGCTGTATCCTGTATTACAATTTTGGTATGTAACCTAGTAAATATCATCCCTCAAGCATTTATTTCAGTTTCCTATCTAGAACAGAATATACAACAGGAAGATGGATCTACCGTTAAAACTTATTTAAAGATATGAAAGAATTATTTCAGTTTGGAATAAATAATTGGAACAGAAAAAACTTAGCAGACAATCTTTTTGGTGTCTTGGGTATGAATTCCTAAATGTTTTGTATATATCTCTGAATGAACCTTATGTAGCTGAAAAAGAGTAATTAATAAAACTGCATAGATTATATATTAATGTGATGCTAACTGGTTTGTATATTCCTATGAATATCTTCACTGATAATTTGTATTTCTGGACAAAGGGTACCAGATGATAAACCATTGTGTGATATTTTGAAGACATATATTGATCCTCAAGAATCTGATCCTGTCAAGCAGCAAAGGTACTTTCTTTTACAAGTTGTATGTTCTATTATTTCTATTATTTCAGTAAATTAGTACAATATATTATTATTTTTTCTGTTGGATTCTCTTGCTGAATCAATAATTTTTTTAAAAAAAGTTTATTTTTTGTTATGTGATAATATTTCTTAAATGTTACCTTTTTTATTGCAGATTAAAAATCTACACAATATCTCCCCAGTCAGACATACAAATTTTGATGAAAGTAGAAAATAGGCCAAATAATTCTGTCAGGTAAGAATTTGAATCTTACTGTTATCAAAGGAAACAAGTGTATCTACTGAGCTTGAAGATAATCAGTTGGTTAATTATGAACTGATTAGAGATTGGATTTTGTAGAACGAAAATATTATAGTTGATCAAAAGGAATTGCCAAACCTATGCATGGAAGAAGGGAATAATTTATAAAACTCAGGCATAGACCAAGGTGAAGAGAAAATAAATTCCTTTCACCATCCACAATAACTAGAAATACATTTTCTGGATACATGGGAGTTGCCTTGCACTGATTAAGACCTTTTGTATATATAGCTTAAAGATTCACGTCATCTTCATTTTAAAAAAATAGTTTCACACAAGTATTTTTCCAAACCCAACCCAGAATCTCAGATGGTTTATGTAAAGTATGTATTCTAAATAAGGTGTAGGCCTTCTTTGAAATGTTACAATTTTGAAGAAAGGAAAATCCAAGTTTGTACAGTGCTGAATCTCTCTCTTTTTCCATGCAAAATGGATGATGGTGGTAGTGGTGAAGATGAGGATGATATTATTGAACCTATTGGGTAATCTCGGAAATTGTTTACTCAGCACAGTAATGTGTTTAATAGTCCTCTCTCTGGTAAAAACAATAGTGTTTGCAGTTTCTCTGGATCTTTTTTTGAAACAGTGTGACTGATGGTTAAGAACACAGAACACATTAAAACAGTGGTCTCCAACCTTTCCAGCTTGCCGTGTCGGCGGGTTGGAGAGGGGTTGGTTCTGTGCAAGTGGCATGGGAATTGAGCATTTCTGCATTAAAACATAATCAACATTGTAGAAGCAAATTTGCTTGACAGATAACAAATCCATTCCACCTATAGAAGTGCCATCTATTCATAGAGCATTTTCTCTTTTTATCTCCCTTTCCCCTTTTTCTTTGTCTGAGACAGAGGGAAAAAAACATAAATAATTCCAGAGATTAGGAGAATCCACGAATGATTAATCTTAGTCATCCTCACAAGCAAAATATACAGCATAAAAAAAGCTAATTCACTGTCAGGCAAAAGGAAAAGAGAAGGGAAATTTTAAAGAAAGCAGGCAGAGTTTAGAGGAAATGGTGAAGTTGCTATATTACTCCTAACTGGTGGCAGAGAAATCATAAGCAATTTGGCAGCACCTTTTCAACTACAGTTAACATGTTTTATTAAATGTGTTTATTAAAATGTTTTCATGAACTGCACCTCCCTTCATTAGATGCCTAGATTGGCTAGACTGATGTTTCATAAGGATATGGTCAAAAGGAAGGGAAGATATGGTACTTGGTTATGCAGATGAAGGTTACATGAGAGTTACAAGTACCTTATTAATTCACAGTTCAGAGCAGGAAGAATATACTATTGTTCCTTGGTTATATTTGCAGTTTCTTAAATTCCTTTTAAATATAGCTATTTGTCCTCTTCAGAATTAATCCTTTTGTCCAACACAGTATGCTTGGAATGCCTTAGTAATGATTTCATACGGTAGGATTATTGCTTTTTCCAGTAAGGGAAGGAAAGAACCAATTGCCAAATAATACAATCTGGTTGAGGAACTACATCTTATTTTCTCAAGTGACTTTCCAGAAAAGGTTTTGTGAGTAAAAGAAATTCTCATAATAAAAAAAATATGTGTTTAGAATTATATATATATATATATATTTACCTCATCATGAATCACAAGTAATTAATAAGGATTTTTGATACCTGAATAAACTTTTATGTGCACTACTTATATGTGTATGGCTTCAAATATTCCTTCAGAAGTGTTAAAGGAACACTTACAGTAAGATGTCAGTGAAGGACTAATGTTGAACTTTAGTTCCTTTGTATGATAACTAAACTGTTGGGTGTGTATCATCCTAATACTTCTTAGGCGCACACATATTTGTTGTGAAGAATATCTCCTTATTTTGTGTTTTAATGTAATTTTCTTTTGGATAGCTGAACCATAGTACTGGAGTTTTATTTTTTCCTTAATTGCCAAATCTGTCTTGAGGATTTCCAGTCATTATATGCCAATGTGAACCATTACCAATATTACAGCAATCTTTCTTTTAAACTTGTGATAGTTTTCATTAGTCTTTTACAATCTTCAGTTTTCTACTCCTACTATTCCACCTCACTATAATATTTTCCACGATGTTTGTCTGGTGAGAAAGTGCAATGTAAACATAGTTTCAGAGTTTTCTTTCAGAACTAACTTGTGTCATTCCTGTTTGTTCCCAAAAGCATTTGTTTAAATTTGCTATAACTTAGTTTGATTTCAGTTCTGTCAATGCTATTGGGTTTGTCTATCTTTCAATGAGCAATTATTAAGTAGTGGGCACTGTTCAATTTTTTTAATGCGTCATTAAGCATTGAATTTAATGAACTTTACAATCATAGAATTCTGTAAATACTTAGTAACCGTTAAGCTACTTATAATTTTTAAAGTAATCTTTTTTAACTTTTTTTTTAAGAACTACATTTTTATTTACATTATTTTTTTAAGAATTACACTGGTTTTTTATTACTACAAAGCTATGAATAGCTAAAAGGGAACCTTGTTCGTATTTCTCTCTCTTTTTTTTTTTACAGGATTCTATCAGTATTTCCATTTTATGCTGAGAGCCTGTTTTGCCTCATTTGCTCAGTGATAAACTTCCTTATGTATTTCAATATATTTTAATGTGCTAAGTTATCAAGAATCCATTACATTCTTGAATGAAAAACAGTCATCTAAATTCATTTAACAAACAGTGCTCACTCTTCTCCATTTGCAATTATACTATAAATAGATACCTTATGTTTCCTTAGATTGCACAAGATTGTAGATTGGCATCTTGAATATCAAAAGTGGAATGTTAGCAATAGGTACCATACTACTTACATTCAGATACACATGTCATTTTCTGCACCTAAACAAGGAAATTACTAAAAACTACAAAATGAGTTCTACACCTGAATATCCTGAATTTTAACCTGTGTTTTGTTTTGTTTCTCTTATCAGTACTACTACTGGATATTTAAGGCATGCAAAATGTTCTAATATAGAACATTCTAATCCTGAAATAGGACATCCTATATTGTAATAGCCCACTTTGGAAGCTGAATTGCTTTCCAGAACATTTGGAAAGATGGGGAATGGTCATTTGCATATCCATATTAGATGGGGCTTAGCATTTTCTATATTCATGCAATCCAGCTGTGCTAATCACCATATCTACACACCTGTGTGGATACGGCCTACAAAAAATACATATCTAATTTTTGAAGGATAATGCACCAACAATACATATCTAAATACCAAAAGATAAAAAAGTTTGCTAGATTACCTAGAAATTAAGGCTGTTCTTTGCAGATAATTTCAGGAAAAATTCCCCCCAAAAAAAGAGAGAAAAGAAGGATTTTTAGAATTGAAATTTTCAAGCTTCACGTTTTCTCACCAGTTACTTGTTGACAACTTATCCCATCATGTGTAACCTTTTATAATTGCCTAGTATTGGTCAGTCATTTATTCGTATACTCTAGTCAGTATATGCCAGCAATATTTTTTTTTCCAAACCTGGTAGTTCCCAGCACTACTTCAAAAGCCCTCATTTTCTTAAAAGGAAAATTTAAAAAAACTCTCATTTTTTTTTTGCAAGCAATTACTTGTTAGCATATAAATAATGAAACGTTTCAAGGATTGTTTTGTACCAAGCTGATTCTGCCATGACACTGACAGATTTAAAAAAATGTTCATATGAGCCCCAAACTTTTTAAGCTGTCCTCAGTGTATACCTGTAAGAAGATAAATGCTACAAAGTATGTAGATATTGTAGAATTTGAACTGATAAAAGTGGAAGAATAATTGAGACTATCTTCAATAATTTGAATTGTTTCTTTCTCCTTTTTGAGGTAGGAATTTGTATGCTGCTGTGCTTTTGTGCATTTTCACTTCTCTTTGCCAAAAGGGAATCCCTCTGTTTATCTTTTACTGACAGAAATGAACTAGAATTGTTCTCCTGACCTTGTCATGAGAGGTTTGACCTTCTTTTATTGGCAGAGCCATTGGAATATGTTTGTTTTCAAAAGTGAGTGGCTTTTTGGCAGGAAATCAGCAAATAAAAACTTTATAAGAATGCAAAGACCTTATGGGAATGTGGAATTTAACTTTTTTTTAAAATGTAACCTATTGTATATTAATTGAAGACTTTTATTCATGAAGGGACATTTGCCAGGTACGATGAATACATGGCCTAACAGCACTTTTAATAAAGAGACTGTTCTTTTAAAGGTCCTTGTCTCGAATAACTAAAATTTATGCAATACTTGATATATCTGATTTATTTTCTCACTCTACTTCATCATAAAAGTTACACAATTTCTAATGCATTGGTTTTATATTCTCATCATAATTCATCATAAGTATAATTTGGCAAAGACATCAAACTATTTCTGTATCTATCTTACCTAAATTAAAATCCACATAGTAGACTTTATTTGGGAATGTGAAAAGGACACATTGGTAGGCGGAGTGAAACTTACATACTACTTGCAGGTTTGGAGTTTGTGATATAGATCCAAGCTTGTCTGCATGAATTTGGCAGCTGCAGAAACCATTGTGTCAGATACTTTTTCAGCTAAAGTTCTGTGTAGCTATATAACTCTTAAAAATTACTCAGTAAGGACCAACTATCCCTAAAAAGAAAACCTGTGGTTCTAGAGACTGTTTTGCTATAATGAATTATTGAATCTTCCACAATGATTGATTAATAGTCTGCCTCTTCAGTGCTGTCTTTGATACTATTTCCACCCTGTTTTAAATTCCAAAATTATAACTGAAGAATGCTAAAACTATAATTTAAAAGACATCTGTGGGAAAGCAAAGTGAGAATTAATTTATCTTACCCTGCTTCTGGATAAGATCTGAATTTACTCCTTAGCAAACATCAGTAGAACTTTTGAATAAAACTTAAAACTGTAAGGAATTGCTGAAGCTACAGCGTTGAAACAAAACAAATTTCTTTACTATGTATATACAGAAATATTGGGACATCGACACAATTCTAACATCTTTGGCTCTATACACTACCACAATGGAGTTGAAATGAAACAAACACAATGTGCTTTAACTGCAGACCGTCAGCTTTAATTTGAGGGTATGTACATCCAACTCAGGTGAACGGTGTAGGACTTACAGCAGTTTGCATATGTGCCTTCCACTTGTTAAGGGACCAAAGGTAATGGGACAATTGCCTTCTCAGCTATTCCATGGCCAGGTGTATGATATTCCCTCATTACCCCAATTTCAATGTGCAGATAAAAGGCCCAGAGTTCATTTCAAGTGTGCTATTTGCATTTGGAATCTGTTGCTGTCAACTCTCAAGATGAGATCCAAAGAGCTGTCACTATCAGTGAAGCAAGCCATCATTAGGCTGAAGAAACAAAACAAACCCATCAGAGAGATAGCAAGAACATTAGGCATGGCCAAAACAACTGTTTGGAACATTCTCAAAAAGAAGGAACACACCGGTGAGCTCAGCAACACCAAAAGACCCGGAAGACCACGGAAAACAACTGTGGTGGATGACCAAAGAATTCTTTCCCTGGTGAAGAAAACACCCTTCACAACAGTTGGCCAGATCAAGAACACTCTCCAGGGGGTAGGTGTATGTGTGTCAAAGTCAACAATGAAGAGAAGACTTCACCAGAGTGAATACCGAGGGTTCACCACAAGATGTAAACCACTGGTGAGCCTCAAAAACAGGAAGGCCAAATTAGAGTTTGCCAAACAACATCTAACAAAGCCTTCATAGTTCCGGAACGAGATCCTATGGACAGATGAGACCAAGAACGACTTGTACCAGAGTGATGGGAAGAGAAGAGTATGGAGAAGGAAAGGAACTGCTCATGATCCTAAGCATACCACCTCATCAGTGAAGCATGGTGGTGATAGTGTCATGGTGTGGGCATGTATGGCTGCCAATGGAACTGGTTCTCTTGTATTTATTGATGATATGACTGCTGACAAAAGCAACAGGATGAATTCTGAAGTGTTTCGGGCAATATCTGTTCACATTCAGCCAAATGCTGCAGAACTCATTGGACGGCGCTTCACAGTGCAGATGGACAATGACCCAAAGCATACTGCAAAAGCAACCAAAGAGTTTTTGAAGGGACAGAAGTGGAATGTTATGCAATGGCCAAGTCAATCACCTGACCTGAATCCCATTGAACATGCATTTCACTTGCTGAAGACAAAACTGAAGGGAAAATGCCCCAAGAACAAGAAGGAACTGAAGACAGTTGCAGTAGAGGCCTGGCAGAGCATCACCAGGGATGAAACCCAGCGTCTGGTGATGTCTATGCGTTCCAGACTTCAGGCTGTGATTGACTGCAAAGGATTTGCAGCCAAGTATTAAGAAGGGAAAGCTTGATTTATGATTATTATTCTGTCCCATTACTTTTGGTCCCTTAACAAGTGGGAGGCACATATGCAAACTGCTGTAAGTCCTACACGGTTCATCTGAGTTGGATGTACATACCCTCAAATTAAAGATGACAGTCTGCAGTTAAAGCACATTGTGTTTGTTTCATTCCAACTCCATTGTGGTGGTGTATAGAGCCAAAGATGTTAGAATTGTGTCGATGTCCCAATATTTCTGGACCTGACTGTATGTTGGGAATAGTGATAGGTAGCTGCATAAATTTAAAATTGTGAACTTCTGACTAAAGGGACGTTTCCAATAAGTTTGTGTTAGTTAATGGTGACACCATACCTCAAATTTATTTCAGAGCAGTTTTAGATTATGTGACCACATATGTAAGAGTTTTGTCCCACTGATTATTCAGAACATATAAAAGTAATAAATATCGGAATACTCAAAAACTATACTGTATGTCCTAATAGTGCTTTTCCTAATTTAGTTTCTTCTTTTCTTAGTCTAGTATTATAGTCTAGTCTAGACTACATCCTCAGAGGTTTCAACCATTTTGGATGGAAATGCTGGTTATTTGTCGAATTTATGGAGACTGCCAGGTTGGAAAATGCTTCTGTGTTAAAAAAAATAAAATAAATAAATCCTGGCCTTCCATACCAAACTTGGTTTTAGTAAATGCAAAACAAAATTGAGCATACCCAACTGAAAACAAGTTGTTAGCATGGAATGTGTTTATCCTTTCTCTATCAATGTTATTTCCTTTTAGAATATTTAATTACAGTCTATCCACTCAGTTATTTTTAACTTTTCCTAAGAAGATGTGAACTTTCTCTATTCCATTCAGTTTCATATTAATTTTTAAAATTCTTTGTGGTCTCTGCAAACCCTGTCATGTATTATTACACTTGAAAAGGGAGATGTATGAATAGTTGATAGTTGTTTTCTGGGACTTCCTAACTTGCTGCATTTCCTCCTATTGTGTCTCAGTTTTGCATATTTTCCTACTGTACACATTCCTGAGTTTCAGTCCCATTGCCCTGCTGCATTCATTAAAACAACCTTTAATGTGTGAAATGGTATTCTTGGTACTATTCTTTATTATCTCACTGGCAATCGCTTCTGAATGAGCTTGTTCATGGACTTTGGTCTTACTCTTTAAAATACATATATTGGATGCTGTACAGTTACCTTTCCTTATTCAGACTTTTGCTCCTAGCCCTGCTGCCTCTATCTGTCCCCTATCTGTAACTTTTAAACTTCGTTGGAATCTTTATAGATCTGTGTTTTATGTCAAGGTAGCAGATGGCCTGAGTTATTTTGGTCCTTTTCAGGTTTCTCAATAGTAGCCTGAATTGCTACTATCTATGTATATATGACTTGCAGTGTAAATCCGGTCACATTTCTGTACTTTGCACCTGCATTAAACTTTATCTTCCCCCACCCCCCTTGGTTCTTCAAGAAGAGTGAAAAACAATACTGCTTGGAAGGGAAGTTGCTCACTTGCTGGTCAAGAACCATCAAGTGAGGGGCAAGGAATCAGCTGAAATGTGGGAAGGTTGGAGAGAAATAGCAATGAGTTTAAAATCTTTGTGTAAAAAAGGGACAATCAGCAGTTTGGTATAGCTTCATTCTAGTTTGCAGTAACTTGTCTAGCTGCACTGTGTTGTACGCCTGAAAGGCTTCTGTCATGTCCATCCCTAATAGCCATGTTAAGGTATATGATAAGCAGTTCTTGAGACAGTAACCAACAAATACATGATTAACAACCTGTTGAAAATCTGACTGGTAGTAGAATTGGTAGTTAATTTTCAGGCGTTTCATGGCATTCTATTCCATGTTAAGACTAAGTTTGTGTGTCCTTAGATTCAGTGTTGCTCTTGAATATTAAGGTCCTCAGTAGCAGCCATCCACTGGGAAGAATGTTTTCTTTTTTTCAAATTTTATGAACAAGAATGACACTTATAAAAATATATGTTTGATATTCAGGTTGAATTATTGTCATTAATCCCTCTGGGACTAATTCTGAATATTGTCAGAAATTGCACTTAATTCAGAATACAGCTGCGATATGCTGCTTACTATAGGTAATAATTTCAGAAGAGGGTCATTGGTTTACCTGGCAAGTGGAAAGTGAAGAATATAAGTCAATCTTAATATGTCTGTCTTTCTCCCATACAGTATATGTTATATAATCTTTGAAAAGTTGTCTTTATTCCATTGGATTTAAAGCTGACAACTCAAAACATGGCCTCCTTGGTGTATGCACCAAAATTGAGCAACTTCTTCCCAGGAAGATCTGTTCCCTCTTTTTTATTATTTTTCCTTTTAAAATCTGTTGTCCTTATAATTGTAAAAGGAACATATTTGGGATGCCTTAATTTTAATTGTCTTAAGCAATTTTAAATATGGAATTATTGCATAAATGAATGTTTTAGGAGGGTTTTCTGTAACTGAATTTTCAAGTCACTGTGGTTACGATAGTCAAAGCCAAGTCTCAACATTTTCCTTCTCTGGGTCACATTTTTGAAATGTTCAAAGTGTATTTGTGTGTCTGAAATTGGGTTAAACAGTCACTGAAGTAGCATAGCCAACTACTTTCATGTTTTAAGAATACATTCATGGCATGTTTTACAACACACATCTGTTCTACAAATGTCTACAAATCTAGATACATTGTATAGGAACCTTTTTCTTCTTGTCATTTACCTAAGTAAAATATGAATTTCAGAGTTCACTGCATTATAAACATATGCACAATCCTTTATAAAAAGAGTTAAAAAGTGCCATTCTTCAGATTATGGTAATATACACTATATCAGGAAAATGAATTGTTGTTTAACAGTGAAGATAACTATTATATGATCCTTTTTTTTTTCAAAAATTGCATCCAAAAGTGTGTTGATTTACAACTTCAGTTGAGAAGCGTGGAAGTTAAAGAGGTTAGCTGAGGGGAAACAGTTGGTAATTCAGTTGACAAAAGTGTGTTTTCAGGAAATTGCATTTTATTTAGTGTTTGAATCCTTTTTATGGGGATTACAGCCAAAGAATCATTCAGGTGCCAGTTTTCTTTATAAATCGTCTTGAAAAAGATTGACAAGCTTAATTCTTTCTGAATTATTAAATTAGTATTGAGACAAAGATATACACAAAATTTCAAATAAATTATATAAACTAAATTTACAATCCAGTGTGTAGTTTTTTCTCTTGCCGTACAACTGGGAAGTAAATCTTGATGTATTCTAGTTTAGAAATCATAACCACAAGGAAGGTTTATTCACCACTTAGGAATGAATGTCCATCTGTTAGTTATTATCTCTGCTGTAATGCAGCTCCTCTGAATTAATACATGAAAGGAATTGTAAGATATATACACATATACATATATACATATACATATACATATACATATTTGTTCCTTCTACTCTCCTACTTCATGAAATGAAGTCAGATATTCTACATTATTGTTACTAGACCATATTCTATTAGCAATGCACTGCTTTTGACAGTCAGTGTAATAGAATTATAATGTTTGCACTAGAGAGACCCAGGTTCATTCATCTTCTTCATATTCAGCTATGGAAAATCATTGGGTGGCTTTGAGCAGTAATTTTCTCTCACCCTGATCTACTCAAAGGGCCGCCTTGAATTCCTAAGGGAAAGGTGAGACACAAATATAGCAAGTAAGGAAATATGAGTCTTTTTTCTGAATCTTATGAAATGTTACACACATGGTTCCCAAATTCATTTCCTTGAGGTCTGTAAAATGTAATGGTAACCGATTGACTGCTTTCAGGATTCATCTTTGTCAGTATATGCTGATATCAGAATATTTTAAAAAATTCTTACTCAAGAATTCTTTTCCCAAGCGCGGTATTCATCTGAGTACTCTGCAAGATGAAGAGCAGCTCCATAAGATTTTTATCTTTATCATCATTCACAGGCTACAAAATTTCCATTATTAAAACTGTTGAATGCCAAAGATTGATGAAACATTAAATCCTGCAATGCCATTGGAATGACTTAAAGGACAAAGATTGTGAGGAGCAAAAAGAAAGAATTTAAAGTTGTACTATTTGATCAGAGATAAACAATTTGTACAATATTTCTGGTAACTTCTACTGGACCTTTTATCGAAACAGCATTGAAAAGATGACAATTTATGGGTTGGTAGATAAAAGTTAGACTATGGGAAGAAAAAGTCTGTTATATTTTAACAGATTTTATAATTACAATAAGGTATATTAGTTTGTGCTTGGTGTGCTGAAGGTTAGATGCTACTTCTTTATCATTGTGTTTATTTTTTACTCTTCCCACCCCCACCCCCGCACCTGAATTCCCTTGAAATTTTCTTTTTCCTTGTGTCTTATTTTGGATTTGTTTTTACTGTGGTCACTTAAAAATTTCATTAAAACTATTTAAAAAATAATTACTCATTTATCCTCATTATGACAGAGAGGCAGGGTATGTGTTTTAAAATTTACTGAAAATAGCACCATCTATAAAGTAAAATATTAGAAACTAAAAAAGACCCTTTTGTATAAAGAGACACCAAAAAATGCACCTTTGTTACCATGGGTACTGTGAAAACTAAAATTAGGAGAGATTGAAGTGAGCTAAACAACACCTTTGCATCTTTCATTTATCTTAGAAAATTGTCAAATTGGGAGAAGATTAAGAAGCTTAAAAAGCCCAAGTTGAAAGAGACAGAGCAGATGGTAACCAGCTTTTGAAAAAAAACAAATGTCAGAGAGAGAAGGAAGCAAAAGTTTTAAAAGAGAACAAGGACAAAGCTGTGAGTCAAATGGACTAGCACAGCACTAAAGAGTACAAATTATGATCCAGCAGTAAATAATTGTTGTATCCTATCTTTTGAGACATTGTCATGTTTAGCCAAACATGATTAGCTAAAGATTAATATATAACCTTCTGGTTCCTTCTTAGCTTCCTTTCATCTCTTCCTTCCCGCTGATCATGGAAATTAGATGTCAACAAGAATGTAAGAGATAAAACTTTGTTATAAAAGCTGTGAGTGGGTGGAGATGGTTTCTTCTAATATAAAATAAAGGTCAAACCTGACATTGTCATCCCTGTAGTTTACTTTGAAACACCTAACCTAGGCTTCTTGTTGTTTTATTTTATTTATTTATTTTATTAATCATATTTCTATGCCGCCCACACTCCGAGGACTCTGGGCGGTTTACAACAATCGACAGTATACTAAATAGCATATTGCCCCCAACAATCTGGGTCCTCATTTTACCCATCTCGGAAGGATGGAAGGCTGAGTCAACCTTGAGCCGGTGAGATTTGATCTGCTGAACTAGCAGTCAGCTGAGGTAGCTGCAGTACAGCACTCTAACCACTGCGCCACCTCGGCTCTTTTAGCAGTGTTGAAAGTCTGAGGTAAATTGATAAATTGAATAAATAAGGTATTTCAAGGCTTGTTTAAGTGATGAATAAATGTACATTGCAGGGAAACAGAATAGTATCTTTTTAATGGAAAGAGGGGTAACCAAGGAATTAAAAATAAAACAGGGCAATAAGTTTAGTTAGTGTCATTACTGTAAGAAAAACTCTTCTCTCTTATAATTCTTTAGTCTTCACACTCTTCCAAAAGTTTGGGTATTAGCCAGAAGTTGTCCTTGTCTGTCAACCAATGAAGTTTACTTAAAACTAGGCCTTGGTGATCTAACACTTGAATAATTTACTATCATAAAATAGTTCAAAGTACAAATGTTTTATGCTCTGCCAAGCTGGACGCTAAGGATGTTTTGTCTAAAACATGAGATAATGGAAAGTGTATTGTGGCATGTGAATGACTTTAGCCTTTTGGTGGTAAATGTTTGCTTAACCAGAAAAGAATGCGTGGAGATTCTTGCTAGTGGAAAGGTACCGCCGTACTTTGTATTAAAGTACTGTAAATAAATCAGTAAATATGTTTCTCCTCATATGCTGTTCCAAATGTTATGAAAGCGCTCTTTGAATTTAAAATATTCTTATCCTTTTTTAAAAAATGGGCTTAGGAAGAACTGGTCATAATTACTTGAGGTAAAAAAATAAAACAAATTATTTTCATGATGATTGAAGTTGGAGTGAAAGGAAGTAACTCTTGCATAAAGTTATTTCTTTCCAAACCAGGAAATGCAAGTTGCATTACTGTATTTTAATTGAATTTGGACCATTAAAGTCTAACTCTGTGAACTTTATCAAAAATACTAACCTGTGCCCTGTCGTTACTGTTAAGGAATTCTGTAGCAGAAATTAGTCTATACAAATCCAGTTTAGGATAATGGCATATTTGACATTGAAAGGGACAACCTGGTGCCTTCTGGATCCCTCAGACTTCCTGCCCCCACAATGGTTTTAAGAGCATGGTAGTCATTTAATAATTATAATTTTGCTTAGGAATGTATGTCTGTTCATTTGGGGTTTGGGGCACTGGCATTCTCATTATTTTCCTATGAAAAGCTTATTCTGAAGTGTAGTATTTAATACATTGGTAATTGTAAAAAAAAAGTGGCTAAATACAAATTATTATAGTTATTTAGAAATACTCTATTGTTTACCTATTGCTGTTAATGGATCATAGGAGGGAGGGGGGAAGGTACCAGTTATATGGAATTGGTGTTAGCTCCAAGTCATCTGGATAATTCTAGAAACACGAATAGAATTTTTCTTTGAGGAATTCAGTTTGCAGTTGTTGGTATGAGAAGTTCAGGGTTAAACTAAGTTACAGTATTGCAATGTGAATTATGCTTCCACAAACAACCATTAATTCTTCCCAGCAGTAACATTTTGCTATGTAACAGTGTTCTATGAACTTTATTGTATATTAATTAAACTTTCAAAATTTGGTGCATAGAATGTTTTGTTGAATGTTGCTAGATCATTATAGGGAAATTGAAAGAACAATTTATTACTGAGATAATTATTTGATCTTCTTTCTGCTTTTCTAATGGTATATAACTTATGGGCCCATCTATCTCTAGAAAATCCAGTGAGATAAAGGGATAATAAAATCTTTTAAAAAGATGCTTTCAGCTATATGGCCACCATACAACTTTTTTTAAGGCAGTAACATTCATTTTGCTTCAATACTCAAGGGATTAGATGTAACAGAATCAAAGCCATTAGAGTAATTTTTCTTATTTGGTGGGCTGTTAGATCTGATAAACTGCCAATAATGGTGAGCTATTAGCTTCAATAATCTCTAGAAATGAAATGAAATTACGTGAAGGGATATCTTTAAATTGGAAATGTTGGATTAAAACTTCCTGTACAGCAAAAGAGTAAGATAAAACTACTGTGTCATTTTTCTATTTGCAGAGAGTTGTAGAGAGGAGGGGCACTTGTACCGTATTTTCCAGCGATTAAGATGACTTTTTAACACAGTAAAATCTTCTCAAAAATTGGGGGTCGTCTTATACGCCGGGTATAAGCCTACGGTATCTACTTTGACAGACTGAAGGAAGCAGTAAGAACAGCTACTACCATCTCTAGTCATTGCTAGAGATTTCTAACCCGAATCTGAGTTGCCGGCGCTGACCGATGATGCTACAGGAGCGCTGACAACATTGAGGGGAAACTGTGCCGATCTCGTCAAGGCTGCATGCCGCTGAATGCTGGACCCAGCTGGTTGCTGCATGGAGCTTTCCCCACTGTCCCAGGCATCCAGGTGGGTATTACCGATGCTCTGACTTCCCCAGACCTCCAGTGATGGTGAGCCCCAGCTGTCTGGGGAAGTCGGAGCATCGGTAATATCCACCTGGATGCCTGGGATAGTGGGGGAAGCTCTGCGCAGCAACCAGCTGGGTCCAGCATTCAGTGGCATGCAGCCTTGACGAGATCGGCACAGGTTCCCGAATCTGAGTTGCCGGCGCTGACCGATGACGCTACGGGAGTTCCGACAACATTGAGCCGATCTCATCAAGGCTGCATGGGTGACAAGACAGGGTGACAGGAAAAAAATCTGGTACAAAATAGCCCTCTTGCTGCTGTACATGGCTCGTTACCTTGACAGATGGGCAGCCTGGCTCTTAGGTATCTGTACTGGTTCTGTTAAGTCTTCAGGGTTACGTCCTACCCACAGTTGTCAAAAGATGGTTCGGGACTGGAAAGCAAATGTAAAAGCATTAAAGAGTATGCCAAGGGATAAATGTGCATTAAGAAGAGGCACCCCACATTGGCCAGAACTCGAAAAACATGTAGCAGACATGGTGAATGAGCATCGCCAAAACGGTTATATAGTGACACGAAATAAAATACGTTTGTTTGCACTTCAGTGGGCCAAATCTAACCCAGATCACAGCAACAGATTTAAGGCCACTGTATCGTGGTGTACTAGTTTCTGGGAAAGGCATTATATGGTACTAAGGCAAAAGACAAAAATTGCACAAAAATTACCTGCAGTTCTTGATGCCAAAGTAAATAGTTTCCATCGATACATAATACAACAGCGCAATAAACATGGCTATGCGTTAAGTAGTATCGGAAATATGGATGAAACTCCAGTGAATTTTGATATGATTGGAAATAAAACTGTCCATCCAAAAGGTGAAAAAACAATTTTAATTAAAACAACAGGACATGAGAAGTCCAGTTTTACAGTGGTACTAGCATGCACAGCTGATGGCTCCAAACTGAGACCAATGATTATTTTTAAAAGAAAAACAATGCCAAAACTCAAGTTCCCTGTTGGTTGTTTTGTACATGTGAATGAAAAAGGCTGGATGGATGAAGAAAGGGTAAAGCTAAGGCTTGATAATATATGGAGCAGGCGACCAGATGGACTTATTCAAAAACGTAGTCTACTAGTGTGGGATATGTTCAGAGCTCATTTAACTCCCAACACCAAGCAAAGGCTTGCAAGAATAAACACAGATGCGGCAGTTATTCCTGCAGGATTGACATCGTTGGTACAGCCACTGAATGTGTGCCTAAACAAGCCATTTAAAGATCGCATTCAAGAACAGTGGAATGAGTGGATGGTTAGCGGCGAAAAATCATTCACAAAAGGAGGAAACATGCATGCTCCACAGTTGGATATTTTGTGCAAGTTTGTCATAAAAGCCTGGAATAATATTGATGCAGAAACAGTAATCAAGTCTTTCAAGAAGTGTGGCATATCAAATTCATTAGATGGTATGGAGGACGACTACTTGTGGCAAGATGAAGAGGAAGCTGAAGTTGAGACCACACCATCTGATACGGAATTAGATCCATACGATGACTGCCTTAAAAATGTATCACAAGATATCATTGATGTACTTATGATATCAGATGATGAACAGGAGATATCAGATGATGAACAGGAGGATTTTGAAGGCTTTTAAAGGGAAACTGTCATGCCAGCAAAACCTGTAAAAATAGCTTGCAGTTATGATGGGCGTTGCTGACTCGCCAGGGACTTGCCTGGCACTTGTTCTCTTTTGTTTGTTATCTTCCTCCTATCATCATCAGTTCCAGTTTGGTTGATAGCTTAGAAAACAAACAGCATGACAGCTCCCATGGGTTTATTATCTTATCCTTCCTTTCAGCTTTAGAGTGAATTAGGAAAAGTTTAATCCAATTGCACTGTTTTATGTTTACATGTTTGGTGACAAACAGCCTTATGTTTATAAGTGACAGTTTTCCTGATAAGTACCTTTATGTCATAAGCATTTGAATTAAAATCAAATCTGATGTTTTTAATTTTTATTTGGTGTGTGTTGGAAGAGCGGTAGTCTTATACAGCGAGTATAGCACAAACCCTATATTTTAACAAGAAAAGTAGGGGGTTGTCTTAAACGCCCAGTTGTCTTATACGCCGGAAAATACTACCTAACATCATTCATAGTGAGAAATGTATCAGTTTTATTTGTGTTCCACCTATGTGTGTTCAGTTCATACTACATGTCTATCATCGTCTATTATTACAATTCACATTATATTAACAATAAATAGGCACTGCAGTGTATCTGTTTGGTGCATTCTAGCACAAACAGAAGACTTTAATTTGTGTTCCATGTGGAAATATACATGCAGTAGAAAACATCTCAAGCATTTTATATATTTCTCCCTTATAACATTACTGTTATTTTTATCATTTTGATTTCTACTGCTGCTTATAATTTTAGCATGTTGTAACTTACCCAGAGTCTTCTGAGTTAGGCAGCCTATAAAATCTGTAAAACAAAATGAATGAATAAATGTTCTGTATTTTAAAATGGTTAAATTATTTGTTAACTATACAATCATGTTTAATGTGGATGTATGCTTTTCTATGCATACAGATTGATTTTATTCCTGCACTGAGCAGTGGGATTGGATTTGATCACCTAAATTACTTTCCCATTTTTTGTTTCAAACAAAAACTTAATATGGAACATGCCTACATCTTTGTCAGAAAGAAATGGCCTACTGTTTTAATATATCTTCATCTAAGTGAATTGAAATTTGGCAAGAATTATAATAAAAATGCTAAAAGTATTTTTGCTATTTGAAAAATCCTAAATAATAGAGAGAAACATTTTTCAAAATTTAAATCCACTGATTAAGCCTTCATGGCCTGAAAATCTGAAATGTGATACATATTTACTCAAAGGCATTCTCTTTACTAAAGAAATGTTAAATAAAACAGTTGTAACTCTCCCTCCCTCCCTCCCCCTTTCTTTTAGACAATGCTACATAGCTAAGTTATTTCAACATCATAAGCAAAGCCCAAATTAGGTATTCCTGTAGCTGGAAAAGAAAAAAAAACTTACGTTGGAACATCCTAAAAATGGATTGTTTATAAAGGTCAACAATATGAAATTGCACATTGCAACAGAATGTTGAGCTGTACAAGATTTATTATTACCTCATATTTGAATACATTTTAGGGAATTTCCATTGATAGCTTGAAATACACATCTCTCTTTATGGAATACAAGGTGAATTAGCACTGCATTAAAATAGGTCTTGTAAAGTGACTCACCAAAGTACTAAACGTATTTTCCCATGTCCTAGAAAGCTGAAGTTTGATCAGCAAACCTGTCACCTTTTTTTTAAGGCTGACATCTGATTAGAGCAAGTGAATATTTGTTCCTTAAAAAAGTCATATTGTTTATGTTGGAATAATAAAATCTCTGTATAATACTTACTATGCTTATTATCCTTTTCAAAAGGTATCAAGAATTGGATGCCAATAAAAGCCTTCTAGACAATTTGAAAGGGAAGGTTGTCATTGAATATCCAACTCTGCATGTGGTGTTGCGGAAATTCACAACAGATATGGTGATTCTTGGTCAGAATGTAAACAAAGGTATTTGTTGTATATTCTAAATAATATCTGATGCAGTGAATAAACATATACTTGGGTAGTGGTCTATGAATATCATAATTATATACAGCAGATACATGATTGGCATATATGTTTATTCTTTCTACTTAAATTTTATGTAATTTAATTGTTGCAATAACTCACTAGAACATTTTCTCCCCTATTTGCTCATTTATTTTGTGGGAAATATATCAAGATTTATAATTCTGGTTTCTAAGTAATTGAATTTTATAGAATAAATGCCTTTCAAATATTCTTCCAGATAATGCTCTAGTGTAGTATGTGTTTTAATACGCAGTTTTCCAGAACAAAGGACCCAGTTTTCCAGAACAAATGATTAATTGGAAGTCTATGTACTACCCAGACCTTCAAATGTTCAAATTATGTCTGGCTATAAATTCTGCTTCGTGTTTCATGAAACCATTAAAGTCCAGTTGAGAACCCGGGGTGCCTTCAAGGGCCATTAAACTTTAATTACCAGGGATGGTCATAACAGTTCAGCAATTACTAAAAGGCCTTGCCCATTAATTTTTTAAATAAAAGTTGAAAACTAGTAGTGTAGAATTAGTGTGATGGAATGAATAAAATATATATACTCTCTGACATCCTGTCACATGATCTCTCAGACATATAGATTGCATTTGTCGTATAATAGGCTGAGAAAGAGCTGGGAGATGAAAAGTTATGTTTTTTTATAGACAGGAAGGAAAGTTGACATGAGCAAGAAGGGGGCAGAAAGTTACTAGTGTTGGAATTGGACTTGGTGGGAAAAAAGGAAAATGGGTAACATGGAAGGTATTCAATTCAATTCAGTTGGTAGTCAAACTTCCTTGGTTCCCAGCATCCCTAGTAGTTTTCAAACTGTTTTTCATGACATTCCATAGTGCCACATTCCATGGTTCCAGAACAAACTCACCAACTATTCCGTTTATTAATAACCTGTTTTCCCCAAAATAAGACATCCCCAGATAATAAGTCCAATCAGGCTTTTGAGCACATGGCAATAAGGCCAAGTGCCTATTTCAGGGTTCAAAAAAATATAAGGGTCTTATTTTCAGGGAAACACAGTAGCAACAGCATAGCAATAATATTTTAGGCTAATATACCACCCCATAGTGCTTTACAGCACTCTGTGGGAGGGGGGTTACAATGTAAAAACATTATTTTCACATTGTAAATAATTTATTAAGTTGTAAAATATCCTGTGGCATCCCTGTGAATTTCTTCAGTGCTCCAAGTCACCATAGAGCACAGTTCGGGAATCATAGGGCTAAGACACAAAGAAATAGGCAGTCTTGAGCTGCTGAAGGGTTATATATTCCAAGCTCACTGAAGAGCATCAAAAAAGATCAGTAAATTGTATTTGAATTTGATAGGATTGAGTAAATTTTATGGATTTTCCATTAGTTTCCTGAAATACACTTCTGTCTTTATGGAATAAAGATGAATTAGCACAATGCAAAGGAGAAAATGGTACAGCATAGGATCTATCTAACCAGCACAGATATCCAGAGAGAAAAGAAGATGCAAAGGCACTAAAAAGATAAAAGTTATGCTAGCGGTAAGAGATTTCCAGTAAGTTTTAAGGATAGTTCTTGGTTAACTGTGAAAAATTTAGCAGCTAACGTATTTTAGGGGAAACTCACTCATTTCAACAGTAATGGTACTGTTGCCAGCATATGGTGAATCTCTGAATTCTCATAAATTATTTGACAGCAGAAGCCAGAAGATAAGGCAGTTAAATTTTGTTTTAACTGAATCCCACTTGTATTGCTATCCAGTTGAAATAATAAATTTTACAGAAAAACCAATCTTTCTATTCTTGATACACCATACATTTTTTTTAAAAAAACTGACTCAGTTCAGAAAAAAAAAGCCCTTGTATACTTTTCTTTTTCTGATCAATCCAGTACATTTCTGGTATATAGTTATTAAGATGCTTTTTGATAGAATTATCAAGATGTTGGTGACATTCTAGTTTCTATTCTGTTTCTCAGTGCTCGTTATTTCCTGTAAGTTTTCCATTAGTTCTGTTTCAGTAAAATAAGTGGTCCTTACTAGGGGGGCATGGATTCCTCTCTATGTAAAATTATTTGACCTCATTTGAGCAAGAGTTAATAATGCTATGAAAGGAGAATTGGGGTAAGCTGGAATGCACAAGGAGCCAGGTGATGAGCACATCAGGAAATGAGTGATCACACTATGACATCAACAGCCAGGCATTAGGCAGTCCTGATTACAATATCTTTGGCTCCTATTCCACAGCACTCTGTTGAAATATTGAAATGTGCAGAGATGTCAGGACTCAACAGTTTTCTGCCTGAATTAGAAATCTTAAGAAAATCCTTAATGCAATACCATCTGACAAAATTATTTTATTAGCTGTTATAAAAATTGCATATGTTGCTTTCTTAATACTTGCAGTGAAACATAGTCATGTCATAATTTCTGATTTCTGTGACTTTTTGCCACAAAAGTATTGCCCTGAAAGAAAAGCAATTTTAGATGACCTCTTAAGGAAAAATAACAAAAGAAAGTAATTCTGTGCAGCGTCGGCAACTTGGCAGGTCAAACATTTTTATTTCAGCTGAAACCTCAACTAGAGATTTCCCTCAGTCATAAACCTGTGGAAGTGATTCTCTAGTGTATGTTTGTGCATATTTGTATGTACATCCATCTGTCAGAAATGAGAGGAACCCTTTTATGTCATCCACAGTTACTGCGGTGGGGGGGGATGTTTTTATCAGATAAATACTTAACATTTTAAATCTACCTTTTTGTCATTCTCCTATTGGCTGTCACGGCAGTCAGGCATGGGGTGGTCAGCTGGTGGTAGCCAATAGGACCGGGCCTACTGCAAAGCTAAACTCCGCCCCCTTTCTGCTTGGCTCCAGTTTTTCGGCTCGGTCTGCATTGGACAAGTCGTGTTCTACAGCTCTCTTCTTATCTCTTGCAAAGCATCGGTTTTTTGACTCGGAACGGCCTTTCTGGATTCGCCTTTGGCTTGTCCCCGTATTATCGCTAGCGAGCCGCTTGTAATAGCGCGAGCACGGATTCGCCCTGCCGCGCTGCGCCGAGCTTTCCCACCAGCGCTACGGCCTTGGCGGAGGTACTTGCTGTGCCCTAGCCCTCACTTTCAGCTACCTGAGGGTTTTTCTTGGCCGATCCACTCTCCTATTGGCAGCGATTTACTGCGTTTGGGCGCCATTGCCCAGCAGCTGTTCAGCGCGAGGTTTCTTTCCGCGCAGAGAGTCGCGTTGCAGCCAACTGGTTAGTGACTCGAGTAAGGGGCCTACGGGACAAAGATCTTCAACTGCAAGTATCTGGGGGCCTCTGTGGCAGTTCTATTAATTAACGGGCGCAATTTCAGCTCCACGTGGCCATTCCAAGATGGCAGACGCCTCTAAATCACGCCAAACTCAGCATAGGGGAAAAAGGCCCAGGGAGGAGGAAGCTGGAGGTGGATCATCCAAGGAGAGGCCAGCTAAAAATAAGGCAGAGGGCAGGCAGATCCCCACTCGCTCATCAGGCCCCAAACCCTCGAGGGATGAAGAAAGGCATCATAAGGCCTTAGAGAAGACCTTCTCCAAGGCCCAAGCCTCATCTGTCTCAGGCCCCAGTTCCTGCATCCCAGAGGCCCACCACGCTACTGCCTCTCCTTCTCCTCCACCTATGCAAAGGCCTATTCCTTCTTTGTCACCAGACAGGTCTACTCACGAGGAGGCCCTTCAGGATAATGAGGCAGAATCTGTTTTTCCTGGGATTCCAGAAACTTGTTCTGGCTCGGAACAGGTGCAACCCGAGTTACATCAGGCTTCACCCCAAGGGACAGCCCAGGGTCTGCAATCTTTCTCTAATATTCCTCAAGCCCTCGCTATGCTCATCTCTGAGGCCATTAAACAGGGCATTTCCCAGGGCCTCCAACAGAGATCTCCATCTAATCTATCAGCACACTCCTGTACACATTCCCACTCCTCCTCCCACGCCCACCAGGGGGTCATGGAAGAACCGGTGGAGGTGTGTGAGGCTGGAGACTCTGCAAGCCAAGGTTCCCTCTCTGAAGGGGAGATTTTAGCTGATCAAGAATTATCAGATGATGAGGGCTTAGAACCTGATCAACCAGCTTTCATTGGGCTCTTTCGCCCTCAAATGTTTCGTTCATTGCTCTTTAAAGCTCAAAAGGTTACTGGCCTTGGGGGAGGTTCCCCTAGTACTATTTCTGCCTCAACATCTGCGGATCCTACTGCTTCCTTATTCCAAGAACCCACTGTACAAAAGGAGGTGGTTCCTGCACCTAAATTGTTTTCTGATGTTCTTCTTCGCCAGTGGTCCTTTCTAAGCTCAGGTCCTGTCCCAAATAATTTGGATAAAAGGTTCTATAACATGGCCCCTGAATTTTCTCACCTTCTCCAGGTGCCTGCTGTGGACTCTCCGGTCCTGGCCTTGTCGTCCTCATCTCCCCTTACAGGTCCTCCCGAGGAGTGCTTACGCCCTGAGGAAAAGAAAGCAGAACGAACCTTGATTAAGGGCCATCAAGCTTCGGCCTGGTCTGTGCAGGCCTCATCCGCAGCTTCTTTCTTTAATAGGGCCACTATCCTTTGGCTATGACAGTTACAAGCACGCCTGCCCGCCTCTGATCAGCGCACTCATCAGGATCTGAACAAAATTCTCGCTGCTGTCGAATTCTCAGCGGATGCTACGCTAAACGCTGCTCACTTCTCAGCCAAGGCAATAGGAACGTCTGTCACCTCCCGCAGGCTGCTCTGGCTCCGTAATTGGCAAGCTGATATTAGGAGTAAATGGCGCCTAGCATCCTCACCCTTCGCAGGCGACAAGCTCTTGTATCCCAGCTGGATCCTCTCCTCATTGAAACGAAAGACCACAGAAAGATTCTCCCGTCTCTACACCATGATGTCCCATTGATCAGCGAAAAGGGCCAAACGACCCCCTATCACCTGGAGTGAATGAACATTAACAGGACCTCCTAAAGGGACGGCCCCGGCCTCCCCGAAAGGGCCACTTGAACCCCGTCCTAGCCCCCTGTCTAACCTGGGTGTCCTGAGAGGAGGGACTCCTGGAGGAGAAGGGTCAGTGAGAACGCTGAGGTTGGAAAGAATTGTCCAGGCCTCGGACAGAGCAGGGACGATAGGAGGGTAGGGATCGATAATCAGCATGTCAGTGTAGAGACGGGAGAATCTTTCTGTGGTCTTTCGTTTCAATGAGGAGAGGATCCAGCCTATTGCCTTGGCTGAGAAGGTCCATGGTTCGATTTGGGCTCTCCTTAGAATTTCTCTCCAACCCTCTGGAGTTTTTCCTGCCTTGCCCTGTCTCTCAGGACAAAGCCAAACTAGATTGTCTTAATTCGGCCATTCAACACCTCTTGGACATTAATGCCATCCAACCTGTCCCTTCCGACAAGCAGGGTCAGGGTTTTTATTCTCGCCTCTTTCTGGTGCCCAAGACTTCGGGGGGCTGAAGAGCCATTCTGGACCTTAAGTCCCTAAACCGACATATCCCCTATCGTCGATTTAAAATGCAATCTTTGCAAACCATCCTTTGTATTAGGGAAGGGGATTTCATGGCTTCTATCGACCTGACTGAGGCCTATTTACATATTCCAATTCAGCCTAACCATCGCAAATTTCTCCGATTCTGCCTCAATGATCGCCATTTTCAGTACACGGCCCTCCCATTTGGTTTACCCTCTGCCCCTAGGGTTTTCACTAAGGTGATGGCAGCCCTTATGGCCCATGTCAGCTCTATTCCCATCAGGGCTTTATATTATCTGGATGACATTCTCATCCTCTCCAAATCCCAGACCCATGGGCTTAGGGACCTTCACGGTGTAATTGAGATTTTACAGGACCATGGTTTTTCCATTAATTGGGCTAAAAGCCATCTGAATTCTTCTACCCGCCTTCTTCATTTGGGGGCAATCATTGATACTGTCAGGGTAGAAGTCTCTTTATCCCCTGAGCGTCAGGAAAGCCTCTCGTCCTTAGCTAAGTGTTTTAGACGAGCCCAATCGGCTTCCCTGCTAGACCTCTCTACCTTACTGGGTAAAATGGTCTCATCTTATGGAATCGTTCCTTGGTCTCGCCTCCACAGCAGGGAACTCCAATGGCTACTACTTCCCTATCAATGAAATGCCTCTTCTGTATCCCATCGAAGAATTCGTCTGACGACCACGGTGCTAACCTCTCTCCTATGGTGGACGTCGCCAGCGGTGGCAAAGGGCAGCAGGTTTCTCGAGTCCAACAGAGTAGTCATCACTACACATGCAAGTCTTACCGGCTGGGGGGCTCACCTGGACTCCCTCACAGCACAGGGTCTTTGGTCCGTTCAGGAACAGTCCCTCAGCATCAACGTACTCGAGCTTCGAGCGGTCTTCCTTGCCCTGCGGAGCTTCAAACACCAGATTCGGGGTCGGGATGTTTTGGTCCTTATGGACAACATCTCGACCAAGGCCCACATCAACAGGCTCGGAGGGATCCGGTCTCGGGTTCTCATGCAGGAATCTCTCCGTCTGGGGCTCTGGGCAGAAAAACATCTGGCCTCCATCCGAGCGGATTACATCGCAGGGAAGGACAACCTTCAGGCCGACTACCTCAGCTGCAGAATAGCAGATCCCACAGAATGGACCATTCCTCCTCACCTCTTCGATCAGGTGACCAGTCGTTTAGGAATTCCGGAGGTGGATCTATTCTCATCCAGCACCAACCATCTGCTCCCTCACTTCTTCACTCGCTTCCCTTCTCCAGGAGCGGAGGCCGTGGACGCCCTGCGCAGTCCTTGGCCTTGAGGAGTCCTTCTGTATGCATTCCCTCCTCTGCCCTTAATTCCCAGCAAGGTTCTCCTGGAGAAAGCAGAGCTCATCCTCCTGGCTCCTCACTGGCCCCGTTGGCCTTGGTTTGCGGACCTAGTCTCCCTCTCGGTTCTTCCCCCGTGGCAAATTCCGGATGACCAGATTGCTCTCCTCCAAGGAGATCTTGCGCACCCGGACCCTCAGTCATTTCACCTGACCGCCTGGAGGTTGAGCGGCGCCTTCTAACCAACTCTCAAGTGTCTCCCGATGTCATTGATATCATCCTCGCGGCCCGGAGGCCCTCAACAACTCGCATTTATGGCTCATCTTGGAAGGCTTTCCTTCGCTGGTGTCGAAGACACAAGTTAGACCCTTCGACGATCTCTGTGGTCCAGCTTTTGGACTTCCTGCACGAGGGCTTCGCCTCGGGCCTTTTCCCTAACACTTTACGCCGTCAAGTGGCAGCACTTTCGTCTGTTCTTTCTGGTCAAATTGGGTACCCCCTGGCTAAGGATCCTTTCATAAAGTCATTCCTGAGAGGGGCTACTAACCTGTGTCCAGCAGTTTTCCACAGATTCCCCACCTGGGACCTAAATAAGGTTCTCTCAGCGCTCACCAAACCACCATTTGAACCCATCAGGGATATCAATCTGAGGTTCCTTTCCTTCAAGGTTTCCTTTCTGGTTGCAATTACGTCAGCAAGACGCATCTCAGAACTGGCTTCTCTTTCCGTCTGTTCGGATCTTTGCATTTTTCACAAGGACAGAGTAGTTCTCCGCTTGGATCCGGCCTTCATCCCAAAAATCAATTTCACTTTTCACAAAGCTCAGGAACTTATCCTTCCTAATTTTTGTCCTTCTCCACAACACTGTTTGGAAAAACTTTGGCACACCCTTGATGTGCGTAGAGCTTTAAAAGTCTATTTGTCTCGCACGTCGGGCTTCCGGAAAACGGAAGCTCTCTTCGTTTCCTTTCAACCTTCTTCCATGGGAGCCCGCGTCACTTCCACCACCCTTGGTCGCTGGTTGAGGGCCACAATCTCTTCAGCATACGAGGCACAAGCCTTACCTCCTCCTCGTCATATCACGGCTCACTCCACCAGAAGTGCAGCTACATCAGCTGCCTGGGCTACTCAGGCACCACTTGAGGAGGTCTGTAGAGCGGCGACCTGGACATCAGTGACTCCTTTTATACGACATTATCGTCTAGATGCCTATGCTTCGGCTGATGCGGCCTTCGGCAGGAGAGTCCTCCAGAGCATCCGACTTGAACCCGCCCAATCGGACATGTAGCTTTGGTATGTCCCATGCCTGACTGCCGTGACAGCCAATAGGAGAATGGGCATTGTACTTACCTGATACGCCCCTTCTCGATGCAGCTGTCACGGCAGTCAGCCCCACCCTGATTGTCTCTTCGGAGTATGGGGAAGTCGGAAGGGTGGGGGGAGAACTTATCTTTTATGCTTTTATTCTGTAGACACGATGGCCTGCTGGATACCTTCGCCTCAAAACTGGAGCCAAGCAGAAAGGGGGCGGAGTTTAGCTTTCCAGTAGGCCCGGTCCTATTGGCTACCACCAACTGACCACCCCATACCTGACCGCCGTGACAGCTGCATCGAGAAGGGGCGTATCAGGTAAGTACAACGCCCATTCCAAAACACAAGGCAGTGTGTTGTACACTGGGTTTCTGATGGACTGTGTTCTTCTCAAATATGGAGATGCCTCATAGCAGATAATCATATTGGACCTGTTGGAACAGAGACATTATTTTTCCCTTACTGACTTCTCACCTGAGGACACCAGAGTTCCTATATCACACATTAATAGTTTCTTTGGGAGAAGTGTAAACGGCATATGTTCCATTTTCATATTTCTTTACTTTGATTATAGGAATAGTTTTACCAGCAAAATAAAGAGTGGGAAAATAGGACTGTAAGAATGGAAAAAGCTCTTTTTTCCATGCCTCAAAAGTATTCTTTAGAACTTCCATTTAGATGATGGGAATCAGTGCTCAGTTCTCATTTGACTTCAAGACTAGTCGCCATAGTGATGCTGGACTGAGGAGGATGATGCCACCAAAACTTGTTGGGGATCAATCCCACAGAAGGCAGGAAATTTTTCCCTGTGCAAGAAACAGAAAAGAAAGGAATCTCTTTATAGCTTAAAAGCTTTTGTCAAGATTTTTGCTTTGAAAGTCTGTCTTTACCTGCAGCCCTACTGAAGTATTCTTTAGACAAAGAACAGGGAAAACACTGCTGGGTTTGATTTCTGGATTTTTTAAAACTTCTGTATAATAGCTCTCCTTTGAGTGACATGGCTAGGGGGGGAAAGGAGGGGGGCTTAGAATGAAAGAATTGGCAACATTCCAAGATGCTGGCCCATCTCCCATAGGACTGCATTAGGGGATTGTTTTGATTTTTTTTTTCTCCTCAGCAGTTGTACAGACCTGGCCCATTTTCAACTCAGTCTTTTTTTTTTGGAGAATTCGGCCTCCAGACCAAGTTTCTGTTCATGCTTCAAAAGGCAGACTCCTGAGCCCCTTTACATAGTTGCTCTCCATCACTCCTTGGGTTAGAAAAAAGGGAAAAGCATGCTGAGAAATTTTGTACTCCACAACTATCTTGGCCAGTTTTTTTCACAGTAGACATCCTTTCCCTTGAAGTAGATATGTGGCCTCTATAGTGGCTGAAAGGAATAGAGCATTTGATTATGTGGTGAAGTGCATAATTTAAGATAATTCTTTGAATTGCTCCATTTTCTCTAAACACCTCTAAAAAGCCTTCTTGATGGAAACGAAACATGAGAAAATGTACCTGCAGACTTTCTTAGAGAAATAACTCCTTTTCCTTTTTCAAGCTTTATTTAAGATTTGCATGGAACCTGAAGCTCCCATTAGATTTTGGGAGCAATTATTCAGCTGTTAATAAATTGGTTCCCATTTTAGAAAAAATAAAAGGGAAGGTTTTTATTTTTACAGTATCTGTGAATAATGTGTCATTCTGATAATGTGCATTTTTTATGCCTTAATTGTTCGAAACTCGAAATGAGTAGAATATACAGTAAGAAAAGAAAAGTGCTCCTGAGGTAATATGGGGTGGAGTTCCATCAGTACGCTGATGATACTCAGCTGTACATCTCCACCCCAGACCATCCCAACGATGCTGTGGAAGTGCCTTGAAGCTGTGCGGGTCTGGATGGGGAGAAACAGGCTTCGACTCAACCCCTCCAAGACCGAGTGGCTGTGACTGCCGGTGTCCCGATATAGCCAGCTGACGCCATTGCTGGTTATTGGGGGCGAATCATTAGCCCCCACGGAAAGGGTACACAACTTGGGCGTCCTCCTGGACCCACGGCTGTCTTTAGAGGAACATACTACGGTCGTGGCCAGGGGGGCTTTTTATCAGGTTCGCCTGATACGCCAGCTGTGACCCTTTCTAGATCGGGACTCCTTACGCACAGTCACTCAAGCGCTCGTCACTTCTCGCCTGGACTATTGTAATGCTCTCTACATGGGGCTCCCCTTGGGGTGCACCCGGAGGCTCCAGCTGGTGCAGAATGCGGCCGCGTGGGAGATTATGGGAGCAACAGGGTGCTCCCATGTGACACCTCTCCTGCGGGAGCTGCATTGGCTGCTGGTGGACTTCCAGGTGCACTTCAAGGTGTTGGTAATCACCTTTAAAGTGCTCCATGGCTTAGGACCAGGGTACTTATGGGACCGCCTTCTGCCACCACCCACCGGCCACCACCTCCCACCGGCCACCACCTCCCACCGGCCAGTTCGCTCCCACAGAGGGCCTCCTCAAGGTGCTGTCAGCCAGACAATGCCGGCTGGCGACCCCCAGGGGGAGAGACTTCTCTGTGGTAGCTCCCACCCTGTGGAACGACCTTCCTCCAGAGTTGTGAACGATTTCTGACCTCCAGACTTTTCATCGGGCCTTAAAAACGTACTTTTTCCAGCTAGCCGGCCTGGCCTGATCCCATGTAAAAAATTTTAGAGTTTTTTAGAGTTTTTGATATTAATTTTAATTGAACTGTTTTTAACTATGGGCCAAATTTATATTAATTGCTTTTAAAATTTTAACTTTTGTGTAATCTGCTTTTTATTTTTGGCTGTTCACCGCCCTGAGTCTGCAAGGAGAAGGGCAGTATATAAATCAATCAATCAATCAAACAAACAAACAAATAAATATCAGATCAACATATAATAATCTCTTTCACTAAGCCTTCAAATCTTCCATTTCTTTGAGCAGACAGAATTCTGCTCAAAATTTTGACAGAATAGGAGACTAAATAAGGAAGTATCAATCTCAAATGAATGAAAAATCATTTTCTGAATAATGATCCAAATCACCCTTCCATCTGGGGATAAAGTTGAAATTCAGTATGATTCTGAAATTCCAATCATTAGGATTCACATCACAGAAGTTTTTGACATTAAAGCCTGAGTTCAGACACCAAATATCAGATTATCAGAATAAATTGTAGGAAAAGGAAATGCCAGGTTTTCTCTGGCATAGTAATTGTATTTAGTTTTTGTCCTAAATGTCATAACTATATCTCACAGAACTTCTGCCCAGAACCTTTACAGCATACATAATAATATGAGAGGGGAGGAATCATCTTGGATGAAATAATTAATAATATTTTTTAAAACTTAAATAATAAAAGGAATGCTGATCTTTATCAAAAATAGATATCTTTTTCATGAAGCCTGACCAAGCCCACAGAATATCTACCACTACTTTGGTGTTATTACTTTCTGACGGTTCCATTGCCAGAAGCATTCTGACCCATAGAGTAGAGGATGAGTGAGTTCCTAGAAATCAGCTCTTAAGGAACTGCTGTCAATAATTAGGGGCATTTGATTATTGGCGCAGATTTGATTTTGGGATGGGGTTGACATATAGTATCTATATACTGCTAAAACTCTTGTGTCTCTTAATTTTCAATTGAGCAAAACAGTGCATCATAGGGCAACAATTCTTGGACCAAGCTACTTAGTGGCTAGCTTTTAGAATGTGCCTAAAATCTGGGACTTGGTACTCCCCTGGGGCTGAAATTTTTAAAAATTGTGGCAGCTTCCCCCAAGCCAGAGCAGGAAATGTGATTGTCATTTCCAAATTACCTGACGGTATTCCACAATTCATTGGGGAAGCCAGCAGTCTAAACTCAGTTGTGATCGCTCATGTCCCTGTAAGCTTTCAAAAGCGTGAGAAGTGTAGCAAGGGTGCAGCACAGGTTGGAGAAGTGCGTGAGGATGTCCTGTTGATCAGGACGGTGCATGAAAGTGTGTGAGTGGCCAGCATGAATGTAGGGAGACTGGGGAAAGGTGTACAGGTGGAGGAGACTTACCCAAGCAACTTGTAACCTGCCCTGCAGTTTTCCCATTGACTTTCTTCTTGCAAGCTTTTCACAAGCAAAATCAGTGGAGAAGACAGCAAGAAATTGCAAGTTTAAAGCCAGTGGGCAAGCAAGTGGCTGCTGCCACGTAGTGGAGGGAACAAGGGAGTGCAAGGATTGGGGAGGGTGTGCAGTGGGTAGAGCCAGGGAGGTTACCTGAGAAGTGTGGCAAGGATGCAGCATAGATCAAGGGGGGATAGAGCAGGGAGCAGGGGTGAAATCTAAAAGTTGTTACTACCGGTTCTGTGGGCATGGCTTGGTGAGGGGGGTAATGTGACGGTAGGCGTGGTTTTGTTTTTTGTTTTACTTTTAAAACCATTTTTTACATGTAAAACCATGTAAACAAATGCTTTCAAAAGGCTCTGACGATCCCAGCTGGGATCATCAGAGCCATTTAAAAGTAAAAAAAGGCTCTGATGATTGCGCGGCTCAGCTGGCATGGGGGGTGGCTGGGGCAGGGATTTTTACTACCGGTTCTCCGAACTGCCCGTCGCCATCACTACCTACTCGCCTGAGCTGGTCCGAACCGGGAGCATTTCATCCCTGGCAGGGAGGGGATACAAGGACGTTGCATGGGGTTCAGTGACTGAGCAGAGGAGCTAGTGCACAATTATTATTTAGCTGAAACAATGACCCAAATGGTCGTTTTCTTAGTTTTAAAACATTAGCATGCACCCCTAGATTAAAGATTTGAAACTATCTGAATTGATCAGAGGATAACAGAACCTTTTTTTTTTACTGTTAGCAATGTTTTTATAGGTAGTCCTCATTTAACAAACACAATTTGGAACAAGCAACTCAGTTGTTAAGTGGAGTGGTCGCTAAGTGAAACAGCAACTGTGCTTATGTTCTTACTTCAGCTTTCCTTTGTTTTACAGACCTAGGAAGGGCTTATACGTAAGGATGGGTCCCAAAGTTACTTTTTCATCATCATCTTAACTTTGAAGAGTTGTTGTGCAAGGCACTTGCTAAATCAGGGCTACCTGTATTATTTTGAGGACTATAATTTTATAGCAAATCCAGAATTTCTGCACCTTGTGGCAAGCTATTTATCAATAATGGTGTGCTTATAGATAGGCCCATTAGCAACTAGATTGAGTAAATAACAAAACTATAAATATATTTCTTTTTCCCCTTTAGAAATCAATACATCTAACGAAGACATCATTAAGGAAGATTCTTCTGAGGAAGAAGGGGAAATCCATGATAGCTCCTGAAGATATCAGTGGAATACAAATTGGAGTATTTTATATTACATGTATCATTTTGAGTAAATATTCAGCAAATATTTTTGTTTTGAACGTTATTTTTTATATTTAAAAAAATCAAAATCTATAATCACTGAAAAACAGTACAGACTGAACAAATCAATAAAGATTAAAGGATCAACTGTACAATAGAATTTTATAGAATTTGCAAGCTTCCTTTATTTTCATTTCTTGATCTCAGTTAGTGTAAATATTTGTTATAAGTTCATGTCCCTAACCAACATAGCTTCAAGTTCTTATAGATATATCATAAATATGTTAAAGAATGAGGTAGACATCACATCTCTATTTTCAAGCACTTGTTAATTATTCCATAAAGTTCTATCATTCATGGTTTTCATCACATTCAAACATTCAGTCAGTTTTTAGATTTTCTGTGTACTCCTTTGCTTTATGCTTAAGCCATGTATTCAGAGCAAACCTTTTTTAAAAGTAGATACTCACCAAAATATTTCTGAACGGCTCAATCACTTCTCTACTTTCATTTCTCATCCATTCATTCACATCACCTAATAGAATATTTTTCCTGTTGATTGCATTAACTCAATATTGCACATTTTTTTCACAAATATTTCCATTAATAAAGCCATTCCTGGGAGCAAAATATGCGTCAACCCACAATCATCCCATTGATACTCTTTGACATATCTTTTAATTCATAATTTTTCTTTTAATTAACAGATTAACAGAGCTGGACCTTGTGGGTCATCTTGTTGAACCCTCCGCCCAAGTAGGAGACCCTACACCATTTCTGACAGATGGAAGTCTAATCTCTTCTTGAAAGCTTCCAGTGATGAAGCTTCCACAACTTCTGAAGGCAACTTCTGTTCCTTTGGTTGGTTGCTTTCACTGTCAGAAAATTTCTCCTTATTTTTAGGTTGAATCCTTCCTTGTTCAGTTTCCATCCATTATTCCTTGTCTGGCCTTCAGGTGCTTTGGAAAATAGCTTGACCCCCTCCTCTCTGTGGCAACCCTCAAATATTGAGAGACTGGTATCATGTCTCACTTGGCCCTTCTCTTCCCTAGACTAGCCATGCTCAATTCCAGAGATTATTATGTAAGAAGATCCACACATCTTAAGATTGCCAAGGTGGAGAAACACTTAACTCAGAAGACCTCAAAATACCTTTTGGAAGTGAACTCACATCTTACATTATCATTTACATTATCACATACATCTCTACTTTCCTGTCTACTGAATACTGTCTGTATTCAGTTTCACTCCACAAAATTAACTATTTTCAGTTCAAATCAATTGTATCTTTCATCTTGCTTCTTGTTTCACATACCCACAATTTATCAATTTTTAAATTTTATTTTATGAATTACCGTATTTTTCGGAGTATAAGATGCACTTTTTCCCCCCAAAAAAGAGGATGAAAATCTGAGGGCGTCTTGTACTCCAAATGAGCCCTGCCCAGCTTCTTAAATGGAGGTTTCAGAGGCTGAAAAAAGCATCAGAAAAGAAGCCCCCAAACAGAGCTTCAGAGGCTTTTTTTCTGAAGCTCTATTTCAGAGGCTTTCAGAGGCAGGAAAAAAAGCAAGGCACAGAGTCACAACCAAGGAACCTGTTGCTAAAATTCACCTCTGGGAACAGCTGATTGGGGGTATTCTGGGAGGCTGATCCACTTGCCAATCAGCTTTTTTCTTATTTTCCTCCCCAAAAACTAAGGTGCGTCTTATACTCTAAAAAATATGATATGTTTCTCCTGTATTCCATGTTACAATCTTCCACATGCCTTAAGGAGTTAAAAATACTAACTTTTCCTATCCATCATATCTTTGATCAACTGAAGCTTTCACATAATACTTTTTAATAAGATAGAGAAGACCAAGGGTTCCACATGCAGCATCCTCTACTAACAGTAAGTACAGTACCAGTGAGTTTTAACGTATTTTAATCAGTAAATCACAAGCACATCCAGTTTTACTTTCCCAAGAAAGTTCTAGCTATTTTAAAGAAGGTATAGGATAACCATATTGGCAGAGTGAACAAAATGAAGAAATGTGACACTTCATTTTTTCAAGGTCAGATTGTTGCCATTTGTTGTGGCAAACATATTTACCACAGGACATTTTGGGGGTGGGGGAATATTATTGCGGATCATGAGTCGGAATCTAGTTAATCCATTTGTTGCCTTTGTTGTTCTCAGGTCATTTGTTGTTGATGTACCAGCTTTGGAATGTAGGGAAAGAACCTAGAATAGCTGGAAAAATCTAAACAGCTCTAATTATTTGCAAAGGTATGATATTGAACTACTAAACAAGTTCAGGCATTCAGCTCAACACTGGCATGCCTCTGGGGTAATGACCTATAGCTACAGTATTTAAATGTTACTAATTTTTTTTAGTCACTGGCTATCGCATAAATACATTGAGTTATAGGATATCTTAATGATATGGTCATCAAAATAATTTTTAAAAGATGTTGAGATCCTAGAAAGAGTGCAGAGAAGAGCAGCAAAGATGATAAAAAAAATATATGTATGTGAAATCCTATTCTGTTCACCGCCCTGAGTCCTTCAGGAGAAGGGTGGTATTGAAATAAATAAATAAATAAATAAATAAATAAATAAATAAATAAATAAATAAATAAATAAATAAATAAATAAATAAATAAATAAATAAATAAATAAATAAATAAATAAATAAATAAATAAATAAATAAATAAATAAATAAATAAATAAATGGTCTGGAGGCTAAACCATATGATGAACGATTGATGGAACTTGGTATATCTAACAAAAAGAAGGATTGGGGTGTGTTCCAATATTTGAGGGGTTGTATCAGAGGAAAGGATATCTATCTATTTGGAAAATGGGTCTTGTCCTGAGCTCAGGACAGGATGTACAGGTAGTCCTTGACTAAAGACAACAATTGAGCCTAAAATTTATGTTGTTAAGTGAGTTTTGCCCCATTTTGTGACATTTCTTGCCACCGTTAAAGGAATAACTGCAGTTGATAAGTTGTTAAGTGAATTTGGCTTCCCCATTGACTTTGGATGTCAGAAGTTCACAAAAGGTGATCACATGACTTCGGGACACTTCAATGGTCATAAGTATGTACCAGTTGTCAAGCACCTGAATTTTGATCACATGAGTATGGGGACGCTGCAAATGTAACTCTGAAAAACGGTCATAAGTCACTTGTTTCAGTGCTGCTGTAACTTTGAACGGTCACTAAATGAACTGTGATAAGTCGAGGACTACCTGTAATGAGTGGAAGATAATTAAAGAGAGATCTAATCTAGAACTAAGGAGAAATTTCCGAATAGTGGGAACAATTGGAATGTCTTATCTCTAAAAGTTGTAGGTGCTTCATCGTTGGAGGTTTTCAAGAAGAGACAAAGTAGCCAGAATGGCATTGGGTCTCCAGCTTGGATCAGACTAGAAGTTCTCCAACCTTCTTATTCTATGTTCTAGTCATAACCTATTCCATGCAAGTTCCTCCACAGCATGTCTAATACATGCTCAATCTCTTTTTGATGACCTCCAGGGAAGGAGAACTCATCACTGAATCTACTTCTTTGTAGTTGTTCCGGTATTGTACTCGAGAATAGAACATAAATCCACTCTCTCTGCAATATGCTAACTCTTATATATTGAAGACTGCTATCGTTTCTTCTTTCAGCCATCTCTACTATAGAATAAAGATGCCCAGGTCTTTTAACATCTTCATAGGGCTTGATTTACATTTTGATTCTTTTTTTTTCAACTCACTCCAGTTTCTCACAGACTTTAAAACAAGAGTGCAAGAACTGGTGCATTCAAATCAGGGCAGAATAGAGTAGAACAATTACTTCCTGTGATTTAGGCTCCAGTTAATGTATCTCAGGATATTGTTAGCCCTTTCAGCATCTGCATCCCTCTGCTAGCTCATGTATTGCTTGTGGTTAACAAAAATACCCAGATCCTTTTCTATTAAACAAATACCAAACCAAGCCTTGCTGATCTTACACTTGTGCCTTATATTTTTCCTGTCTAGATGCTGTTAAATTCCATTCTGTTCATTTCATCCCGTAGCTCAAGTCAGTCTGGGACGCTTAACAATTTCTCATAAGTATTTAGCCAGACTTCCCAGCTTAGTGTCAATTGCAGACTTGCTACGCATCCATCAACCCTGCCATTCAAATCATTGATAAAGATGAAGAATAACATAGGATCCACGACTTGGAGTCCTGGGGATCTTATTCAGTACTTCAAGCCAAGCCAAAAATGGAGCTAATAAGGAGCACTTTGGATGTCTCATTCAGCAGATTGTGAATCAATCTATCATATTTTACCATATTATTAAGGAGAATAGTATGAGAATCCTTTCTAGTAAGCAAAAGACTCCCATGTGCCCTGACTCTTATCTGCCAAATGGACGTGCTGCTTCAGGATGGACTTCAAATAAATAATTAAAAAGCAGCTGACAAGAGTTTTGATGAATAACCTAAAATCTCAATAACTTACTTAACTGCTCTTCTATGCAGTGGCTTCTCTGGGGAAATGATGAGCATTTCATTAAGTGAGTCATTTAAAGCTAGATTGGACAACTCACTGGAAAAACTGCTGTGGTAATAGCAACTTTAGCTCGTGGGTTGGTACATTTGTAGCTTCAAGATATTAAATAAACATTAGCTCATTGTCCTTGCCTGAAAGGGTGAGTAAATATTATTTATTATGATAACTTTATTGTCTTGTTTTTATAAAAAGGGGGAGAGGGGGTAATGTAGCTTAGCCCTTCATTGTTCCAGGACACAAAGAAATACCAAAGCAGCAGCCAAGCTTTTTAATGGCTTTCCAGCCTGGTTATTAGATTAACTGTCTGTTCAGAGGATCCCAAGGAATAAGAATGTGAACATCATTTATATGTTTGGGCCCATGAACTTTTAATGAAGTATTATCGGCACTCACTCTAGGTGATTTCCCCAGTATCTTACTTGGAAGCTTTCATGGAGATCCCTGGGTTAGTTTAATAAGTTTAATTAGTAGTAGAGATCCATTAAGGCAGGAGGAAAGGAGGGTCAAGTCTTGCCTCTGACTCATCAGAAGTATTTCTGGACCAAATACTGGAACTGTTTTCCTTGTTTGTCAGATCTTTTGCAGAGGGAGAGACTGAATGAACTGGTCCTCTTGATGAAGTCACTTTTGAACTCACTTGAAAGAAGCAGCATTTGAAATGAACTGAAAAAATAATTACAGTATTACATAACTGAAAGAAAGTGGAATATCATCTACTGTAACATTTGCTGAACCCACCCAGATTTGGACCATATGAAGACCTTCCCTGTCATTCCTTTTGGGTTACCCATATGGGAAAGCTAAAATGTTACGGGGATAGGAGAGATTAAATAGCAGCACTGCTGTTCACCTCTTGTAACATTTCAATAGTCTTACTATTATTATCGATAGTAATATTTTTGCAATAGGATATTATGGAACTCACTATGCTGTAAGAATTCCCTTATTCTACCAAAACAGTAGACAAATACAACCCACCATATCAATTTTTCAAAATACGTGTTTTAAAATAGGGTAGGGAACTTTTTAAAAAAGTTACCAAAATGCTTATTTAATTTTATTTAATTTTCAAATTACTTTTTGAGCTAACTTCAAGTTTTGATACCTAATTCTGCCTGTGGTAGTTTTACCTCCAGCTTTTTTGTTTCTTTTAAACATATTGTATGTACAATTAATACATCTCACTAGTTATGGTAGGACACAAAATAGGTGGTTTAAGCATAACTGTTTTCTCAGGCCAAACATGTAGCTTTTCTCTTAAAAATGCTATTTATAATTTTGATTTTGGAATAATATCCTTGTAATAGATGCACGGTGATGAGAATTTGTGTAATTCTAGTCAATGCAAATTAAGGCTGCATAACAATATTTTATAGCTGAAAGCTTATAACCAGTGATGCTGCTCAGTTCAAGCTGTTTTTTGCTTACAAATACTGCATTCTTCCTTTTATGTTCCAAGCTATTTCCCAGAAAATAGATTTTAATATTTTTAAAGTTTTTTTTAACCACTCATTTTTATTTATATGGTTGCTATGGAATTTGGTTGAACTGCATGCAGATGCAGGTTGTGTTAATAAGGGGGGGGGGGGAGAAACTGTGTATTCCAGCAAATAAAGATTTGTCTGTGTTTGTATTAGAATGTTGCTATGGAAGAGCATATGGTTTTATTTCATGAAGATTTGCAATGAAGTGGAAGAAAATCAGCTTACAAGAGAAACAGATAAGAAATGACAATAAATGCCGCTGTATGTCAATGTACAAATTGATTGCTTGGTCACAGATGATAAAGCAAAGAAATTATCATTTGGATTAGGTAGGCGGTTTTTCTGCTGAATTGTATGATTGGGTAACCAGCCTTTTAATTCTGCCTTGCCCCATTACATTAGAAATGGCTTCTTTTGTAATACTTTGGTTGTTGAGGTCAGCAGTTCCCATATTAACCATTTGAGCTGAAGGTCCTGGTTGTATTGGGTACAAAGTGCTTTTTCTTGCCATTTAAATGAAAAGTTAACATAATCCTTACTACTAAATTATTCCTTCCCTCCGAACACAAGGCTCCCAACACAAGAGCGCAGATACTCCTGCCTAATGGTTAATACTATAACAGGCCATTGAAGTCGCCACTTTCTATTAATAGACAAAGAAAGAGTGTCCTATTGTCTATATAATGTTAAGTCAGATGTTTGTGTTGAACTATGAGACATTGGCATCCTTCCAAGTCTGCTTTCTTCTGAATGGTAATTGAACCACAGACATTTCCATTCTGCAAGTTATCTTTACAGCAGGCCCTATTGAGAAACACACACACACACACACACAACTTGCTTAATATACTTTCTGATTAAAACAACGTAAGCTAATTTATGGATGTATATACTAATTTATGAGTCCTTAGGCTAAGATGCAAATCATTTTTGATTAATTCCCTCATTAGAACCATTAACAACAAATTTCTGGGAATTATCAGAATTCTCTTCATACTTTACTCTTTCTATGATAAAATTCAGTATATTTCTTAGTCAATAAGCATATTTTCCAAGTGATGCTGGAAGAATGCAGTCATAACTAAGAGGTTTTGCACACTGTTCAGGCAATGTGTAATGTTTTAGGAAAAGGGAAAGCATTGTATCAGTATATAAAAAGCACTGTTTGCATTAATAGTCTGCATAATTCCCTCACTAAAATGGAGGCTATATATACTTAGGTATAGTTCCTCTACATCCTTTAATGTTCATTTGAGCATATATATCACAGTGTTGTGTAAAGATATAAAATTAACTGTAGTTTGCTTCCATAAGGTCTGGAGGATGGCTATTCAGACAGTTTGTTATGCAAGTGATGTAAATTTATTACTAGAATACTTACATTAAGTTGTTGTAGCTATAAGGGCTAATAGAAAAAGCAAGAGACACTTGTAGCATTCTTTTTTTGAAATCGTAGAGAGATGTTGCTCTTGTAACACACACACGTGTAGAATTTGGGAACTTATATAAAGCAGGATTGTTGACAATATGGCTGTCCCTAACCAGAAGATAAGTAATGTATGTCAGATTCACCTCTTCTACCATTCAGTTTGCCCTCTGATACCCTATCTTGGTGTATTTTTCTGGGGTGATAGCCATATTTCTATAGTATTCAACTGTACCTAACTGCCATTTTTATTCTTCCTAATCCACTGAGATGTTAGGAAAAAATTATATGGATGAGCTCAGGATTTTTTCTGTCTGTCAGCAGAATAACTCTCCAAAAACCTAACAGAACTTTATCAGTTTGATATGAGAAAAGGTGATCTTCACCCCAACACCAAAATAACCTGAGTTCTGAGGGCAGCTAAAAAAAAACACCTGTAAAAGCCCTACATCCCTACAACATAGTTAATTGGCCATTATGGAATATTCCTGACCTGACTGGACCTGAATATTGTAACCTAAACTATCCTACATCTTACATTTCTGGTCCCATACACCAGACCAGTATATAAACAATCCTGGGCTTTCCAGTGTATAAATACAGAGAAAAACACATGGATACAACATGAGGGAACACACACACACACGTGTGTGTGTGTGTGTGTGTGTATTGTATGTATATTATTCTGCCCAAACTCTCACCTGAATTTAGCCCCTTGGCTAGAGTTCTATCATTCCAGAATGCTAGCCATTAGCCTTCTGTTTCTTCCAAAATGCAAGGAGCTGCAAAACCCTGATTCACTAGTTTGTTAAGTTTCCCAGCACTGGCTAGTCTCCAATTCTCTTCTATCCTGCTGAACAGATTCCAAAGAACAATGCTCAATGCATGCAGTTCCATTATAGGCATGATTACCTATAACTTCACATGTTTGTTTTTTTTTTACAAGAATAAGCAGACTGACTTCTTTGGAAGCTACGGCACAAACATGACCATTTCACATATTTCTTTTGTTCCATCCTTCTTTCTCTCCATGACTGGCTTATTTCAACAGCCGGTGTACACGTCAATCTGTAATTTCTACAATGCAGATCAGAACAACTCACTAACAGCTCTGATTATTATTATTGTTTTTTGTAAGCCAAACCATTTTATCAGGAGCTGAGAGTCAGGATACTAGGTTCCAACAAACGCATTCCCTTTCCAAAATAATTGTCACTCCCTATCCACCCATAAAACAACCATATAGCTTCACCGTTTTGTGCTGGAAAGCATCAGCATCTTTGTTAGAATAATTTGGAAACGCTACAGCTACTCTCCTCATTATCATCTAATTGGTAATTCATTCTTAATTTGGTTTAGACTCCAATGATTGATTTGTATGATCTTCATTTTCAGCAAAGGCTGAGCCCTGTTCCCACAGTTAATTGGGTCAGTGGGTGGTGGAGGTGAGGATGTGTTGTGGAAACATCAACCGAGTAGGGAAAGGATGCAGAATATGGCTTCTGGAATTCTTTCCAATCCCTTTTCCAGCAGTGACCAAAATAGAAGTCTATATTTTCTTCTCTGCTGACAAGCAGGGGGTAGGCTTAGAAAGAAGCAGTTAGGAGCATTTCAAGGGATGTTCATTTAGAATAATTTTTCTTCCTGGACAGATCTGGCTCATTGTCAAATTCAAATGTTCTTTTGCTGATTTCTCCTGCCACGCCATATTTTGTCCTATCCTGTTCAATTTGTGGAGAGTCATCCCGCTTATGATCAGAAAAACAGGGTCTATTTACATAATTCTTTCCAAAATTTTGTTGGGTTGGAAAGAATAAAAAGCAGTCCATTGGTCCACCAGACTAATTGATCTTTTATAGATATCATTGCCAAAGTATAAACACACTTTGACTCTAACAAGTAATCCTGCCATGCCTGTTCACTACTTGCTTAGCCAATCAGGAAAGAGGTACATATTGATGTAATGAAAGCTTGCCGGTATTGTCTTGGCACAAAGGCTCATAGGATACTGCGTCTTCTTGAAGAAAGTAAGTTGATATCCTGTTCCCAAAGTGAGTCCAGTCAGGGTAATTCTGTGATTCCAAAACTACCAATTAGGAATTTAACTGATGAATAAGTAAATTGTGAGAATGGGACTAATATCAAACAAAACACATAGAGAGTGGGGAGACCTGGTATTGAAATACAAATGATTTTTCAAAACCTGTTTATACTTGATTATTGAAAAGTTATTTATAATTTTAACTACTTTTACAGAATAATAATAATAATAATTTAATAACAACGATACTTTAATTGGCTACAGTAGCCAATTAAAGCCAAAGAAATATAGTTACTTCTTTTTTCTTTTTTCTTTTTAATATTTTTTTATTTTTACTATATAAAGAAAGAGCAACAATTTCAATGTCTATATAAACTGTGTTGTTCTGGTTACAGTTAATCTGAGCAATAGTCATCATCATAATGTCCATTAGTCGTGATCATATAATAACAGTATTTTCTCCACATATTAATACTTAATTGTTAATACTAAATCATAGTGATAATAAACATATCATAATAAACCCTCATGGTAAAATTAATCATTCGCTTATAATTTTAAATGTTCTAATTTCTGTTTCTGTTATTTCACCATAGATAAAACAAATCCCATGTTTCAAAATATTCCGTATCTTCCTTCTCTTTGATTTCAAGTGTTAACCTATCCATTTCTGCACATTCTAGTATTTTTTTTACTATTTTCTCATCTGTGGGGATCTCCACACCTTTCCAGTGTTGTGCAAATACAATTGCTGTGTGGCTGCTGTGAACACGTACTATTAAATACATAATCCCTTTATTATAGTTTTCTGGTATGATACACAACAGAAATATATAGTTACTTCTGTATTGCAGAAGAAATAAATCTGCCTTCCTGCAGTCATCTGATAAATCGTGTAGATTGTCTCCAGTTTCAGTTCCATTGTTAGTGCTTATCACCAAAAAAAAAAAAATTGATTATATGTCATTTCATTTTCATTCATTTTGAAACTGCTTCTCTACCAGATTCCAGGAGTTTTATTCCTTTAGTGAGACTTTGCTAACTGTTCAGTCTGATTTCAGTTAATTTGAATGCAGAGTGGCTTCTGTCATCGCTACGATTACATTAACACCAACATTTGTTGTAAAAATTATCATATTCAGAGACATAAATATTTTTAATATAGTATTAATTTCTGAATTTTATTTTCATTATTCTGAAATGCCCCAAGCATAGAAGAATGAAAGAGGATTTAAAAAGTAACCTTTGTTGTTGTTGCTGTTAGTTACGAAGTTGTGTCCGACCCATTGTGACCCCACGGACAACTTTCATCCTTCCTGTCCTCTACCATCCCCCGGAGACCATTTAAGCTCATGCCAACTGCTTCAGTGACTCCATCCAGCCACCTCATTCTCTGCCATCCCATTCTTCTTTTGCCCTCAATCGTTCCCAGCATTAGGCTCTTATCCAGTGAGTTCTTCCTTCTCATTAAGTGGCCAAAGTATTTCAGTTTCATCTTCAGGACTTGGCCTTCTAAATAGCAGTCAGGGTTGATCTCTAGGACTGACTGGTTTGATTGCTTTGCAGTCCAAGGGACTCGCAGGAGTCTTCTCCAGCACCATAGTTCGAAGAAAAGTAACCTTACATCATGACTATTATGATTCAGACATCATGATTCATCAGGATTATAGTATTGAAGAAAGTTAGCACCCATCCCCTCCTAGAAGAATGAAATATTTTAGGAAATATTTAAAAAGTTGGATATTATATTTCCCTGGATGAGAAAAGGAGAAAAAAGTTTTAAAGACAAAGCAGCTCCCTGCCCGCCCTGCAGCTCCAGAGTGATGGGATTAAGACATGGCCCTCAGGACATCATAGGATTAGCCTTCTACCCATCTAGCAAAAGAACTCTCCACATGGCACCTGTGGATATTGCATCACTTAACAAGATTCAATCAACCCTGGGATTCAAGGCAACATACAAAGTTACCCCTGTATGGCCCCATGGGAGTTTGACAACCAATCAGAATACATTTCTTACACAGGAACAGGAAGCTCCAAGGTGGGGCCCAAGAGAAGGTATAAATCTCTCACCCATGTGCTCATTTTGCCCAGGACCCAAAAAACCCACGTGGCCCTGTCCACCATTAAACCACCTTTCCAAGCAGTCTCCATGTTTCCAGTGTCTTTCTCCCCACTTGGAACTGAACCCAGATGGACATTTCTTCCAACAGTATGTAATTAGGAGATGTAATTCAGAACCAATTACATCCAATTTACAAATCAAGCTGACATCAAATTGGAAGATGAAATAATCAGATTGGATGCATTTTCATTTTATCAAACCAGTTACATTTTCCAAAACAATTTGGGTCAGATCAAATGAACACTGTGAATCAACATTTTGAATCAGATCAGATCTGCATGCATTTGCTATTTATTAACTCTTTCATTGCCAATGACCAATTTTACATTGTTTACAATACAAACATATCAAACAAATTAAAACCAACTGTAATAAAGTCAACAGCTAAAAACATATTGTATATGTATTTTATGCCCATAAACGTAAGCTAACTTTGAGAGATTAGCTCAAAGTTACCTAATAAGCCCTATGATGAAGGGCAGACTTGACTAAGTCTCCCCACGTGTAGTCTAAAACCTTAACTACGGTACTACTGAGTTTGAATCATGGCCATGAAGAGTTACTTTTGGTGTTTTTGCCTCAGTCTCAAGGCAAAGATTCTGGAGATAAACTTGGCCTTCACAGAACCTCAGCTACCTTTTGCAGCTAGATCGTTTTAGCTCTTAGTTGTTCATGGCAGGGAGGGGAATATTGAATTGCCAAAACTTGTTCCTTATCAGCTTGTCTCCCCTCTGATATAATTTTACACAAATCAGTACACTTGTTAATCAGTCTGAACAATTCAACACTATCTGATGTCTTGTTTCCTTGAAAGCATGTCCAAAGATGTAGTGTATTGCAGAGGTTTAATAAGGTTTAATAAATTAAGAGATTTACTCTGTTCTGGCCCAAATGTTGGAGACAGCACAAGTGATGTGTACGGATATGATTGTGGATAAAACAAGTGAGTAAGTGAAGGCTTGGGTGTTCTGGTATTGTGTGTTTTTTCCTGTTTAGCCTCTACAATGACAACATAAAATTCTTCATGTAATTTGTAATGTTGGGAGGAAAGAACGGAGGGAGGAGGGAAGTCCCTGCTATTCAGTGACATCACATAAACAGTAGTAAATCACTGTGTTGCTTCAACGGACATGATCTAGCACATTGCCTTAATGAGAAGGCTTCTCTACTCTTTTACTCTGTTGCAGAACAAGGGTGGCCCCTTGTGGCTCCCAGCCAACTCAATATTGAATAGAAGCCCACAAAGAAAATCATATTTCTCATTTATCCTTAGAGCTGAAATCCAAACCCACTCTTACTCACAGGATTTTCCTTCAATCAGCCCCACATACAGGAACTAAATAGGCCCGCCCAATGTTAAAAGTATACATCAAAAATCTCATAATTGAAATTGCTTTCCTTCCAATTACTCTTGGGAATTGCAGCTGGGTGATGATAGTGATCATTTATTACCTTAATCCCTCATAGAACTACAATTCCCAGTTAGGAAGTAATCATTAAAATATTTCCAAAATAAATATAGGTCTAGAGCAGCGGGAAAAGAATTGAAGTCAAGGTGATCAGAAGTGAGAAAACTGTAAGGATATAATGTATTTGAGTGTTGAGACAAGAAGAATGGCACCTGGATAATGGGAGAAAACTGCATATTTCCCAGGAATGTTGGTTGCCATTCTAACCTCAGTGATTCCCCATTTCCCCTTTAAGTCCATAACATTGAGAAAATGTTGTCTGTGAATCTGCTTTTGATTTTAGGAGGGAAAGAGCAAATTATACTTGCTAAAATTCCGAGAGAGGTTGATCTATATCGGGTCTACATAGAAACAGAACATCTGACGTAAAAAGAATTCTTTCCAAGCTAAAGTTAGCATGCTAAGTGACCTGGCACAATCCAATTGGATGATAAAGATACTCTTTGGTGCACCACAGTTGAAGAGGTACTGGGTTATTTCTGAAAACTCTAAACCAGAGGTGGGGAACGATGGGCTCATTATGATTTGTGGACTTCAACTCCCATAATTCCCAAGCCAGCCAGCTCGGGAATTATGGGAGTTGAAGTCCACAAGTCATAAAAGGGCCATCATTCCCCACCCCTGCTGTAAATGATGACCTGTGCTGCCCTTGTCTAAGTGTCATGGAGTAGGGATACCATATGCTTCGTGTCTTTCTGCTCTTCATCTTCTTACATTCACCTTAGCGTAGACAAAAGTTCTTCAACGCTTTGGCTAAGCATTGCATGATAGCTGAGTGTACAGTAGATCTACATAGCTAAGAGTAAGAAGGAAAATCTCCTTTCCTCCATTCCACCACTGATTTGTCAATGCTAGAATTGCGTCTATTTTTTCTGGAGGCCCTTGTTTCCTGAAGGGCCAGTAGCAGTGGTGAAATCCAGCTGGATCTATCTGGCTCACACAAACTGGTAGCGCCAGCAACGGGAGACTCAGGCAATCCACCAGGACGTCATTACATCCTGTTTTTGACCCTCTGTGTATGTGCAGAAAAGGCGCATATGAGCGTAGCGAGCGAGCAAGTGCGTGTGCTCACATTCCCGAACCGGTAGCGAAGGTAAGTGCATTTCACTGCTGGCCAGTAGCCATAACATCAATGAAGAGGCAAGAAGATTTGATGGTTATTAGCCTTTCAGGAACAGCAGTTTCATGAAAGGTCGTGCTTCTTGCAATATTTTCCCAGTAATATTTTCTGTCAGTATAGAAGCCAAGATGTTATATCTTTGAATACTGCACAAATACGATTGCTTGGCATTGTATCGATGTTTTTCAAGGAATAAGAAATGGCTGAAATGTCAGACGGTCAGTTAAGTGTGGAAATCATTGTAGATACACATGACAGACTTCATCAAATGCCACGTTACTTACTCCAATATAGAGGAACATTTTCCAGGTATAAACATTTTCATCATAGAGTTGCTAATAAAATGAACACAAGTGTCCGCAAAATAATTTTTTGACTAGAACAGCAAGAAAGTCTTTCAAGACTTTACAATCTTGGAAAATCTGGCTATAATATTAAACTTCCAAGAAAAAGAGATTTTTTTTTACTGGTCATATTTCTATCTTGTTTCTTTGCCATGCTTCACTGTGTGTCATTATATTGTCACAATGCTTGTGTAAAGCAGATTGAGTTCATAATATGTGAGAGGGTTTAGACGTAATGGGTTGGTTTTGGATTTCTGTACTAATCTCTACATTATGCTAGATATTTGGTAAACTGGTTTTGTGTCTGTTGTTATTCATCATAGGTAGAATCATATAGTAAATGTTCACAGTTATAACTACTGAAAAAAATGACGCATGACCGTTGCAGAATCATACACCATAGTCAAGTGATCAATATTTGGATGCTTGGCAACTGGCATGTATTTATGATGGTTGCAGTGTCCAGGGGTCATGTGATCACTTTTTGCAACCTTCTGACAAGCAAAGTCAATGGGGAAGCCAGATCCACATAACATTCATGCTGCTAACTTAACACCTGCGGTAATTCACTTAACTGTGGCAAGGAAGATTGTAAAATGAGGTAAAACTCACTTAACAACTTTCTTTCTTAGCAACAGAAATTTTGGGCTCCGTTGTCATAAATTGAGAACTACCTGTATAATCCCACATAAGGATTGTATAGCTACACTTAAGTGTGTAATATTGTATGCCAGATCAATTAGAAATATCAGAACAGAACTCTGCAAAATGCCAACACTTAACGATGAAATTCTGTGATCTTGGACAGATCATTGTTTTGGCAAAATTAATGTTGTTAAATGTAGTTCATTTTCAAAAATGCTCTTCGCCTATATTTTATTGTTATATTCTTTACGGGTTTATTTTGAGAATATTTTACTATCGGTTGTTCCTGCTAGAATGAAAACTGGGAAAATGCATATTTTAACTGTATTGAGATTTGCAACCTACCTTTTTGCCTGTGGGAGGCACTGAGAGCATTGAAATTACTAAGACTTCGGCTTTGTCTAAAAGGATGTCAGGAGCAATCTAATAATTTTTCTGACAGAGTGGTTACAAAAGCCCAGCAAGGTTAAACAATCACATTCCAAACAGACTGAATTTCTGTGCTGAAAAATCCCGGCTTATCCATAAGCACGCTGCCTTTTTTAATATATTGCTTTTAGAACAATCCCTATAGCGAAACATGAGAATCACCCGTACATAGTTTTCCAAAGACAATTTCATAAAATGGGGAAATCCACAGTCCAGCAGAGGATCAGTGAACACTTTAGGTTTAGCCTCTTGCACTTTGGGTTTTAATAACATTGCAGATAGCTAATCTAGGAAACGCCTCTGCTGAAAACCTTTCGGAGCCATTTGCAGTCTAAATATTGGACCGTAGACCAACGGCTGATCTGGATAAGCAGAAGATTATTATAGCCCTTAAAGTGTGCAGGACTCCAAATCCAGCTTCTGTACATGATAATTTATTCTTGGTTACTGATACATTGACTCTCAGTAACATTCAGCTATAGAACAGGAAGGCAAAGTTCATTGTTGCCAGGTATGGCTGAAAGAGAAGTGTTTTAATTTAATCTGAAATATGAATTAGATTAAGTGCGGAACAGAAATTCACAGTGACATTCTGTGAATTAACAAACTGCAAAAATAGAGCCAACAAATGCATCCATGTTGTCATAAGAAACCAATTTACAAATAGATCAACATGCAGAGCATGTATTTTCATTCTCTGGATTAAATGGAAACCCAACATTTTAAGCTCCAGTGAATTTCATACGTTAACAAAATGTTGCATAGAGAGTTTCAAATGCAATTAAGACTCGGAGCCAGATTATTTTAAATTCCAGAAATTACCAAATAACCTTGATCACTGAATTAAATGTTGTTATGGAAGTGAGACAATCAGTTGAATTTATGGGTTGGTGGGTTGGTGGGTCAGCTTATATTTCATATTTCTGAACTGCCCATCTCCCTCAAAGAATTTGTAGTTTGATTATAAAGTATTATATCTATAGGTTAACATATAGCAGGAATGCATATTTCTAAAAATAAAATAATTGTAAATATTATATGCAGTATTATAAATGTTAAGTTGATATTTTATGACAATAACATTCTGAATCAGTAGCAACGTCATGTCCTATATATATAGTAACTGATATGATACTATGCAGAATGTTAGCTTGGATACAGTGGTGGGTTTCACATTATGTTTGTCAACAAATGTGGTAACATTTGACACAATGTTACTACAGGTTCACTGCACACAGGCACAGTCAGTTTCTGCATGCGTGCCCCCAGTTCATGCACGCACCTGCCTTCCACGCATGTACCCACTCTCAAAAACGTGCCTAAATAGGATCGCATAGAATTGGGGCAGGTGGGCGGGCCCACTGGCGATATCTGCTACCGGTTTGAACCAGCTGAATACCACCTCTGGTTGGATAGGTTTAAATAATTTTTTTTTACATAAATTTTTTAAGACAAACAAACATTCAATACATTAGTCATCCCTTCCCTGTGACATCTCGGTGTTATCTTCCAAAAGTTGGAAGGAATTACTTGCTTTCCAGTAAGAATTGTGGGAGGTGCATTAATTATTTTTTTAAAAAAGCATGCTTTCAGTGAGTATTTTCGATCTATGGGATCCTTGGACAAGATGATGTCAGTGAGCCCACTCCCTGAATGTAAATACACCCTCTTAATTCCTGCTATTCCTCCTTTCATAGCTTGTATCCTTGTCTAGAATGAGTAATCCACTGCCCTGGAGAAAGGACAGGGCAAGCAATTATATTTGCTCCTATTTGCTCTTCTTGAGAGGAGGCAGTGAATAGACAGCATCAACATGAAATTAGAAGTTAGAAAAGGCTGAGCAAGCGATCTATACTTTCAAATGCCCAATGAAGCCCTCTGCAACTCTTCACATGTGTGTATTTTGTTGCTTTTTGGCTTAGTGATATGACTACCCTGTCATTTAGTAAACCAGGCTTAGCATAATTTTTCACTCTGTTTATACTCTAGCTACCAACAGAGGCCAGTCAAACACCTCAAAAGGCCATAAAGTAGATTTCAAGCAATGTTCTTCTTAATTGCCTTAGCATCTAATTATTCAAAGCTACACTGCCAGTAATCAGAGAGGATTCCCCTTAACTAACACAATGGTTAACCATAATAGATTTGTTCCCATGGATTTTGCGCCATTTAAGCTTACCACTTTTAAGGCCTTATACTCCCACCTTTCCTCTCCGGGTTAACAATGGAATAATAGGTATTTGGGTCCATATCTTAAACATGGCTGTTATCCCACAAGGGCTTTGGGAATCAACTTTTATCTATGTAACAATATTAGTGGATAGAACCTGAGAACAATATTGTAGGGTGAAGTTCCATTCTGCATGCAACTCAGTTAGCCATGTTAGATATTCTGCATTCCATTCCAGTCTCATCTGGTTTCTTCCATTAAGCTACCAGCAATCTTTCATCACCATACCTGATCTGCACCGGGTTATTGGAAGAGAGGTACCTCCCAGAATTTCTTTCTAAATTCACTGTTTATATTTTCACTGATTTATTTCCAACCTCCCTCAAGCTGACTGGTGCTAATGCTCTCTGCATTGGCCACACAGGGCTTTTTGCAAAAGAAAACACTTGATAATACATCTATATCAGAATTAGAGTAAATGAGGCAACTAACTAATGTGTTCCAGTTTAGACTGGGTAGTTTCTAGATTGTGTGTGGCTTATTCACCAGGCCATTAAACCCCATTAGATAATGTAGAAGAATTCCAAATCCATCAGTCCTAATCCTTGCAACTGGAGGTTAAATATTAATGAGATTTGCTGCTCAATTATTATGGAAATTAATGAGAAAAGAACGTTGCATGGCATAAATGGAACAAAAATGTCTAAAAGTAATAATTCTGTGCCCATCTCTTTAGTTATTTGACTGATCAAAGGTTTATATTTTTGCAGGTAAAGGGGAAATCAAAGGCAAAAGGAGAGGTTAACTCTTAGCCTGCAGCAAAAAGTGAGATGAATTCCTGGCATTCTTTTCTTTAATAACGTGTTTACTTTTAGTAAGACCAGTAATTGCTTCACCCTCATTTAAATTTGAATTTAGTGAAACCACCTCCTGCAGACTGTAGAAAAGCACACAAAGAGCCCATTCACTTGCAGGAAGTAACCGTAGAAATCATACAAAGCACTGTCCTGCTTAGCTGCTGCTGTCTACTTCACTGAATCATGAGTAGAACATGTTTTAAATTAAAAGGTCTCTACCAAAAAGCAGTAGTTGATCATCTTGGCTATTAAGAAGGCACATCCTGATGAGAGATCAAGAACTGATCTGGGAAACAGAGTGCTTAAAGATTACAGGTAAAGAGTGTTTATTATGAAATATTCCTAATTCTTCCACTTCATTCCTGAAAGAATAATTAGCTCCAGGACCCTGGTAAGATGGCAGAACTTTTATATTGATCATGAGTATGTTTATTTGAAAGCAAGACTCATTTATATGTTAAAAGTGCTACACAGTAGATGGAGTTACGATCCTGCTTACTCCCCCTTCCCGTCTGTTTGAATCATATTGGCTGAAATTAGGTAAATATTTCTTTATTAAATGATTAATTCTATAAATAAACTTTAATTCATTGAATATAAAATTAAATTATGTACAACTTATTCCAGTATTAAGGTATCTTTTCTCCTTCCAAAAACAAAGCTACATTTTGATAAATAAAATATTCAGCTTTAAAAACATCCAATTTCTGTTTGTTGATACAAAATATGTAGCTGATGCTTATAGCTGCCATAGATGGGCACTCCAAAAGTGCCCACCTTGGAAAGGAGTGTTAACTTCCAACATGACTTTCAAACAACAAAAATATGATGCTATGTTGAACAGTAGAAACTGAAGGTTTTCACTGCCCAGACAGACAAAACTTTGCATAAACAGATAGAAACAGAAATCAGTAATCACAAGTGCTCCAAATTGAAGCAGTAAATTTGCTCCAGTACTATGAAGCTTTAAGTATGCTCAAACTTTTGTAAGAGTAACCAGTCACACAGTCCTTCCTTGCTGTTCTATGTTGCCCTCCACTGGGTAAAGGCATCACTTCAATAAGAGTTCATTTTTTTCCCACACTGGTACTTCAAAAATAAAGTCAGATATTAATTACAATCCTCCTTCTCAAGCCTGTACACATCACCACTTAGTCCCTAAATTTGTGGATGTCATTGAATAGCTGGTAATTAGGATATGCCTCATTTCCATGGGGACAATTGTAGCTGCATCTGCAAGACTGGATCATCATGACATTCTTGGTGAAGGTCTCTCCATCATCACAGTGGAACTGGACCTTGATAGTCCTGGTTTGTTGAGGAGTGCAGCATCGGCCATCCACACATGAGCCACAGTACTTCGGGCGGTACTTTTTTACACTTGAGCATCCTGCATAAGTGAACTTGACTGGAATTTGAGATTTTTTGGTCTTGGTGCATTTTTTTCCCTTCTGGAAGAAAAGAGATTGTGTGGTTAGTCAAAACTCTTGACTAAAAGGCACCCACCACACCCACTTAGAAATGACACAAGAACAGGGTAAAGATAAGGAAGACCCATTTACCTTCAAGGAGTCGTAACTAGGCTGGCCACATGGCCTCACTTCACATATCCTGGTCTCTTTAACTAGTCTACATCCAGGATTATCATTGGTGACTCGCGTAGAGACTCCAGTTCCACAGGTCTTTGAACACTGAGACCATGAAGTTGTTTGGACTATGCATTTTGGATTCTCAAATGAATGGCTGCGAATGTCGGTTTCAAAGACTAAAAGACAGAAGGAAGAAAAGAATGTAAGTTTCTCAAAACATAGGACTTAGCATGCATAGCAAAAGCCTGTAGACATCAATAGATAACCCCCACCATCACCACTTGGTAGCAAAGGAAAATGTGTAGCCAATATTTATAACTCACCTGGTAAGATTCTCAGCTTTCTTTTTATCATGGATATTAATTCATTGTTTCTGGTCAATTCTCCTTCAGAAGCATCCACATCAAAACCTTTGCCAAAGAATCCTTCCAACTGTTCGAGGTTATCTTTGGAGTCATCACAGACCCATTCCTCACAACACTGACCAGGGACTTTTACTAGTCTTGGGTTAGGACAGCCCAAATTTGGAAGGGAGAGTTCTTGCGAGCAGAGCGGGATGCAGCCAACAGCTCCATCAATGCATGTACACTGGTGTTTGCAATTGGGCTGAAAACTTTCTCCATTCTGATAAATTTTGGAGTTGTATTCACAGGGTCTTCCTTCTGACTGTGCTGTAAAGGTTTAAAAAAAGAGAGAAACCATAAGTCAGGCTTCAAGTCTCCTCTAGCAGAGTGGTTTCCCCCCCCCCCCCCACCTCCTGCTCTATTAAATCCAGTTTATGGGTAAAGAGCCCTACAATCCCCCAGAGCTCTAGGCTAGAACAATAAGTTAGTCAGGAATCACTTTTCCTTATGTGCTGTTACTGCAGTCCAGACATAGTGAATTGCATTCCAGACTGCTGAAGTAATATGCCCTTCTGCCAATCTACCAACAACAAAGCATAACCATACATGGACTGAAAATTGCTAAACTTCACGATGAGAATGTATGTATCTGCATGAATGAGATATTAAAAGAGCCAAGCTGCCAGCTTCTTACCTCTGCAGATCCCTTTCAGAGCTGTGGAACTGGCGCCAAAGTTGCATTCCAGCCCTTTCGTGTGATCACAAGGCTGCGTCTTGCTACAGTCCTCATTGAGCTGTTTAGCGCAAACTTTACAGCATTTACAACCATCCAAAACCAGACCCACTCCTGGAGCGCATCTGGGGACCTCCAGAGGACATTCACAAGTGTCTGGGCAGGAAGAAGAAATCACCTGCAGAGGGGAAACAAATGAACCCTAGCTATGAGATACTACTGTAAACAAGATAGTTAAAGCCATCAGTTTTCCTGCCCTAAATAAGCAAAACATTCAGGAAGTTCACTCAGTTACAGCCATTCAAGCACTTCCTTCATCTGGAAGTTATTGAGTAGGTTTACTTTGGAGTTATTTCTTAAACCAGATTAGGAATGCAAGCCCCCTGTTCTAACACACATTCACACATGCTGTGTTTTTGTTTTCCCCCTTGCATGCAACTTTATTTAAAAGAGGGGGGCACATTTCTCACCGAAAATAAACAAGGAGGGGAAGGAAACAAAAAAAATACCCTTGCACCAATTTGAAATCAAAATCCATACCTACCCTATTTACTAATTGAAAAACGGCAAAAGCCAGGATCAAACAGCTGGTTCTCTGCGAGTTCATCTTCAATCGTTTCCAGACGCTGCGGATATACGGTCCTTTTTTCTTAGCTCAAACCGATGGAAGGAGAGGGGGGGAAAAAAGCAAGGGAGGGAGGGAAGAAACCCGAGCAAAACAGCAGGACTTGGAGGTTCGTTCTGCTCTGGCGGTGTCTTTCAAAGACAGATCGAGTCCTGGAGGAATGCTAAACGCCTTCGCGACCGGCTCTAGCTCCTTTTCTCGAGAAAGCGAGAGAGAGAGAGAGAAGGCACCGGGTCTCTTTTCGGCTGTTGGGTTTTGTGTTTTTTTTTTTCTTCTCCCCTTTTGCTCTTCCGCCTGACGTTTCTCAGAGAGCCCTTTGCCTGTCTGAGCAGAGGCGGAGTGGGAGCTGCCTTATATGCAGTGCCGCCGCCGCCGCCGCCGCGTGCTGCAGCTCCGCTGACGTCGAGCCAGAATTCTAAAGCATCAGGAATTCTAAAGCATCTCAGGAATGTTTCCTTGGCGCGGTTTGCATCCAAGCTCCTCCCTGTCTAAGGGCTTTATGCTTTGGGGAGGTGGAGGGCGGGAGGGAGAGCTTACAGCAAGGGCTTTCTTTCCTCCCCCCCCCCCAACTCCTTAGTTTCAATGTATTAAACCATCATACACAACACCGCTTTAATTTTTTTCCCTCTCCCCTTCGCGTTGTATTTCCTCCACTTGTGGCCTGGGAAAACCGGTGTCTTTTAGCCGATTGTCCCGCGGACGGGTTGGCTAAATTAGCTTCAACGCCAGGGAATCTTGGAGGGAAGAAGAGCCGGCGGGGTGTATGTGTGTTTCTAGGGCGCGGGGGTGGGGGGACGGACGGTCATCGGGGAACGGGAGATGGGAAGGGTATGGGGATAGAACAGCCATGCAAATTTTTTCGACGTTTGGGTGTGATCCAAGGCTGGAACGAAAGGGTGTATCCAAAAAAAAAACAACAACAACCTGGTGGCGTGGTTTAAGCTTTATGAATGGGGTTGTGAGGAGAAACTCTACGCTGGTCGTCCCCGTTTTCTTAAAGCATTTGGACGGAAATGCTTCTTTCTCTGCCTTTACGTTTGGGGGTTGTAGTTACAATCCGGTCCCCTCTGCTCCTGAAAGATTTGTTCCCGTTATTCCAGGTCATCGCAAGGAACACGAGTTAGCAAGCAAACGTTCTGATGTGCTTTTAACAAATCTGAGTGTCCTCCATTATTTATTAGATTTTTAACCTGCCTTTGTTACTTTATCAGTAAGTGGAGGCTGTGAACAAATTTAATGCTTCCTCCACCTCCTCTTGCTCGCTGCAGCAACCACATGAAGTGGATTGGGTTGAAAGAGAATGACTGGCCCAAAGTCACCCAATCTGTTTTCATAGTGGAATTAGAACTCATGGTCTTTCTAGGTCTAGAACTTTCTAAACCAGCACTTTCACCGCTACACCGGCCTTTTTGATTGGGATGTTATAAGGCCTTCTGCCTTGAGCGGGCGGGGGGGGGGGTGTCTGGACTAGAAGACCTCTGAAGTCCCTTCCAGTCCTATGGTTCTAGGTTCTAAACTGGCTTTCATCTTTGCATTCATACTAGGATGAAAATGTTTTGAATTAGCTTTCCGCTTTGATTGTGGAAATAAAGGTTTAAAAAAAGACACTTGATTCTTGATGTGTTTGCAGGCTGGGATACAGGCTGAAGGTGGGGAGGGATAAGAGGTTTCAATAAAAGCAAATGTGAAAGTTTCAAAGCTGTGCAAATAGAACAGTTGAACTAGCAGTGACCTGTATTCCAACCCTAAGTAAATATAGTAAACATTTAAATTGCATGTTCCAATTTACACATTAGTTATCAAAGCAATGGCTTTAAAATTATAAATCGTTTAACTATATCTACTTTGAAAAAAAAAGCTTGATATTGTATCTTGGAGTTTTAACATTTGCATTATGTTCAAAATGCATGAGACTCCAAAGCTCCACTATTTAAAATTCTTCAGTTCAGACTCCTACATTTTGTTGAGGGCCTGAAACCGATTTTTTAGGCCTGTCAGTAATGTAAAGCAACAATAGATCTTCAGAATATTTCTCCTCTTAATTCTTAATAATATTAATATTTACTTATAATTAATGCTCTTTGTTAACAATTCTTATCTTGTTTGAAGCTGGGGGAGCCGGTTGTTCCTAGCTTTTGTTATTACCATTTGACTTCATGGCTGTAAGTATTTCCAGATGGTGATTCAGACACTAGACGTAACAATATTTCCATATTTGGTAGAGCAGTAGCCTGCATTTTGCACATTTTTCTATTCTGTTATCCAACCACAAAGCATTCCTGACAGCTTCAGATACTGTTAAATATAGACTTAACTTTTGTTCCCAGGGCAGGAAATTCTTTGGAATTCCTGATGGGGTGTATTTCCACCTTCCACCCACCCCCTTCTTCAGTGGTCTGCCTATTATGGTTTAGGAGGAACAGCATTGGAAATAATAATAGTGGTTTGCTGAGGGGGGGGGACTTGCTCCTTTTATGTGAAACACAGGAATCTCATTTGAGTTTGTAGCTAATTTATTTTCAATAGAGGTATTATGTTTGTTTTCAACAATTAAAACAGACAAGAGCAATATGCAGAAAACCTGCCACTTGGCAAAAAAAAAGCAAGTGATTAACAAGAGGGGGAACAGGGAGGTGATGTGAGGGGGAAGCAATGGGATCGACCTGGCTGCCTTGTTGGTGTCTTACATGTGCTACTCAGTCACAGGGGGGTGGCCTTGGAGGGGAGGGAAACTCACCCCTTGCCAGCCCTACTGCTGCTTTGGAAGAGGAAAACCCAAGCCGCCTGCTCTTGCCAGAGTTTAAGGAGGTTGTAGTGCATGGAAGGAGACCTGCCACGGGGCTGTGAACATGTGTTGGGGTAAGTTGCTCCAGAGTCTTAATTTGAAGAGGTGTAGAGAGATATACAGAACTGTATGCATCTGTTAGATAGCGTGAGGAAGGGAAAGAAGGAAAGGGAAGGAAGGAAGGAAGGGGCAGTTTTCTTGAATTTTAAAAATGATCAGATTTTCTTTCTCTCTCTCTCTCTTTGGGGAAAGGAGTTGGGTGCGTCTGCAGCCAGGGAGGTAGGAGCAGTATAATAGAGCCAGTGTCGTGTATAGGTGGAGGCTGGAAGCCCCAGGCTGAGTCGAATCCAGTGATGTTTCCAAAAACAGGCTAGGTTTGATCTCAGACATAAAGCATATTTTCAACCTGGTTCTAGGCATCTCTCTGTCCCCCTTTCCCTCCTACCTCCCGCACACACGTCTCCTTCCCTCTGCCAAAGAGCAGACGTGAGGCTGATGGATAAGGGTCCATCTTCGGGAGGAAATTCTCCACTCTCCATCTATTTCTGCCCTGATGAAGGCAACATGAGGAAACCATCTGGTCCTCGAGGTTGCCAAAAAAAGGTGGTGGGGGGAGGAAGAGCGGGGATAAAATAACTGTTTGGGTTGCCTCCCCCCCACTTTTTTGTTTCACAACTCCTGCCCTCTCCTCTTGTTCCAGAACGAATACCCTCCCCAAGGGAAAACGCTGTTTCAGCTCCCCCAGACATTGGCAGCAGCGAAGGGGCTGCTTGGAGCAAGAGCTTGCTGCAAAGCCGACCCTTCAGCTGCCCGGGTTGTGCGGTTGCTGCCGGCTGGGGGGAAGAGACGGAGAAGAGCGAGTCTGCTTCGCCTCCCTCCTCTCCCGCCTGGCTCCCAGGACCCAAGACTGGGATGCGGAGCGCAGAGCGAAGCTCCGGCCAAAGTGATTTCCGGCTTCGACTGAAGGAATTTCCAACCCCCGCCATATTTGGTGAAAGCTTAAAGAACCTCGTCATCGGCACTTATACTAAGACGATGGCGTAGAGGGATGGAGGTCCGCCAGAAATGCTCAGAAGGACCTTGGATTGCATACCGAAGCTGCATGTCACTTGAGAATCTCCAAGAACATGTTTTATCTCTCCCTGGAGGGTTAGGAATATTACTTCCTCTCCTGACGGAAAAAGAGTGCTCCTAGGCAGCCATTTCCTGCCTTTGAATGGCTCCAATGAGTCCTTGTCTAGATTGTTTCAGGGTTCATTTGTGAATCCCAAGCCAAGGAGTGGGAAATAGATGAAGTCTTGGGAGAGAAACGAGATGGATATTTTGGCAGCACCAGTTGGTTTGTTTGTTGAACTTACATCCCATCTTTCCTTCAGGAGCTCAAAGCAATTTGCACAGCACGCTCTCTCTCCCCCTCTCTCTTCCATTTTCCTCACAACATTCTGGTGCCAAGTTGGTGTAAAAGAAAACAACTGGGAAAAAAACCACTTAGCAAGCTTCCATGGCTTTGGGTGGACTTCTTCTGGCTTCAGGTCCTCTTTGTGAAGCAGTGAGGCCCACAAAATGTGCCTTACTTGTCATTCACCTGTTTGATGAAACATCCGCTTCTTGTAGATTTAGATTGCCGTCCTTATGAAAGGCTGTGAAGATCTTGCTTTTCCTCCAAGTATTTGGGCCAAGCTATTAATGGATCCCAGCAAGATTGTGTGGGATGTCATTTTTGTTGTAGTATCTTGATATATATATATATTTTTAAAAAAACATTTTTTGGTGTGATGGTTTTATTTTCTTCGTTCATTGGCCAGAGTTCCAATGGTAGATGGACAACCATTTATATTTGCTGGATAAATATCAGTGGACATCTCTGTGCCAGTCCAACAACTTTTGAAGAAAGTTGCGTTTTACTATGGTCATTTCTGCCTTTCTTGACCAAGTAATCAGAGGAATTTGACTGGAAACATCACTGTAGAATCACTAGTCAAACACTAAGAAATCTGAGAAGGGCACTTAAATTATTCTTGAAATAATGTGAAAACTTGACTTATTCTCCAGCTCCAAAAAAGTACTTAAAAGGTAGTGTCAAACCTTAGGAACAAACATCTGTCAGAAGCAATTCTACATAAAGTTAAGGGTGCATTTAGCACCCTTGACATTTTTACATTAACTCATTAAATATCCAGGGCTGTGGAGTCGGGAGAACTGGGACATTTAAACTTGCTTTTTTAAAAATTCCAATCTAAATTTAGTAGGAGTCAGAGTCGGTGCATTGTTTGCCGACTCCGACTCCAGGTACCCAAAATTTCCTCCGACTCCGGCTCCTCGGCTCCGACTCCACAGCCCTGTAAATATCTGTCTTGATCCAGTTCAACCATCACCTGGATGGTACATGCTCTTTTCTTGTATGCAGAAAATGCAGGCCTCTCCGTAACATTAAGGGAATGAAAATGCCATACATGCAAGATTGATAGTTAGATATAAATTATTAGAAGCAAAGTAATTCTTTTCCATAAAGGAAAAATGTTAAATGGCAATGCCTGTGGAGATTCTCAGTCACCCAGGTCGTAGTTGTTTCAAGAGGCAAATTGAACTTTCTGGTTTTTCTTTGAAGATGCTTGGCTTCTCATCCAAGAAGCTTCTTCAGCTCATTTCATATAATTGCCATTTAACAACTGTTAAATGGCAATTATATTGTAATCTAATGAAACCAGTTGACTTTAGTACCTAGGTAAATTTTTCAAGTATCCACAAAGTGGGAAAGTTTGATGCTATCTCATTAGTACCAGCTTCTGTTTGGGGCAATTGGGCTCTTCAGGGCCAAGCTATAACTTTTCTAAAGGCATTCTGCATTCAGATCCATCAATCTGTTTTTTTTCTTTTCCCTCATTCTTACCAAGCATTTTTTATAGTTCATCCACTCACATAATACATTCAAAACATGATTTTTGTTACCTAAACATTGAACAGTCAGGCTTTATTTTTTTCAGGACTGATTGGTTCTTTTTGTAATCCATATAATCCTAATACTTATCTTCAAATCCATAATCCAGAAGTGCACTTTCTTATACTCATTCTCAGTGGTCAGTTTTTACATCTATACATCATGATTAGGAAACCATTGCTTTAACTCTTCTAATATCTATTGTCATAGACACTTCCTTAACATTTAAGCTTTTTATATAAGCTTTATATTACCTCCTATATTGTTCGTTGTTGCCTATGCTTGAGCCCCCCAAAATTAATCTAAATACCACTTACACTTCTTTACCATCAATTTTCAATATCAAACATGCTGGTTTATATTATTTTTGTCTTGTTAAATTTGTAATATTTTCAGATTCTATTTTTCAAATTCTAGCTTTAGTTTCTTGATGAGTATTTTAAAATCTTGTTTACTTTTAATTAATAGAATGAAATAATATAATCTATAGTAACCTTCAAACTCTGGTTTTGAAGAAGACTCCTGAGAATACTGTGCACAGCCAAGAAAAATAACCAATGGATTATCTCACTCAAGGCAAAAATGACCTTGCTCAAATTACTATATCCTACCTGGGACACTTTATGCAAAGACCTAGTTCTCTGAAGAAAGCTGTAATGGTGGGAAAGGCAGAAGGAAAAAGAAGTAGCATGATGGTTGGACTCAGATACAGTGACCATGGTTGCACCATTGGAAGACCTAAAATACCAAGTTAGGGACAAATCCTGGTGAAAATCGTGCAGTTATTAAGAGTCAATGCTAATTTAGGGAAATCTCTATAAAATGTTCTACATTGGCATTTACCACCAGCCAGATGCGCCAAAATGTTTCCAAACTGTTCAGCCGAGTGCTGGAGATGTGGTTATAAACAGGGAACTTTTTACCACATGTGATGGACTTGTCCCAAAGCCAGGAAGTATTGGCATAAGATAAGGAAATGGTTGGAAAAAATAACGGAACAAAAGATAGAATTGAAACCGGAACTATTTCTTTTGGGCATTTTAGATGGGAAAATGAATAAAAAATTTCAATACATAATATTACACATATTAACGGCAACAGAATTGTCTTTGCGCAGAATTGGAAACAGACTAATATCCCTTCAGAAGCAATGATAATAAGAAAAATATATGAGTGTGCAGAAATGGATAGGCTGTCTATGGAATTGAAAGAGAGAAAAGAATCTGAGTACTACAAAGTTTGGAGTAGATGGTATACCTGGTTTGAGAATAGGAGTAAAATTAATGCATAAGATGTACGAAGTATAATGTATAAGAACTATATAATATTGATGATAATATGATTATATGTGAGTAGAACCATATAAATAGAATTTACGTAAATATGAATGTTATGGATGATATTGATACCGATATGGAAATGCTGTAATGAGTGAAAATTTGTGTTTTGTGTTTTAAATGTTGAAAAAAATAATAAATCTATTTAAAAAAAAGGATTCAATGCTAACTTGATGGTACATAATTAGTCAGTTAATTTGCACATTCTCTTTCATCTTGTTCTTTTTATATAGCAGCTTATATCTTTCTTTTCCAAACTCTAGGTGATGTAGTCTCATTCCATATTTGTTGGCATTGTGCTGTGAGTTCTTTAACTGCTTGTTCTGCAGTTTGAAATAGTTCAAAAGCAATGCCATATTTATGCTTTTATAGTATGTCTTCTCAAATAATGTTGTTTTCAGCAAACTCCATTGATACCAAAATGATGATGATATCCAAATGCTGGCACTGAATATGTATCCAATGCCAATCCAATGCTGGCATTATAGTTTTGTGTTCTGATGTGTGATGCAGTTCTGTAAATTATGATTTTATGTAATGGCATTGTCATGCACACATTGTCATTTGATTCCCTTGCCCTTCCCTCCAGATGCCAATGTGATTCATGTTTCTCTTTCTAGTAGAGTCATTTTGTGAATGGATTTTCTAGTAATATTTCTATCCTTTCATAATCTTTCATAATCTTCTTAAAACAACTTTATTTTCCTACTTTATGTAATTTTCCAAATTTAATACATATTTCATTATCAATTAATTCATAGATTGTTCCACAACCTATACATAGAAGCATCTTAACTAACAGGATTTAACTTTTTTATATTCTTTCTCCTATTGTGTCATCAATTTGATTGGAAATTGTCCACCTGATGTTATTCAATATATGCATTTATATTGCTTAAAGCAAGTGTTAAGAATCAACAATTTTCTTCACAAAATTCTACTGAACAATCTCTAGCAGTATTTCATTTACTCAGTGCAAATCTGTTTTGTACTTCGAGATTCCTCTACTTCTCCAAGTTTAGTATTCCAATAAACTATTAGTGGGACCATATCCTTTGTAAGGAGATGCAGTGGCTCAGTGGCTAAGATGCTAAGCTTGTTGATTAGCAGTTGATCGACAAGCTCAGGTTGATCAACAGTTCAGCGGTTCAAATCCCTAGTATCGTATAACAGAGTGAGCTCCCGTTACTTGCCCCAGCTTCTGCCAACCTAACAGTTCGAAAGCATGTAAAAATGTAAGTAGAAAAATAGGGACCACCTTGGTGGGAAGGTAACAGCATTCCATGTGCCTTTGGTGCTTAGTCATGCTGGCCACATGATCATGGAATTGTCATCAGACAGCACAGGCTCTTCGGCTTTGAAATGGAGATGAGCACCGCCCCCTAGAGTCAGGAACAACTAGCACATATGTGCGAGGGGAACCTTTACCATTACCTTTTATCCTTTGTAGTTGTCGTATTTATCCATTCTTGCAATTTGCCATACAACTTTTCACTGTCTTACAACCTTTTGAGTTCGTAATAGTATAACCTTGATATTTATTAGATATCAAGAAAGTATCTAATTACTTGATAGGATTGGTTTTGATAGTGTACATGGTCCTTGACATATAACTATTTGTTTAGTAACTGTGCAAAGTTATGACAATGCTGAAAAAAGTGACTTATGACCAGTTTTCACATTTATGACCATCACAGTGTAGGGTTTTTATATTCACAAATGAAGGCAGAGATTCGAACTGCCAAATTGCAGGCAGCCAGCAGTCAGCAGAATTAGCCTGCAGTACTGCATTCTAACCACTGCGCCACCGCAGCTTTATTATTATTATTATTATTATTATTATTATTATTATTAGTTTTTATAGTCTTTCAATTTAATGTCCTTTTTTTATTACAGCATTTATTCTTCCAACCTGCTATAGAGAGCTCTCGACTTAAAACTGTTTCATTAGTGACTGTCTAAAATTACAACAGCACTGAAAAAGTGACATCTGACCGTTTTTCACACATACAACTGAACATCATCCCCATGGTCACATCAGTGGTGGGTTTCAAAATTTTTTACTACCGGTTCTGTGGATGTAGCTTGGCGGCCATGGCATTGCTTGGTGGGCATGGATTGGTGGGCATGGCAGGGGAAGGATACTGTAAAATCTCCATTCCCACCCCACCCTAAGGGAAGGATACTGTAAAATCTCCATTCCCACCCCACTCCAGGGGAAGGTTACTGCAAAATCCCCATTTCCTCCCAATCAGCTGGGACTCGGGAGGCAGAGAATAGATAGGGGCCAGTCAGAATTTTTACTACCGGTTCTCCGAATTACTCAAAATTTCTGCTACTGGTTCTCCAGAACTGGTCAGAACCTGCTGAAACCCATCTCTTGGTCACATGATAAAAATTCAGCCACTTAGCAACTGGCATGTATTTATGACCATTGCCTTGTCCTGGGGTCATGTGATCACCATTTGCTACCTTCCCAGCCAGCTTTTGCCAAGCAAAGTCAATGGGGGAAGCTGGATTTACTTAACTGTGGTGATTCACTTAACAATTGTGGCAAAAAGGTAGTAAAATTGGGCAAAACTCAGTTCACAACTGCCTTGCTTAACTTAGCAATAGCATTTAGACTTAAATACGACTTCACAGTGCTTTGCAGTCCTCTCTAAGCAGTCAAAAATGGAAATCAATTGGGGTCAGAAGTTGAAGAGTGCCTATAAATTACCCGAGTTCTCTTTCTTTTTACTAATTCTATGGAATCTTTTTCAGACTTTATATTTTATTCTGCACGAATACCCAGAAAGTAAATGCAAAAAGAGTATACACGACAAACAGTGAACAAACATTGCGTTAGAAAATGTTTATTTAAAACAAAGAAAATGCCTTTAGAGCCCTGATAATTCTGTTTTTTTCTTTGTCATTTTTTTTCTTCCCCTCCCCTTTTCAATTTTTCCATAGATAATTTTCTGCTTAGAATAGGCCTCTCCTACTGCTTTTGCCAGACCACTGGTTCCTGCTGCCTTAAATCATCCTTTTAGTTTTTTTTAAAAAAGTTTTGGTTCCATGACTCACTAGGGAGGTGAAAAACTGGGAAAGATAGTTAAACATTGACATTCGTAGGAAAAGACAGTGGAACTACAGTATGACCTCAGCATTTAATGTTAATGTGGTTTCAGGTTTTCACTTCTTTGCTCTGCATAAAGTTAATTCTTTTGGACGAAATGTATACATTTATATTTCCTCTGTAACATCTGTATAAACAGGTTTTAAGAACTGCTTAGAGGTTTTATTTTGGTTGCTCATTCCTACATTAAACTTTCATCCTTTGCAAAATTTATTTCTGGATCCCTCTGCTATTCTAGAATCATAACAATGGCACTAGAGAGTGATAATAATCTTTAATATTATTAAACAACAACATCTGCAATCACAAGTCCTTGTGAAGGACTCAATAGGACACAAATGCCAAATCCAGTCTAAAACTCTAGCTCTGTGCAACCAACCACAATAATTTATTAAACATGTATGCAAGCTGACTCTCAGCAACTCTGAGCATCTCACAACAAATAAATCAATACAAAGTAACATAACAAATATAAAAACATACAAAACATACAATACATAAATACAATGAAGCAAGGGGATCTGTCTCTCTAAAGGTCTGGATGAAGGACCAGGTCTTTACAGCACTTCTAAACAAAATGGGGGCATTCAGATCTTGGCAGACTACTTGCCAGATTTTAGAACCTGATGCCACTAGGTATGCTATTAATTCTCAGATTTATATCTACACATCTGGGAAGACCTCACATAAATATAGATTGTTTTAAGTAATCAATTTGTATTGGGCTCTACATGTATTTATTTTCAGATTACAAAGTGACCTGGAGGTCCCCCATTTATTTGAGATATGCCTAGAGTCCTTCAGTTTGAGTGAAAGTCTAATTATCTCCCTTCAGATTTTATGAAACATAAATGCATCTTGGACTGTGTGAGTGAGAAATTTTACAACTGGAGCGGGGTGGGGGTGGGGGAGGGAATACTTGAAAGAATTTCAACAGCTCTGCAAGTGTATCAGGATTTTTTAGTAGCATAGATTCAGATACAGTAGGTTCATCATTAACCACATCTTCTTCAAAATGTTCTCTGTATGTACTAGCATCTGGCCTTGTCTAATCCTGAATCTATGATTTACATAATTATCTTACTGCTCTTTACTGTAAAACACCTGTTCTCTGCAAAACAAATAACATGATGAAAAGACTTAGGACAGTGTGTCATTGTGCCAACAGTTCTTTCTATTGCCATAGTAAAGCTTGGGTTATACTAAAGTTTGTTAGTGAGGAAAAACTCAAAGTCCGCATTGTATAAAAATAAACAAATTTTCCAGGCTATTATAGAAGTGAACACTCCTCAAATCGAAGTTAAAAGAAGTAGCATAGCCTCAAACCACAACTTTCCACCCTGCAGCTTGATTTCTACTGGCACATTGGCTTCTATTAGTGGTTTGAGCTCATGCTTTTCTTCCTGGGGTTCTAATCATATGTGGCGTGTGTGTGTGTGTGTGTGTGTGTGTGTGTGTGTGAGAGAGAGAGAGAGAGAGAGAGAGAGAGAGAGGGAGGGAGGGAGGGAGGGAGAGGTGGGGGGTGGGGAAGAGAGAATTTAAACTCTCTTGGATTCTGACATTAGCAATGTGACATATTCTCCAGATCCCAATTCAAAGCTAATGTTAGCAAGTTTTCCCTGTCAGACTTTCTGAGTTTCAATGTTGTAGCTTCTCAATTTCAGGAAGTAGCAATCATTTTGGAATGAACTTTCTATTCTTGTACTTATAACAGATATGCAAATATCCTGTTTTCAGATTATTCTAGGCTGGAATTTGAGTGTTTTAGACTGTCAAATGCTCCCTGGAGATTTGAGACTTAATATCTCCATCAGACATTCAGTCAGGGAAACTTTGATATATATGTTTGTGAATTGGTCACAAGTATTGGTTGAGATGAAAATGGAGAGTAAGGAAGTATAAACTAGATCTGCTATGAAATTATATTATCTTTAATAAATTTTAATAATCATCTTAAATCATTTTAAATTAACTGGAGTGTTAAAATAGCAAGTTGCTGTGAAAGAAATGGAGAGGGACATTATGCATTTTATAACAATTGCATTATCATAAGAACTTATTCCCTTTTTTAGTAAGCCATTTTCTAAAACAAGAGTCCCCAAATTTCTCAGCTGATTGACCCCTTCATAAGATTGTTCATCAACCCCCAAACATTTATAATATGAAAATAATGTAATGAATACTTATTTAACTAATTATATTACAAATAACAACAACAATAATGCATTGTGCTATTTATCCTTAGGGGTCCATATTTATTATATGGTCCTGGTCTATAATCTAATTAAATTCTTATATCCCTTTTGCCCATCTAGGTCAATATATTTGAAAATAACTCTATAGTTATCAGGTAAGAAAAACCAGGTCCATATATGAAAATGCTAATTAACTGATTTATTTTCAGGAGCCATGGTGGCAAAATGGTTAAAATGCAATATTGCAGGCTAACTGCCCACTGCCAGGAGTTCGATCCTGACTGGCTCAAGGTTGACTCAGCCTTCCATCCTCCTGAGGTCGATAAAATGAGGACCCCAATTGTTGAGGCCAATATGCTGATGTTGTAAAGCACTCAAAGAGTGCTGTAAAGCACTTTGGAATGGTATATAGGCCAAGTGCTATTGCTTCTATTCCTTAAACCTATGCACAGGAATTTTCTCAGTCTGTGGTTAACACCTGGACAAAACTAGGTAAGTGTTAGTAGTGTTCAGGGAGGGGTGGCGGACTTTGTTCTTTTGTGTCTATGTAATTTTCCAAACGGATACCTTTTTTAACTCCTTCTCCTAGCTCTGCCAGTCTCTCTCCTATGGTAGTTTGGACCTATAACTTTTCAAAAACCTTTCTGTTCCCACAGTTTTTATTGCTTGTTTTCTCTTATCACCATCCAATGCACTACATGCTTATTCCAACCTTTAAGACAAACTTTTGGAAAGCTTGGCTGAGCATGTCCAATTATACACACATGCTATGGGGTTTTTTTTTTTTTTTTTTTGGATGGGAAACAGTATTGCATAGCTTTAAGACTAACATTTATACTATGAGATATATTTGAATAAATGGTATACCAATGTTTTCAATAAATAATAGAAAAAATATGAACACATGTCAATACTTATTTTTTCAGTTTAAAGTCCATAACATCATTGCACAATAATATAGTGATTATGAAACTAAATGCTATTAGATAGAAAAGGCAAGTAATGATTTACAAATATGCTTATGACATTTTGAATTTACCCCTGGCATTTTCTATAGAAATTCAATATTTTGAACTGAAAGGGACACTCATTGCTACAGTCACTTTTAGTCTTTACTGGCAAATATTTATTTTACTAGTTTCAATTCTCCGTTGAGAGTATTTTTCCTCAAGGATTCATTTATTGTAATATATTGAAATACCTTTTCTTCATTTCCTGTAGTATACAACATTTATGTTAATAATTTTCTTCCATAATTCAAAATCATTTGAAGCTTTTTGAGAACAAAAAAAGGTCCTTTTTTTCCCCTTAAGAGCAGAGAATCTAATTTTACACATGATGGGACTGCAAGACCAGGACAAACAACAGGAGGAATAAAATGAAAAAGGATGAAAAATAAAGCACATTAGGTAAACTTCTTTCATCTTTTCAAAGCAAAAAGTATTACTTTGTGAATTTATGTGACAGAAAAGGTAATATTAATAATATTAATATTTTGTGCTGAACACACACAAAGAACCATTACATATTTTAACAATTTCCATATTTTAAAAACTAGAAAATAATTATATAATTCTGCCTAAATTCTATAGGTTTTATTTAAATATTTAATTTTTCTTATTCATGGTAGTATTTATTGAAGCTCTAAATTATTGTTTATAATATAAATATAAAATAATAGCAATTATTTACAAAATGTATAAAATAGTGCATGTTCTATCATAAAAGAACATACAAATCTTTTTTTAAAATATGAAGTCATATTATTATTTTTCCATTACAAAGTGTAATTAAATGACTATATAATGGAAGTATGCTAAACTATTACAAGTTCAGCTGTCAAGTTGGCCACTCCCCATGTCAAAACTATGTCTCAAAAACTGTATTATGCCACTCAAAAAGTTGAAGAAAGTTAAAAGCAGAACCAGGATAACACACAAAAGCCATAGCCAAATAACAATAATGTATGTGGATCTCCTTAGCTATGTGAATGGCTAATATTGTTGGTAATTCCAAAAGTTTACTTTCTCAGTGTCTCTGATAATGGAAAGTTTATAAATTTGAGAAATCCATCCATCCATCCATCCATCCATCCATCCATCCATTACATTTGTCCTACAAAGACTCATAGAAGAACAGTGAAGTCATAGTTTTAATTGATGTTCTCTCCAGTATTGTCCAAAGCATAGTGATTCTTAATATGGAGAGATATGTAACTTTAGTGAAGATTTTTTAAATAACCTCATACTGTAGTTCCTAATCAAGCCCTGTGAGTTCCATTGAGGAAACCCCTCCCCCTCAAAAAATTCCACTGACACAGATGTCACCTAAACCAGCATAGCTTTCACTGTCATACTCATACGTTGACTATGAATAAAGTCTGGTCATGTAGGGAGGGATTGTATAAACATAGTCAATGAATGAGTTTCTTCTGTCAAACTTCAGAAAAATCTCCTGACACTGTAGGGCTTGGTCAATTTGTAATAGGATTTGAGTGAAGAGATGTGTCACTATTAACATATATGGAATCATTTCATTTCAGGAAGCCATGGGCTTGTACTTGTTGACAAGAGGCTTCTATAAATAGGATTAAGCATACGAATAAATAAATTACTCTGGGCATGTCAACTATGCCTTTCAATTTTATTTCACTGGAAATAATGTCCATGTACAAATGATCTGTATAAGTTCTTTTTGTTGTGTTGTTAAATGAAAGGAGTGTGGTGCTGCATTTTGCTGCTTAATTGTAGTTTGTATGGCACTCTGACATAGGAATAGGTGAAGGTGTTGCATAAATAATAAGCAAGTGGAACATTTAGCAAAGCAATTCATCCTTATTTTAAAATAAATGTATTGCTGTTCAGAGATCTAGATAATAATCAGCAATCTTTTCTCCCAGATTCAATAATAAGGCTTAATCTATAAAAAGCTTAAGCAAAATATTCAAAATTCTCTTTCTTCTGTCCCTTTTTTTGTCTTTTTCCAACTGCTACTTAACATTCCATAGCTTTTCAGTCCTTATTAAACTTTTAAATTAAATCTTACTAAATCTTCCCACCTCTTTTTCAGATTTGTTCTATCTCTACTAAATATGTCATTTTATTTTCCTTATCTCTTACTGGCCTTTTTTCAACTACAATTTGCTACCCACCATCTAATTTTATTATTAAAAAATTATGCACAACAATAAACACGGTAGAGAAAAGGTCCCAAACAAATGACAATATATTTTTAATATACTTTAAATATATATAAATATATTTGTTAGATTTTCTCTCTTGGTTTCTGTGCTTTTTTAAAAATAAAATAAATAAAAATTTCTAGAAACTGATTCATATGTCTCTAAGTGTTTACATTAGTAAATGTTATGTTGAATAATAGATACAGCAGATGGATAGATGGATGAATCACAGACAGACAGAAAAACAGATAATTTTCTTGCATGCATTAAGAAGAAAGGTATCTCTGTTTCTTTAGTCTTATAATCTAATTTATAGAATTTGAAAGAACTTTTTCCACTGTTTTTTTATTTTTGTCCCACAGAGACTAGTGGTACTTTTTCTGAAGTAAGTATGCACAGTTCTTATGTTTTCCTTTCCAGAATGCATGAAATAATTTTCATTTTCATGTCTCCAAATATTTGCTTTATATCCCAGGGCAAGCAAGAATCTGGGTTTTAACTTCATCTCCTCTATGCTTTGCTGTTCCCTAAAAGTTACACATGCTTTTTCTAGTTTCTATTAAATTCTATGATTTAACTTAGAATTTAAAAGTTTATCCCAAGCATTTCTGAATCTAATGTTTTCAGAGAATATAATGCTAATTTTTTGTACTTTGATGTAAATTCAAGAACATCAACAATATGTATGTAATTGTTTTAGAGCAGGCATTTTAAAATCTGTTGAGATAATAAACATGCACATTTAATATAGGAGTAGAGAACCTTACTTTGACCTGAATACTGATTAGGCCTTCATCAGCTGGAACCTTTAAATAAGAACAATCTTTGACTTCATTTGGTGAAGAAGGTATGTTTTACTAAAGGTCAAGCAGAATACAATAAAGCAAAGCCAGAACTGAAGTTGATGCACCAAATCTATAGGTATAACTTTTCCCTCCTAGACACTTCCCATTGCCCATCATGCAATTAATTTCCAAAGAGATGTTTGTAAAACAGTCACTCTGAGTGTAGGCTGTCTTAAAGCTGCGTTCTCATCCCAGGAAATCTACCTTGAAGACTTGTCTCTGAGAGGCATGCTTCTTTCCATCAGTTTCATCAGTTTCACTTTCCCCCAAGCTTTCATTCTCCCTTCCACCCTCCCCCCTAGGGTCCATGGCAGAGTGGCACTGAACGATTACGAAGCACAGACCTGAGGCTCAGCAACATGTTCGCCAATGTCCGATGATGGATATGGCACAAGAAGAAGAAGACATGAGATGGCAGTTCTGACAATTAGATTCTTAGCAAGTTTATTGGAGATTATGTCCCAGCTGTGACACAGACCAAAATGGACAGAGACATTTCACAATGAGCTGAGCAGTCAGCCCCAACATTTTTTTTCTACATTATTTTCTGAGCCTTGATGGCACAATGGTTAGAATGCAGTATTGCAGGCTAACTCTGATCACTGCTAGAAATTTGATCCTAGCCAGCTCAAGGCTGACTCAACCTTCCATTCTTCCAAGGTCAGTAAAATGAGGACCCAGATTATTGGGGGCAATATGCTGAATATGCCTGTAAACCACTCAGAGAGTAATAAAGCAATATATAAATCTAAGTACTATTGTTATTGCTACATATACTCTTCTTTCACTGACAGATACACATACCATTCATTACACGCACATAATACTTTCTTTCCTAGTGCCCTTTGATATCAAAGAAAACTATTTTTAATCTCTGCATAATGGGGAAGGGGACAATTGCTCAATAATATAATATATATTGGGCAGAAGAGAGTAAGATTGTGTACCCACCTTTCTGCTAGTTTTAGAAAGTCCTACTAACTAAAACTGAAGCTGGCTGTGTTAAGTACATGATTGGTTTAAATAAAAGTCTTGAAGTAAAATTAAATAAAAGTATAATTGTGATTTTGATATGAAATGAACCCTCAGGCAATAAGGCAACATCATGACAACTGATCTGCAATTGTATACAATTTTGATGTGCTCTTGTTACTTCTGTGGGTGGCGAACTTCAAACTTGCACTTATTTGCACTAAAGTTCACCACTGACAGTATATTTTTAATATATTTTATATATATATAAATATATATAAGTATATAAAATGAGAGCAAACCTTGATCTCTATTAGTACTGATGATGTTACTTAGTTTGGTAATGAAAAGTCTGTAAGAAAACAAGTTCAGAGAGCATCAAGGACCTCAGTTCAATCCCGAACTAAAAATATTATCTTCTATTTCTTGCTGTGTATTGCTAATTAACTATGGTCGGCTTTTCTGCCATGCCCAGGAAGAGATGGGAGGAACCAGATAATTCATTCAGCTTTTATTAAATCAGTGCTGCTGGAAGGCCTGAGAGATGGAGAGGATTTTTATCTGGACATGCCCATTATTTTTATCAGCTGCTGGTTAGAGATAAGAATTTTCTTCTGAGAGTAGGAACTGAATATTAGGGTCCAGGTTTTAGAGAGTCAGGGTCCAGGGGACTGCAAAGGAGAACAATCTGGGCTGCATAGAGCTACATTGGAAACTGTGGACTGCATGGGAAAAGAGGCCCTTATGCCCAGTTAAACATATTTCTTTCAATATGATTAGTGATGCCATTGATACTTCAGAAGAGAGTATCTTCTATCACTATATTTTATTTTGGCTGGCTATATATATTAAAAAAAGAATATGACTTTCCCCTCATAATGTCCAAAAGTTCTTCTTGCACCATGGGCAGATGAAAACATTTATTAATAAGAACATAAAAAAAGTGAGCTAGAGCAGACCAAGTGTTATTTAATCTTAGGATCTTGCTTCACACCACGTTCAACCAGATTTATATCAGAATTCTGCAGGTAGTAAATCTTCTGGCTATTATTTTCAAACAATTGATGTTCAGCGGCAATATTCCTTAAGTTCCAAAAACTCTTATAGCTAAACACCTTGCATAGATTTATTTAATATACTTTTAGAGTTATCCACAGAAATCACCAACAGCCTACTGTATTGTTTTGATTTTTTTTCCCTATTTCCATTCACTATACTTTGAGCAAAAACAGCAGTTGGTCTTGGAGCAACTTAAAGACTTACATTTACACTACTACATTTGCCTTAGAGTTTAAGGTGTTACAAAGCCTTTGATTCTTTGCTACATCAAACTTACTTTCTAAAAATTGATTTGAGGAATTGTATCATGGGATTCCCCCGGAAATATTGTAAGCCCTTCTTTGAAAAGAATGAGTATTTTCAGTGTCAATTTTAAGTGGTTTTGTGTTCTTGTAAAAGAACTTGGTTTCTTAAAAGGAGAAATGTAAACATCTCACCCTCTCTAATAAAATAGGAAAGACATGCTAGCAGCCAAAAATAATATATGCATTTTAAGAACTATTATTGATGCAGGCGTTCTGTTCAGGAATGCACACACACCTGTTCTTCGTAGTACTATTTATCTATACATTAAATGAATGGTAACTTCTTACCTTGATTGGTTTCCAAATCATAATGATATTTCATACTTGAGGGAAGTTTTTTAATTTAGCTAAATGCAGTTGAAGGTAGAAGGTTGAGTTTTGAAGGAATTGGGGAGAAGAGAAATTTTACTGTTGTCTTATCAGATTAAGACAGAGCAGTGGCTCAGCAGTTAAGATGTTGGGCTTGTCGGCTGGAAAATTGGCAGCCCAGGTTTGAGACCTGAGCTCCTTGTGATGGGCTGAGCTCCTATCCTCATCCTGGCTTCTGCCCACCTAGCAGTTTGAAAGCATGCAAATTCAAGTAAAGAAATATGTACCAGTTTGATGAGAAAGTAACAGCGTTCCATCATGTCATGCTGGCCACATGATCATGGAAATGTCTTCAGACAGTGCTGGCTCAATGACCTTGAAATGGAGATGAGCCCCCTATAGTCAGCAACAACTAGCAGAGTAAAATCCGCAGGGATTCTTTCACTTTATCAGATTATATAGGGTATAGCAAAAAAGTCAAATTATGAAGCTGTGTTTTTAACTATACAGTATTTGACTATAGAGACAAAAACTTCACTTTGATATATTCAGTTAATAATCTAATCTAGTTTGCCTGAAGGTGTCCTTCAGATGTGTTGTGACTCCCAGAATTCCAAGTATGTTATAATTCCAATTCATCTATGCGGGGTCCAGATTGGGAAAGATTGGCCTAGTTATCTTCATAATAAGGTATGTGTGTGAAAACCATGTCCCTTTGACTTATCCAATATTTTAAAAGGCTGAATATATGTATTTTATTTGCTTCATGAAACATTAAATATAATGTTAATTGTGGCAATTCTATTTTAGTCCTAGTGTGTATTATGGTAGTTATTTAGTAGTACATTCCAATCTACCGATATTTACTCCAAAAGGAGTCGCATTAAGTTTAATAAACCATCCATCCCAATAAATGGATACAGAATTGTCATGTACATATTCATATTTATTTTATGGTAGCAATGTGATGCCTTTTTTAAATTCTTTGAATATATTTGGTTCACAGCTGAGTATGTCCCTTGAGACTTACACATTCCCTAGAACCACAGCAAGGAGACTGAACGCTATTTATTTGAACAGTCTAGACATTTTTATACCTGCTCCAAAAGCCACAAGCAGGAAATATGATTGTGGTTGAAATATTTGTAGGTATATCACCATCATGGCCAGTAATTGGAGGAAAACATGGTAACACTCCAGTAGCATTTTATACATAGCGTGTTATAAAATCATAGCCTTATGGAACTGGAAGACATGACAAGGATCATGTAGCTCAACTGTCTGCAACGTACATGAAAACAAATGAAAACATACTTAAGAGAAGGCTGTCCAGCCTCGTCTTAAAAACTTTCAGAGATGAAGAAGCCACTGTTTTAGGTAGACTTTTCCAGTCCTATACAGCTATCAGTAATCAGAAAGTTGTTCCTTATTTTTGAGTAAAATCTAAGTACCTACAGCTTGTATCTATTAATTTCTAGTATTAGTTTCTAATGGAACACTGACAATCCTCTCAATGGGATCCTTCTAGATACCTGAAAACTGACAAGTCTCCTTTTGATCTTCTTTTCCCCGTATTTTCCTCCAGTGATGAAATTCAGTTTTTTTTACTATCTGTTCTGTGGGCGTGGCTTGGTGAGCATGGTGTGGCTTGGTGGGCATGGCTTGGTAGGCATGGCAGGGGAAGGATACTGCAAAATCTCCATTTCCACCCCACTCCATGGAAGGATACTGCAAAATCCCCATTCCCACCCCAGTCCTGGGCGAAGGACATTGCAAAATCTCCATTCCCACTCCACTCTGGGACCAGCCAGAAGTGGTATTTGCCGGTTCTCCGAACTACTCAAAATTTCCACTACCGTTTTTCCAGAACCTGTCAGAACCTGCTGGATTTCACCCCCGTTTTCCCCCAAGATAATCTCTTGCAGCTTTTACTCCCAGGACATGTCCTCATTTAGTTTGCCTTCCCTTTAGATCAGGGGTGTCAAATTCAAATCGTCACAGCGACATAACGTGACGTATCAGCACTTTCCCCCACTTCGCTAAACTGGGCATGGGAATGGCCAGCACGTGACACATCCGGCCTATGGTCTGGGAGTTTTGACAGCCCTGTTTTAGATTGTTTGTTTTAACCTATCAGTATAATTCTGGAAATGAGGTGCCCAGATTTTTACCAGTGCTGGGTAGAATAAAGACTGCATAAACCTATGCTTCCCCTAATACAGCTGGAAACTGCATTAGACCTTCTAGCAACGTTCTTACACTGATGGCTCATGTACTATCTTACATATCTTCTATTGAAGGTCTTCTTCCTCACAGCCTAACATGTACACACACAACCATGTTGTGTTATCCACAAATTTTATAACCATAACTAGATCAATAATAAAAATATTGAATGTAGTGCTATCAATAATATTCATTATGGAGTATGGCTAGCTACCCAGTTATGAACTGTCTTACTATAGAGCCATTTAAATGATACATTAACAATTTGCCAAGGAGAATACAATATGAAATCCTACTGTAGCTAAAGCTTTGCTCTTTGTCATCTGTTAATATTTCTCTGTTTTAAATATGCAGTGAGCCTCTATGTTTTTTGTCTTCTTCTGGCTTTTGACATATTTGAAGAAAGCCTTGATGTATTTTGTCTTCTTTGCATTCTTTAGTTCATTTTTCTGATTGTCTTCCTGATATCATTCCTACATTTCTGAGCTGAAGCTCTGTAGACTCTCTTGATAATTATTCCTTTAATTTCCAATAAACAATTGTTTGATTGTTTCCACTTTTCATTATCAAATAAAGTTATTTTATTATAGATGTGTTTTATTCCTCTTTATTGTCAAAGCATAAAGAAAAAGTGTGCCTGAAGCATTTTTCAGTATCGTATTTTCAATGTAGTTGGTTCATACAGTTAGAGATGGGATCCTACATGAATTATTAATGTGATGCTAAAATATTAAATTACTATGGCGACGGTTTCTTCCAACAGATAGGAAAGAAATGTCTCCTACATATAAATGAAAACATTAATTGACTCAGAGCTATCAGTTTTCAAAACAATCCACTTTTATATGCAGTTATGCTTTTGACCTTTCTTTTTGCTAGATAATTTAGAGTCCATTCTATTTCACACATATAACTATTGCTTTGATTTCTGGGAACTTATTTTACTCCTGCTCTAGTAGCAGTCGGTATTCAAGCACCGACTTCTTGACAATTTAGTAAGTAACTATGGAGAACATAAAGTTTTGCCAAGAATATAAAAAGCAACTTTTATACTATTTGTATCTGAAGTTGGATCAATATAGTTTAAGAGTTTGCATGTTCAGTAGATATATGTATATGTATGTGAATGTAACACAACACAACACATAATATAATAATGTAATGTGATGTGATGTGATGTGATGTAATATACTGACTTTGTACTGGAAATTTTAAATTTTAAAATGTAGCTTCTTTATTTTTTTGGTCTTTTAAATGTTGAATCTGGGTATTTTTTGCGAAAATTCTGAATGTAAAATTTATTTCTCCATATTTCTCCTCATTTTTCTCTGTAATGAAGGTGGACGGTCTGTCTACATTCAGCTCCATGTAGTAGCACAATGCTATACTGTTTGGCTTGTGGTCTCAAAGGAGAATGTTCTAAAAATATTAAAAAGTTCCATTGACTTGTTCTTCTTTAGATCAGGAAAATGTGCTGTAAATATTAGCTGGTGGAAAAACTTTCTTCTAAGAAAAACAACAACTCAGAACTATATTTGAATTGTGTCATATTAATACAAGAGAAGGGACTAGTATGTTTCTAGATTTCATATCATTGTATTTATAGGAAAGGGAATGTAAAAACAAAAAAAATAATGGCTCTACCAGGCTCTGTTCCGGAAGCAGTCAGATTATAACCCTTAAATAAGTAGACTACAAACAAAAAGCATGCTTTAGAAGAACAGGAAAAAGGAGAAAGCAAGATAGTAACTTTGACTGATGTTTGACTGTCTTTGGAAAACCCTGCTTATTATCTGCTGTTCCCGTACAATAGAATTGTCACGCCTTTGATTATTCCATGACTTTAAAAATTCTGCTCTCTTTTTCTGTAAAAATTGAAAGCAACATCTACAAGTTTGCTCCCTTGTGGTTTCTTGGCATTAAGTAACCAACAAGAAGTACATTTGCCCTTTATATGATATGCCCAGGCATATTTTAGTTGTCACATTCAAATTACCCTGACCACACCCTGACCATTATGAGTTCTGAAAGTCTTGAATAGTTTTAGTTTCCACCCCATCATTATCATGACCACAGCCATTACATTATCATTGTGTTTATAAACTGATTTTCCATGGCAAACTGTGGTCAAAGTTGCTACTTAATAAAATAGTACAATTAATAATCAACAAAATTAAACAAAGGAGTAGTGAGTCCTATAAACCTACACAATAAATATATTCCAAATTGTAGTAAAAATGCAGTTCAAGAAAAACTAAAAGTTTTTAATTCCCATCATAATTTTCGGTAAGATTCCATTCTGTTAGCAGTAGGCACATTCCTGAAAGGCCAAGTATATATTCTATTGGTAAGAGTACCATAAAGATCAGTTACTTTAAATACCTAGATGTAGTATTTCATGCCTCATGAAGAAGAAAGAAGATTCAAGTCAATCATGCAATCTTTTTGTTCTGAAGGACTGCAATAACTATTCTGAGTTTTATACTCTAAAGTTTTGGATTTTGTACCTGTAGCTATAAAAGTACCGTGTTTCCCTGAAAATAAGACCCCGTCTTATATTTTTTGAACCCCAAAATAAGCTCTTGGCCTTATTTTCGGGGAGGTCTTATTATTTTGGGGCATGTGGAGCAAGACGGGTATCTTCTTGCCGCCTTACCTGATTTCCAGCTCTGTCTTTCAAACCCTAAACAGAGGAAATGGCAGGGACCAGCTGTGCATTCATTTAAATATTTTTGGGGAGGGCTTATTTTCAGGAAGGGCTTATTTTTTGGGGGGGTTATTTTAGCGTATGTGCTCAAAAGCCTGATTGGTCTTATTATCCGGGGAAGTCTTATTTTCAGAGAAACACTGTATTTCCATCAAAAATCACTGAGGCTCAGCTATAGCCATATTCTAGTTTTTTCACACTCACAAAAATGGAATTTCACAAATCCCTCTTTTAAGCTCCTAGATGAGCATCCAATATAACTCTTTTCTTGGTAGCTAGAGAACCTTGCTGAAGGTTGGCAAACTTTGATAATCTAAACTTAGCTACCAGACTGGCTATATACTGACAATTTTTAGTTGTGTTGGATGAAGCAAGCAGCTATCATATGACCTTTCACCAGAGCACTGCCTGCCTATGGGCTATGACTGGGTTAAAGAGACTCTTTGAGTTTAGCCACACTGTCTAGTTGATCCTTCACCAGAAATGGGCAACTTCAGTCTCTAATAATCTCTCAATCACTATCGGAGTGGACCTCAAAGTGTGTTTTTCTGCTCCACTTCCAAAGTACACTTTTCCATCCTATTTCACCTTAAGCGCTCCTGTCAGTCTCAGAAAGCACAATTCAGTGTATTGTGCTGAATATTCTAGCAATTTATTAGCTACTTCAGAAAGACAGCAATGCCTAGTAAACTCTCAAATGCCATTTAGAACTTCCTTTTTAAATGTTGAAATGGAATGAAGAAAAACTATTGACATATTTGTTTTAAACATCTCTGTTTTCTGAGAGTTGCTGCTTTGTTACCTAATAAGGAAGATGCTACAATTATAACATGGAAGAGCTGTTAACAATTGTATGGGGAATTTGCAGAGTCTTCTCAATACCCTAGTCTTTTTTTTTTTTTTGGTTACATCTTGTGCTATTATTTTATCAATGGCCCTCTGACCTCAGACATGTCTTGCTTTTTTTGTACTCCTTTGTCCTTGAGACATAGCTGCAGCTGGATTTTGTAGACACTTAATAATCTGTAACCAAATCAAAATCAGAGGAAATATACCCAGAGACTAGAGCTGCATCTCTGCCTTCTTTTTAAGAACTTGGGGTTTTTAAAAAGTCTTATTTGTAGCAGCAAGATAGATGTGTATTTATCTTATTTATCTACAAATAGACTTTTTCTTTCCTTGACCATATTGGAAGAGCCATGAGTTAGCTAAGAGCTATTTTATTCAATCCTCCTCCTCAGTTGAAATGACACCCCTGGTGTCTCTCATACCACACTGAAGAATTGAGTTTGTAACCCTAACTAAAAGAATTGGCAACACCTTATGTGTAGTAACTACACCCATGCTATTCTTGGTTTTGAATATAAGCTGGCTAAAAGCTTTGGAAATAAGGAACACATATGCAATAAAGACAGAGTTCACATGAAATAGCCAACCCATGCTTAAACAAAATCATTGATTCCAATGCGATCAGGCAATTTTTTTTTTAAAGAAATGCCTTGCCTGTGTTTTTCTTTTAAGATAGCCTAGCAACCTCTCTGTTCATGGTAAGAATTAAGCTGGGCATCTCTCCCTCCCTCCCTCCCTCCCTCCCCTTTCCATCCCTCCATATCTCTCTCTCTCTCTCTCTCTCTCTCTCTCTCTCCTTATATGTGTGTATAATGAATGGAAAGGAAATATCAAATTTGTATGGTAAGCAGTGCATTGATGAAGGTCAGAGAACAGCAAATCTTGATGTTAGGACATGGTATACTGAAGTAACTTTGTCTTCCTGAATCCTTAGTCTATTTTGAAAACTCTATTTCACTGAAGTCAGGGACCGCAGGCACATTGACGGAAGGTGTAAAAACAAGTGCTTTGCCAGCCTCTGTCTGCATGTTACCATGACTTTAATGGTAATGTGGTTTCTCTTGAGTCTTTTTCCTATTTGAATGTAAGGAACTAATGGCTCTTGATATTTATGGATTTTACTAGATTAGCTAGAAACTTTTAAAGCAAAGAGGCAGTTAATCCAGTAGCGGGGGTGTGTTAAAAGTGCCACCTAAGATAAAATGTTTTAGGAGCTGAGTAAGTATGAATAAGATCCTTGAGTAAGAAATGGTTTCTTATGTGAATTTGGGAATAAGGCCAAGAGTATGTCTAGGTTTTAGGTGAATTTATTACTTGAGGTCAACTGTATTTCTAGGACTCGGAAGTTAGGATGACAAAGAATTTGGCAGCTGAGTCAGGCACTTCCTCAGTCCCCGTTTTCCCTTTAGTTGAGAGTCCCCCCCCCCTCTCACATACACATTTTAAAAGTGCTCCCGATGATGCTATTCTCAATTTTGAATGTTGTGCTTTCTAAATTGCAGCACATGGGTTAATAATTCTCCATCCTGAATGCAGGAGCCAAGCCTATTGTTCTCATGAGAAGCTACCATATGATAATGGTACCCCAACCCCCTTTTTAGAACTGTATCTCTTTTCTCTTACTGCGAGAAATTGCATCTAAACAAAAATCCTATTGGCCATCTCATTTAACCCAAAACACAGCATTTGCTTATTCTTTTAATTTTATATTGAGTCAGGCCATGGTTTCTTTAAAAGGAACAAAAGACTAAAATACTTCTCTGAATTGGTATTCAGTTTTACATTAAATTTCTGAGTCTGGTTACCCTGTTTGTTCTCTATAAAAAGAGTCTAAGAATTTTTGTCAAACAACAATGACCATATATATTTACAATAAGTATATTATGTAAACTCTTTTCAGTCTTGGCTGTGCTTTTCCTAATGAATATTCTTAGCTAACTCTGGCTTCCATTCTGAGTTTTCCTTGCACAAAAAAAATATTAGCCTGGCCTTCTTCTATTCTTCACTTTGGATCACATTTTATGACATTACAAATTTTGGTGTCCCCCCCCCCCCAACTCCTTCCATTTCCTCTTTAAACGCATGGAAAGTTTAATGGGTCTTCCTATGAGTGTTGTTAAAATCCAGGAAGTCACAAATGTTAAGGTGGCAAGGAAAGGGCCAAGCTTTTAAAAACTCCCTCTCTTAATTTGTATATAAAAAGAGAAAAGAAGTCATTATTACTTTGGCTTTCAGTAATTTGTAGCACCCTGGCGCCACTGTACTATTTTTCATTTCCAAACAGTCAGTCTTCTGCCTGAGATTCCCATTATTGGTCTTTCTCACTGTAGTTCTCTTTCTTTCTTTCTATTCATGTTTCTGTGATTTATGTCACTTACATTGTCCAGATATATTTTGTTGAAGCCTGGGTAATCATATATAATCATATATAACAAAACAAAATGTTCACAAGTGGATTTCTATCGTTGGACATCAATAATCAGCTATATATCTCATCAGGGAAACATACCAGATGGAAAAGATATTCTACCCAGCTAGGAGTAGACTTCCAGAGAGTCATTAGCCATAATGCCATCACTGTGGAAAACACCTATTAAGTTCTTACTGATCTACAATAAACCTTAAGATGCTGCCCAACAGCATCTTAGGGAAAAATGCTTTTAATTTTTATATGTCTTTTCTTCACTTCTGATCAGTTAATTAGGCATGGGTAACTAAACTACTATTTTTGCCAATTTCAAAATAATGTCTGGAGCAATTGAGGAAAACTGGTTTACCTTTGCCAATTCTGTCATATTTTCTAGGAAATTTATCTTAATCCTTTTCATTCATTTCCTGACTGTACAGCTGACTATATTAAGGTCTAATCTTGTTATCCAGCTAGCTAAGTTAACTTTTGGTTGTAAAGTTTTAAATCCTGGCCTACTTGAACTTTTCTTGAACTTTCAATGCTTTGACAGCCCTTTCAAGACACAGGTAGTCCTTGATTTACAACAGTTCATTTAGTGACCATTCAAAGTTAGAATGGCACTGGAAAAAGTGACTTATGGCTGTTTTTCACACTTATGACTGTTGTAGCAACCCAGTGGTCACGTAATGCAAATTTGGAGCCTTGGCAAATGGTTCCTTTTTATGAACTTTGCAGTTTCCTGGGGTCATGTGATCAGCTTTTGCAACCTTCTGACAAGTATAGTTAATGGAGAAGCCATAACAACTGTGTTACCAGCTTAACAACTGCAATGATTCACTTAACACCAGTGGCAAGCAAAGTCATAAAATGGGGCAAATGTTTCAACAAATGTTTCACTTAGCAACATAAATTTTGGGCTCAATTGTAGTCGTAAATTGAGGACTACCTGTAATTTAAAAAAACCTGTAAAAGTCCTTATGAGGAATCTGTGGGTTAAAGGCTTTAGGATTAATTTTAATAAATTGTTATTAATGAGACCACTTCCTGCACTTTATCCCATATATTTCACATTTCACTTGTTGGTATCTCTTTTCACGCTATAGGGTTTTCCCCCTCCCAAATATTTAAAATACTTGCTCCCGACTTGGTTGAATTTGTTCACCTGCCTCTATCTCTATATTTTCTCCCATATAAAATAGCCTGTTTTGTAAGAAGAAGCTTCATAAGCAAAATCTCTCTTCTGAGGTTCATTTACTGGAACTGCCTTGTTCATTCACCAATATTTGGCACACCTAGTTGCTGGTTTGTTAGCTTTTATAACAAAAAGTTCTCTATACTCTTCTCTTTTGCATCTCCATTTGCCAGTTATGCACTTTCTGAGAACTTTAATCGTGCATGCTTGATCAAGTCCATCTCTATTCATAGTCCCCAGGTCTACTAGCAAAACCAGGACTTTTGGAAAAGCAACAGGACGGGGGACATTCGTACCTTGTGTGTGTGTGTGTGTGGGGGGTGTAATGATGTTTCATAGAGAAGAGGCCACCAGCAAGAAGGCCCTTTTTTGTGGTCCCACCAGATGTATATCTCTGATAGATTGGATTTGCAACATAATCTGCCTTCCTATCCTGCTAGGTCAGGTAGATATAATAGGGTAGAGGCAGTCCTTCAGATAGCCTGGCCCCAAGCCATGATGTAGGGCTTTAAAGATGATAACCAGCACCTTGAATTGAAAGAGGTGATACATGCACAAGACTAGATTTGTGTAAAAGTATTCAGGCTGCTGAATTCTAAACCAAGTGAAGCTTCCAGATATTCTTCAAGGACAGTTCCATGTAGAGTGCATTAGTGTATCATATACTATGATATATATTGTTTTTGTTGGGGAAAAATATTTTCTTTTATTATTTTTGATCTTTGCTAATCTCATTGCCTGGATTAGAAATTCTTTACTTCTGTATATGGTAACATGGTTAGGATTATCACAGGGAAGATGTACAATACCACCAATTCTTGGTTAACACAAAAACAGAGGAATAAATTATTTTATTAAATAGCTAAAATGTGTTTTAAACTGGTTCAACTCTACAAAGTATTTATATCTGGTCAATCCTAGCAAACTTCAGATCTAAAATTATTCTTAACCTTGCAGAAGAAAGTGTTTCAGAGCTTGGACCTGTCTTTCATTTACTTTTGAAATCTTTCCCTCTAGTTCTATTCTCCTTCTGGAACATAATCTGTGAGGAGGTTGCCCCATGTTGTTACACATTGATTGGCAGTTCTACCACCCAATCACAGAACATGCTACTTGCAATCCCACTAGTATATAAATAAATAAAAGTTCATTGAAGCTTTCCTGGTGGTGCATGGAATTAAGTATGGGGGGGGGGGAATTCCTTTAAACTGTACATGGTTTTTAAATCTTATACTGAATTCTGAAATATTTCCAATTCTCTTTATTTGGACGCAGCTCACAGTTTTGTTCAGATCTTTTTTTTTTCTTTTTGCTCTAGCATGTTACAAATCTATTTCATTAAAATTAACAGTTTGTTTAGAATTAAAAGACAGAACAAACGAAGAACATTAAGTGTCAGGCTCTGTAATTTATTCATTTCAGTTTAAAGAAGCTGCAGAGATTTAAGGCTTTAGTTCAAAAGGGTAAAGCTATTATGATTTTTAATGAATTAAATAGCATTTGCAAGGCCATGTTTTCTTCTGAGGATGAATTAATATTTGTGTTCATGTCCATGTGGTGCATAACTAGCACAGTGAAAACAAACATGATTTCCAAGTCAAGAGGATCTATATTCTGTAGACATCACCTCTTCATCCTCCGCCTGGCTCAGCTATTTGCTTCCAGTTTCTGCTGATGTGGGGAAAGTGTTTTGCTCTCTCCTCCCCCCACTAGCTATGGTTATCTTGAACATCAAATTATAAAATCAAGATATTTTAGTCAGTCTTACGGAATATAGTAATGTTATCAACAGAACTGAACCTCACATAATGTTTACAGTTAAAGATCTGTCCTTTTAAAATGGGCATAATGCTATGTAATTGTTCTTAATTATCTGGCAGGCTGAGCGTGAAGAGGTGAATAAACTCATCTGAAGCAGAGGGATTCTATTATTTTAGTCCTGGGGAAGACATTCTAGAGCAGGGGTCTCCAACCTTGGCCACTTTAAGACTTGTGTATTTCAATTCCCAGAATTCCCCAGCCAGCCATGCTGGGGAATTCTGGCAGTTGAAGTCCACAAGTCTTAAAATGGCCAAGGTTGGAGACCCCTGCTCTAGAGGCAAGAGCAGAACATAGATTGCACTAAATAGAGTTAATTTGATTACTCCCTATTTATATAATTATGTTCTATCACATTAAACACTGCACATTTATATATTGGTACCAAATTTTGGAAAGACTCTGGAGGCTACACCCAAAGTTGTAGGAGTGCCCTCCAAATATTTTGAATCATTAAGTACCATAAATCCCATCCATCAGTGATGCTATCTAGAAATTAAGAAACATGTAAACATCTAGAGGGCATCACTTTACCTACTGACGTATAAAGCTGTCATGTGTATTTCTAAAGATCTTGCTACCAAGTTTCAGTACTATTGGCTCTATTTCAGAATCAGAGCATAAATAATAATTTACACACTGAGCAACTAAACCACAAAAAGAATGTATTACATAAGCAAGAAATTAAGCACCAAGAACAGCTTGTAGGAAATATTTGTACATTTTAGAGCAAGGAATATCCCACAAACCTCAAAAGAAGACAACGCACATAATTATCTGTTTGTCATAAGCTCACTAACATAGCACATATAACTATATACACATACCATACACATGCAAGCAAAGAAACATCTCTCTTTCTCTATAAATGGTAAACGTTACAGAGAAATAATGCAAAATGCAATTGTACATTTCCAGAGTACTTTAGCTGAGTACTTTTGCAAATTGTATACTGGACTAGGTAAAGCATAGCTGATGAGTCCCATGCTTGGATACATAGATTTGGTGCATGATGAGACTTGTGCATTGTTATGGGCTAGTATATGTTGCTTTTGTTCCATCAAGTTTAATGGCTGGTTAAATATTTAAGTTAGATGCTAGTAAATGCTAGTAAATGCTAGTATGCTAGTATGGATCTATTACCAACTTGGATCCATTACCAACTTATTCCTTGCCTTCTAAAATTAAACAAATTTGCATCTTTTTTTTTTTTTTTTTTTTGCTACATGGACAGTCAGGAGGATAAAATTCAATTACCTTTCCTATTAATTTCTTGGCTACATTACTAATCACTAATGTAAAAGTCATAAATACTTTTAACACTGAAATCAAATGAATAGGTGAGCATTTTTGTAGCTTGCTGAGTTCCAACACTGGAAATAACATGTGGGTTTTTCATTTGCTAGCTGCATGCCTTCTCATATTGGAAAACTTCTAGGAAGCCTTTCTTAGAAGATATACAAGATGGCCTCTGTAAAGCTTATATATGGGGTGTGTGTGTGTGTGTGTGTGTGTGTGTGTGCATGCGTGTGCGTGTGTGTGTGAGAGAGGGAGAAATCTGAAGATTTAATTATTGTGGAGAAAGTTCTGCTTTCCATTTTTCCTTCCTCTCTTTAGACCTTTAATCTTCTCATATTAAACTATGTGTGTATGAGAAAACAAAATCACATATACTTAAGAATATAATTTAATTAGGGTAAAACAATCAGCATCTGATCTAATTTTCAGCTACTCCGGTAAAATGCTATAAATACATACACTCCTGTACTAATACGGAAAGGGGCTCTGCGCCCAGAAAGTTTCTTGGCAGCTTCCGCTGTCTGGTTAGAAAAAGAAGCAAGCAACAAAATTTGAACATTCAGTTCTGAGACTTGAAAAATCTCTGGATTTTATTATGGACTCAACAGGGTTTTCATTATGCATGCGCCCAAGTATAGAGGGTTATGCAATGGGAATACAGTGCCATTAGGCATGTTTGTAATTTTACGCATTGTTAAGTAATTGAAATTAATAGATAATTTCAAATGGTACCCGGAAAACAAATGCCAGGTGGTCGTGTTGAGATTAATTGACAGAAAGAACAATGGTGCATCCTGAATTGAGATCTTAATCTGTTCAATTGTACCAGCTAATTTTGCTTTTGTTCCACCAAGTTTAATGGCTGGTTAGATATTTAAGTAGATGTCAGGTCTTGAGAGCATTGCAACCATATCTCCAAGCAATTCCACTTTCTGCTTTTAACTTATAATAGAATCCTGCTATATCAAAAAGCATCAAATTATGGAGATAATAATAAAAAAATCTGCATTCAATATCAAAATGGAGAGTTCCCCAACCTTTCCAGTTTTGCGATGGGGGGAGGGATGGTTCTGCACGAATTACGGGCACGCGCAGCTCCATTTGCTCGATGGCAGGCATGCGTGGCCACCGCTCGTGCAAATGGAGCATGTGCGCATGTGCTTGCCCACTACTTGTGCAACTGGGGATGTGCGTACACACTGTGCTGATCTATCACTTCCACTACCTGGTTCGAAAGGGATCAGGCCTGGTCGTGGGCTGTGGCCCGAGGGTTGAAGACCCCTGTCAAAATGGTTTCAGTGGTAATACAGTAGTGAAGAGGGGCAAATAGTGAAAAGAGACTGTTGGAGGCTGGAGAGTCAGTTTGGACTAATGATTAAGGCACCGGGTTACTAAGCAAAAGATCATGAGTTCAAGTCCCACCTTGGTCGGTTACTTTGGGTTACTTTGGGCCAGTCACTCTCTCTCAGCCCAATTCACCTCATAGGATTGTTGTTGTGGGGAAATAGGAGGAAGATGTGTTGGATGCGGTCATTGCCTTGAGTTATTTGTAAAAATAATAAAGGCAGGGTACTAAAAAAAATACATAATAGTATTGAAGAGTAAAATATATAATCTTGTAGCTTTTCCCAACCTAATGAGTAATTATGGCTTGATAAGATGAAAATGGAAAGCAATAATATGAGGAAGAAAGTTATATAAAAATATCTATCATAACTCTCGTTCAACAACTAGTTAATCTTAAAGACTATTTAAAACATTATGCTCAAACTCATATCAATATGAGGGAAATGCAATTTTAAATGTTCCCAGAATTATCATTGAAAATAAAATAACACCAGCAATATTGAAATAAGCCATGTCCTGCCAGCTGTGTGACCATCTGCCAATCACTAAACTGCTCTGACAACATGTCCCAACAAGCTTTACAGAAGGCAGCAATTTAGAGCAATAGTGATTTTGCACTATTTGTGTATATAAATCCATATACTATGTATCATCCAGCAGTCTTTCCTAGTATAGCTAAGCTCATGCCAAGAATCTCCTAATCTTTCAAAACCTTTAGTAATTAAAAAAATCCCCCCCGTCCTCCCCCCCCCCAAATATCACCAGCTAACTGCTTCATTCTTAGCCAACTTACATGAGACTAAAGTGTATTGCATGGTATCTGGCTTGAAATAATTTTGTACAGCATTTTCTTTTCATTTTGCTTGCAAATGGCTTGTCTCACATCACCCTAGCCTTTAGCATGCTAACATATGCAAATGTAAGCAATAATGCTACACAACTTGGTGATGAAGAAAATTATATCGAATTGTAAGTATGCACACTAAGATTGATTAAAACCAGCATGCAACACCCATTCATATCTGCAGAAATATTTTGACAAGAATGCCAATTCTAACACTAGCCTGCTTCATTTTAACTAGTAAAATAATCTGCTGTTACATTTTAGAAGTTTGAGACATGGAATAGGGGTAATTCCTTTTAAAATCTAAAACGAAACTTTCAAATGATGAGACAAGCACTTTGCAGAGTGCCAATTTAATTTTAACAACTGCTATTAGCTTCTGGTATTCCTTCCTTCTGCCTAACTAGTTTCTCAGTTGACTGGCAGCCTAAATGCTGGAGGCTGTCACATGCCAGGGCAGCCACGAACCCTGGGAGCTGAGGACAACTGAAATTCTATATCTTTCAGCAGATGATATAAAGGCTTAAGCATGTAATTATTCAACAAACATGGAAACATTTAATATTTTTCATCATCATTACTTATTTCCTGATGTTTAGCTGTTCTTATATAATATCCTATATAGTAGGTTTGTATTCCACAATCTTTCTTTCACAATTGCCCTCCCGGATGGTTTAGATCACCACTCCCATCTCTATTTCCAATATAACTATTTTCCCTGCTGGCTAGGGGTAAGTAAGATTGACTCAAAACATTTTGTGTTTAAGATGAAAAACAAGATGGCGTCATCTCCTATTCCAATAACAGATGGGATTCACAGTAATGTTGCCTTTATTTATGGAGTCTTCTTCTATTTTACTTTGAAGGCAATGAACCGTTTTAGAAACACAGGATAGGCCATGTAGTATTCAGGGTTTTTTTTTCAATTTAGTGTGTTCCCTTCCAGAATCTGCTGTCAGTAGCAATATTCTCATTTTTCCCATTTGTTTATTTATTTATTTATTAATAATATAAAATACAAAAATACAAAAAAAAAAGGAAAGATAGGAAGGAAAAAGTGTAGAAAAAAAGGAGAAAAAGGAAGAAAAGATATTGATTAAGATAATAACAGTATAATAATATAATAACATCAAACCTTGACTTTTTATTTTTACACAATAGTATAAACTAGCCAGTTCTGTAACAACAAATCAGTAGAACCAAAAATCAGAGATTAATTTTTTTCCACGTTGAGCACAAGGTCTATAAGCAGCTTCCAAGTAGAAAAAAAATACCTGTGTTTTTGTCTTTAATCAAAGTAGTCAATTTATCTATCCCTGCTAAACTTTTCCTAATGATAAGGGCTAGTCCCTGGTGATTGAAGGTTGTCTCTTAAAATGTATTTTTATCAACTTCAGCAGCTTGAGCTAGAAAAGTTAGAAGCATGGGGAAGCAATTCTCTGTTACATATATTGTGTTCACATTCAAGTATATTTAATGCAATATATATGTTTGCATGATTTATTCCCAATTTCTTTGTTATGCAGTATAGAATTTCAGATATTTATGCAAACATTTTCAGATTCAGAGATCTGAGCTAGTAATGTGGGCTTGTTTACAACCCTAGTTTTAAAAAGCAAGAATCCCCATAGCCTGGAACAAGCAAAGCTTCCTAGGATTGTAACTCTGATGCCTTGTATTAAATCTTGAACTTTTTGTGTATTTGTGTATCCTGCATACAAAATGCATACAAAAGAGATCACATTATGCACATTTCCAAATACTGTATTTTTCACAGTATAAGACGCTCTGGATTATAAAACGGAAAATAACAAAAAAAAATCTGCCTCTGCCTACCAGCATCCATTGGTATTCATCTGTCTAGCATCCTTGCAGCAAACAGCAACAGTCTGGTCAGCTTCAGCACGTTATCGCAGCCTGATTCATCACGAGCAGCTGATTGGCAGTTGGATCAGTCTCTCAGAATACTGCCAATCAGATGTTCCAGGCTATGGGGATTGTCACAGCCCATCACTGCCTCCACATGTTGTGTTTTTGGCCTCCATAGGTCCCATTTTGACCTCTGAGCACCATGTTTTCGGGCTGTTCCAGACGGCGGGGAAGCCCACCATCTGGAACTGGCCAAAAATGTGATGCATAGAGGCCAAAGATGGGGCGTGCGGAGGCAGCGAACAGTGGGAATGTGCTGTGGTGATCCCTGCAGCCTGGAACGGGTCTAAAATGGGGCATGCAGAGATCAAAAATGTGACACACAGAGGCCGAAAACAACCGAAGGGGGGGCAGCAGGTGGGCGAGGCTTCGGCAACATTTGCTGTATAAGACGCACAGACATTTCCACCCACTTTTGGGGGAGGAGAAGTGCATCTTATACTCTGAAAAATACGGTAATTCAATTACATAAGTAGTAAGCATTAGTGAGGCTTGATTTATGTTATTTACTTCAGCAATCATAAGAAGGAATTTGACAACTCCCTAATGTTACAGACAGGATACTTTTGACTTGAATCATTCTTTGAGTTTCTTCAGACACTTGTGTTCAACCTGATTCCTACCAACTGTTAAATGTTAAGGAACATCAGTAGAACATTTCCCCCCCCCCCCATATCAGTCTTGATTGGATATAGGGCCGCTACAATGTAGCATTATTTAAAATAAAACTTTTGAAATACTTTTCCCCAAAACTTTCTAAGTTTTTTTTTAAAAAAATCAAAAATTTTGAAATCTATTCTAATGGAGCTGAAAACATATTTTGTGAACAGGATTTTTCATAATTCAACTATTTTCAAAATCAGTTTTCATATCTCTGTAATGGAGTGGCATTCTCTTTTCAAATGACAAAGCTAATATCATAAATAAGAATTACCTGATTTACACTGAATTACCAATAGGAGGGAAAATGAAAGGCAAACAAAAAGGGAAAAGAACCGAAAAGGACAAAAGCAGGAATGTGAAATCTCAGTAACTGGAAATCAGCCAAATTCAGGTAAAGCAATGGTTTTTTTCCCCATAGTTATTTTAACTGCAACATACCTGTGGCCTATATAGGTTAAGCAGTAAGTAAACAATAGCAATTAAACATATTTCTTAAGATGTAAAGAATGTAACCAAATCAATACCAGCTGGGAATACCTTTAGGCCATCTTTTCCCGTATGAACTTGTCTGTCTGTTCCTGTGTCTGCATTCCTATCGTCATCTCCTATAAAATTTAACTTCTAAAAAAAAAGAGTTCATGAATTTGCCCTATATTGAGCATCTTGGATGTCTAATAAATCTTCTCCACAGTAATTGTGCCCATGCTGTATGCCATTAGAATTTGCCATTAGAAATAAAACAAGAAGAAATATTGCTCAAATGCTCTGATTTTGAGGAAAAATTATTGATTTGCCAAACCCTATTCATGGATGGTAGCAATGACAGACCTCACAAAGAGAAAATATTGGACTCAAACCAAACTCTGGCATTCCATGCAAAGAACTGATGAAGAATGATTAGTGAGGCTTGACTGGAATGCTCATGGACAGAACAATTCTGACACTCGGTTGCATCAATATATTTTTATTCCTGTCATCAAAAGGATGTTTCCAAAAAGAAATTTGACTTGGTAAACCTCTAAACTACATCTTTAGAATCGTATTAAAGCCTTTTAAGGGGGCTGGAGATTACTTAGTGCTGAACGTGAGCTAGTGAGGGGGCAAATGTGTCCTATATATGATAAGATTTTTCTAGGATTATCTATACTTTATACTCTACTCCTCAAGCTCTCTTTTCTAGGCCTCAAAGCCACTCAGATTCCTGCAGCTTTGAGACCATGGTATTTAAAAGAGTGGAAAATTGCTGCAATAAAAAGTTAAATAGGACAAAAAGCTTTGAAAAATTGTAAAATCAAGGAAACATTCAACCATAACTGGTTAGAATTTCTTAGTTAGATTAAATATTTTTCTTAATAAAGCAATTTGCTATATAGGAATATTGAATATAAATATTATACTCCAATATTACCCAAAAGTTTTTACTTATTTACTTTCTTGCTTTTGTTTTTGTTCTTGCATCATTTTCCCCCAAGTAAATTATGTCTTCTAGAATAATTCAACAATTGTTGTACCAAAATAACAGTAATGAGGTCAGGCTTTATAACATTTCTGTGGTGGCTGTGTGATGTTATAAAAATGCTTTATGTCACTAATTTATTTTCCTTTCTAGCTCTATAGCTATAGTTTTGGCCTTTGGTCTCTTTATTATTCAATTTTAAAAAGACATTGAAAGGGCAGGAGAAAGGAAAATATAACAAATTGTAGTGTAAGCCCTCAGATAGGCAAACTGTAGTTAGGAAAGCAAGAAAAACTTCAAAACACTTTTTACAAATCCTTCTCTACCAGTTTACTTGTATCCAATGTGTGGCTCTCAGCCTTTCCAACAACTCCCTCCACACACACACACACACACACACACACACACACCAAAACTGTCTTTCTGTAGGTAGTACCCTTAGTAATAGGCACCTTGACTGCAATCCCAAAACAACTGAAGTACTACTTGAATTTATGGATTTATGACAAAATTACCATAAGTCAATTGCAAAAGGCAGCCTTACTTGGAACAACAATTGTGACAATGCCTTTAAAACCATCAAACATTCACATTTGCTTATCCCAGGTCCCAAAGGGGGATTTCAGCAGGTTCTGACCAGTTCTGGAGAACTGGTAGCGGAAATTTTGAGTAGTTCGGAGAACCGATAAATACCATCTCTGACTGGCCCCGCCCCCATCTATTCTCTGCTTCCCAGCTGATCAGGAGGAAATGGGAATTTTGCAGTAACCTTCGCCTGGAGTGGGGAGGAATGGAGATTTTACAGTATCCTTCCCCTCCCACGCCCACCAAGCCAGGGCCACCAAACCATGCCATTCCCACAGAACCAGTAATAAAAAATTTTGAAGCCCACCACTACCAGATCCTTAGGAAGAACTCAATAGGTGGATGAAAATACCAAATCCAATCTAAATATCTGGCTGACTGTGCAATGAACCATAATAATAATAATATAGTTTACCTCTCATACTATGAAAACAATATCTGCCTATCCCAGGTCCTTGGGAAGGACTTGATAGGTGTATATAAATGCCAAATTCAGTCTAAACATCTGGCTGACTGTGCAACCAACCATTATAATAGCAGTAAACAATTTACAAAGAGAAGATTTAATTCTTTGGTTGATGTTTCTACCTCCAAATCCCTTTCCCCCATTCCATATACATTGTGGATTTGAAGCGTGTTTAGTCCTAAAGCCCACAAGAAATTATTTTAAACAGAAAAATGTTGGAAAAAGAAATGTTGAATATTTCCTTTTATGAGCTAATTTTCCATTCAGCATTATTTCTGCTTGAAGCATATATACACACAAGTATAAAAAGTGTGTAAATGCATTGCTGTAGTCTGTAATCCTACTTATTTTTTTGGTATTCAGAAGGCATCTTGCTACCAAGTAGGATTTGGGTGAACAACATGTTGGTGAAATCTGAGGTGGTGGCCTCTTCAAAGTAGAGTTGATATGACCTTGGTCATAAAACTATTCATTTCTAACAAAGTGATATGTGACATTATTTTGTTTGTTCATTTTTAAATTTCTGTACTGACCATGCAGAACAAATTATTATTCTTCATCTGGATTGGAGCTGGGAGAAAAGGGTTAATTCCACATCTTCCAATTCAAAGGCAAGGCTTAGGACTCTTCCTATTCTATGTAAAACTTCCTGGTCATCTATCTTAAGACATTATGCCTGAAATGTTTCTGGGAAATATCCCTGGTCAGCCTCAGTGCTTCTCCATTCATGTGATCTCTTCTGAGATAAAAGAAACCCATATGAAATTGCAGTTTTGAGAGGACAAGAAGTGCAATAAAACAGTGTTGAAATTCCAAGTAGCAGCTGGAGGGTGCCAAAGGACAGATCAAATGGCTTGTTGTGCTGATTGCAGGCTTCTAAAAATGCTTGTCAAGGACAAAGCTGTAAACAAACCTGAGATTTCTAGAGCATTTTGGGTCAAGCACTGATATCTGACAGGAAAAAAACCAGTAACAGAGAGGTATTTTTATTTCTTGAAGGAAATATTTCTCATATCTTTGAGGAAAATCTTAAGACATTTGTCATGTTTAGATTTCATAAATATTCATAGCAGGTTCCAATAGAAGAGAATATGTGTAGTTTGGGATTGAACTGTGGAGTCCTTGGGGTGTATAAACAGGGAGCAAACCCCACACTCACTAGCATAGATGATGTTACCTAGTTGAGTAATGAAATGTCAGCAAATGAACAATCAAGCTCAGAGAGCACTAAGGACTCCATAGCCGCGGCAAGCAGAATTAGCTTTTATACTCCAGGACTATTCAAGTTTGATAATTCAGAAGCGTGTTAAGAATTTTTTTTGTAACAAAAACGATTAAAATTAGCAATAATAAATGACACTAAGACTTTTTTCTTTAAAAAAAAAGAGAAGTTTTAGTGACCAGCATTAAAAGAATACCTGGGTGTAATGTATTTACTTTGGTTTGGGTTTGACTGAATAATTCGTATATCTATCCTGACCCTATAGCAGTGATGGCTAACCTTTTTGCCATCGCGTGCCAAAAGCGGGGGGAGTACAGGGTGGTCACACGTGTGCGTGCCCACATCCATAATTCTATGCGTCCTGTCCCCCCGCGCATGCGCACGCAACCCCCCCATGCTCCTCCCGCTTTTGGAATCTGATGGCACAGTGGACCCAGTAGGCCTGTTTTTCACCCTCCCTAGGCTCTGGAGGCTTTCTAGGAGCCTGGGGAGGGCATAAAAACAGTCTTCCACACACACACACACCCGAAGGCCCTCCGGAGGCCGGAAACAGCCCATTTGCCAACTTCTGGTGGGCCCAGAAGGCCCGAAAATCAGCTGACCAGCGCATGCATGTGTGCTGGAGCTGAGCTAGGGCAACGCTCGTGTGCCCACCAATATGGCTCCGCATGCCACCTGTGGCACTCATGCCATAGGTTCACCATCATGGCCCTATAGGATAGTTAGACTAACAATATAAGAGACAAGGTGGGCTTTTTCTCAATTCTAGGAGCATGCTACCACACCATACATTTCCTATTGCTGACCCTTTCATAAAGTAGTTTGAAGCCAGATGGCTTCCTATTCTCTCTTCCTTCTTCTTCTCCTCCTTCTCCTTCCTCCTCTTCCTCTTCTTCCTCCTCCTCCTCCTCTTCCTCTTCTTCCTCCTCCTCCTTCTCTTCCTTTTCTTCCTTCTCCTGCTCTTCCTCTTCTTTTACCCCTTCCTATGTCAAGGTTCTGGTTCCTGCTTTTATGGTGGCCTTAACTGATGTAGTGTGTCTTTGATGTTATCTCTCCATCTTCTTCTGGGTTGGCATCACGTTATTTGACCTTCTCTTCTTTTTATATATGCCTTGTAGGAATCCCACAGATGAAAAAACCACTTCGTTACATTTCCACTCTTGAATATGAAGGAAATGCCAGAAGTGTTTACCATATAGCTAACAAATATGAGAGTGTAAAAAACATTATCTAACCAGCATCCTGCTCTAGGAACTATTATAGACTCTGGACTCTCTTTATTTTGACCCATTCCACATTTTCAGTTACACTGTGTGTACCTCTCTTGGCCTCGCATACAGTTTGAGCATGAAAGAGCTATATAGCCGCCAAACTTAATTTCTTCTTGTACTTAAAAGCTTGTTGCAAACTATGATCATGAAATGATAGCATGGTTTCATATTTGCAACCAGGGCCTTTTCCCAGTAACTCTAATCAGGACTTCATGCTGTTATGGTAGCTGGAGTCAGGGGAAAACAATGTGTAAACACTTGCACTGGTATTGGGAAAATGAAGTTCAGGGCTAGGAGGTGGGGTAAGATTAAAGTTCCTGAAATACTCAGAGTCAGCTTTAAGCTGAGTAGCTACTGGTCTAGAGTGCAAAGCTTAGAGGGTGACAACACCACTCCTCCTCCTGAATATTTTAAATATATAAATATTTGTGTTTTTGTGAGGTAGCACCATATACCCTTGACTGAGCACTACACAAGCTTTGCATGGTTCCTGTATTGATAAATAAAAGATATGCTCCAATTTCAAACAAACTGGAACAGAACCAAAAGAAAAAGAGAAAAATTTCTTAAATACCAATATCCATTGAGGTCCCCACTATGCACTAAGGACATTCAGATTGTTCCTTTCTAATATTCAAGTTCATATAAGATTATTCCTTAGAAATACTTTATTAGTATAAAGTCCCCCTCCCTTTTACTCCCCAATTTATCTTGAAGTCTAGGAACAATACTGTCAGCCCATGTTGATAGTATAGATAACTTATTTTTCCATCTTTTAGTATATTGTATGACAGCTCAAAGAAAACCTGCTGTTTCTTTAATTATGCATAAAATATAACAAAAAACAACAACCCAGAATTGATAAGAGAGAAGAAAGTTGCCACCATAAACTGAGGCATGTTAAAGGAAAGGAAATGGTCCTGTCAGATACTGACACCATTTCTTCCTGTGGAAGAGGAAATAAAACCCCTTTCATGTACATCTGAAGCTTTTCACATACTGAGCATTTCATGGCTAGAGCAGAAGAGCTGACAGCTAACATGTCTGCGATCTTTCCCCTCTACACCTTCACCTCCCATCTGATGAAATCAGCCAAGAACAGCATCTTCTCAAGTAACACAAGAACTTGACTCAAGGTCTTGAAAGGAATTCTCACTATATCGGGTGTATCTCTTGGCAAAGGCCTTGGGTCAAGTACTGCAAGCTGTAATAATAAAACTTGGTTAAGAATGGTTACCCTGACCCGCAGTTGCTGCTGTCACCATAAATTTTTAAACTGCTTAAAATACAGAGAAGATGAAGTGAGGCTTTATTAGTTGTGTGTGTGTGTGACTATTAATAGAACATAACTAAATGCTTATTCAGGGTTTCTGCTGAGGAACTCTGTGAGGAAGATGATGAAATACTCTAGTTAAATTGTGGTGCTCTTAACTGAGACCATACATTTCATAGTTTGCCTCTGGTAATATTTTGGGGACTGGGCCCTGAGCCCTTAGGCCCATACGTGAAATTCAGCAGGTTCTGATGGGTTCTGGAGAAGAAGGTAGTGGAAATTTTAAGTAGTTCAGAGAACAGGCAAATATTACCTCTGGCTGGCCCCAGAGTGGGAGTGGGAGGGAATGGGGATTTTGCAGTATCCTTCCCCTTGAGTGGGGTGGGAATGGAGATTTTGTAGTATCCTTCCCTTGCCATGCCCACCAAGCCACACCGGTAGTACAGAACCAGTAGTAAAAAAAATTGGATTTCACTACTGCTTAGGCCCCTAAGTTCTCGTGAGTGAAGAATGGGATATAACATTTGTCCTGTGATAGGCTGGTGATAGAAAGCCTCTGGATTGATAGCATCTTATATAAATGTTCTTGATATTACAGGAAAAAAGCTTGGCTATGATTTTTGCATCATCTACAGAATGTACAGGTAGTCCTTGACTTACAACAGTTCATTTAGTGACCATTCAAAGTTACAAGGGCACTGAAAAAGGTGACTTATGACCATTTTTCACACTTATGACCCTTCCTGAATCCCCATGGTCACATGATCAAATTTCAACCGCTTGGCAAATGATTCATATTTGTGACAGTGCCTTACAATGTCCCGGGGTCATATGATCACCTTTTGTGACTTTTTGACAAGCAAAATCAATAGGGAAGCCAGATTCACTTAACAGCCGTCACTTAACAATTGTGGCATGAATGGGGCAAAACTCTCTGAACAAAAATTTGGGGCTCAGCTGTAGTCTAAGTTGAGGACTACCTGTTTCACTTAATTTGAAAAGCTGTTTGCAAATTGGTAGTGATCTACCCTGATCTCTGCATAAATCATTGATCATGATCTTGCAGAACAAGAGCCGAATGGGTGGCCATGTTAGATTTCATGCTCAGAGTACATTTGACGGATAGCATCTAATGGAGAAAGATCAAAACAGGGAAGATGATGGATGTTGCATCACAGTCCAAGCTGGGTGATTGGGTTGTCATGCACATACACACCTCTGTAGACTCCCCACCACATTTAACATAAATTTCCTCTCCCCTTTGCCTTTCTCTTAACTTCACCTTCACTAAAGTAATTCATGTTCATATATTTTATTAAATATTTGTTTACTTTGCCGTGCACTTGTAATTCTGAAAACAGCTTGTGGAGAGAGTAAGGTACTTCATTAACATAAAATATATTACGTGCTAACTTCAATTTTTGGGGAGTATCAAACAATGCAGGGGAACATTTGTGTTTTATTTTGAATCTTAGTGAGAAGTTTATGCTATCTGTGGGTAAATGTTATTTTAAATACTTCATGAACTTCAGAAAGTTAATATTTTTATGAGTGATCAGAGATAATTTCTTCCAGTTATTCATTTCAACAAGCTAATGGTATTTTAATGAATAAATAAGACAAAATTGAAACAACAGGCTGGTTCTTTCAAAAGAATCTTCCTGGAACTTCATCAGACAAGTTCTTCCCAATTAATGTCTTTTTGTGACAACTCAGAAAGTTAATTGGAGAAAGAAATGTTTATATGTATAAAGTAACATTCTTAAGAATGTTTAGAAAGCCTTTGAAATTTTTTTTCTTATTCCTTTTATGAGGATTTGGGGGAGGTTAGAGATTATCTCATCTCATATTTTGTTAAATTGCAAATACGGTTTGATTTAAAAAACAAAACCAAACCTGGAATACTGACTTTTAATGAACATTTTTTTATTGTTAAAAAAATAAAATACACTATTCATATCAGCATCACAGCCAGAGAAGAGAGGTTAATTAAGCAGCGAAAGGAAGAGGGTTGTTACCTTAATTTCTTTCTTGGGGCTTCGTGATAAGAATGCAGAGAAATCTCTCTTTGATTTTTCTACCCAACACTAATACTGTAATCTACTAAAGCATTCCATTGTGACATCTACAGAGATGATAATGTCCATAATTTATGGAATCTATTGGTATCAACCTGACATATGCTGTTAGGTACAAGTGATGAATTTTTTTTTAGCAGCCATTTAACTTCTTATTGGTTTGGCACCCCGCCTCCCACCATGGTTGCAATATTGTGTAAGAATGTGGCTATTTTTTTAAAAAATTAATTTATATGCCGCCCTTCTCCGGAGACTCAGAGCGGCTTATAATGCGTTAAGCAATAGCCTTCATACTTCTGTATATACCTGCTTAGTAGGGCTTTCGCCCCCCTCCCCAAGCGGTGTTCTTTTTTTTTATACAAAGTCAGCTTATTCCCCTCACATTCTGAGTCCTCATTTTACCTATCTTGAAAGAATGGAAGGCTGAGTCAACCTTGAGCCTGGTGAAATTCGAAGTTGCAGTAATTGCAGGCAGCTGGTGTCACTTTAGCACTACTTAAGCTGCTGCCACCCAGGCAACACTCTTTCTTCTTCTCAAGCAAATGAATTTCTTTTTTCATAAACACCCATTTTATTCATTTTATTTATCTAAATCAATAGAATTTATATTAATCGTGGTTTAAGTCCCACTGATTTAAAGAGATTTTACATCCTTTGCCATGATTAAGGCCTTCTGAGGTTGCAGAGCCTCAACTATAGAAATCACGCAGCAGTGGTTGGGCAGGGGTAAGGATGGGACAACTCTCAGCTAAATTCTCAGTCCAAGAAAGATTTAGCTCAGGTGTTTGCATTGCAAGCAGACATTGTTTTCATGTGAGGTTTTGAAGAAATCACATTATTTCAGTATCAGAATGTGTTCTTATTTAAAGGCGGCATTGTTTTATTGTAACATTTGAAAAATACATTGACTTGGAACATCTGAGATGTATAGAAAAATATTATGACAGATATTTTTGAAATAAAGTGCAACTGGGATTAAATGTTGTAATAAGAAAAACTCAGGTAACATGGCAACCTGTGGCATCAGAGGTAAAGAGTCATCAAGTGTGCGTCCCTTATTACAGGTAGTCATGACTTCCAAACATTCAAAGTTACAATGGCACTGAAAAGAGTGACTTATGACCATGTGATCAAAATTCAGGCGCTTGACCACTGGCATGTATTTATGACAATTGTACTGTCCTGGAGTCATCTGATCACTATTTGTAACACACCCAGCTGGCTTCCAACAAATGGGAAAAGCCAGATAATTCACTTAACAACCCACTTAAAAACTATCTTGCTTAATAACAAACATTTTGGGTTCCATTGTGGTCATAAATTGAGGACTACCTATACTTATTATGGTATTGAGATTTATGGCTGACCAGAAATGGATTATACTTGCAAAAATACCACAAATGACAAATGCCAGATTAACAACATTACCAACTGCTAACTCAAGATGCATGATGTAATATTTTAATCTTTTCTCTGTGGCTCATCCTGGCCTGTTACTTGTGTTCTTAAAATAGGAGTCATCTCAGCAAGCAAAAGCACTGTGCATTAATGTTGCCAAAAATAGGCACAATTGTTTCAGAAATGCAGAGAAAGGCCTTGTAATCAGGGGTGGGCTTCAAAAATTTTAGCAAGGAGTTCTCTGCCCGGTTACTGGGTAACCATGGCCATGGTGGGCATGGCCTAGTCCAGTGATGGCTAACCTTTTTGCCGTGGCGTGCCAAAAGTAGGGGGAGCGGGAGGGCGTCATGGGTGCCTGTGCCCACATCCATAATTCAACGCACCCTGCCCTTCTGCGCATGCATAGGTGATCCCCACACACTTCCCCCTGCTTTTGACATGCGATAGCACAATGGGCCTGGTAGGCCCATTTCCTCCCCCTCCCCAGGCTCCAGAGGCTTTCTAGGAGCCTGGGAAGGGCAAAAACAGCCTTCCCCATCCCCCCCAGAGGCCTTCCGGAGGCTAGAATCAGCCAATTTCCTGACTTCCGGTGGGACCGGAAGGCCTGAAAATCAGTTGGCTGGTGTGTGCATGCGCACTGACGCTGAGCTAGGGTAACACTCATGTGCCCACCAATATGGCTCCCTGTGCCACCTGTGGCTCCCATGCCATAGGTTCGCCATCACAGGCCTAGTCAGCCTCCTGCACCACAGCAGGAAGGGGGTTTTGCCCTCCCTGGGCTTGGGAGGTTTTCCTTGAGCCTCTGGGAGGGTCAAAACAGCCTCCCCAGGCTCCAGAGGCCCTTTCCTTAACTTCCGGTAGGCTCGTTTTTCGCCCTCCCTGAGTGTCTGTGTGCCCTGCACTTACCTGCATCCAAAATGGGCCGCAGGGGGACTCCTGGGAGGGGCGGGGTGGGAATGGGATTTGGGGGTTCTCCGAACTGCACAGAATCTTAGCTAGAGGTTCTCCTGAACCCCTGCAAACCCCCAGCAGCCCACCCCTGCTTATAATGGGCTGTGAGAATAACCTTGGGACAAAGAATGAAGGGACATAGCCTAAACAATAGTCTGATAAGAGAAACCCAAGTCCAAAGAAGAGATAAGGGTGCAGAAAGATCTCAGAAGGGACCCTTCCTAGTTGTCTGAAAAATAAAGATAGGAAAGGGGAGCAGTGCTTTCAGATATGCAAGGTTCTGTTATGTAACTTTACAATAAAGGTAGTGTTACTGCTCATTATATGTATATCTACCCTATCTGGACTATCTAAAGGGCTGATAAGCCTCCACTTATTCACAGGTGTCAGATTGCCTATTAGAACAAAAATGTTCAGTAATTGCACACCAAATTATTAGATAATGATAATATTAGGAATGCAGATACATCATCATCATCATTATTATTATTATTATTATTTTATATCATTAGTCATGATCCAAAGATATACAAATAAATTTATAAGCAAACATATTTATAATCTCTTAGTTTGGATTAGATTTAGATTCATTGAAGAAACTTTTTTTTTTACAGTAAACAGATAGGGAGATAGTTTTTCAAGCTATGTACATTTTTTCAAGATTCAATTTTGATTTTTTGGTTGAGCAATGCAAAGAATTCATTGATGCTACATGCCCGAAAATAGTTTACTTTGCTATAATTTAGTTTATACTGTTTCACAATTTGTCTCCCATTTGTTGTTTAAGACAATTTGTTCTTTTATAAAGTACACACAAATACTTGTACAATTTTTGCTACTTTTGTATAACAATATGCTTTCCTGTGTACATCATTTCAGGACATATTTTTATTAGCTTATTTTATTTGTATTTTTATTCTCTAATGCACTTTTAGTTGCTATCTCTGAGGATGGAATAATAATTTTTCATCAGTTATTTCCTGTTTGTCACCATTAGCGTTAATTATTGACCTTCAGAGAGATGCCATCCTAGCAACTGAAAAATTCCTGAGGAATATACAGACATATATATTGTATATGAGAGCATATTAGGAATATACTATTCCTAATATGCTCTAATGTGCTGTATATAGGAATATACAGACATATATATTATATATGAGAGCATATTATCCTGCTCTCTCCAACCATGTAAACATGGTTGGAGAGAGCAGGATAATTCTCACGTCATACTTTTACTGTAGCCACATTTGAATATTTATGCAATTGAATCCTATAAAAGTGGAAAATAAAAAATGTTCAAATAGAATTACAAATTTGTATGCATATGATAGGAAATTGACCTCAAATGCATATGAAATACACACACACACACACACACACACACACACACACACACACACGTATGTGCGTCTGTATGTGTGGGTGGGTGGGTATCTTCACAAATCAAATATAATAGAGCCTGGAGTGATAGCTGATCTGTATTTTCAGAACCAAGGAATGTAGGCTGAAATCTCTGAAGAGACTGGATAGATATGGGACAAGCCATAAATGGGTGAGATAAGAGAATCTGGAATCAATGAAATGCTATTATAACAGCAGACCTAATAAAAAGGGATATATGAAATATATGAGGAAACTATGGATGGACAGAAGATCTATGTCTACACTAACTGAAAAACAGCTAGTTACCCAATGTTTCAACACGATGAAGAAGAAACTGCTCTTCAATGCTAGATAGAACAATGATGTGCAGCCAATACCTGAAGCTGGAATGGCACCACGACCTCTCTATTACAGAACACAGTTGCTGATGTGAAACATAAGATCATAAATTAGCTACATTTAACCCTCAAGTCTGGTTACCACAATTCACTGAAGAAGTACCATTAGATAGTATACTACAAGATGCCAATAGTGCCTTCACACAATTGCTACTACCACCATAACTCAAACCAATGAACTAGTATATGCTATAGCTGCTGCAATCCTGGAGATGTTTGACTACACAATCATGAAGAACAGTAGTACATAACCCTCCTGGAAAATGAGGTTAGAAGCTAAGACCAAGGTCAGAGACAGGTTTGTCAGCTAGTAGGATCAAAGAAGGGTGTGAAGATTAGGGATAAGACTCAGCTATTGAGAAAATACAAGGGCAGGACTCCATTTGAAGACCTGGAGACTGCTAAACAAAGATTCACAGCAATGGCTACCAGCCTAAGGAGATGTACTAAAGCAGGGGTGTCAAACTGGCGGCCCATGGGCTTGATGCCTCACGTGTAGGCCACACCTACCCCAGCTCCACAAACGGGAAAAACTTTGTGAAACATCACGAGACAGAAACGTGATGTGGTGAGTTATGACACCCATGTACTAGAGAAATACAGGCCAAGAAGATAAATGCTCTGTTCTCCAAAGAATCATGCAAGGTATACTCCAGGGGTGAAATTCAGCAGATTTTGACAAGTTCTGGAGAACCAGTAGTGGAAATTTAAGCAGTTCAGAGAACCGGCAAATACCACCTCTCGCTGGCCTCAGAATGGGGTGGGAATGGAGATTTTTCAATGTCCTTCTCCCAGGAGTGGGGAGGAATAGGGATTTTTCAGTATCCTTCCCCTGGAGTGGGGTGGGAAGGGAAATTTTGCAGTATCCTTCCCCTGCCACGCATAATAATAATAATAATAATAATAATAATTATTATTATTATTATTATTATTATTATTATTATTATTATTATTATTTATTTATTTCTATACCGCCCCTCTCCCGAAGGACTCAGGGCAGTGTACAGCCTGATTAAAAACACAAAGACAGACAAAATTTAAAAATATTTAAAAATATTAAATAATTTGGCTCAATTATAAAACCCCAATTTAAAATCCCACATTTAAAACCAATTTGAAATCTTTACATTGATAGCCCAGCCTGGCGGAACAATAAGGTTTTGTTGTTCCGCCAGGAGCAACAAAGCCACGCCCACCAAGCCACGCCCACAGAACAGGTAGTAAAAGAAATTTGGATTTCACCACTGGTATATTCCCAACTACAGTGCCACAACACAGTAACACACAGCCACCAACAGTTGAAACTGAACAATATAGGGAGAACATATGGGACAATGATGGGACACAAAAGACTAGTGCAAGCAAGAGAGGATGTGGAAAATAAATGCCAAAGCGGTCCCAGTGGGGATAAGAACACTTAGAGCTGGGAAACTTAAGTTGGGAGAGTGGAGCAAAAAGATCCCAGGAACAACATTAGAGCTTTCTGTCCAGAAGAGTGCAGTGCTAGAACAGTTAAGATACTACACAGAACCCTCAAACTCCCAGGCCTCTGAGGAAGACACAAATCATCCATAAGGGTGAGATGGGATATTTTTAATATACCTCTTCACAGATCAAATATCTGATCAGAGCTTAGAGTGATATCTGATCTGTGGTCTCAGAATCAAGGAAGATAGACTGAAAGCTGTTCTTCAGAGGAGAAGTGCTTGGAGACTTGTAGCCCTGTTCCTCCTTGTGCTACTATCTGATCATCTGCCCTCTTTAATTAAGAGACCTCTGGAAAAGGAGTGTCAGTCTACAGAGATCTTCTCTTTCTGTACATTATGCCCATTGATTTCAGAGAAAGGCAAAGAAAATAAGCAATGGCAAAGAGAAGATGTACTGAAGAATAGTGCCCATTGTGAGCAACTTGACTTACAGTTTCACAAAACACGAAACAAATATTTACGGTCTGATTTTTATGTATTTTGTCACAATCATTTAAAAGTAGCTCTCCAACTCAGTAGCAAATATCTTGGTGTCTTAGGCATATAGTACTGCTTGTGATATTGGTAACAGTGACAAAGTTAATGTTCTAACCTGGCCTTCCTGAGTCAGTAAAACCCTTGAGTAGTCCCAAAAACTTCTTTTATTGCAACAGCTGTGAATTCTGTTCATTTATAGATGAGTCCCAAATAGTTGTAAAGAGTCCTTCGGGATAAGGCTGATAATCACCCACCTTTATCTCCCTTGACATGGTGTCAAAGATCTAATTGGCAAAGCCACATGGAGTCCAGACTCAAACAGAGCTTCAGACTTTAAACTGAACAGAATTAACAATGTTGCTTCCTGCAAAGGCCCACGTGCCTTTGTTCCTCTTTTAAGTCTTATGGGAGGAGCCAATCATCTCCAAACCCAACTCCTGAGTTGTCCCTTTTGTTTTAACTGTTTAATTTGCCTTCTGGCAAATCTGCACATGCGCGCACTGGGAACAGGCTCCCCCTGTTCCTCTGCCTTGCTGAGGTCTGACTCTGGAGGCTCCAGAGGCATCACGTACTTCCCAGATGGCCCTTTCTCTGCCTCTGACACAGAGCCTTCATCCTAGCCTTCCCCAGATCCAGGACTGGCCCATGTTCCTCCCCAACCTCCTCACTTGCCAGTTCCGCAGGCCGCCAGCAGACCACAATGTTAATATTAGAGAAATAAACCTGAAAAGATACATTTTTTTTTCATTTGTTTCCTAAGGTTTGTGGTCATCAGCTATACTATTGAGATGGCACACCAATGAAATTCTTATTTACATTTCAGAAACTATTTAATATATTTCATTCATGACCCAGAAGCCACTTCTTGTTTCACTGGATTTCTCTGGCTCCTTTACCTACAGTACTATTTCAGATTTCTTCGATCTGCTGCTGTCTGTTTAAGGTGAACTGTAATTCCCATAATTCCTAGGAGGAAATGACTACAGTTAAGTCGGGGTTATGTAAATTGTATTCTAACTAACCATTTTGCAAATATATGGCCTTGACATATTTCACACTGACTGGTAGTGGTTCTTCAAAGTTGGAAACAGCCTTATTGTACAGGTGCACAAAGTGATAGTGGAAACAACGTGTGGTCCATACATTAATTTTCTCCTCTATAATCAAGACTGTAGAACTGCAAATGTCCTCTAAAACTCCAGTTAAACAGGATCTCAAGCAAGGAGGCTGCTTCCAATTTTGAAGAACCACTACCAGTCAGTGTGAAAACATTGGCTGGACCAATGTTCTGTCTCAATAAAAGGCTGATTCATTTCACTGTTTATACACACAGTGCTGTGCAATGGAGGAGAAGATGTCAGTCCAAACATTCCTATGTCTTGCCACACACATAACCAAAGGGCTCATACTGTGCCTCTCTACATAAAAATTCCAACAAATTCACTGTAAGGGAGCTATACACAGCTTGATTTCGAAAGCAGAAGTACTCCTAGCTCGAATTTGCTCTGTGGTAGAGGGAAATGCCAAGGCTCATATAGAATAAGAGTTTGTGTAACAGAACGTCATTGGGATAGTTCACACTGATACTGAATTGGACTTTCTGGAGATACAGAGACATTTGATGTAGTGCTTGTTTATGTATACAACATAGCATGTGGTGAAGCAGATACACATATAGCTTTGTACATATTCGCCTAATTCAGAGGTCTTCAAACTTGGTAGTTTTAAGACTTGTGGACTTCAACTCCCAGAATTCTCCAGCCAACTGTTGAAGTCCACAAGTCTTAAAGCTGCCAAGTTTGAAGACCTCTGGCCTAATTCTTCTCATGCCTGCACTGAGGTACCAAAGGAATTAATCACAATTGCATATAGATGTATTCATATGCAGGTGGGAGGGCCATTTGGCCCGGACATCAAGGTCGAAGAGATTTTCAAATTTAGGCAGTTGGCTTTTTAACTTTAGAATAATATACAAATTAGTGGTCTCCCCTGTCCATTTTCAATGTGTAGTTTATTTTCAAGTTTTAATTTTTATTATAGCTAGGGGCCATAACAATGCAAGCATCTTTGGCTCTCTTTGCTCAGGTTTTTGTCATTGTGTATACGTACTGTGCATCACTGATGTTACTATACGACTTTATAAAATGAATTTCCAAGTATGTGAAAGTCAGAGCTTTGATGTTGGAAAATCCTTCTGATACAGATTAATGATGGGTTTCAAAATTTTTTACTACCAGTTCTATGGCTGTGGCTTGGTGGGCGTGGCATTGCTTGGTGGGCGGGCTTGGTGGGTATGGTAGGGGAAAGATACTGTAAAATCTCCATTCCCACCCCACTCCAGGAGAAGGTTACTGCAAAATCCCCATTTCCTCCCAATCAGCTGGGACTTGGGAGGCAGAGAATAGATGGGGGCAAGGCCAATCAGCATTTTTACTATATATTTTTCTCCGAACTACTCAAAATTTCCGCTACTGGTTCTCCAGAACTGGTCAGAACCTGCTGAAACCCACCTCTGATACAGATATATACCACACAGCTGATCAACCAGAAGTTACCTGCCATTTATGTTGCCAAATTCTAGCAATATAGACTGTAACTAAATATTGGGTGAGTAATTAGCCAACATTGGGTGCTTCTAGGTGAAACTTTTATTTTGTAGCATCCTCATTCTGGATAATATAATCTTCTATTTGTCAGTCTTTTGTACTTTATCATCTTTCCTTTTACTTTTTTTTTTTTACATACCTATGATAATTGTATAAGAAGAGAAAGACAGTATAGTTATGCCTTATATTTTTTCTGGAAAGGTAAAAAGAATCCATCTGGAAGCTGCTACCTTTTTTTAGTTTGACTCTTCTATCTTGTCCCAAAAGCTGTTTGAAGAACCAGAAAAAATAAACACTGTAAAAAGTAGACTTCAGGATATAACTTTAAATCAGGAAGTAGCAGGCTGAAGGAAATGCCTCATTTGAAAAATGTATTCAGCAGAGGTTGTTAGTCTAAATATACAGATCTTTCCTTACCCATTCTAAATTTCTTTAAGACAAAATTTATTTTTGAGGTGTTGGCCTTGAAGGTAGTTTGTGGAAAAAGAAGTCATGATGATCTGCTGGTTGGAAAAATACATTTCAAACTACTTAAACATCAACATTTTGTCTTATGTGTGGCTTTTGTTGAGTAAGTTGTCTGCATGACAGAGTAAGTGGTGGGATGTTATGGTAACTAGTAATGACCCTTGAATATTTTGGTTTACCACAGTACAGAATACCAAATGCAGGAACTTTTCCAGGAAAATGATACCCATCCTCAGGATTAACTGTAAGTATCTGATTTCAATAACTTTTCTATTATTTCAGTTCCCAGTTTTGGAATTTTCTCCCTGGAAGGGAAAAAAAAGGTTTTTTGACATTTTTTTTCAAGGGGGAGGGTATTTTGTATGTTACAGTATATTCTTTGTAATACAGGTAGTCCTCAATTTATGACCACAATTGAACCCAAAATTTATGTTGTTAAGTGAAAAAATTGTTAAGTGAGTTTTGCCCCTTTTTTCCACTTTTCTTGCCACATTTGTTAAGTGGATCATTGCAGTTGTTGAATTAATAATACGGTTGTTCAGTGAACCTGATTTCTCCATTGACTTTGCTTGTCAGGAGGTCACAAAAGGTCACAAAAGGGGATCACATGCAACGGTAATAACACTGAACATTGCAACGATAATAAATATGAGTCAGTTGTCGAGCATCCGAATGTAAATCACATGATCATGAGGATGCTGCAACCATCATAAGACTGAAAAATGGTCATAGGTCACTTTGTTCAGTGCTGTTGTACCTTCGAATGGTCACTAAACGAACTATTGTAAATCGAGGACTATCTGTATATTATGAAGTTATACAAATGAGATAGATTGGAGGGAAAATTTTGACTTGTTCTACTACATTTAAAAAAAATATCTACTATATTTTTCGGAGTATAAGACGCACCTTTTCCCCCCCTAAAAGGGGGTGAAAATTTAGGTGCGTCTTATACACTGAATGTAGCCCCGCCCAGCCACTGGCTCCCACCCTTTGGCCTATGCCTCGCAGCAGTTACCTCCTTGCAAGCAAACAGCAAGAAGAAACAGCTCCTTTCAGCTTCAGCACACCCTAATTAGTGTAAGTTGATTGGATCGGCCTCCCGACTATCAGCTGATTTGCTCTCAGCTGTTTTGCGCAGGGCTCTGCTGCTTGCTGCAAAAAGGTAAATTGCTGGAGCAGATTTTTTCCCCTTGTGCTAATCAAGCTATGCTGAAAACAAAAATGAAAGTAAAGCCGGCTGTTTGCTGTTTGCTCAGAGGCAGAGGGAGATTTCTTTTTCTTCTTTTCCTCACCAAAAAAGATAGGTGCGTTTTATACTCTGGTGTGTCTTATTACTCTGAAAAATACGGTAATATCTTTGGAGATTCTTGGAATAGTAAACCAACCCATCTGGTGCGGACTTCTTGCTTGGGAGCCCCCTCCCCCTCCCCCACCCCAGAATCCAGTTTGGGTCCCACTGCTAACATTTGTATTGTTCAGAAAAAGAACAAAATTCTATTTCCCTGGGTTTATTCCTTCCATAAGGAAAGAAAAATCTGTGTGTGAAATAACACATATGACCCTTCTCTTCAGATATAAATAATATACAGTTTAAACTATAGCCTTACCTCACCCATGCATAGAAAATGTCAGTTGTAAATTTAGATGTTCTGTTCTGGAAAATAAAATCTTAGTTTTCTCAAAATGACTCAAATTACAACTAGAATATATAAGTCACTCATGCCGTAAACAAAAGTGGTTTCAAGAGCCCATTATAATCAGCCTTGGTGACTTTTGCTCTGTGACTCTCATGAATATAAAACAAAAGGATTGAATTAATTCTATTTCCTCCCATCTGGCATAGTAAAAAGAAAGCAGTATAAATCTGCAAACACTTAAAAGGTCGATTATCATTTGTTTTCTTTGGACTCCCATAATTATGGTAATGATTCACCTGCAACACATACTCAATAAGGCTTTTGGAGTGGGGATGTGACTCATGAAATTAAAATGGCATATTATAAAATGTGTACTAGCAACCAATAACATTAAACCTCAGGAAAACTATAATTTCTCCTTCATGTTCATAAACATGTAAGGTATTTTGAAAGAAATGCTGCTACTTTTAAGACAACAAAAGGAGACAAACACAAATAAGAAAGATAAAACTCTGCTCTTCTCCCACCCTGAATCTACCAAATACGTCTGTCTTGCTGAAGAGTTAAAATCTGTCACAACTACTGCATGTCCGCGGGTCAGGAAGGCTGTCTGAAAACTGGAATTTTGGAATAATGGCTAAATTAATCTGATGAGCTGAGTGGTAATATAATTTCAGGTCACAGCTGAATTTAGGATTGGTTATACTGCATAGTTGATATTGTAATGCTGCTGTGATGATCACTCCATACTAACATTTTGTGGCAGTAGCAAAGTAAAATGAAGTGGTCAACCATAAACAAACTCTCAGTGGCCTCACCGAGCAAAGCAGATGGGTGACATTATCTCTATAGCTGTATTGGTTGTTAGTAAACAAGCCATCTGCTAACTCACTTTCCTTTTCTTGCCCAGCAACCTTGCACCATCTGAGAAAAGGCAATCTAGAGAATATCCTATCCTTTCTGTGGAAGGGCACAGCAGTTGGCACAACATCTTAAGCATTTAGAAACCAAAGCCTCTTTCTTGCTTTCAGTTCGTTGGCTGGACCAGTGTAGCTTTTGAGTAACTAATAATAGATTTATTACTGCTTTTTTTGTCTGGTGTCCTAAGTGGAAAATATCCAAGAAGCACAAATCACCATCTTAGTGGGTACCAAATTATTTCCTTTTTGGAAAACTGCATTACCAAAACAGAAGCCTAGGGAGCTTGCATGGTTTTGTTTTATTTTTCCTTTACAGACGCCTTTTGGTGGAAAGAGATTATTTATGTAAAAAGTGTGTTAAATTGTATCCCACAAATTTTCTAGAACAAATATGTGAATTGAATCAAGAAAAAGAAATAAACAGGTTCTTTAAAAAATACTTTTTGCAAAGCACTGTAAAATAACCCAATTGATAATGCTAATACAGGAACTTTATGTATGAAAAAGCAAAATATTGTATTTTCAAGCAATTACAGTCCAAGTAGGAACAAAATTGGTCCAATATTTTCTTAACTATATGCAGACATTGCCACCAATTAAGTTCCATGTGTTGCCTTGTTAAGTATATTCAGACAGATAAAACTTCGCAACAAATTAAAATATGAGGAAAAAACTGACTGGCACTCATAATTCATAGTAAAACTGTCATTAAAAGGCCCTGTACATATGAAGTTTTAATATGTAATTATTAATTATGCATAATCTGCAAACAAAACTGCCAGACTGTTAATCCGTACCTGTTTCTGCTTTAATAACATGAAACTATAATTCTATTTGGGACATCAGATCAACATAACTGATAAAGCTTTATACGTACCTAGTGAAGAAAACTAATCAATTATTTAAAGCTTAAGCTTTCTTAATCTTTTAAAGAGCATTAAAAGCTCCACATTTTTTTCTATGTAAAGAATTAGAGTACAGGTAGTACTTAACCATGGTCATGTGATCAAAATTCAGATGCTTGGCAACTGGCATGTATTTATGACAGTTGCAGTGTCCTAAGTCATGTGATCACCTTTTGCGACCTTCTGAAAAGCAAAGTCAACAGGGAAGCCAGATTCACTTAACAACCAGGTTACTAACTTAACAACTGCAATGAGTCACTTAACAACTGTGGCAAAAAAGGTTATAAAATGGGACAAAACCCACTTAACAACTATCTTGCTTAGCAACATAAATGTTGGGCTCAACTGGGATTATAAATTGAGGACTACCTATGTGTTATGCCTTCTTACCCCTGCCATTAGCTAAGAAAGAGTTATTGTGTCACCACATCTAACAGTCCTTGCAAAATTGTCTGCCCAGTGTACAATTTTAGGTGAAGTTTCATTTTTGGTTAAACATTCAACCATCAAGTTAATATAAAATTTATATAGAGGTAGACTAAGGATATATTGTTGTTTAACCCATTTTATGTAGGGCATATTTAATGACAAATGACTTGTGTGTAAACAAGAGTGAATAAGTGGCAATCAAATGTTAGATTTATTCCACATTTTGTATCTGAGGAAACAAACAAACAAAAACAAACAAACAGCCAAACCAGCATATAGTGTTAGTTATTACCTTTAAAGTGCTCCATGGCTTAGGGCCTGGGTACTTAAGAGACCGTCTTTTGCCACCAATAGCGCCCCACCGACCAATTCGTTCTCACAGGGAGGGACTACTCAGGGTACCGTCAGTCAAATTGTGCCGACTGGCAACTCCCAGGGGGAGGGCCTTCTCTGTAAGGGCTCCAACCCTTTGGAATGAACTACCCCCTGATATACGAAACATCTCTAATCTCCGTGCTTTCCGCTGTGCCCTCAAGACCCTGATGTTCAATCAGGCGGGGCTAAGCATGTTAACTGGGAATGATTAAAATATTATATAATTCTGGGTTTTATTTAATTTGGGCTAAACTATGCTATAATTTTAATTACCAATTTTATGATGTTTATGTATCTTTTATTTTTTCTTGACTGTACATAGCCTTGAGTCCTGCTGGAGAAAGGCAGTATAGAAAAATAAATAAATAAATAAATAAATAAATAAATAAATAAATAAATAAATAAATAAATAAATAAATAAATAAATATCTGAGTTTAGCTTTTTGAACTATTTCTTCATCATCAGTTAATTATACCGGGAACTGGTTAATTATACTAAAGTTGACTTGTTCCTCTGCCAGTATATTTATTAAGTCCACCAGTCTCACTGCTTTAAATAGAGATGTCCACCAAAGTTATTATTGATTGTATTTAATAGCCTAATTGAGTGTACATTATAGGGTGATCTGAGTTACCATTATTAAAAATAAAAATTATTATTTGTACTCAGGATTTTGAAACTCAGGATAAACTTGTCCACATAACACCAGAATTGTAGCCCAATATAGCTTTTTTTTTAAAACCCACAAGAGGGTCAGTTGCTGTTCTGGATATCTTAATAAGTTTCAGCAGCCTGACCAGTTAAACCTCCCCTGAAACTGGTTGGAGCCGCAGACTCTTTATTACGCAAGCAAAGTTTTTCCTACGCACATAAAATTTATATGTACCTCTCTCACATTACTGCTGGCACATGGCTTTCTAGACATGGTTTAGTGTCTAAAAGGGAAAGAAGAAGATGGAATCATTTGGCAGCTAAAACTAATTGCTTCCTTGCTTTATTAAATCCATTTTTCTATTTTGTTGCTATCAGTTGTTCATACAGTACTGCTTTTTATTTTGTATGGCATTCTGATGGGAGAAGATTTAATGCCTTCCTGGTGAAATCAGGGTTTTGAATCATAAAAGGGAGAGCAACTTGCAGTATACTTATTTAAAGATTTCTTGTCATTTACTCAGAGTAACCTAGTCTGGATGGTTTGCAATAATGGATGTTCTGAAACTGTAAAATACAGTTGGAATTCCCAGTCTCTCCAAGAGAAAATGAATTTTTTTTCCCTTGACCAACTTTACAGAGGAGGATCAAATATCTGTTCTTAGAGTGAATTGGAATAGATTTTTCACAAATAGCTCCCAAGACAAAAGAGAAAAAAAAAAAAGATTTAAAACTACCAGGAGATTAGTATTACTATCAGAACCACAATCAATCTTAGAGCTGCCAAAGAACTATAGCAAGCTAGAAGGGTTTGCTCAGTGTCGATGGCACCCAGAGTAGCTTTCAAACAGTTTGTAAATTCTCCAAGACAGTTCTTCTTGATTGCCTATTTAAAGCATTTAAAACGAAATTTCTCTAAGACTGCTAAAATATTACATACATACGCTTAGCTTGATGTGCTACAATAGAGAGTGGCTGTCTTTTCTCAGGTTGCTATTAGAAAATAAGGGGAAAGGACATATTATTACCCTGTTTCCCCTAAATAAGCCTCCCCTGAAAATAAGACCTCTCCCAAAATATTTAAACATATGAGCAGCAAGTCCCTGCCATTTCCTCTGGTTTCCTCCATGCACTTATCGAAATAATAAGACCTCCCCAAAAATAAAGCCAAGCGCTTATTTTGGGGTTCAAAAAAATATAGGGTCTTATTTTCGGGGAAACACGATATGTCTTATTATGGTATTAAATTTATCATCTACAATCCTATGGGTTTAAAATATAAACAGTATGTTTCACTGCAATAAGAGTTTCTTCTTGGGTGAAACTATATTGGAAACTCTTAATGCTTAATAGAGCAAGCAGGCTGATTTCATTCCATTTTGAAAATCGAAACAGAAGCTAGCCTTAAGAATGATTTTCCTTATTTTCTATTTTGTTTATCATTGTTTCCAATAATTTAGAACAGGATATAATTGTTGTTATTCTTTGTTAGCTTTCTGCCTTCAAAAGCAAAATCAATCTCTTCTCCTAGACAGGAACAATGTTCGTCTGTTTTTGTCTTGGTGAAGGTTACACAGTGGAAGCTTATAGATACTGTCAAATGTTTATTGAATAGGTCAGTTGTTTATCCTGTTTGTGAGTCACTATTTGGAAGTAAGCTTTTAGAGAGACAGATTCTGAACTACTTTAGTTTCTTCCCCGATCTTGTACCATGTTCTGGACAAAAAATATGTAGCTTCAATTACTGACAGTGAAGAAGATGAGTAAGGGCCATGCACAAAGGCAAGATACGGGGCCCTTTAGGTCAGATGATACTCAATATACAGCAGTTCTGAGGAACAGCTAAGGATCTTTCAGAGTACTAATAGTGCTTATGACATAGTTAGATTAAAGCCTTCAGGACATCTAGTGGCTGATTTCACCATACAGGCAAAGAAAATCTGAAGGTGCAAAGGCAGAATTACAGTAGGAATGTGGAACATAGGATGCCTGAGCATGGGAAAACTCAGCAGTGAAAAATGAAATGAAACATCTGTAAACTAACATTTTAGGCATCAGTGAATTGAAATGGACTGATACTAAACTAGTTAAGTCAGAATATGCCCTCTTTTGAAAACAAAAGAACGAAGGAACAATGTTGCTTTTGAAGTTAGAATGGGTATAGGAAGAACAGTACCTGACTACAATGCAATCAATGACCAAACTACATAATTAGACTTTGTGGACATCCTTTAATATAATTATCATTCAAGTTTATTGTCCAATCATTGATGCAGAAGAAAAAATTAATGAGTTTTATCATCAAGTTCAATTTGAAATCGACAAAACATGCAAATAAGGTGTGTTGCTTGTTATTAGAGGCTGGAATGCCAACATTAGAAATATTAAAAAAAGGAAGTTGTAATTGGATTGCATGGCTTAGGACACCAAAATGAAGCAAGTGAATTACTTAACCATTTCTGCACTTAAGCAAATTCTACATTAAGCTAAAGAAGAAGAAAGGCAAACAGTTTCCATGATGTAATCTTGAAGATATACATATTTTCAAAGAGAACATCAGGAATTGCTTTAAAACCCTGAGCCTTATTGATAGAGAACCAGACCAACTGTGTAATGAACTTAAAGAAATCATTAAGGATGAAAAGAGAGTACCAAAGAGAGTTATTGGAGCAAACTGTGGAAATTGCCGGGAAGGGAAACCAAAGACAAAAAAGGCAGGAAGAAATAAGAATTTCAGACAGAATAAAAGAGATAGATAAAAAAGATCATGCTAATGACATCAGATAGAACAATCAACCTTAGAATTGGCAGTGATGGTATGAAAGTGGAGAAAGCTTCTGTTTTTTAGGAGCAACTATCAACAGTAAATAAGCAGTCAAGAAATATGCCACAGACTAACACCTTGTAGAGCAGCCATGAGGGCTTGGAAAAACTGTGATGTGATGTGAAGGACCTAGTTAGGGTCAGATTGTCTTCTATCACTCTATCTATGTAGTCACTAAAGGCTGAGACTGACTTGGTGGCATATAATCAATCGACAGCTCAATCAATGTTTTTACAGAGAACTGCTTAGTTTTAAAGTTCAAGGACAGTCAATAATAAGTTTAGGTTTATGAGTAAAAATGAGTAAAATGAAGTTTTCCCATAATACTTTTTTTGTGCCTCACACCAACTCAATCCAGTCATTTTACATTAGAGAAGCTTTCCTTCTGTTATTTTATGCCAAGATTGATCTATATTTTAATATGTGTATATTGACATCTTCTGCACTGATAAATATATGTATAGATTTTTCAATTTAGATTCTATCAGCAAAGACTAAGATGAGGATTGTAACACCTTTGAAATGTTGGGAATTATAAGAACCTTTCTCATATAAGAAATTCTAGAAACCTGCTATTTTCTGTGACATAAGTTTTTTTTTACCTATTTTTTTCCTTCAATGATATAATATTTTTAAAATTCTAGAAGTTTCCTCAGCATTATTAAGACTAATGTCTTGGATTTAGATAATTCAGTTTATGCTGCTTGTTTTCAACAGCTCAGCCAGGGCAAAGTAGAAAAATGATATCTTTATCTTCATCTACAATACATAAACAACAAAATTAAGTGACAAGATTTATAATCCCTAGATCCAAAGGAAAATAAATTTTGCCTTAACTTGTTTTTTATGATAGTTTTTTATTTGCAGGACATCCTTTAAAAAGTGGGGAAATTCTCTGGTCCTGGGAGATTTATGAGCTGCAGAAGTTTTTTTCCCCTTCTTAATGTAGTTTTAGAATTTCCACCAAATGGGTGTTTATATACTGATTAAACTCATCTGGGCTGTTATCTTTATGAGGATGTTAGGAATATGGCAGAAAATCAAGCCAGAAATAGTCAAAAAGGCTAAATAAATTTAGAGAAAGTTTGTCTTTTAATATAATTACAAAACAATATTATTTAATTCAATGTTCAGTAGTATTTAATTCAGTTATCTAGCAGCTATATTGTGCTACATAATTATATATGTGAGAGACGTAGTAGCTCAGTGGCTAAGATGCTGAGCTTGTCGATCAAAAGGTCGGCAATTCAGTGGTTAGAATCCCTAGTGCTGCGTAATGGGGTGAGCTCCCGTTACTTGTCCCAGCTTCTCTCAACCTAGCAGTTTGGAAGCACATGAAAAAAGCAAGTACAAAAATAGGGACCACCTTTGGTGGGAAGATAACGGGGTTCCATGCACCTTTGGCATTTAGTCATACCGGCCACATGACTACGGAAACGTCTTTGGAGAGTGCTGGCTCTTTGCCTTTGAAACGGAGATGAGCATCACCTCCTAGAGTCGGGAACGATTAGCACATATGTGTGAGGGAAACCTTTACCTTTACCTTTAATTATATATGTAGAATTCCAATAATTCTAATTATATGGTATAAGGCCACATTATTTGGGTAACCATCTTTCTGCAAGATTACCTATCCAACCCATAAGTCAGACAGAGTGAACTTACTCTAAGTTTTTTCTACTATCGGTACATATTGTCATCTAGCATTACCTAGGAAGTTAATCTTTTCCATAGCTGTGTCTACCCACGGGAAGAATCTTTACCCTGAGTTACAGATGGATTTTACATTCCCTCTCACAGAAGACTGTTGAGGCTGACCCTTCCTTCAAGGGCCAAGATGGGAGAGGGGTCAGCATTCTGAGTGTGAAAATATTTTTTTAAGAGGATGCTGTTATAGCACTGTGCTGGGATCTTGTGCTTTTATTATTTCTGGGTTTGTTAGTTGCCTGGGATTGTTTTGTATAATACAGATAGCCATATACATTTTTCAAATAAATAAAACTAAGTTCTGTAGTCATACATGGTAAGAGTTTAAGGAAGCTTTCTATCTTATCCCAAGTTTACAAAAATATAATGCAGAAGTAAGTTTCATTGAAATCAAGGTCTTGAACTAATAAGTATCCTGACTATCTTTCAGTACATTGTATATGCCTCTTAGTTGGAGGGTGGCAGGCAAAAATGCATCCACTTCCAAGAAAAATTTAAAGTTGAATTCAGTCAGAATGGGTTATTTAAGTATTATGTGAAGAAAAGCAGAAAAGAAGGAATGGTTGATAAATGAATGAATGTAGACGAAAGCCTGAAAGAACCTTGAGATGGCTTGGTTATATATAGAGAAAAAATAAATTAAAACTAAAAATTGCAAAAGGAACATATAAAGTCAGAAAGAATGTCTTGAGAAGAAAGTAAAAATGAGAATTTTGGGGTAGAATTGATTTGGGTAGATTCTGAAAAAGACATGTAAGACATTTAAAGAGCAAAAGACAGTGTATGAATTAACATAGAGATATGGTAGAATCAGGGGAGTTTATAAGGAGAGAAAGTACAGAAAGATACAATAAGGTGAGTTGGTATAAACCAGATTTAGTTATATTTTCCTTTAACTTACTTCATACTTATTCTTTTGTGTATTATTCTTTTTCCTGCGCTTTGCTTGACCTAGCTAAGCCTGAAACAGAATAGGTATGTGTTTCCTGCAGTTTTTTATATGAAAAAAGAATATAAAATATAGTCTCTGACAGTTATTGTTAATCATTTCCATTTACACTATTACAATTATTTTAACCAAACAGGAAATTACATTTTTAATAGCTCTGTGCATTTTGCAAATTAAATTTGGTTAATTTGCCAAACCTTTGAAGATGAAGACTACTGAATGACGAAAAATATATTTGTCATGGAGATTAGAATCATTGTAAAAAAAAATACTATGTACAAAGAAAAATAAATATTTAGATTTCAGAAAAATCTGAGATTTCTTGTATTTAAACTGCTCGCCAGATACATTTTACATGTCTTTAAAAAAAATTCACATACTACTTAGCTGAAAATGTGTGGTATTCTGTCCAAACAATTTCTGATATATACATTTCTAAAACATAGATTTTAAGGATATTACAGCAGAATTTGTAAAATTGGGGATTTTAATATTGATTTAGGCTATTTATACTTACAAACTGTACAGAAATACCATAAACATATTGCTCCTGTTTACATTTCATTAACTTTGAATTTCACTGTTTATATTTTTGTCTACATATGCACAGATATGCACAGATATATCCATACAATTTAATATACAATATACCGATTGAAGATGAAACTTCATTCGATGTTCATGCTGCCAACCCTTCCCCTGTAGCCTGGTTTTTCTTCAAAAGGACATAGAACAATTGCCAGTATATGTTTTTTAAGCCAGTTAAATAGCCCATTGCCAAGTTAAATGAAGCAGTTCATTTAGCTTCATTTCTATCAGAGAAAATATTTTATATGTAAATATATCATGAATAACTTTGTATACCTGGGATATATCTTAATTTTTCATGTCCCTGAAACAATGTATTTTCTACTTTGTAAGTTTTGCTAAGATAATATGTTTTTAGCTGCTTCTTAAGTATTGTATTTAGAGGGCACAGTACTCAATCTCTTTCATTGCCAAAATGAAAGCTTTGCATAATAGAATAAGTAATAGTTTCTGTACAAGAGGTCCACATTCAGACTATAAAATAAGTCTGCAAAGCAAAATACAACACATTTACTGATGAATAATTTAAACCACACATCCATGCAAATTTGATAGCTCATTACAGTACTGAAACTCTTTATTTTCTCTTTGTGAATTGTCTGGTTTTTCAGACAGAAGTTGTGCTATGCATCAGGGAATATGAATATAATAGGAGCAGAATGATCAGAAACAAGGAAGGTGAGGGGGGGGAAATCTAGATAATCAAGCTTCTTTTTTCTAACTGCAAAATGTCTTAGAATAAGCCATTCTATTTGGTGTCACAAATAGGAATATAAAATATAAAATATGTATAGCATATCTGCCAACCTTGACTTAGTTTTTACTTTATTTGTAAAACTACACAAATTATAAAAAAAAAGCAACAACAGAAATGATACAGACATGTTAACTTCATTGATTTCTTATGTTTTCAGCTTAGGATGGATTGCATATTAGCAACTACAGTAATAACATATAAAATACATTACTAACATATAAAGTTCATTGATTAACACAAAATCCCCTTAGGGATAATGGGTTTGCTTAATGATCGCTATATTAGATTAATGGCTGCTACATTCATTTAATGTCCACTGCCAAAAAGTCATAAACTTGGATATGGTCCGTGGTCACTTGTATAATGATTGCCACAACTTTTGATCAGAATTCTAGACTCAGTTCTGGTCATAAGTCAAGGACTTCCTGTAATTCAAAGAAATAAAACTAATCAGTACAAATATAATCAAAATATTAACAGATGCTTTAAATATGGAAGAAAGCAATTATTATGATATGGTGCAGTAAGAAGAAAATGCATGTGGTCATAACAGAGCATTCTACTGTTTAGTTTTTCCATGATATGGAAAACATTATTAAAAGCAATGACTGGAGAGAGAAGAGGTTCTGTTTAAGCAAGAGAAATTAAGAAACTGTGGAAAAAGGAAGTGAACTCTATAAAATCTTGTGGGGAATCACTGACTTAAGTGGTTGCTGCTTCCAAATTTGAGTTAAATTATTAGAATGTCAACTACGGCAAAGTCCTGCTTCTTGAAACTAACTAGAGGTTATATAGAGCTCATAGATATATTAAAAGCTTCTAGTTTGGAATAATTTGACATGAAGATAAGATAGAAGAACTAACAGCCCATAAACATAGAAAGATGGCTCAGATTTATTCATAAATTGCTATTCAATCCAAAATCTAAAATGACCTCATCTCATATGATGGAAAAATATACACATTACTAAAGAGGACATAACAAGGAAAAATCTATCTTTTTTATTTCTATTAAGAACAATTTTATTTTAGTTAAATATATAATAACTTTGTAGTATTTGAGTACTTGGATCTTGATCGAGTTATCCATCTAGGCAAGTTTTGCAAACCTTCAGCAACTGGCATAATTTATTACAAGAACATTCAGAAGTCACTTTTAACATAAGAACCAAACTTACTTGCTTTAACACAAGAATGCCCCCATTTACTTAAAGGCTTTGGATCTGATCCAAACTTAATGGGTTATGATTTTCTGAAGCTTTTTAACCTGAATTGTGATTGATTGATTGATTGATGGTTTGTTTGTTTGCATGCTAGCAAGTCAGTATCAACTCTTAGCAGTTGCATTTTTCTGCATCAGGGGTCCCCTGGGGCATGGCGCACTATCGGGCTGTGTCCTATTCAGAACCCAGCCACATGAGAGGCCAGCCGGCACATATGCACATGTGTGCAGCTTGACTCACACAAGTGGCAGGCCAGCATGCATCCACATGCGCACGCACCTCAATTTGCAGTTAAGCTGTGTGGCATGTGGGTGTGCACCGGCCCACAGCTTGTGCGAGTCAAGCTGTGAACTAGCTCACCACCCACATGGTCGGGTTCCCCTCACCCCACCCAGCCAGGTTGCCAAGCTGTAAAGGTTGAAGACTGCCGTTCTACATGATGATCTGTCTCTAACCTGGTCTTTCAAGTCTTTTAACAGTGCACCATTGGCATTGTAACTGAATTTGTCCATCTTGCTCCTGGTTATCCTATAGCTGGTAGCATACCAATTTGAGGTTAGAATCTCCTTCTGAGTTGAGAGATGTTTTGGAAGACTTTCCTTGTTTTTCCATGTCTGTTCACGTCTTCACTGTCTTTACAGAGGTCATTATAATACTGCGTTATGTCTCTTCCAAATGGTCACTGAAAGTCTTCCTAAGATCCTGCATTTTTTATCTTTTTTTGGCTTTGACTTCTATTCTCTCCATGGCAGTTTCCACAATTTGTTCTTATGTCCAATTTGACTTTGTCTGTTTCTTCATCTTTGGGAGTCTCTTTTCACTTTCATACTTTTCCTATGTATAGATATTTTATACATGCAAAAATGTTTGTAAAGATATAAATTTTAACTGCATTATATTGTTATATTTTATTTCTATTTCTATTTGCTCGCTTGATGTATTACTCATATATATGCATTACTCACACACACATAAACAGTATACATACAGTATATCTGTTTACAAAGTATATATATGCATATACATATATATTTGTTTTTGTAAAGATATACATTTTAACTATATTTTAATCTTTAATCTAAATTCGCTATGATGGCTTCTGTGTACTTATTTCCCCCATTTTTATTATCCTTTGTTTTTCATATTATAGTCTTATATTTCTATACTCATTTTATGTTCTATTTCTTTATGTCGGTCTTTGGCTATAATAAAGTTTGTTTACTAAAAGAAAAACATAATGTCATTTTCACAGAAGACGGAATTCAGTTGTAATAGATTAATTGGTCCAATAAATAGAAGCTAGACTTTTTAAAAATTAATTAAAAGTCAGTTTCCTAATAAAGCAGATGCTTTTTATCTTTCAAAAAATTTATCCTGTAGGAATATGGAACCAAACAGAAAAAATTAGCTATGTTAGCTCAAGTGTGTCAGAAATGTAAAGAGTGTGACAGGAACAGGAAAATATGTTAATATGCCAGATGTTTCACAGTGCAATTAAAGAAGAAAGCTACTGATACTGTTATCTGTAATTATCTCATAATTATTAATTATATTTAATGAGATAAGACATTTTTCTCCTTTCGTTCCATACAGATAAAGGGGAACAGCAATTTTCACTCCAGAACTTTCAGAATTATCTGTATCCATTCATGCTTAACCACATGATTTATGTAAAATATAATTCAAGGATTTGATTAAAATACATGCATACTTTTTTAAAATTAAACATTACTTGTATAGCGGAATATATAGAGCCAATAGGGTCATTTTACAAAATTAGTGAATTTATCTGAAATTTTGTGTTACCCTCTGACTTCTTTTGTGTGACACAAGGATAGATTTGAGCATTTTGACTTTTGCTTCTAGTTAATAACAATGTATTGCCTTCAATGGGTAGGAACATGATTTTGAAAAAGCTAAGCAATATTAACTCTGGTTAATATTTGGATGGTTAATACAAACTCTGGTTAATACTTGGATTTTCACTTCAAGTGAAATCACTTGAAAATTCTAGGATTGCTGTCTAGGCTGAAAAGAGAAAAAACCAACTCAGAAGACGACAATCACTTCCTTAAGTGATTAAGTAGAAGTTGCTAATATGCCAGCCTAGAAACCAGGAAACTGTGAGTTCTAGTCCCACTTTAGACATGAAAGTTGGCTGGGTGACTTATGACCCAATTTTGATAAATCATTCTCTCAGTCCAACTCACCTCACAGGGTTATTGTGAGAAAAATAGAAGGAGGAAGGATCATTAAGTGTGTTTGCCACCTTGAGTTACTTATACAGGTAATCCCCGGGTTATGAGCATTCCCTTAGCGAATGTTCGAAGTTACATGATAAGCGCCCCCTAGTGTTTATTCCTGAAACTATGAATTTTGCTGCACCACGGCAATTTTTCGCCCTTATGAACATCTGCAGAAGCTCTGCAACATTTGTCCTGAATCTTGCCAGCCAAAATGGAGATTCGGAGGGGAGGATCAGTTCCTGCTACTTCAAATATTCTGTTTCGGTTTGAGATTTCCTGTTCTGAAAGTCATCCTGTCCAGTTCACATTAGCCATGACTTAAAGGGTTTGGATGAGATGCAAGAATACACAGTCTCTTGGGTAAAGCTCACCTTTTTGGGATTATTGGAATTCCTCTATGCAGTTTTCTTGGCAACATTATTAAGCATTAGATTTTTTAAAATCCTTCCTTTATTATATTACAGGTAGTCCTTGAGGTACAAATGAAATGGAGCCTGCCCATTCCATTCGTAACCCATGGATTCATGGGGGTGAATCTCGTATTTTCAACAGGATCACTCCTCCTTTCATCCACACATTCACTAATCGAATGCAAGGCTTGTTAAGTGCACCTGAGGTATTTCAGGGAGGGGAAGGCCATGGGGGACCTAGTGATAGAACAGGCCATCTGCCTAAGACCACCCAAGGCCTCTCCGATCCACCGAAATACCTCATGCTCCCCACAATTGCTTTCCCTGCCAGCCAACCTGCCACACCGGGTCATTTACCTTGTGAAGATCTAGCAAGCAGTCTCCTCTCCAGCCTCTCAACTCTGTGCGCCCCTCTGTAGCTCTGTTTAGGTCTGTGCAAGCCTCGCCCAGTATGTTTCAGGCTGAAATGGAGTACCCAAGGAACGGATTCACCCCTCCCATGCTCTGTTCAGCATGTTGCAGACCCAAATGGAGGTTCAGAGGGGCGGCCTGCAACGTGCTGGGTGAGGCCTCTGGAGGCCCGAACAGAGTGTCAGAGGGGTGGATTTGCCCCTCAGGAGCACCATTTTAGCCTGCAGTGTGCTAGCCGAGGTTTCCAGAGGCTCAAACGAATGCACCGCTCCGAACCTCTATTTTGGCCGGCAATGTGCAGGACAAATGTTGTAGAGGCACTGAGGTTGTTCATAAGGGCAAACAACTGCTATGGTGGTACAAGATTCACAGTTTCGGGACTTGTTCATAAATGCTAGGGGGCGTTTATAGCATAACTTTGAACATTTGCTAAGGGAACTCTCGTTACCCGGGGATTACCTATAGTAAAATTCTAGTTGTTCAATGACTAATTTGGTAACTGTGAATATTAATAACAGCAATAAAAAAGTGTTTTTGCAATGTTTTCGCTATTTATAAATGATAGTTTTAGATTATATAAAAGAAACTGCAGCTTGACTAGAACTTTGTGGTAATCAGCCTTTCACATGTAAGCCCACTGTGCTGTGATCCTACCTGTATGCTGCTTTAAAATTCTTGAATTACTTGGCTGAATTTTGGACAAAAATCTGACTACCCTTGGATTATTTCTGGAGCTGGGTTATGTCACTCTGGCCTATCAAAAAGTATGCTTTCGCTGATTATAAAATCTTAGCGACAATAATTGCAGAAAGACTTAAAATAATATTAAACAAAATTATTCATTTGGACCAAAATGGGTTTTTACCCAAACGACAAATAAAATAGAATACAAGGATTATATGAATTCATTATAATATAATGAATATATTAGAGTATTATGAGGCCCACCCTGAAAAACAACTATCATTAATATTGGTGGATGCACAGAAGGCATTTGACAATCTAAATTGGCAGTTCCTAATCACTCAATTGACTATGATGAATCAAACAGCAAGAATTATGGTAAATGGAGACCTAACAGAAAAAGTCAGTATAAATAAAGGGTTCAGGCAAGGATGTCCACTATCTCCCCTCCTATTTATTTTTTTCATTAGAAGTTTTATTGATTCAGGTAAGTGAGAATAATGAAATAAAAGGGTTAAAAATTAGAAAAGAGGAGTATAAGACACAGGCCTTTGCTGACAATATGGCTTTTATAATAGAGGATCCTCTGGAAATGGGAGAATTGCTACTACAGGAAATAGAGAAATTTGGTGTAGTTGCTGGTTTAAAAATAAATAAAAATAAAATGAAGATAATTACCAAAAATATTACGCAGGGTCAAAACAAGAAATTAGAGGAGAAATTAGAAATTCAATTAATGAAAAAAGCAAAGTACCTGGGCATTTGGCTAACAGCAAGAACGTTATCCATAAAGGAAGATAATTACTTAAAATTATTGCAACAAACTCAAAAAGATTTAGAGAGTTGGGCGAAACTAAAAATATCATTGATTGGAAGAATTGCTACTATAAAAATGAATATCCTACCAAAAATCTTATATTTATTTCAAACAGTACCCATTAAATTAGGGATTTTTTTTGAAAAATGGAAAATAATTCTTAAATTTATATGGTTGGGGGAAAAGGCCAGAATTAAACTAAAACTTCTACAAGATTTGAGAACTAAGGGTAGCTTTGGCCTTCCAGATTGGGAACTCTACTATTAGGCAGCAGGGATATCATGGCTCAAAAGAGTGGATAAATCTAAAAAATGGAAGATTATTAACAATTGAGGGACATGATTTACAGAGGGGTTGGCATGCCTTTATCTGGGAGGAAAAGGACAAAGTCCACAAGTACTTCCAGAGACATCTGGTGAGAGAAGCTCCGTTAGAAATCTGGATGAAAATAAAAAGGAATTTTTACACAAAAATTCCCAGATGGGAATCAACGATGGAAGCCTTGGTCTACCCCCGTGATGGCAAACCTATGGCACGGGTGCCACAGGTGGCACATGGAGCCATATCAGTGGGCACGCGAGCTCAGCTCCGGCATGCATGCATGAGTTGGCCAGCTGATTTTTGGGCCTTCTGGGCCCACCAGAAGTCAGGAAAAACACTGTTTCCAGCCTCCGGAGGGCCTCTGGGAGGGTGAGGAAAGCCGTTTTTGCCCTCCCTAGGCTCCTAGGAAAGCTCTGGAGCCTGGAGAGAGCGAAAAACGGACCTAACGGGCCCATGTGCCATCACATGCCAAAAACGGGGGGAGCACGGGGGGATTGGAGCACTTAGATTATGGATGTGGGCATGCATGTGTGTGACCCCACCACGCTCCCATCGCTTTTAGCACACGATGGCAAAAAGGTTAGCCATCACTGGTCTACCCCAATTTAATTGACTTAAATAAAATGGTAACCTATAAAGAGTTATTAGATGGACAAGGGAATTTGAAATCTAAACAAAAATTATTAGAACAAGGAATCAAAATAGATTGGTGGCCTTACTTACAGATCCAAACAAAATATAAAAAAGATTTAGAATTATATGGATTCCAAAATGAACAAGAAATGGATGAAATATTAACAGGGACTGATAAGAAAATAATTATTAAAATGTATAATTGTCTCCTTAAATTTAAAATGGAGGAGGAAACAGTGAAAGAAACAATGATAATTTCAGTGAAAAATTTTGGATATAATATAGAATTAAAGCATTGGGAAAAATTACAGGGAACATATTACAAAATGACGTTGTCGGCCGGCCACCTATGAAGAGAATATCTATAAAATGTTTTATAGGTGGCATTTACCCCCTGGGAGATTGATTAAGATGTTTCCAAATAACCCCCTGCACTGATGGAAATGTAACCATCAACAAGGGACATACTACCACATGTGGTGGACATGTCCCAAAGCCAGAGATTACTGGCTAAAAATCAAAAAGTGGTTGGAGGAAATGACCGAGCAAAAAATTGACATGAAATGCGAACTATTTCTTTTGGGTTGAAAATGAGTAAAGATATTCAATACCTCATGCTCCACATAATTACTGCTGCCAGAATTTCATTTGCCCAAAACTGGAAACAACAATATGCTGCTTCAAACACGATGATTATAAAAAAGGTGCTAGAGTGTGCAGAATCAGATAAGTTAACGATGGAACTCAAAGAGAAAGAGAGGAAATGATTTACTATGAAACATGGAATAGATGGTATAATTGGCTGGAAAAGAAATCTAAAATCAATGTACAGTGATTGTTAGGAGAAGATATTATAATGAAAAGATATATTTAACATGTAGTAGGTATGTATATTATGTAGTAACTATATGAATAAGTATATAACAAACAAAATGCGTATGTATATAATTGGCCGAAGGATAAAATGGATACTACTAAAGATGCCAGTATTGGAAAGCTGTTAAAGTGTAACTAAGATTTTAAAGATGTAAATGTTGAATAAAAATAATTTTAAAAAAAGAAAAGAAAAGTATGCTTTCATGTTTTCATTTCCTAAGCAGAAATTTTGCACTTTGCAATGTCTTAGTGTTACGGATTTATGACTGCAATAAATACCTTGTGTAAGTAATTGGCAAACACAAAACATGTAGATGCTTCCAAGTCTCAAGTAGTTCAGCTTTCAGAGAAATCAGCAACTTAAAATGAGAACCTGTACCTTCATAAGAAAAAATTATGGCACAGGTTATGCTGACATTAAAAAAAAGAAATTGACATCTGATTGCTTCAATTAAAAATGGCTCATGCTTTTATCCTTCAAAGAAAAAGAATAGTGTATTATAAAATATGTTAGGTAAACATTAATATTTGATCTGGTTACTGATTAATTTCATGATGATTTTCAGGCAATTGCCTCTCTTTGTCCAACTCTAACACTGTAGATGTAATTACCTATATAGTCAATTGAATGGTGAAAGATTTATGCCCAGACTTTCTCAGCTTGTCTTAAATAACTTGGAGATAATGCTACTTTTACAATATGCCTCATAGAATGAAGAAGATGGCTCCTCTTTGCACAACTTAAGCCAAGAAAAAAGGCTGGATGAATTTACTCTATTGAAATTCTGCATAAAGAGTAGAGAGCAATGGATTAAAGAGAGCTCTATTAACCCCTGAGGTATTGCTGTCTCAGCAAGACCAAATAACTAGTGTTGAGTTAATGGTCAAACTTCAGTCAATTTCTAAGCGGATGGATAATAAATTACAAGTATAAAAACTGGCGTATTTGGGCTCCAGGGACATCTTTTAAAAAGCATCGGAATTCAGGTCTATTTCAAAGTGCATATATATATTTATGTGTGTGTGTGTGTATATATACTGTTTCCCTGAAAAGAAGACCTTCCCGGATAATAAGCCCAATCGGGCTTTTGAGCACATGCACTAAAATACCCCCCCCTGAAAATAAAACCTCCCCGAAAATAAGACCTCTCTGAAAATAAGACCTCTCCGAAAATATTTAAATGCATGCACAGCCAGTCCTCACCATTTCCTCTGGTTAGGATTAGGGAGACAGAGTTGGAAATCAGGTAAGATGGCAAGAGGAGCCCCATCTTGCGCCACACGCCCCAAAATAATAAGACCTCTTCGAAAATAAGGCCAAGCACTTATTTTGGGGTAAAAAAAATATAAGACAGGGTCTTATTTTCAGGGAAACATAGTGTGTGTGTGTGTGTGTGTGTGTGTGTGTATACTCATTACATATTTACAAACTTTTACACATTTATAGTATGGGGGGGCTCAGAAATAATTCAAAAATAATTAATATACATGGTCTGCTGAACGGTATATGAAAGAAATCTCATTGCCAGCTGATTTTAAACAAGAAAAATGGACATTTACAGATTAAAAGCAAGAGGCAATCTCCCACAGATATTTGTACCTGTAATTGTTAAATTTCAGGTGTCTAGTATTAGAGATCATATTTTACAACCTTCAAGACAAGGTACCTCATTAAAACTGTATGAACATAAAATTATGATCTACTCGTATCTCTCTTTATATTCATAGAAAGATTTGTATTTTGGTACCTATACTTGAAAGAAATTAGACATTTAAATATATGTTCTGTTTCACTCTTGAAGCTAAGATCAAAAGATTTGCAAACCCTTTTGCTGCTATGGAATTTTAACATGCTTTGTGCTTTTCTAATGAGTAATAGCTATGAGTTTACAAGCTACTTTTGTGCTTTCTTCCCAGGATTTGAGTGGTGAAAGGTAGGTATACAGTAGCTTAAGCTAAAAAGTTTTTCCATTTTATATTTTATGCTATATTTATCCACAATTTCATATGCTTACTACAGTACAGAATGGCTGTCTTGCTGGAAAACTAACCTTGATATATTTTATCTACCTGAAAATCTGGTACTTCAGATAGTCAGTTGCAATGTAAATGGATTCAAATAAAAATAAATTAAGGGACCAACTTTGCAACAAGCTGGAAAAATTACAGATAGCATTAAATGCCAAACAACACATTTGAAGCCTAGAATAGGGGAAACGTATAATAGTGACTACTCAAATACAGCATGGGGTATAACCATTATGTTTATTAACAGTTTTCAAATTAATATGGAATCTGAGGTTGACCAGTCTAGGAATTCAAAATTATGAATACAGGTTGTCTTTGACTTATGACTAGTCATTTAATGCAGCAATCTCCAACCTTTTTGGAACCAGGGACTGGTTTTGTGGAAGACAAATTTTCCACCGACAGGAGGAGGAGGAGGAGGAGGAAGAGGAGGAGGAGGAGGAAACCTACATCCCTCGCATGTGCCATTTATAGAAAGGTTTATGCTCCTATGAGAATCTGATACCTAATAATTTGAGGTAGAGCTGGGGAGCACTGGGGAGTGGCTGCACATACAGATGAAGCTTTGCTCGCTTGCTGCCACTGACTTCCAGCTGTGCATTCTGGTTCCTAATAGGCCATGGACCTGTATTGGTCCATGGCACAGGGTTTGGGGTCTTCTAGTTAAAAGGCAAAAAATGCCCATTCAGTGGATTTAGACTTACAAGATTTATTAACAACTGCCATAAAAATGGTTGAAAAATCAGGTCCAGTTCACGTGATGCCTCGAGTTAGGACTACAATGACTTGCAACTGGAATTCTGACCCCCAATTGTGGTTATAAATTGAAGACAACCTGTACTAATACTACTTTTATTATAGTTACAGTAACAAAATCTTGCAAGTTTGGATGTACCTCTCCTCTCCTTTTCTTTAGAATTAATTTGGGATGGTTGGTCCTGAGGCATTTTTTCAAATTACATTCCTACCTCAGACTCAAATTTCTTTTGTTAGATTGTTGTTTTGGTTGCTGTTCTTTCTTCTCATAGAAGTTATTCCTACAGTCTTATTATAGTCCGTATCTCAGAGTGCAATGGAAAAGAATATATTATTTTTGGGTAATAAATATCTCTAATTATAGTGCTAATTAACTTTTATTGCCCCATTAAGAACATTCCTGAAACATAGCTGTTTCAGCTGTTTCTCTATATTCTGAAAACTATCAACAATCTGGAGTATTTTAACTTAATTCAAAACTTTTCAATTAGATAACAGTGTTTCAAAAACTTGTTTTTTCTAAAAAATGGAAAGCAGTAGAATTGTATGTACTGAAAAGCAACAATTAAATGTTATAAGGAATTTTAAAAAAGGAAATCTACTATAAGCTTTACATTTAAATTCTGGAGTAAAGAATTAGAATATCCAGTTTTAGAGACTCAATAGGTATAAATTTTAACTATAATTTTTAAAAAATTTTTAAATATACTTCTGATTTAAAAATAAAATTCATTTGTCAGAATGACTTGTTAATTGGATCATCGAGGAATGTTTTAAAAAGGATGGATATTACATTTTTTAATGGGATACAATTAAACAGGTTATTTAATTCACATAATCTCACCTTGCCAACTATAGTCTGTTTTGGTTTCAAATCACTACTCTATCAATACAATTTTTGAAGAAATATTATGGAGGAGGTAGATGAGGGGAAAGATTTACTGTATTCATATTAAGGTTAAAGGCCCAAATTACAGATAAAAATACATTTTAATTACATTAAAATTAAAACAAAGGCAGGATAAAAATAAATTACAATTTGGGGTGGGTTCATCAATGGCCAAAATCGGATTTTACAGCAGCATAACAAAATTTCTTTATGTTCAAGGAGACTGAATCATACTGATATGATAACGAAAAACTACATTAAAAAGATTAGAATTTCCCAGGTATTTTACCAGGTAAGGAGATATTATGGAAAATAGAGTGCAACAGAATATGAGCTGTAGTTTCAATACCCCTTGCTACAGTAGCATGCTTTTAGTGATAAGGGACTTTTGTATGGGCTGTCCAAAACTATTCTGGGGAGAGCATTGAAGTGTATTAAAATTAATATTCTTTGGAATTTGGCAATAGTTATATGACATAAGTATCTTGCTGGTTTGTACAAGGGGGTTTGATCGCTGAGGAAATTTTCTTAACTAGAGCAGATTGGTCTTCTTGAGCTAATACAATACTGAGGTATTTTTCTGAAATGTGCAGTTTGTCATTACATGAAAAGGTTTGTTTTTAATTAAGCTTGGGACATAACAAAGATGATAATTTTATGTAATTGAAAGAAACTTAATCTTCTGTTTTTAAGGAATAGATGCAGAAACTGAGCTTGTGATCTATTTTTGAAATGTCTTTCTATTCTAAAAATAAAGTAATACAATATGCTTCCATATGGTTCAGATAAGCTTAACAATTCAATTAATTTTTATTGTTAGCTACACTTTTTATGTGGAGTTTTTTTCTGTTAATTCGGGGGCGGGGGGGTTGGTCATGGTCAAATTACCTTAATCACTGTCATATATCTAGGTTTTCATTCTTCATTGTATAAACACTATACTTTTTAGATATTTTTGTTTTTTGTATTGTACTATTTTAATTTTAAAAGCTTGTTTTTTGTAGCAATATAAAATTGCAAACTGACATAACTAATAAAAAGCATATTAAAGAAAGATTTCTTACAATAAAGATTGAAATAATATTTTTGTTCTATCTAATCTTGTTAGAATTACTGAATCACGTTTAATTTATTAAATTAAGTATGGATCCAAATTGTAAAATATAATTCGATTTTCTGTAAGGTGCTAACATTACAATAGAAATGTATTTCTATGTTTATAGGAAAAATGAATCAAACTTGGTGACCATATGTGGAAAGTCATACTGTTGACCTGAATTATTGGTGGCAGCAGTGTGATTCAGCATCCTGTCAATAGGAAACTGCCCATTTGATAGCTCCAAGGGAAACACTGCAAGACTGATATTGGAGATCTCTTCTGAATCAACAGTTGACCTAAATGTTAACTGGATCAGCCTGTCAACTGTGGTGACAACTCCATCACTTCATGAATATACCAGAGTGTATGCATGGAACAGGTTTAATTCTAGAGCAGTGTAGTAGCAAGAGAGTCCTGTTGGATATTCAGACAGCATCTAACAATAGGTTATTTGAATAAAAGAATGTTTTAGTTACTGAAACCATACGTTTAAAATGATATATTGGTAACGCTTCCTACTCCTAAAGAAAACGGGACTTCTTTGTAACAACTTCATTCTTCTGGAATACTTCTAGGATTAGAACAGCTCCCAATCTTTTACAGTTCAGGAAGGCTACTAATTCTTGGTTGATTCAAGAGGTCTTCAGAAACTAAAGTACCGTATTTTTCAGAGTGTAAGATGTACCTTAGTTTTTGGGAGGAAAACAAGAAAAACGCTGATTGGCAGGTGGATTGGCCTCCTGGAATCAGCTGTTCCCAGAAGTGAATTTTAGCAACAGGTTCCTTGGTTGTGAGTTCTGTGCCTTGCTTTTTTTTTTTTTTTTTTTTTTTTGCTTTTTTTCCTGCCTCTGAAACTTCTGAAACAGCTTCAGAAAAAAAACCTTTGAAGCTCTGTGTGGGGGCTTCTTTTCTGAAGTTTCATTTCTGATCCTTTTTTGTAGCCTCTGAAACCTCCGTTTGAGAAGCTACATTCGGAGTATAAGACACACCCAGATTTTCACCCTCTTTTGGGGGGGGGGGAGCTACATCTTATACTCCGAAAAATACGGTAGATGTGGCCCCCAGTGTTTTATGGTTGCCTTGTGAATATTTTGTTAAATGGTTGTTATGGTTGGAGTATGCCCCATATAGAGTCTCTGTAGTTAAAGTAACTTTTAAGGCCAGGCAGATGAGGGCAGAAAGGTGGGGAGAAGGTCAGGCAGAATCCAGCAAGCCCATATAATTTTTATTATTCATATTTAGAAACATGTTTTGGCAAAATGGTTTCTTTTAGAACTTACTACATTTGAAAGGAAAGCCAATAATGACACTATTTCAGAAACAAGAATGCACAAGATATGTATTATGTAAAATAGATTTGATATGCTCCTCTATAGACTCTTGCCTCTGTTTCTTACCATAACACAAAACCTTCTCAATTTCTGTTTGTGGAGCCAAAATCAATTTAGCAGCCATGCATTTTTGCAGTCAATGAAGCTGAGCATTATTGACCCTGCTATTGTACTTCAGAACTCATCCACAAAGAAAGAAATGAACATTTCTTTTTGCTTCTGCTTTTGCCTTAGGTCAGATCACAGTTCCAGTTGGGTTCAAGAATATAAAACATGTATAAAATTCTTGTTGTCATGACCTTTAACTGGGCGAAACAGTGCATCATAGGGCAGCAGTTTTTGAACCAATGTAATTCAGATGGGCTAATGTACAGAATGTGTCTAAAATCCAGGACCAATTATTCCCGAGGAAACTTCACATTATTTGGGAATGTTGTGGCTATTTTAGTGCTACTGGATATGGCTGCAATCACATGATCTTTCATTTTCAGTGTTCAATGTGAAGTTTCCCAAACACTCTTGCATGTATATATTGCATATACATGTATTTATATCCCATCTTTATTCAGGGGCTCAAGGCACATACATAGAGCTGCATCCTCCTATATTTATTCACAACAACCTTGTGAGGTAGGTTGGGTCAAAAGTCACCAAGTTAATACCTGTGGCTGCAGAGGGAGTAGAAACTGAACTTCTCTAGTGTCAATCAAGTATATCAGCCAGTATACTTTAGTTTTTGCCCATCCTGCTTCAGTTATCAGCTGCTTCCTACTCCGAAATTGAGTGTAGCCCGCCCCTTCCTTTGGCCATCAGAGATCAGATAGATTGGACCAGCGTTAGCCCTCAGAAAGTTACATGATCCTATTTTTAAACTTTCTCTGGCAGCTTCCTATAATTCAGTGGAGAAGTTGGCAAGGATTCTAAACTGTTTTAGAGTTGAGAATGGCAATGTGCAGCACTGTGTTTAAAATAAATAAATAAATATTGTCAGCAAAATTATACCATGTGGAAAGAGAGGGGGAAGTCACGGTCAAGAGATAACATCAAATGCCAGGATGTGTGTGAGAGAATTCATAAACAAAGGGGTAAATAGATCTAACAAGACAACCCATGATCCACTAGGTCATCCTTTCAAAGACATTTCCTTAGTTAAATAAACAGAATGACCACAGGCAGATTGCTATTGCTTTGGTTTTAAACCAAAAACAATAGCAATCTGCCTGTGGACTTTCAGTTTCTCTGTTTATGTAGGGAAATGCCTCTGAAAGGGTGACTCAATGGGTCACAAGTTCTCTAATTAGATCTCATCTTGCAAGGCACGTTTCTCTTCAGTCTTTTCTTCCAACAATCAGAATCCTGGCTTTTCATGCATTATACATTTCTTATAAACAAGGAACGGGCAATCTTTTGATGGGAGAATTAACATTGGGAGGAGGAAGGGTTAAGTCCATGGTGGTTTAAGTGGCAGCACAAATTCTGCAGAGCTGCATCTTAATGGGTAAGACCTGAATTTACTCCCCTTCTTTCTTGGGAATAAGGATGTTTAAATCATTTTTAAAATTTATGTCAGGGTTACACATCCCTTTTTGTGTGTGTCCTGCCATTGTTGAGGAATGAACTATATGAAAATATCCTTATAAGTTAACCTTATGTGTTCCTTTGAAGTATATCCAGAAAAGATAAAGAGTTGAAGAGTATTATGCCAGAACGGACAATAAAAAAATAACCTAACGATTTTGTTTTCCAGTAAATGAAAGCAGGGAAGTCCAAAATTCTTTAGTCTAGTTTTCCCTGGTACACATTGATTTAGAAGAGAACATGTTCTATATTCACTTACAGAAAACTATAGAAAAAACCCTTTCTGGGGTGGCAATTTTCAACTTTCAAAATTTAAATAAAAAGTCCATAATTTCCATTAACGCTGAAATTTACAGGTAATTATTTGAAAATTGAACTATGGAATTTAATGGGATGTATGTGTGAATATATGTACATAATGCTGAATTGTTACAGTGCAAGAAAAGGAAAGGAAATCGTTAAGCAACAAAGAATTTAATTAAAACATAAAACGATTTATGAGTCACTTCACAGTGAAACAGAGTACAAAAATATATTAATAGAAGTCACCAGGTTTAAATATTGGCAACATTGATTAAGTTGATTAAAAGGCTGGTTTTCATCTATTCTATACACAAATGTAGCAGATGTTAATTTATTTTTATTCTTCACAAGTTATTAAGACAATATGGACACATTCCGGTTCACTTTTAGCAAGGTTTCCCCCTCCCCCTTTCCAATTAAAAAATCCTACAAAGCAGAAATCTGTAAAGTGTGATATTACCAGAAGTAACAAGTGTGATATTTGTACACGTTCTCCTTCAAACTATCTTCAGAAACCAGGCAGGGAAGAGAGTACACAATCTTTTTTTAGCCTGGCTAAACTGTTATGCTGAGGAAGACCTTAACATGCATTTGAAAGTCCAAAAGGTGCTTTTTCAGGAGGCCTTTCTTGTTTTTTCTTTGAAGACATTTTGCTTCTCATCCAAGATGAGAAGCTCTTTTCAGCTCTGACAGGATAATGGGGAAGCAGTGGTGGGTTGCTCCCGGTTCGTTCCGGTTCTTGCAAACCGGTAGTAACGGCGAAGAGTCTCTGCCCACCCACCCGGACGTCATCATGGACGATCTGCACATGTGCAGAAGTAGTGGAGGTAAGTAGAACCCACGCCTGTGGGAAATTGAAGGATTTATATTCCTTGCAGACAGCTGGTCATTTGCAAACTTTTGTTGAAGCACTTGGAAGTTTATCTGTATTTTGGAGGTATCTTGTTTGTCTTGGATAAACCTCCAAGTGCTTAAACGACCCTCTAAAAGGATGCAAATGGCCAGTTGTCTGCAAGGAATATAAATCCTTCCATTCCCCACCATCCTATCAGAGCTGAAGAAGCTTCTTGGATGAGAAGCAAAACGTCTTCAAAAGAAAAAAGCAAGAAAGTCCTGAAAAAGCACCTTTGGCACAGCTATGACCTGGATGATTGAGAATCTCTACAGACTTTCATGCATTTGAAAGCTATACTTCTTGTACATCCATCAGGGCGAGCCCAGACATCGTATCTATCACCGATGGGCCACCGAACCGGGATGCAATTAAACAATCAGCATGTTTCGCCAAGGTTCCTCCCAGGCTAATAAAATCGGTGTGAGGTAATTTCGACCAGTCTGAACCAACCAGGTATCTCAACCCAAATAACCGGCCAATGGACGCTTCTTTGAACACGGAGCATGATGTAGGTACTATATAGCAAGGCGTGGCCAATCCACAGCCTCTCCGGCTCCTAAGCGCGCTCGCGACCACCTCCTCCTGTTGGGAGGGAAGGGAGGCCATTTCAGCTGGCTCCGGGAAGAGAGGGGGACGCTTGGCAGCAAGCTGCGCTTTCTTACGGCGGTGCCGGGCAGCGCGCGGAGCCAGGCACTGCAAAGGCAGGGTTGTGGTGTTTCTCCCGGTCGGCTTGAGTTTCCCGGCTAAAACCCCCTGTTTTGCGAACATGGCAGGGCTGAGCGGCGGCCCCTTCAGCTTCGGGCGGTGCAGCCACGCCGTGGTGCGGGCGCTGCCGGAGTCGCTGTGCCAGCAGGCGCTGAGGCGGGAGAAGGCGAAAGAGGTGGACTTCGCGCGCGCCGAGCGGGAGCATCAGCTCTACGTGGGGGTGCTGAAGAACAAGCTGGGGCTGCAGGTGTTGGAGCTTCCCGGCGACGAGAGCTTGCCCGACTGTGTCTTTGTGGAAGATGTGGTGGTGATGTGCGAAGAGACCGCTCTCCTCACGCGCCCGGGGGCGCCCAGCAGGAGGAAAGAGGTACAGATGGGCAGGCGGGGTGGGGTGGGGAGAAGGAGCGGGTGGGCGCCTCCGATGTTGGTTGGCGGCCGGAGGGCGCGGGGGGGGGGAGTTTCTCCCTTCTGTCTCTCCCTCCCTCACGCAGTTGGGGAAGGTGTTCCGAGCAACTTCCCGCCGTAGAGAGCTGGGAATGCATGCGGCGCGCGCGCGCGCGCGCAGAGGGGTGCAGGTTGGATGGGGTTACGGCGCGGTTGGCAGGCACCTCCAGCCGCGTCTCCCTCTGCTCCACTGACAGGGACGGTTTGCCTGGAAGGGATGGAACCCAGGGAAACCATGCGAAGGTAGGGACTTGAAAAGATGGCTCGCCCCAATTTATACGGGGAGGGGCAGCCCCGGAGGCCTCTGTCTGTGGAAAGCCCGAGTTTCCTTCCTCCCCCTCCCCCCCGTTGGCTGTGGAGTGCGGTATTATTGTAAGGCGTGGCAGCTGTGCTAGAAGGCGGTGGAAGGATGCGCGAGAAGCGAGAGGGCGGAAGAGGTGATGGCAAAGGAAGATGCTCAGAGAAAATGCCATCTCCCCGCCTTGAACAGTTAACCAACCTTCCTCAAGTTCCCTCACTCTGGGCGAATTGGGATGCCGAGAAAAAGTCTGTCTGCGTTAAGCCTTTTCCTTACCTGAACCAGATTTCAACCCCTGAGCCGAATGCTGAGCCTAGATGAATGGTGTCCTGTTTCTGAAATGTTTTGTTTAGTTGGTCTGACTCCTCTTTTGTTTGCATCTTCTCCCTCCCTCCCTCCTTATTATCTTAAATAATTTGCAGGGTCAGTTATGCTTTTAGGAGAAAGTGGATTCAAATTAAAATCCAGTAGAATTCTTTTCTTTTTCTTATTTAAAGAAGTGTGATCAGACATTATTACAAAGGCTAGGAATCTTTGGTAGTAAGTAAATCTGCCTAACAAACACAATGAGAAAACTAGGCGTGGATGTTGGTGAGATCATATTTCAAATTCTGAGTGTGTCCTTTAAAATACAAGTCTTTGAAAGAATGATAATGGATACTACACCAGTATAGCTTTAATGAAGGAATAAATTAGGATTTTGTTAAACAATTTGTAGCGTATTAAGCTGTTTTAACATTACTACAAATAAAGTGACTTAGGTCAAATTAACGTACAAAGCTCATAAGCTATGCTCAAAGGGTTATTCGAAGGTAAGTATTTGTAAAATTGCAAACTTGACATATAAGCTTTGCACAGTTTTGAAAACTTTTGTATATCTTTTTATTATAACAGAAGTAGGTTTTACCCATCATGGTCAACTATATATGCCAAATGTCTATAGTAATAATGGTTGGGTTACTTAGTTGAATTACAATTAGCTATGCATAGTTAATATCCTTGCTCTACTTTCATTTCTTATTCCATTGATTATCTTACATACATTCAGTCTTCTATTTATTTTTATAAGCAAAAAGATACATGATGAGAATTCTTCAGTATTTTTGTAGAAATCATGTGTATTTTCCTTTATTCTGTTTGTGATGCAATGAAGTGGGCAATAATCTGATTACTTCAATCTTTATGTGTGGTACATATACATGTTTCAAAGTTTGCTTTTGCAATCAATTTTGTTAATCTTAAATCATTTTATATTTAAATATGTCTCATTTTGTTTCACCTTTTTCAGCTTGTTGATATACTGAATGGTCTACACTTTTAAGACAGAAACGGACATGTCAGAACCCACTCTCTAATTGGTTCAGGCATACAGAGATAAGCTCAGTGAACTGGAAAATGTGAACTGGAAAATGAAATAAAAGCAGTCAGCACTTTTGGTCATAGCCAAAAAGAATTAATAGCTAACTAAGAATAGGCTGCCTAATAATTCAACAGCAATTGGACATAGAACAAGAAAAACAAGTGTATAAATACAGCCTAGAAAAGTTAAATGGACTTAAGTCTCACTGAATTATCATGGTTTCAAATATTAACGAAATTACTTTGAGTTCTTTATGGTATGTTGCTTCTACTGGTTGCATATTCTATACTTCGGATGTGATAGTATGTTACAAGAGGCTTAGATGCTAAAAAACGTATTAAAGTCTTTTGAGTCCAAAGTATGTTCATATGTACACACATACACACTCATTTATTTTATTCACTTTCACATACAGTGTAAATTCAATTAGCTTCAAGATCTGTAATCAATATCTATAATAATGTCATATATTTTTTATTAAAAATGGGATAATTTGTGGTCATAATTTTGGCAACTATAGAAACACCTGTAATGTATTGATTGAGGCACTTTAGATATTGAATTGGGACTATATCTCAATCAGATGTTCTGATTTGACTTTTTTTTAAAAAAAATTTGATTTATATGCCGCCCTTCTCCAGAGACTCAGGGCGGCTTACAATGCATTAAGCAATAGCCTTCATACTTTTGTATATTTTATACAAAGTCAGCTTATTGCACCCACAATCTGGGTCCTCATTTTACCTACCTTAGAAAGGATGGAAGGCTGAGTCAACCTCAAGCCTGGTGAGATTTGAACTTGCAGTAATTGCAGGCAGCTGTTCTTAATAACAGTGCTTTAGTCTGCTGTGCCACCAGGCTCTTGGTGGTGTATTCCCACTGACTTCCAATCAGTGGGGATACACAGAACAATGCTTCAGTGCCTTTACTCAGGGTGGGAAATAGATATCATTAATAAAACACAACAGTTTGGGGTAGATACCTGTCATACCTCTAGAATCTACATCATATCTAATTTTTAAAAGCAGAAGAGCCCAACCTGAGATCACGGGCATGTCAAATGTGGAAATTTGCCAAAGTGGGCACTGAACTGCATTTCATTGAAATAAAAAGTGGAAAGGCTTATTTTTGAATTTTAAATCATATTACTTGTAATTAAGAAGAATTTAGTAGCAATCTAACTTTGAAGTTTAAATGTGATTTACAGTTTTCTGGGTAGCACATAAAGTACGGTACCTGTTGGAATCACTTAAACCGGCTGCATCTTTTTCTGAGTTTGTTGAATAATTCTGCAAAAAAAGCTATATTTCTTCTCAGCAAGTGCTACATTTATACCTATGCAAACTCTAAATCATATCTTCAAAGCCAAATCAATGTTACATAACATAAATGTAAATGTGGCTTATTTGCTCATGGATTAATGATTTTGTCTTCTCAGTTAATATTGCCTTAAACAAAGGAGAAGAAAAAATGAAAACCAAAGTAAAATGGAAGAAATTAAATGAGTGATATAGTAATCTGCCTTTTGTATATGTTGCAGAATGTAGTTTATGAATTAGATAATCCTTTGGTTTCTATTTGTGTTTATTATGTATTGAAATAACATAATTATACTAATCAGAACATATACAAATGTCATTCTATAAATTTCAAGCATAAGCCTAATATCTAGTAAACACACTGTGCTTGTTGCACAATGGAATATATCAAGATTTTTTTTCAAAGGAATATAGATAAAGATTTAATAAACAGGTATAAGTGACCATGGTCATTTATTTCTAGTAATCTACATGTTCAGAACATGCTGGGTTTTGCTGAAACTCTGAAGATCTTTCACTAAATCTGCTGGGAACTATCCCTGATTTTTCATATGTTACTTGATTTTTTCTGTTTGCCCTTCTGGATGCCGGAGGTGAGGTGAAGAAAGAGATGGTCAGTAATTAGCGTAAGTTACATATCGTAGTTAAAGTGTACAAGACAGCTTTATTCAAAATATGTTTTTTAACTTTGGGTAAAGCATTAATGGAATGACCATGCTGACCAAGCATTCATTGGAAAAAGAGTTGGAGTTGGATCTAGAAGGCCTTTATCCCGATTCCTGTTAAGATTTCTTTTAAACCAAGGAACCTTGGCAAAAACATTGTGTCCATTTTGCTTTCTGGTCTGTAGAATGTGGTAACAATTTGCTCTATAAAGGAGAGTACACTGACTTTCAGTTGATGTTTATACCACAACGGAACTTAGCCAAAATCTAAGGAGATACATTTAGTGCAATATTGACAACTTTGTCATTTATTCAAAGAGAAAGCAAGAAATCAACTTCTTTCGCTAAGGATGCTCAAACAATTTGTTATAACATGTGGTATTATGCATAGTGATTCAGATGTAACCAGACTGCATCTAACTGATAGGTGAAACCTAATTTGGAAAGCTTTATGTGTGGAGAATACAGGTTCGCTAATTTGATTTTTTTTTTTCTTATTCAGCTCAGAAGTTTATCTGGATGGAGAAGTTGCTCACTCCATTGTTGCAAAGACAAAATCCCTGATATTAAGAGTGAATACCTTTAAGGGAGGAATGGAATATAAACATTATAAGTAAAATACTTGAATATCATGCATTCAGGGATTCAGGAACAAAGTACTAAGAAAAGTTCTTCTCATCTACAGTGTGTATATGTATGTATGTATGTATGTATGTGTGTGTGTGTGTGTATGTGTGTATATATATATATATATGATTTTTATAAAAATACAGGTTTAAAGATAAATAAACAGGATTTTTAAAAAAAATGTTCAAGAAAAAGAAAAAAGTGCAGAAAAGAACCAAGAAAACAAATAAAGAGAGAAAAAGAATGACTTCAGACTTTTTTTTGGTACAGATTGAATACGTCTGAGGTTTACAATTATATACATTATTTCCATACAATCAACTTTTCATTTCTTTCAGTTTCTTACAAAAAATCCAAAAGTGGTTTCCAAATAGAAATAAAATTAGACATTTTTTTTTCTTTCATCAAGGGTATCAATTCCATCACCTTCACCTTCCATTCTTTCATTGAAAAAAAAGGTAAAGGCAAAGGCCGCCCCTGTCCAGCCATGTCCAGCTCTAGAGGTCAGTGCTCATTTCCATTTTTTAGCAGAGAGAAACCAGTATTGTCCAAAGATTCTTCCATGAGTATACGCTGAGGCGCACAGAACTCTGTTATCTTCTCACCAAAGTGGTACCTTGCTGCTGTTGACATGTATGAAAACAAAGTTCCATAAGATGTTTCCATTTGTTTATCAATTAGACCTCAAATGAAGGTCTCTAGTTTCAATTGTACATTCATTTTAAAATCTTTTGAATCAGAATGCATACTTGATCTGAATATTTTTGACTTTGCAAGTCCACCAAAAATGAAAAAAAAAGTACTCTCAGGTTTGATTACTTTTCTAACACATATTTGAAATTGCTTTATAGATTTTTGACCATTTGTCATGTAGCAGTAGTACCTTATTTTATAAAAGGTATCTTTAAGATTATAATTCAATGTAAATTTCAACCCTTTTCACCACATGTTCTCTCTCATTGGTCTAAGGCTACACTGTATCCAAAATTATTTGCCCATTTTATCATACAATCTGTAATTTTTTAATTTTCCATTTCTATTTTCAATAAAAGTTTATACATCTTAGAAATAATATGATTATCATTTGTACAGAGTTTCACATGAAATTCAGTCTTAGCAAACAGCCTTAGCAGTATTTTCAAATTCATAATTCTTTTTATCCAACTTAAATCTCTCCATTAGCTGAACATTAGGAAATCAATAACATGTAAAATTTTCCAAGTCCCAAGTTTTCTCTTGTTTATATGTTCAATTCTAAATTTGGGGAAAATTCAGCAAATCAGCATAAGTTAACCATTTTTGTTTAACTAAAAAAAGACTTCTTTGGGTGCCAAACATAAAAAGGACTTTTTGCCGTATTCCAAATTCTCAGTATGCATGTCCGATAAAATGGTTTTAAAAATCTACATGAACCTTAACTTTACCATACCATAAATAACTCTGGCAATCAAATTTTGAATCATGTCCTTCTAATTCCAATAGCCATATAGTTTTTACCTCAATTTTTTATTTTATTCAAAACATTAAAATACAAACTTCCCCAAAAAGAGAAAAAAAACCCAAAGCTAATCAAAACTACATCAAAAAGGCATACAGATAAAACAAAACAAGCATATACATAAGTTGTTCTCCCCTTGCAAACAAGCACACAATTTATAAACTTTTACAACACTATATTATCCAAATCACTTAGTCTGACATCTATGGTAATATATGAAAACTTAGTTAACAGGTAAAATCAAGAGTGGAATTAAACTTCTAAACCCAATCTGTTAACAATCTGTTTATTGTATTTCACTCACAGAAAGTCCATAACGGCTTCTGATCTTACAATAAGTCATAGAAATCATTGTCTGTGGTCCATCCATGATCAAATATCCTCAGTTGATTCTTAACAATAAGGCTTTTCCTTAAAATATTAAATGGGATCTTTTCTAACAATTGGATTTTATTCCTCAAAGTCATAAGTCTCTCTTGTGTATATCTCGACAGCATTTGTTGCACAAAGAAATCTCCTATAATCGATAAGATAACATCTCTTAACATTTGTTTTCCTATTGGGTATAATACAGGGATCCCTGGTCCACATCCCAGGCCATGTCCTATTTGGAATTGGACCATGTGAGCAACAGGCTGGTGGGAACTTGCGCTGTGCGCGTCAGCTCGCTACTCGTGTAAATTGAGCTATGCACACGTGCGCCAGCCTACCACTTGCATAAGGGTTGTGTGCATGTGCTCGCATGCTGACCTGCCACTCGTGTGGCCCAGTTTTTCTCTCTTCCCCCACCCCAGCCAGGCCACCAAGTTGCAAATGTTGGGGACCACTGGTATAATAGATACGTTCCTCAATCTTCTTAGAAAAGTCAAGTTCACCACTGGTCATTTCTATCAATTCTGAATCTTTACAATCCATACCTTTTTCAGAGTCCTCTAACCAACTTGTATTTTCCCAGTCAGCCTCATCTTTCAGAGCTGCGAGGAATGAGTTGCATTTCAATCCACCTGGTTGTAAATTTTGTTGCAGTGCTTTTACTTGTGTTTGTTTACCATCTTCTAAGATCATTGTTACTTTATCAAGCTTTTTATCCAAATTTTCAAATTGAACTTGTAAGCTGGAAAATATTATTTCTGTCCAGCTTTCCCAATAAACTTTGTCTTGGTATGCTGCTTGCATTTTGACTATACTTTAACATAGTCCAAAATACTTCACTAGTAAAACTTCTAGAACTGGAACTTTTGCAACTTGTTGTAAACAGCTTCTCTCAAAGACAGTAAAAGCACCGTAACAAATTGAGCTCAAAAAACAGCGAGGAGCTTTCAATAGAAAAAAGATATTTTTTATCAGAAATTAAGAAAAGTTAAGACACAGTTTTCTTAATACATTTATAAAATACAAAATCCCTGTAGTGAAAATATGATAATAATGTAAATCAAAACAAATATCTTTTACTATGCAGAGTTACCATGGTTTCAACAGGGAAAAGACAGAATTGGTTTACGGCAGCTAATAAAACAATAAAAAGCATAAAATGAGACACTTTAAGATCCAGAAGAAGGTTAAATTAAGTCAGCATTCAACCAGTGGATTAATGTTTGAAAGTAAAAACCAAAAGAAAAAAAAAAATCAAAAAGCATAGTTCATACCAGGAGTTCTTAAAAAGCAGACATTGGGAAGGAAAAGATGAAGACTCATTTCCCCAACCTAGAATTGTAATCTTTTAGGTCCTCTTCTCGGGTACCTCAATAACCATATATTTCTTAATGTCACTCATTTTCATCCAAATTAAAGAGGCTGCAAATTTTAAATCTGGTAATCATAACCGCCCTGTTTCTTTAGCATCCTACAGCAGCTTGTGTTTAATTTTTTTTTTTTTTGCTTTGCCAAACAAATTTATAAATACCTTCTTGCCACTACTTAAAATATTACGTCAATATAAGCATTTCTGAAATAGAAATAACATTTATTTTAATCACAGAAATTCTTCCCAATGAAGACAGTTGCCATTTTCCCCATCTTAGCATATCTTTTTATACTTCATAGCATACATTGACGTTATTTTGAAACAACATGCAGTTCATATTAGTGAAAGTAACACCCAAATATTTAACTTTTTATTAGGTTTAAAACCATATTTCTTCATCATGCCATCTTGATCTTGTATACTCCTATTGCTAACCAACATCTTTGTTTACTGTTTATTAATCTTAAAACCATTTAATACACCAAAATCTTTCAATTTTTTTTTCATGAAAACTTTAATACCTTTCAAAGGATCCTATAAGATCATCAGTAAAAACTCTCCACCTAAAGTCTCGTTTTTAATTTTTAGGTCTGTTATCTTCTCAGAGAAAATTTAATCTCTCCAGAAGTTCTAGGAAAGTTAGATTCAGAATGAGTCAGACCATTTATCTATTAATAGTCTATCTTTGAATGCCAGGATGTGTAAGCATGCATGAAATTGTATGATAAATATCTATTTTTCTGAAGCTGAAATAAACTAATTTTTCCCAGTTTAATATTAGCATAACAATGACAGTAATTGATCACTCAGCTGTAAAAATAAGTATCCAACTATGCTTTTATTCCCTAAGTATATGTATATTTGAAGAAACTAGGGATATAATTCACTTGAGCAGTAGAAATGAAAATTAAAATAGCCTTAGAAAAAAAGTAATGGAAGTAAAAATAGTACACTATTTAGACTTTACATGTGATAATCTGCTTTTGGACAATGTAAATTAAAGGGTTGAATCATATGTTTAAAATACTTTTTTCCATTAAACTTATTTGTTTGCATTTGTTGACATCTTAATTGATCAAAAGACTGTATGTAAGTATTTAAAATAAATCAGTATTTATGAATAATTCTTGAGTTACATCATATAATTATTTTATTAGATTTATGGCAATGAACTCAAATTCAGACTAATTTTATGTATCTCTGATGATCATATCATCAGATTCAGTAAATGATCTATTAGTTTTAAATATATTTCAATCTCTTAAGAGATTGGTAATCTCAGTAAATTGAATGATCAGTCTTAGGGTATGTATAAGGGCACTGTCAATTCAATATTGACAACTCCAGAAATTACGAGGAATAAATTATTGACAATATGAATATGTATGTCAGGTTTACCAGGCAGACAGGAAGCATGACCAGATTAGCTAATTCTACATTATTGTAAGGTTATATTAAGTGAATTTTGCAAAGTCTGAAAGTAATTCTCTCTCACCCCCTCCTTTATAGCCTAAGAAACTAGGGAAGACTGCTACAATAGCAATAGCCCTTAGACTTATATACTACTTCATAGTGCTTTACAGCCCTCTCTAAGTGATTTATAGAGTCAGCATATTGCCCCCAACAATCTGGGTCCTCATTTTACAGGCCTCAGAAAGATGGAAAGCTGCATCAACCTTGAGCTAGTCAGGATTGAATTAGTAGCAGTCAGCAGTACTGCCTTCTAACCACCTCACCACCATCCACATCCTTGTTACAGGCTAAATTGCATTTTATCTGATGATTCCTTTGGCTGGGTCTTGTTGTCCCTTCTCCCATGGTCATTCCCACATGCTATTACAAAGTACCACAAAAAAATACTAGATTTCCCTTCCATGGGTAAAGGTAAAGGTTTCTCCTGTCCAGGCAACTCTAGGGGGCACTGCTCATCTCTCTTTACTAGTTGAGGAAGCCAGCATTATCCAAAGGTTCTTCCATGATCGTGTGGCTGGCATGACTGTACACTGAGGTACACAGAACACTGTTACCTTCCCACCAAAGTGGTAACCATTTATCTACTTGCATTTGCATACCTTCAAACTGCTAGGTTGGCAGAAGCTGGGGCAAGAATGGGAGCTCATCTTATCATACGATACTTGGGTCCACAACTGGCAGTCTTCCAGTCAACAAGCCTGGTATCAAAACAGCTAGGCTATCATCCCATAATTAGTTGTATCTCATAGGAAAGAGGAGTCATTCTTCCTTGTGAAAAATAGAAGACAAGTAGTTGGGTGGTAGTGTAAATAATGGTGGTAACGGAAATGGAAATAGGTATACTTCTCACTGATGTTAGAACTGAGAAGCTTCTTGAATAAGAAGAGAAAAGGTTTCAAAGAAAAAAAAATCCAAGAAAGTCCAGTTGCCTTTTGGAAAAGTGCCTTTGGGACACTGGTGGATATCTCTGAAGATTAGCCTTTTAATGCATATCTTTATAGAACATTAAAGGTGTACTTCTACCGGCATGTAGGATTTTTATTTTTTGTCCCTCTATTTATTTATTTAAACAATTTATTTGTCTATCCAGTTCAAAGCAAAGATTCCAGACAGTCTACAAGAATTAAACAATAACAATGAAATCAGTCCTCCATATAACATATACCCAGGGCTTTCTCTCTCCAACTTAATAACAGAAAAAGAATAACAATATAGCCAGTGAACCAGCAAAGCTTTGGATAACCGCCTCGCCCAAATATTTAGGGGAACAGCGAGATCTTTATTGCCTTGCAAAAGACAAGAAGGGTTACACTGGCCTGCGACATAGAGATATATGAAATGCCACTGGAATGACATCATTATATGCCCTGAAAGCTCCATGTTAATTAACAATAAAAGTTGTTAATAAGAAAAACTAATGAAAGTGTTGACCATATGCTATTTCATCATGATTTAATGAAAATAATGGACTTCTAAAGTATTACATTGGTACTAGAATATATCTCATTACATTGCTGATTTAAAATAGATTTTCTGTGTTCTGTGCATTTCGATGGAGAGTTAGCAATTAGATTGGAAAGAACAGATGAAAAATAAGGTTGAGGATTGTTGCTTTACTGTTGAATAATTTTGCTTTTTTTGTTTGAAATCTAAAACAAAAGAGAAAACTCATTTTTTCTCTTTCTCTCTCCCTTCTCCACTCTTTCCTTTTGGTGGTCAAATGAAAATTATTTTCACAAAAATTGTGTACATGTCTCCACAGCAATAGGTCTTCTTAAATTCTTTTTTTTTTCTGTGTATGAAATAATTTCATCTTTAAACAGTGTGATAAGCTTCCAGAGGTGAGGGGACCAATCAACAAACTATATTCAATCCCCTTGAATTGTTACTATCAGCTGTATTGTGGTCTATTAGGTTATTGTTATTGCTGATAAATTAATTGTTCCTGTGAACTTGTATTATTACTCTGTTAGTCAGCAGGCCAGTATACATTGTCATTCATGCAGATTTAGTGGTGTTCTTCCAAAAATTTCAATAAAGCAAGTAGCAAGAAAAACAAAAGAACAAAAAATAATCTACTCCTGTCTCTAGTTTTACTTGTTGGATGAGTACAGAAGACACAGCAATTATAACAATGGTTATAAACTCAACAATGGTTGAGTTTTAAAAAGTGGGTTTTGCCATATGTCTGAAAGGCATTATAACAAATGAAAAGAATAATAATATAGAATTGGTCATGGAGAGTGGACGTAGTGAAAAAGAACTCAGCATGATAGCTGTTATATTGGAAAAAAAATGCTGATCTGAAATAATCAGAAATGCAATTAAAAACAAACACGGGAAAAGACATTCCTATTGGAATGATTTCCTTAACTCCAGCACTACAACAATCAGCAACCTGTAGTAAGCAGGTGTGCCTGCACTTTGAGTTCATAATTGACTGAACAAGTTGCTACTGAAGGGGAGTTCCATCTGCATCATAGAAGCTGAACTAGATCTGATGAATGCTGATTTTTTTATTATAGGTTATTGTTGGAGCCCTCAGCTACACCTGTGGCACCTGGTGTTGGCATGAATGAGCAATCAGAGTTTTGTGGTGGTTTTAAAGCTGCTTTTGATTCAGTATTACATGCTAAGCAATATCTTTTGCCTCGATTTAAGGATATTTTTATAATCCCTTCCACTGAGGATGGATACTCCAAGATCTACCATACCAAACTTCATACAAAGTGTTTACAACAGGGGTGTCATGTGCAGGCCACACCCACCCCAGCTCCACAAATGGGAAAAATGTCACAAAATGTCTGTGAGGGCAATGTGACATAGTGAGTTTGACAGCCATGATTTGGAGTAGCTTCTGCATTGATGCTTTGGCAGAAAACTATAGACCAGAGGTCTTCAAACTTGGCAGTTTTAAGGCTTGTGGACTTCAACTCCCAGAATTTTCCAGCCAGCTGGAGAATTCTGGAAGTTGAAGTCCACAAGTCTTAAAGCTGCCAAATTTGGGGACCCCTGCTATAGACCAAATGCTGTAACTATGGACCACTCCATTGAAAAGCAATCTGATATGGCAACTAAACTTCAGTGAACAAACATAAATTGTCTATGCACCCAAGTACTGAGCTGTTAAAAGATGCCTGAATTGGTTTTATTGCTAGTTATTGATGAGGAAGACAATTCTATCTGAAGTTAAGAAAAATAGTTAAATTAATAATTAAAATTTAAAGTACAGAAAGTCTTCAATTTACAATCATATATAGTGACTGTCAACTCTGAAGTGAACCTGGCTGGGGCCATTTTGGAGGCTACAGGGTTGCCACAATGCGAAGAAGGGATAGGGAGGGCGAACATAGTTAGATGAGGGGGGTGGTTTGTAGCCAAAACAAAATAGTTTCCTGTGGGAACCGAGGACATTCAAACAGGTGGCTGGAGAAAGAAGGGTGAAGTACCCAAGTACCCAAGTACAGCTTGATTGAACAATGTAACCAATTATTTGGAGGAAGGGGAAACTTCCACTGTTTTTAATCAGGTGAAAACCGTGGGAACTTTCAGAGTTGGTTTTCACCAGTTGGTGTCAATATGATGTCTCCATAAACTATTCTTTCAGGAATCTATCTGCCTTGGAGTTCTGCTTTCTATGGGACTATTACTAGGAACATTAACAGTGACTGTTCAAAATTACAACAGCATTGAAAAAAGTGACTTAAGGCCATTTTTCACACTTCCGACAGTTGCAGCATCCCCACAGTCATGCAATCAAAATTTAGGTGCTTGGCAATTGGTTCGCATTTATGACTGTTGCAGCGTCCTAGGGTCCTAGATGAGCAAAGTCAATGGAGAAGCCAGATTCACTTAACAACTATGTTACTAATTTAACAACTGTGGCAAGAAAGCTAATAAAATGGGGCAAAACTCACTTAACAACTGTCTCTCCTTAGCGACAGAAATATTGGTTTCAATTGTGGTCGTAACTCTAGGACTATCTGTATTTCAGATTGTCCCCACAATTTCCAATTGTATATTTTGCTCTATTGGAAACTGTGGGCAGAATCTGAAATACATAAATATAACTTCAGAGGAGATGCAAGCAATCATGCAATGTGAATGGCACTGTGCTGTTTACAAGTTGTAATCATGTGGAAACATGACACTTCTCTTTTGGGCTAATTGTTCTACAATAATTGGACAACCTAAAACATTAAAGAAATATCCATACATATACTGTAGAGAGTATATATTAAGTTGATACATTAACAAGATGTACAGAAGAAAACAGGTACAGAATTTGCATGGTTGAATAAACGAACAACAAAACCTTCTCCTGAAGTAGACATATAACTGGTAGTTACTTCAATCACTGGTACCACTGGACATAGCACACTCAATTCTGATCAGAGTTCCAGTTATATGAGTTATGTTGGTACCAAGCCATGTAAAGCTTTATAACTCAAAATTAGTGCTTTGAATTGCAACCCAGAAACCTCCTGGTAACCAGTGCAGACCTTTTAGAAAATCTGTAATATGACCTTAGTAACTAGCACCATTTTATTTTGGGTGGACTTCAAAGGCAACTTCACTTGGACTACATTACAGAAATTGGTGATGATATGGAATGAGTAACTACCCATCTTTTACAATCTGATATGGCAACTAAACCAGTGGTGGGTTGCCCCTGGTTTGGTCCGGTTCTTGCAAACCAGTAGTAAAACCAGGGGCAGGCTCTGCCCATCCACCTGGATGTCATCATAGACCAGCTGCACATACGCAGAAGCAATGGGATCGCAGAATTAGCGATCCTGTTGCAAACTGGTAGTAAAGGTAAGTAGAACCCACCCCTGAACTAAACTGCAATGAACTGTCCTGCTAGGATTCAGTTTCAATTTATTTTTACATATCCAGATTTCATTAGTCTCCAAACTGCAGGGCAAGACTTTTTCAGCATCTCCTGTTGACATAGAGATGACCATACAGAATTAAGTATCATCAGTGTATTGTTGGTAATTGATGTTCAGTGTAACCTGCACACTTGCATGACCATACAGCAGCCGTCACATGTCCATGCACAAAATGAGTCTCCTGCTCACTAAAATATATGATGATAAACACATTTAATTAGAATGTGTCAGGATTGTCTATTAAAAATGTGTAACAAAAGCCTTCTAGATCCTTTCTTGATCACCATCTTCCTACTCTTGATTTTGAGGAGTATTTATTTGTAGCTGTTTCTTCATATGAAAAAGTTCTGGACAAGTAATTAACTTGCCAAATAAATCTACCTTGGTGTAAAGAAAAAAAATAATCTTGAAACTTATGCATCTTGAAAGTAGTGTCGAAGTTCAAACAGCTACTAGTAGCTATTTACATCTTTGTTAAGGGATTTACAAAATCAAACTATTGAGATTCCACATCATTAACAAAAGTTTGCAAGATCAAGACATGCAGGTAGTGATTTCATGTTTGCAATAAAAATAAAAAACTAGCACCATTAAGCAATAAAACAATCAAGTTTGTATAATTACTGTTATTACGTCCTATGGCAACACTAGCGCAGGTGGTGTCTTTCAAGTTATATACTGTAGTCAACAAAAAGAATAATAAACATAAGAAAATAATTCATTATAATTAGATCAAAACTTCTAACATATAAATAACAAGTAAAATGGAGCCCCACCCCAACAAAACTATTTCTTATAATTAGTACAAATCCATGATACAACTATATTTGGAAGGCTTCTCAACATGACACCTCAACAAATAATGCTATATGGCTGGAAATAATGCTGAAAGGAAAAATAAAAAGATCATGGAACAAATCCTAAAAAATGCTTTTGGCTTTTTTTCACTAAAATTCTTTTGTTCTTCTAATGAAATTCTGTTGCGCCTATCTAAATAACTGGATCTACCTAGATGCCACCCCTTTTATAAGCAAATTTAGGTTTTTTGGTCATAGTTTTATGTTGGCTTCAAATTTATGTCTATGTTAATATAATTTAGGGAAGAAGAAAAAAAAACAATCTGGTGTAGTTAATTACATTGTTAGACTAGAAACTAGGAGACCATGAGTTCTAGTTCTTCCTTAGGCAAAAACATTGGCAAGGAAATTGGTTGACTCTCAGTCCAAACCAATATTTGGGGTTATTGTGCAAAATAGTAGAAGAAAAATTATGTACACATCTTGAATTGTACAACATAAAGCTGAGACAGAAATCAAATATATTATTGAAAGATCTAAACGTGATGTTGAATTCTATTCCTAAAATAAGAAATAAGGAGCTTTAACTTTATTGAGCTTGAAGTATAAAAAAGAAGATAATTTAATGAGGTTTAGCAAAGAAGATAATTTTATATAACTGGAGTCATTGTTCTGATTTTAAGGAATGGATCCAGGATATTCATTCATTCATTATTTTTGAAAAGTTTCTGTACTCTGTAAATGAGAAGATGACTCATTAGATTGTTATATGATACAGATTTAATATGTTTAACAATTAAATTAATTTCATTATAGATATTTATACTTAGTTATGGATTTTTATTCTATTTTTTGTTGTATTTAATTTTTTCAACATTAACAACACATTGTTTTTTTTGTTTTAAATTATTACAGTTCCTTGTACATTTTTCTTTTGTATTTCATATTTTTAACAAGAAAAGGGATTTTTAAAATCCTCTAAGTTAAATAAAGTTTTTGCTTCTAACTTCTATTCTAACTCTACCAACACTTTCTGTGTTAAAGTTTTCACTCTCTTAAACCAAAAGATATTAAAACATTGCTAAATAGAAGGTGTATTTAGTATTTTGTGGTGCAAGAATTAGATTTAGCGTTTAGTGTTTGGAATCTGAAGTGTGATTTTCTATGGAGAGAAAGGGGTGGGTGGATGAATGGATGGATTAAATAGACAAGACAGACAGACAGAATAGATATTTTCAGGAATGGAGTGTCAGGGATTTTTGTTCCTTAAAACAAACCACTTTTTGTAAATACATAATAAAAAATCAACATAATATCGAGAATTGAAAAAAGGATTTGGAGGTTGTAGATGGTACTGTCACTGTAGTTCCAGTCTCTGTTCTATAAACTACTGTTTATACACATTCAGGAAGACTTAGTCATTTAGTGACAGAATGATACCGAGTAATATTAATATTAATATTAATATTAATATTTATTTATTTATTTATTATTTAAATTTTTATACCACCCTTCTCCCAAGGGACTCAGGGCGGTGCACAGGCACAGTAAAACAACATTTATCACAAAATTTAAAAACAGTTTAAAACATATTAAATAATTTGGCCCTATATTAAAAACTCAAAAGCTAAAACACCCATTAAAATTCGTTATTTAGCCAACACAGCCTATTGAAACAGTAAGGTCTTAAGGGCATGGCGAAAGGTACGTAGGTCGGGGATCATATGTATCTCCGGGGGCAATTCATTCCAGAGGGCGGGAGCCCCCACAGAGATGGCTCTCCCTGTGGGGGTCGCTAGTCAACATTGTTTGACCAACGACACCCTGAGGAGTCCCTCTCTATGGGAGCGTATTGGCCGGTGGGAGGCCATCGGTGGCAGAAGGCGATCCATTAATATAATTATTAATTTGGGTAACTTCTTAAATAATAGTTCTCTTCTTGAAATGGTAAAACAACTTACAGAGAACATATATGGAACTGCCTTTTTATTTGGAATAAAAAAGATGAAGTCTCTTGATTATATTGCCTCCAAAATTATGGGCATTTCAAACTGCAGGCTCTACATCTACAGGCTCTATTTCATCCTAATGATTAACAGACATGTACGGATTTCTCTATGAATAAATCATTGATTGTGAGGTTTCAAACTATAATGCCTCATCTGGCTTTGTAGCTATATTTTAAGCAAGAGAGGTTGAATTAAATAGCACATAGTTATCTGCAGAATTTGTTATAATAGAAACTGCTACATAAATGGGCCAGAGAAAAAAATGATTACAGACAGTCCTTGATTTACCTCAGTTTGTTTAGGGACCGTTCAAAGTTATAATGGCACTGAAAAAGTGAGTTTTGACCATTTTTCACACTTATGACTATTGCAGCATCCCCATGGCCACTTGTTCAAAATTCAGATGCCTGGGACAACTGACTCATATTTATGATGGATGCAGTATCTCAGGATCACATGATGCCCCTTTTCGGCCTTCTGACAAGCAAAGTCAATGGGGAAGCCAGATTCACTAACAACCTTGTTACTAACTTAACAACTGCAGTGATTCACTTAACAACTGTGGTAAGAAAGGTCATAAAATGAAGCAAAGTCATTTTAACAAACGACTCATTTAATAACAGAAATTTTGGGCTCAATTGTCGTAAGTCAAGGACTATCTACTATATTAAAATTTATTTTGAATATAATAGTAATTGTTGGGAAAAATTGTGTTAATTGTTAGCCCAGTGCTCAAATTGAATAGAAAGTGGAATATGAATTAAATAGTGGAAAGAACTGAAAAAGAAATAATGGCCTTATGAACTGGATAAAAATTAATATTATTTAAATTACTGCTTATGTTCATAAGCAGTATGTTCATAAGCAGTAATTTAAACAATATTAATTTTTTATCCAGTTCATATTATTTCCTGCTAGACTGTTGGGTTCAAAAATAATAATGCAAGTGAAAATAACTTCACTTTACGTTTCAAACAGGCAACAGTTTTTATGGCTTGATGTTGGCAGTGTGTTTTCAAATATTACCGACCATAAAATATCAGATTGCTGAGTCTGTGGCTTGAGCAGGAGCCCAGCCTGTGGAAGGAATGGAACATAATGTTGCTTTTCTATTGACAAGTCTCCCTTCCCCTAAGTTGCTTCAGTGCCTGCAAATGAAAACATAAATAAATGTTCTCTGGCATTGTATAAAGACAAAATGAAAAGAAAGGACTGAGAAGCTACATTTTTGTAGAATTCTGCCACAGCCTAAAAACCTGTAATTGTACAAATTCTATTATCAAGCATGATCAGGATGTTAACTTAAGACAAAATCTCTGAAGCCATGTGACCGTGACTCATGGTCTATGGAGAAGCCAGATCAATTTCAAGGGGAATCCTGTAGCCGGATTGTCAGAATTACCAGAGCCAGCTGATATGAACTTAAAAATGGGGCTGGAGGGAGACATGAATAAAAGGTTTCTGATCCTTTCCCATCATTTTTATCCAGCTGATTCTAGAATTAGAAGCTTCCTGGCAATACTTCAAGGATACAACTAAGTATATTTCAAGCAATACTTCAAGGACACAAATAAGTATGCTTATTGTAAGAACTAGAAAAGCCATTAAAGAAGAAACCCAGCAGTAAATAAACCATATTTAACAGAGACAAAGTTCAATTTTTGGGTCTCTTTTTCCAAACAAGATGGCTCATGCTTTTGAGTAGGGTGAGTTGTGAAGATCTGCATTGATATTATTACAAAATAGTTTGATTTCAAGGTGCTTGCTTGCCATATCTCACAATTAAATTGGTGGGTCAAATCCTCAGGATTATTTGGCAGGAGTGGCTACAGCAGCATTACCAGGTAGGCCTGGAGTTGCCACGATTAATTAGATAGATGCCATCAAGTGTGGCTTGATTCTTGACAATTGCCCATCTATATCAATATCTTATACTCTAACCTCTTCAATCACATCCATCTGCCACTGTGATTTTCCATAGTTCCCTGCAATATGTAATTCAGAGACATGAGAAAAATTAAAATGGACGATAGTAGAGTTTCTACCCTCTGTAGCCAGAAGGAATTTTCAGAGCTATCCAACCAGTCTGGAGGAATTATGATGTCTTTATTTATTCCATATATGTCCTGTCTTTTTTTTTTTCTTCTAGAACAAAGCAATTTACATGGGGGTGGGAGGCTCCCTTAATTTTATTCCTAAAAGCTTTCAAGCGAAACCCATTTCTGAAACCTATGAAAACCCAATGGAAAAATACTTGATTGATATCTGTTTACTTTAATTTTTTTCCTTTTCTTGGTGGTGTACTGATTCCTGTATTGGAAGCTCTTGGATGTAGCTTTTGTAAAGACCGACTATGAGTGGGCAGCACAGGGCCAAAAAAGACTTTACTATTTTTGCTTCCAGAAAGGAGAGAAGTCATTACCAATAATCCTAGACAGTCTCTTTCTCCCCTTCTTTTTCACATTTAACACTAATTATTAAACTAAAGAGTTGGGTCAAGGGAGAAAAGCTAAAAAGTAAAACATAATCAATAATGGACAAATTGAAAATACATATGTTAAGCTTTAGAAATACTTTTAAGTTAATCCATGTCTTGTATTGCAACTTTTAATTTTTACAAATGCCTGACTTAATTACAAAATGGATTGAGCACTTCTCATGCCTTTAATTTCTTTTCTTTGCTAATTCTTACAGGGTATTTTGTAGTTTGCACAGTGTGCTTACCTGTAAGGGGATGGATTTGTATAAATGATGGAACTATTAGTTGGTGGCTGGAAGTAGGGTGTGTTACGATGATGGGCAGAAAGGTGCTTTGGAATATGAGGGAGAGCGTGCTCTTACCACCTCTGTGAGTACATAAATCAGATACATACAGGGTTGTGTTGCAGCTTTGAAGAGCAGATTTTTGATCCTGGGAAAATATCCATTTGCTTTAAGGAGACACAGACAGATCTTTTTGCCTTCCAAATATACACAATATTTAGATGTGCTAAACTTTATTGTTTTGTTGGAGAGGTAGATAACTTAGAGGTTAAGAATAGTCTTCAAGGATAATTGGTTCAGAACTCCAGTGTATAACAGATTACATATTAAGTCAGAATATGCAGGACATAACTAAGGAACCAAATACTTGAAGGAAAAGAATAGCATATACATTTTCCTGATCATCCAAATGTGAATGGAAATGCTCTTTTTTAACCTGTCAGACACACAAATGCTCTCCATGTCTGAGGCTCTAAAAGGATCTAGTATGTGATACGCTGCATCGTGTTTCTTTTGGAGGAAGGTAGTTATGGCATTGTCTTCACATATCCCTAAGTATGAAAGGTTATGAACGTCTGCTGTTCCTTGTCCAAGAAGAGTTGTAGGCACTGCAGGGGTGCCTACATTACCTTTACTAATGGTTCTCAGCGGGAGCGTGTGCACTTCTGTGCATGCGCAGATCACCCATAATGATGTCGTGGCAGGTGGGCAGATCCTCCTGCTGGTTTTACTACCAGTTCTATAGATCCGGACCAAACCAGGAGAAACCCACCAATGAGGCACTGTAAATAAATGTGTTAGTAACTTTCATTTTGGTTGTTAACTAACGTTCTGTTTGACTCCAAAAATATAAATGTATGTAGAGCTTCTTTCTTGCTTATTAAGAATACACTGCATTTCTTTGAAGCAGTTCACTATTCATTCTTTGTATTATACTAATATATTAACTCTAATTAAAAATCATTGTTTCATTGAAGACAATGGGAGGTATTTCTGTAACGGAGCAATAATTGGATATAAATAAATAAATGGGATATAAGTTTAACCTAAACTGCATGCTAAGGAATCCAACATTTAAATATCATAGTGCTAGAATAGCTTTATTGTGGATGTGGTTATGAAACACACTGAACGGCTTTCTAGATGACATGCCTCCCCTTAGTCTTTAATAATAAACAGAAACCATAAATTTCACAACACAGTAGCTTTTAATAAAATTGTAAATAGGGCAAAAAGGAAATTCTAATATCATAAATTAACTTATTAAATTTTCCATTGAAACTGAGCTTTGGCCTGAACAAATAAGTGCAGAAGAAAAGTGCCAGAATACCACAGCAGAATTTCCTGCTTCTGGCCCAACCAGAAGCAGGAAATTCTTGTGAGATCCTGTGTTTCTGAGATTGCCAGCTAGCTTTGAGGCTTGCCTGTTATTGGTTATTAGAGAGCAAAGAATGTAACTGAACGCAGTATTTCTGGAAATGTAAAAAGCAGCGGGTAAAAGGGTAAAAATTGTGCTATTTTTGCATTTTTAAAGAAATGGCTCCTGTGCGTTTGCTTTTCCGTATAACATGTGGTACAGCTTGCTAATGTTGAATTATCTACTTTGCTTTGCTACATTTACCCTTGCTTAAGTAGTTTATTCCTCTTGTATTATAATTCTTCCTGCTGAGCTCTCTTTTAGCATACTCTAATCTGGTGGGCTAGGTGATAAAAGTTCCCCTAGAAAGCAATGGTTATTAAAATCTTATTTCTGACTTCAGAAACATTAAATTATTTAAATTATTGTTGTCAACAGTTATATAGAGATATACAACATTATGATAGTACTGTTCAAAAAGAGAACATATGGTATCACTGTATCACTGGTACAAGGAAAGGGAAAACTTCCTTGGCTTTCCATCAAAGAAGGAGAATATGATTAGTATCACACCTCCCCCTTCAATAATGTTTTGAAAATGGTAGTGGAACTCACGCAGTGCCATAATTTTTTCAGGAATATATGGGAGTTAGACTACTATGGATCAGTATTTGTTGATAGACACCTACTTTGGCATCAAAGAAAAATAATACTTAATGCCTTGCAGCTGGACTATATGAAAGAGTGAGATTATGTAGGTATGCAACTTCTTCTATAGAGATAGAGAATTCTGAGATTTTTAACATTTGCATCCTGTTATGCAAACCATACGTTGTTATTGTATGCACACTCCTGATTGTATGCACACTTTTCATATCTCTCTTCATTAAATCAATAACATGTGAACAGGGATTTATATATATTCTATACATTTGCACTTTCAGTTATCAAGTGGGAAGTTTTGTACAAATAAGAAACTATAAATTAAACATTTATCCAGGTCTCAGTTTTCAAAACTTATCTTGTATTTCTCTGTATTTCTTCAGTCTACATGTTAACTTGGTGTATTGAATTCGGATGAATTGCAGATTGAATTGATCTGATTCAATTTTATCAAAACCAGGAGCAGTATATAAATACCTTTGAAATTAATGAGACTCATTAATCACAATTAACTGTATTGATCCAAGAGAATGTGTCTACTGTTTGTTTCTTCAAATCACTTTATATTCAATCCCTGTTTGTTGGGGCAACATAGACAGCTACCCAGATAATATTCAGTAACGAAATCATCTATCTTGTACTGTGCTTGAAGCAATGAATTCTAGCTGACACTAGTTTTACTGGCCTAAAGGCTCATCAAAAAGAAATTTGAATGCCAATTTCTAGTATAAAAGAACTGTCTGAAGAAATGAGATTGAACTAAATATGCAGAAAATAGGCTTCCATTAGTGACCACGATTCAGATTATTAAACAGGATTTAAATTTCCATGTTGCATAATTTATTATAATTGAAACATTTCAACATATGTATATATACAGCTCTGGTTTTATCCTTTAAGATTAATTATATTAATTAGACTAGAAGTTACTGCAGGAGAAAATGTTCTGTGCTTTTCAAGCCTCAGCTTCCATGAAATATGTTAATTCCAGATGTTAAACTTGGGGTTTTTTTTCAGCAGCTTTGTTACAAATGCCAGACTATTTTGAATTTCTTGAAGGATTTTCCAAACCCCAGCTGATCATCACAATATGTTGCAATTCATATTCAGAGTTTAGTTATGAAGTAATCTCTATAGTTGCAAAAAAAAAATAGATAGGAAGAGACTGGTTTATAAAATTATCTTCCAAGGAAGAAAGGAAGGAAGGAAGGAAGGAAGGATGGAAGGAGGGCTGCTTTTTTAGGCCTCCTTTCTGCTTTTCCTTCAGCTTTTATGTGATCCATTTTGGTAGCATAGATGAAAAGATCAGTGTATCAGCAGAACATTGTAATTATTAATAATGTTTAAACTTTTCTTTTTCTTCTATGTATGTTAATTGTTCATATTGTACATGACCTGTGAAAGTTGAGTTTGAATCAAAGTGCAGTTTAGATGTATTGTTATTTACCATGATTTATGAAGTCAGAAACAAATAATGTATATAGTTTTTCTCTTCTGTCACTGTCTTATACATAGATGCAGAGTTCTTTTTAAACCTGTTATTTTTTTAAAAATAATTTTGGTTGTAGCCAAACTGTAGCATTGAGTTTTAGATTCCTTGCTACCAGGCCACTCTGTCAAATTCTGATTTAGTCATTTGAGTAATCCCAGCTAATTTGTGAGTTGTTCAATAAAATATGGTTCAAAAAACTTAGGTTACCACAATGCATGAACTACATTACATACAAATATGCAGACCTCTGTAGATTTTCTTATTTTCTTTCTCTGCTCTCGTTCTTTTTTCTTTTCTTTTTCTACCTTTCTGCTATGCTTAAGAAGTATGAACCCCTCTAGAAGCAAAAATGAAAGTCTAGTAGTATTTGTTGCCTTTCATACCTAATAGCTGTTAATATCTGCTATTATTGTAGTTTGTTTTTCTCTATCTAGATTCTGTTGTCTTATAGTCATTGGGAAAGAGCCTTAGTTACTTTTCGTGTTTCTCCTGTCGCGCAGGTGGTTTTCTCTTTGCAAGAACTTCTGTTTCATTTTGTTTTCCATGTCCTGGAATCCTCTCTCTATCAGAAGTGTCATGATTTTTTATCACCATTAATTTCAGAGCCACTTCATTTATATAGCACCCAAATGGGATCTCCCCTCCAATTCTCCATAATGAAAAACAGTGAAGAAAGCATGAAGAAGGTGCATTGACTGACTTTTCACCCTTCTATTGGCCAGCTGTAGTTTCAAGGGGAAATGAAGTACAGGAACATAGACAGTGACATAGCAACTGAAAATACTGCAAAGAGTTTGAGGGCAAGGCTCATGGCTATGTGGAGATATCCATAGAAAGGAAAGTCTACCCCAAGGAGAATTGGGTAAAGAAGGAAAGGAAATTGTTAATCAGTGAAATGGTTTGCCTCCATTAGTTATGGGTGTTCCATCACTGGAGGTTTTCAAAGAGATTGGACAACCACTAGTCTGAAGTGGTATAGGATCACCTGCTGGAGCAGGGGGTTGGATTAAAAGATCTCCAATGTCTCTTCCAACTCTGTTATTCTGTTAATGTTGCCCCCAATCAAAACAGGTGATCAAATAGTTCTGTTGATTTTAGGTCTTTTAGATGTTGTTACAAGATGCTTTAGTTTCCTGTTTGACTGCTAAATATGGAAAACACAAACCTATAAAGTACCACAAGATTTAATTCCCCTGCTTACATTTCCTCTATTAATATTTAGAAAAGATCAACTGCATGTTGCATAAATGGTATAAAGTGCAGTCTGACTTAGTGTTCAACAATAGCTAGTAGACCATAAATTCCCTGTCTCTGTTTTGTTATACATGAACAACAATGATTTGTTGTTGATTTGAAAATATGCATCTCTATGAATTCCAATAAGATCATACATTAGGTATTTAGGGAGGATACATCTTGAGATCTGATGTGATAGCTTGTTTGTGACATTTGTTTAGGATTTATAGCCCTCTTAAAGTGTACCAGCCCATTTTATGTCCTTATAGATTCAGATCCCAAGCACAGAGGTTGTTTTAGGAAGGCAAGATTTGCTCTCTCAACGTTGCTTTGAAATCTACTTTTACAGATGCTTACAATGGCTTGCAAAAGAGAAAAGAAAGAAATTGTTTACATTTGGTCTCAGCATTAACTTGGCAATCTCATTTTATGTGTACTGTGGCTTTATCTTCCACATGATTCAGAGTTATTTAAGTAGAGCCATAAAACTGCCTCTATTGAATCAATTTACTTGTAATCTATCTTCAAAATTTCTCCTTTCTTCAGAGTTTGCAGAAGTTCAGAGATATTCTGAGATAGAGGTGCAGTTATTCAAAATAATAGAAATGTACTATCATCAAGTAAACTGCTTTTCATAAAATCAGAATTTTCATGATGAATTGTATTTTCTGGCATTGACTGAATTGTTAAAGTATTTATAGTTCACTTTTCTGTTACATAAGAGTTTAAAGGAATTAAGGGTACATATTACCATAATGTGTAGCAATATGAGTTCATCAAGATCATTTGGCAGAGGCTTCTGTGCATTTTAAGCAAAATTATAAATCATGCATTTGGCTCCATTCTAATTGCTGGGATGTTATAAAATATTCAAAGAAGTTTTAATTCTGGCCTGCTTTGAGAAGGAAAGAAAATTAATTTGAAACAACATGTTATCTGTTTTTTATGCAACAAATGACATTTTGGTTGTGAGATAAACTTCTGAGAAAGGAATTAATGATTGAAATAGACAAACTGGACTGATGTCTCACTTTATGGTGTTAATTTCTTACGGAGAAGACAAATTTAGCAACATTTTAACTGCAAACAAACAGCTTGGAGCTGACCTTGACAATGCATCTGTAGGGACAAATCACTGCAAATCATATTACACAGAACTGCAACTAAAAACAATTACTCCATTTAGGACAGCATTTTTTCTTCCAGTTTCCTATTGGAATAGGTAAGATGAGCAGTGTGGTAGCCTGGTTGCCTCATACTCCAAAGATTGAGAGTACAATCCTAAGTAGCAGCAGATGTTTCTCTCCTACGTGTAATGAAAAAATATCTGCTGCAAACTCCACATAGGTGTCAGGAAGGGCATCTGGCAGTAAATGCTCAGCTTCATCCAGTCACCCGAACTCTACCCTAAATAGGGATTACAGGGTCATAAAAAGGGACTTTTATTGCAATAGGTAAGGATGCCTATGGGTATTTCCAGTGATACAATCAGGGGTGGGTTCTACTTACCTTTACTACCAGTTCGCAGTGGGGCCATGCACACGCTCTTCCGCGCATGTGCAGAAGCGTTTTTATGATGTTGGGGTCAGTGGGTGGAGCCTCCCGCTGGTTTTACTACCGGTTCTATAGAACCAGTGCGAACCGGGGGCAACCCACCACTGGATACAACTAACCTGAATTGAATACACATACACATACACATACACATACACATACACATACACATACACATACACATACACATACAATATGAAACTGACGTGGCAAATAAAAAAACAGTTGCTACCATTTTTTAAATAAGAAATGTCTCCAAGTTCTTTCATTAAAATAAGTAATAGGGGCATGGCTTTAACCCGGTTCTTTATATGAGAGTTTTTCTACCCACCCAGAAGAAGACAGACTGTTGAGATAAAGAACAGGGGAATGGTGATATTGGGAAGAAATTGCACGTTGGTTCTGAAAATCTGCACCTGAATTAGATTTTCCTTAGAGAGATGGCCCAATGTTGCCGTTCTATAAGAAAACGTTTGGGTATTCCATTTATTTCAGAAGAAAAGAAATAGGAAAATGTGGCTTTAAAATTTCTTTAATGTGCTCCTTGAAATAGTTACCTCCTTAAAACTAACAAACCAACAGGCTCTGTTCACAGGATGTCATTTACCTGGAGAAGATAAGCCTAAGCACAGTTTGCTGGAACTCATCTCCCCTCCTATCATCATGATGTTTCAATCTAGAATGCTGGAGGTCCATATCAGGGGTGAAATCCAGCAGGTTCTGATAGGTTCTGGAGAACCAGTAGCAGAAATTTTGAGTAGTTTGGAGAACCGGCAAATACCACCTCTGGTTGGGCCCAGAGTGGGGTGAGATTGGAGATTTTGCAATATCCTTCCCCCAGGAGTGGGGTGGGAATGGAAATTTTGCAGTATCCTTCCCCTGCCAAGCCCAACAAGCCCCGCCCACAGAACCGGTAGTAAAAAAAAATTGGATTTTACCAGTGGTCCATATGACTTGGGAATAGGTAGCTTCCCCTTTCATTAAGGCTCTTTCCCCACTGCATCTTCTGCCACCTGAACTTGGAGATTCCACAGACAGTCTTGCTTTGAAGAGCCAGTCTTAATTCTTCTAGTCAGTCTTTCACAAATGTCACAATCTCTGTTAAAAAATAAAAACAGCTGAACTTGACTCTTTTGTTTATATAAGCAGCATGCTTGGAATCTTGCTATACCAGATCTCACAGCCTGTAGGCTTAAAGGAATTACCAGTGTACTTTCCCTGCTGCACGCTATAGGTAGTCCTCAACTTACATCCACAATTGGAACTGTAACTTCTGTCACTAAATGAGGCAGTCATTCAGTGAATTGAGCTTGATTTTATGATCTTTTTTGCCACATACGTTAAGTGAATCACAGCAGTTGTGAAGTAAATCATGTGGTCATTAAGCAAATCCATCTCCACTGACTTTTTTCAAAGCCTCCTGGGAAGGTCGTAAATGTTAATCATATTTATTTATTTATTATTTATTGTCATATTGATATGCCTCCCTTCTCCCGAAGGACTCAGGGCGGCTCACAAAATAAGCAATCCAACAATAAATAGAATTAAAATGGTACAATCCAATTTAAAACCCCAAATCCCCAGATTAAAACAAAGTAAAAGTAAGAAAATAGATATTGTACCTTTACAGGGAGGATTCATGAGATGTGGGTGTGGCTTACTGATGATGGCTAATGAGCCAGAAATAGCTATATATCAGTCGCTTAGCGAAAAAAGGTGCCCTGAAAAGGAGAACTTACAACTCAGATTCAAAGTTCCAAAGGTCAGCCCAACCTCCATGATCATGTGACCAAAGTTCATGCATTTGGCCACACAGTTGTATTTATAGCTGTTTGCAGCTTCCCATGTCACATGATGACATTTTACAATAGTTTTGCCAAAAACCAGAACTTACTTCCAGTTTTTGACAAAACTGCACTGATAGTGAACATTGGTTCACTTAATGACTGCGCTGTTTGCTTTACAACAGCCACCACAAAAAACATTGTAAAATTGGATTGGTCATGTTTGGCCTATTTTCTATCATCACAACATATGTCTGTAATAAGCAGGCTCCATTATGGTCATATATTGAGGACCACCTATAAATAAACCTCCCCCCCCCCATGCTAACAATGAAACTAAAGCTTTAATATTTTGAATAAATAATATGAAGATAATGTGGAAAAGATTCTGATGATTGAAAAAAAAATATTGGATATAGCTGAAAAGCAACCGAACAGGACATTTTGTCTATGGAAAAAATTAAGGCTGTTTGGGAACAATATACCCAGAAATTACTTACAAGATTGTTTGGTACTATAGTCGACAATTTACAGTAAAAGAACAAAGATTTTATTTTATTGGATAAAAGAGAGACAGACTGATTTGGATGCGGACTGAGAGTTTTAAAAATACATAATACAAAAGTGATATGGAAAAAAGAGGTTGTGTGGATCTGAAAATCAATTTAAAACCTCCAGAGTGTAATATGAAAAAGAATGCCAAAATGAATTTACAAATGAAACCTGTTGATGTCTTAATAATTAAATGGGACATACAAATAATAAATCAAGAAGAGTGACTTGGAAAGCCTTTTTATCTTGGATTTATAAAAGGAATGGGTAAAACCAAGGAAACTCTTTGTGGGAAGAGATAAAGAGGAATTATCCAAGCTGTTCCTGAAAAGAGACAAAGAGTAAATGATAAGAAATCAACATGTGGAACACTACTTGATGAGACTAAAGATCAAGCTTTTTAAAAATAAAACTAAAGTTTTGTAAAGTGAATCTCATTGGGATTAAAATGTGTATGTTGTGGTTTATGGTGGTTATTAATGGGATTTCCTTTGACCAGGACTGAATGACCAAACTCTAAAGATCTGTTTATGAGAGATGTCTTTGGTTTATTTTTTAGAGAAAGTGATACATTTGGATCAGAAAATTGATTTTCTTTATTAAGATTAAAATATGTATGTTAATAGTTCTAGTTGCTCTTAATAGACTTTTGCTGATAAGGACTGAATGATATATTTTTGCAATTTGCTTATTGATAAGGGATGAGATATGGAATGAAGAGAGTTTTAAATTCCAACTGTGGTCATAAACTGAGGACTACCTGTAGTGAGAATCATGACAATATTTATTTTAACCCGTTCCAAATATATATTCCACCCAGTTATTTAAAAAGGAAAAATATTTTCTGAAAAGAATAAATAAAACAGAAGCATATTTAATTCAGAGGTGGTGTTCAGCAGGTTCTGACCAGTTCTGGAGAACCAGTAGCAGAAATTTTGAGTAGTTTGGAGAACCGGTAAATACCACCTCTGACTGGCTTCGCCCCCATCTATTCTCTGCCTCCCGAGTCCCAGCTGATCAGGAGGAAATGGGGATTTTGCCCTGGAGTGGGATGGGAATGAAGATTTTACAGTATCTTTCCCCTGCCACGCCCACCAAGCCATGCCATGCCATGCCGTGCCCACAGAACTGGTAGTAAAAAATTTTGAATCCCACTACTGGTTTAATTGTATTAATTAAATAATTTTATAATTAGGAAAATCCTTTGTGGCAACACATACACATAGAAAAATCATTTATAATCCTAATCACACTGCTAGACAACTTTCATTTAATTTAGTAAGATTTACCGTTGAATAAACATTTATTTATTTTTATTTATTTTTATTTATTTTTATTTTTAATTTGATTTATATGCCACCCTTCTCCGGAGACTCAGGACGGCTTACAATGCATTAAGCAATAGCCTTCATACTTTTGTATATATTTATACAAAGTCAGCTTATTGCCCCCACAAACTGGGTCCTCAATTTACCCACCTTAGAAAGAATGGAAGGCTGAGTCGACCTTGAGCCTGGCTAGGATTGAACTCACAGAATTACAGGCAGCTGGATTACATGAAGAATTTCATGAAGAATTTCACTATTTAAACTCCCATCTGCTAATGGAAACAAATTCTATCTTCTGTCTTCTTTCTTTCTTTCTTTCTTTCTTTCTTTCTTTCTTTCTTTCTTTCTTTCTTTCTTTCTTTCCTGTTTTGTTTTGTTTTGTTTTGTTTTGTTATTTATTTATTTATTTATTTAAGTGGCAAATAGATTTATTTGCCTCAAGGTGACTCTAGCTGGATTACAACATTAAAAGCTGTAAAACAGTAATATTTCTAAAAACAATAAAAATAATTGCAATCAACAGTAAAATTCTAAAATCTATATACCTTCTTTAACTAAGGTTTAAAGAAATATATTGCTTTGCCCTTATACTGGTATTGCTTTAAAGAAAAAATGCTTGACTTTGTGTTGTTTCTCCTTCCTTCCTATCTTGAGCTTCATTTTAGCAGTCTCACTGCTTTTTCATGTTTAAACTAGCAAGAAGCTGTTTGAGTCTGAACTTGGCTTTCATTAATTAAAATTGGCAGCTCCCTAGGTGGCTCAGTGCCTAAGACACTGAGCGTGTCAATCAGAAAGGTTGGTGGTTTGAATCCCTAGTATTGGTGGGAATAGTTGTAAGGCAAAAGGACTATAGAGTAAGGGCATTTGCAGATGATCTGGTGGTTACCCTAACACATCCTTCAGAATCAATCATCCAGATGAAATACATTATAGAGGAATATGATTTGGTCTCAGGATTCAGACTGAATCAGAAAAAACCAAAGATGATAGTTAAAAATATGTCGGAAGCCCAAAGGAAGGAATTGGAAAGGTTGGCAGGCTTTGAAATAGTCTCAAAGATGAAATATCTAGGAGTGCAGGTTGCAGCTTCAAATATAAAACTCTTCCAAAATAATTATGAAGTTTTGTGGCGAAAGGTGCAAAAAGATTTGGAAAATTGGAAAAAACTGCAACTATCTCTACTTGGCAGAATAGCAGCAGTTAAGATGAACGTTCTACCTAGATTTCTGTTCTTGTTTCAAATGATTCCGGTGCTCAAAAGTGACAAAAACTTGACTGAGTGGCAATCAGGGTTGAATAAATTTATTTGGAATGAGAGAAAACCAAGAGTAAAACTGAAAATTATGCAGGATATCCGGGAGAGAGGTGGTTTAAAGTCCCAAACTTACGATTATACTATGAAACAGCAGGGTTGACACAAGTGACTGAGTGGTTTGGAACAACAAAGACTGAAATTTTGAATATAGAAGGCCACGATTTAGAATTTGGTTGGCATGCATACTTATTTTATGAAAACAAAGTGGACAATGTATTTAGAAGTCATATACTCAGAAACTCCTTGATGAAAGTTTGGAAGAAGCACCAGTTTAAATTGGATTACAAAATACCTTTGTGGTTGGATCTTGGGCCCCTTTACAAATATAAAGTCACTCGGGGGGATTTTATATAAAGAGATACTTTTTACTGATGGGGGCAGCTGGAATATGAAATCATTAAAAACTCTGTTGGAAGAAGGGATTGATTTAACTTGATTACAGTATAGTCAACTTCAATCAAGATGGAGAGAAGACCAAAAAACTGGTCTGATGCTGCATGAAGAAGATTTGGTGACGCAGATAAAACAGAAAGGGCTGATGCATATTAAAAGGGTTTATAATATATTGTTAAAAAGAGATTCAGAGGGTGAATTGGTTAAAGATTGTATGGTAAAATGGGCACAAAATTTTGCAGAACCAGTTATGTTGGTAACATGGGAAAAGATATGGGTTCAGAATGTTAAATTTACTCAGGCTCAGAATTTGAGGGAAAATTTTTATAAAATGTTTTATAGGTGGCATTTAGATCCTAAGAAACTGTCATGTATGTACCCTAACGTTCAACCAAGATGTTGGAGATGTGATTGTTTAGATGCTACATATTATCATATATGGTGGACCTGCAGAAAAGTGAAAGCTTTTTGGATTAAACTCTGGTGGGTAATGCAGAATGTTTTGAAGAAGAAGCTTCAATTTTCTCCGCAATTGTTTTTATTGGGTATAGTTAAGGATTTTTCAACGAGCGAAACAAGATTGATACTATATATGATTACTGCAGCCAGATTACTTATTGGGCAATATTAGAAAAAAGACTTTTTACCTACTATTGAAGAATGGACTTTGAAAATGTCTGGTTTTGCAGAAATGGCAAAGATCTCGGCCTATTTGAAAGATAGGACTCAAGAAACTTTTGTTAGGGAATGGAAGAAATGGATAGATTATGTGCAGAATAAATATCAAACAAAAAAGTACCAGTTAGTATTTAGTTGAAGAAGGTTAAGTTGTGCAGAGGGTTTATAGCATACAATGGAAAGAGTAAGTGGAGGTAATTAAAATTAGAATAGAGGTTGACATATTGATATAGAATTTTATTTGATATATGTGATCTTATTATATATTATATTACATTTTTTATTATTATATATTAGGGGGGATTGATAAAGGTAAATAATTATTATTACTAGATTAGAGAAATGTTTGATATCTTTTATTTTGATTTAATCATTATAATATTTGTAGACTGAAAAATTTTATCACTGATAGGGGGGTAGATCAGATGAGAGAAATGTTTCATATGTTTTATTTGGATCTCTCCTCCTTTTTGTTTAATATTTGTAGAATCTGAATTATGTTGATTGATAACTGAAGGTAATTATTATTTTTATTTGGATGTTATTTTTAGAAAAACTTTGTTATTAATAGTGGGATTTGATATGTTATTTTATTCGGATTTCACCATATTCTTTTTGTTTAATATTTTTAGACTGTATAAAATAATATTTTTTATAAGGGAAGCCAAGGGGGGGATGGGGGGGTTATGGGGTTGGGGGGGAAATGGGGGGGAGAGAAAAATGAAAAATTTTAATTTGTAAAACTTTTCCAATAAAAAAAGAAAGGTTGGTGGTTTGAATCCCTAGTATAGGTGAGCAGGGGGTTGGACTAGATAACCACCAAGGTCCCTTCCAACTTTCTTACTGTTACTTTGAAAATCAAGACGGTCACCACAATCCTAGAGAAAAATTCCCCAAGCCTTACTTCTATGAGGTTTACATAAGGTAGCAAGATCTACTTTCTAATGTGTTTTGTTTTGATAGGATCAAATTCTGCTCCTAAGCAAGTTGTTGAAATATATTACTAAGAAATATATCCATCACCGTAATAGTTTGTTACACTTAATGCTGCCTGACTCTCTGTCTCTTTCTATATGCATACAGTATGTTGGATTTTGCATTGGCTTTGATCTGTGCTGAATTAAGGATGTTCTTCATTTAGCATTCCAAGTAAGCTTCAGAATATTTTGTTCCAGTAATATGTATGATTCAGTGAACTTGAAAGATTCTGTGGAAATACTGCCCTTATAAATATTAAATAATATTAATCTTAAGCACTGTACTTAAGAGGGAAAAAGAAATAAATCCACCACAGCATCTTAATTAGCTCTAATATTCTATTGTCATCCCTCCTTCCCCAAATCTGCAGCTATTCCATTGGGTAAGGGAATTATACAATAAAATGGAAAGGGTTTTCTGTTTTCTTGACAGCTCATAACTCACCCAACAGCTGAAGTACTGAGGCAAGGAGGAGCAAGTTCAAATGACTCAACTTGTGTTGCTCTGTGCAAACAAAGGGAAGAGAAGATATGACACAGATGTCCACCCCAAGGATAAAACACCCAGACACAAACTGAGCAATGTGGTATACATAGTACAATGCAGTGAGCCATATGCAGATCTGTACATTGGGGAAACAAAACGACCACTTCATAAACACACGGCACAACATAGGAGAACAAGCCCATCAGGACTAGATTCAGTAGTCCATCTGCATTTAAAAGGCAAAGGCCTTTCTTTTGAAGATAACGAAGTCCATGTTTTGGACAGAGAGGACCGTTTGAAAAATGGGTCAAAGAGGCCATCTATGTCAAAATTGAACAGCCCTCTCTCAACAGAGGGGGAGAGATACAACATCATCTATCTCCAGTTTACAAACAGGCCTTTTAACAGTTCCAAGAAGGCTCCACACCCATTTGCACTACTCGGATGACCCTGATGACATAGATAAAAGGTGGCCTTAACACTAAAAGAATGCAAATGACTAGCTTGTCTTCAAGGAGTATAAATCCTTACATGCCACCATCTAGTCAGAGCTGAAGAAGCTTCTTGGATGAGAAGCCGAAAGTCTCCAAACAAAAACCAGAAAGTCCAGTTGCCTCTTGAAAAAGCACCTTTTGGACAACCATGACCTGATTGAGAATCTCCATAGAAACTTCTTCATTTGGTGGCAAGCCAGAACAGAGGCTATAGAGGCAGGATAAAAATTGTCAGTGGGAACCCAAAATGTTATGCCAATATAGTTTTCTGCTGGTTTAAGAATGAATGGATAGTACTTTAACTGAGCCATAGGAAAGACTCTCAAATAAGGTGTTTCATACCATAATTGTTCCTCATTTGTCTAGATTCTCGTTAAATTCCTTTCTATTATTTTCATCTATTTCTCCTGCTAACAACCCATTGGATTCATTATATGCTCTTTCTATTTTTTTTTTAAAAAAACTAATCCATTTAGAACACCTCATTTAATCAGCCTTATGCATGTTTGAGATTCTCAGTTAGCTGATTTTTAAATTGGAATGTAAGGCAAATGTGGATAAGATCAGAAACATGTTTCTTTTAATCAGACCAGTATCATTTGTCACAATGCTACAAAAATGTTTTATAGATTTGGTACTTCAGTCCCATTTAGAGAATCAACCAAATTATACTATAATTACCATATATTTATACTGTAAATGTATGCTGATTCTGGAAAAGCAGGCCTAACACATAACTACATCTTCCATTTATGTGTTCTGAAGTCATTGGGAACTATAGTCTAGTATGTGCATCTGGAGGATAACTTACTAAGGAAGGCTGTCTTAGTATATTTACCATAGTATGTTCCTACATCCATTTCAAATATATGTAGCAGCCAACTTGGTAATTTTTGTAACCAAAAATTCTGTTCAATTGTCATTAAAGTGGTAGAGTTATTTAATATTATGAGATTTTCCTTTTAGGTCTTTGACAACTATTAATTATCACTAGGTCAGTTGATGTGAATCATTTTCATGATTCAGGCAGTACTCCAATGGTAAAAGTAAATTGCTGTTTAATCTACACAGGGAACGCATTCAGTGTTGGATAGTGTTCCTATGAATCATAACTTGGATATGAAATACACATTAGAGAAAGAGTCCTTTTAAATCTTTAAGATGTGAAGAATATTTTTGGATCATATTCTTCATTCTATCATTTTAATCTGAAACTCAGGCAATACACTGATTTTTGTTGTTGTTACTAATCTTAGAAAATGTTTTCCTTTTGATAAGATGTTTACTGGCTTTACGCATAAGAATTCTTATTTATTATTTATTTTATAAAGTTTCCTTTCTAAATAAGAATAATAACTAAATAAGAGGACTCAATATGAAGAGTTTCTAGGAGCAGGGAGAGCAAGCAGTTAAAATAGAGTCGCTAGTGTTCTCTGAAAAAGAGTAAGTGTTCTGAATATTTTGTGTCAAGCTCTGAACAAACAACCCAGAAACAACAGAACTGTAGAACATCTCATTGTTAGGAAAAAGGAATGTTCTTACATGGCTTGATTGTTATCAACATTTTCAAGCAGGTCTATTAGCAATTTAATGGAATATTGGTTATTCATGGACAATAATAGCTCTAGTTGAAATGTCCATTATGTTCTCTCTTTCCCATGCACTTTGGAATGAGTAGAATGTGATAGCTGAGCTTTCAGCAAGCTTCATGAATTTTAAATACTTTTCATTGCCTCCAAAAGGGGGAGGCACATGGCATGTGGTCAATGGTGCACTTGGAATTAGCAGTCACTCTAGTATTAGGTGTCTCAAAAGATAATGAATGCTTGGCTTATGCAGGTGCATTCTTGGCCTGCCGTGCATGTCCAGGCAGAATAGATTATGCCTCTTTAGTTCGACATCTTGCAAAATAGCCAATTGTTACTTTGTGCAGAGAAAGGTATTCAAAATATTGCTTTGTCAGCATACATGACTCTGGCTTAATTTTTTGTTTTTGTTATTTCCATCATCTTTATTCAATCAATTTTAACTGATGTTTTTGCAGTATGATAATGAATCTCATGAAATGTTCCTATACTTCCTTAATGTATCTCCATAACTTACCTTGATACTCTATATTTCTTGTTCTTCTTCATCATTACAGTTTTGAATGGAAATTTTCTCTCTTATTGTGTGCACAAATATATAGCTGCAGACTGAGGCACATCACGCAAAAGAGGAAGAAAATATGCATAAAATATAAAGTAAAGTATAATTCACCATAAGAGAGCCAGTATGGTGTGTGGTTAATATGCTGGCCTACAAACCAGGAAACTGAGAGTTCCAGGTCTTCCTTAGGCATGAATGCCAGGTGGGTGACTTGGAGGTCAGTTACTCTTCTTGAACCTAACCCACCTCACAGGGTCGTTGTTTGAACAGATCAATCTTCAAACAGAGAACCTCTTCAGACAGAGCAATGCCTTCTGTCCTGACTATCATTCAAATACAGGCCAGGTCTATATATGCCTACATCTGGAGTCCATCACTGCAATACAGATTGAAAACTAATGACAGCATGTAATGCAACTAGGTGCTGGTTTTTTTGTTTTGTTTTGTTTTTTGTTTAACAAACAAACAATAACAAACAATCTTTTGTTACTGGAAGATATTTAAAAATGACTAAAGAAGAAGAAAATAAAACTGACATTACTGGTTTGGCTATGATCTGTGGAGACTGTGACTTCATTCTTGATACTTGGATGATATCTTTTTTTATGTATGCTAAGACTATGGTAGTATTTGTTCCAAATTTAATTGCTGCTCATGGACATATGGCAAGAAACACAATGCAATATCACGCATTAGTGTGTTATGAATATATTAAAATTGCATTCATAGTATTGCAGGTCATTATTGCTACTATTTTCTATGGGTTAAAAAGAAAAAATTGTTAATTATATATCTCTCTCTGTAGTTCATTATGTTGACAAGCATGCCTTTTTCTAAAAGAAAATTTATTGTATCCTGGACCCTTTAGAAAAGTCTTTTGGCAATATTTATGTTACATACTAACTTGTTATTAGTACCATTGTTGAATGAAAAAAAAATCATTTTCCCTTTATTGTTAATTTTTCCCCTCTTAATAATTATGCTTTCCTCTGTGATGCTGTTTCATTCCTTCAAACAGAGAGGCAGACTTTCCTTTTTCCTTTTTTTCTATTGCTAGACCTTGAAATGATTCCCATCAGTAAGAATGATCATTTAAGTAGTCCTTGCATAATGACCATTGTTTTAATGACTGTTCCAAATTGCAATGGTGCTGAAAAAAGTGACTTATGATTAGTTCTTGCATTTACAACACTCACAGCTTCCCTGGGGTCATGTGTTCATGGTTTGGGCTATCGGCAACTGTCATACAGTTATGACAGTCACAACATCATGCAGTTGTGTGATTTTGCCACTTGTGACCTTCCTGGCTGGTTTATGTCTATGAATGATTCACCTAATGACTGCAACCAGGACTGCTGGAATAACACTAAGCAGGACGGTCATGGGTTGTTTTGGTTAACAGCCATTTCACCTTATGATGGAGTTGCTTGTCCCAATTAGGGTACTTAAGCAAGGATTAATTGTTCTACAAGGCTGAAGCCTACTGTACTAGGACATGCCTAAAAGCAATATGTGAAAAAAAATGTATCAGTATGCAGAAATGTAGCTCCGGAACGATTGATTGGGCATGTATGATATGCCTTCTGAATGAGCCAGGTGGCAGTTCCATTTGTATATATTGGAATCTGTAGTAGGCTCATAGAGCATTTCAGATTTGATTCCAGAAAGGGCACACTCTGAAACAATTTTTTGTAACTGAGTCCAGAGTGCTGAATGGTGTACTGGGTGATAGTTTAAACTAGACAACATATCTGGGTCGTATTCAGATCGATGTTTGTGTGCTAATACATGTGTATATGATTTTTAATTATAAATGAGAAGATTCAAAACACCAAAAAACTTAAATGCATAACCTATAGATCTGTTGTGATATCTGTTTGAATTAGAGGAAGGAGAATATTTGGGGATAGTGGTAAAATTTTAGAATATAGAATGTTGAAAAAAAAGCTTACATATCTGTTTGCTTTACCAGTTTTCTATTATGGTCATTGTTAGTAGCACAGTCAGCCAGATGTTCAAACTGGATTTGGCACTTTTGGTCTACCTATTGAGTCCTTTCCAAGGACCTGGGATAGGCAGATGTATTGTCTCAGGATGTAAACTCTTCCAAGTAAAGCTGCCTTTTATTCCAAGTAAAGCTGATTTTTATTGTTGGTGGTGTTTGTTACTAATAGGCTAGCTTGCATTGTCACTTCTTTGAAAATGGTTTGGGCAGTGGTGAAATCCAAATTTTTTTACTACCGGTTCTGTGGGCAGGGTTTGGTAGGCATGGTGTGGCTTGGTGGGTGTGGCAGGGGAAGGATACTGCAAAATCTCCATTCCCACCCCACTCCAGGGGAAGGATATTGCAAAGTCCCCATTCCCTCCCCACTCCTGGGGGAAGGATATTGCAAAATCTCTATTCCCACCATACTCTGGGGCAAGCCAAAGGTGGTATTTGCTGATTCTCCAAACTACTCAAAATTTCCACTACTGGTTCTCTGAACTGCTCAAAATTTCTGCTACCGTTTCTCCAGAACCTGTCAGAACCTGCTGGATTTCACCCCTGGTTTGGGAGTTGAGGATGATATTCACATACTTTTCTCAATTCTGCATCAGTAAGTATCAGACAAAGCAATTATGTGCTAGAAAATTTATTCCCCATTAAATGGCATTTCAGATTTCTTTTAGGAGTTGGGGTTACAATAGAGTTGGGATTACAATAGAGTTATTGTACTAACCATTTCAAATAATTCATGCAAAGGAAACTAGAGCATTTTTTAAAATTAATTTGATTTATATGCCGCCCTTCTCCGAAGACTCAGGGCGGCTTACAATGCGTTAAGCAATAGCCTTCATACGTTTGTATATTTATACAAAGTCAGCTTATTGCCCCCACAAACTGGGTCCTCATTTTACCTACCTTAGAAAGGATGGAAGGCTGAGTCAACCTTGAGCCTGGTGAGATTCAAACTTACAGTAATTGCAGGCAGCTGGAGTTAATCACAATGCTTTAGTCTGCTGAGCCACCAGGCCTTGATTGTAGATCCACGTTTTTATAAACATATTTATAATCATTACAATTACAAACCTTTTTTGTAAATTGTTCTATGCTATTTGCAGTGAAGTATTAATTTTCCTCTCCTCCTTCTGCTTATCAACCTGTCATATCTCCTTTCAGTTGAAAAACATTTGTTTGGTTGCCAGAGCTGTGATAACTGAGCACCGGGAAATGATTTCTAAGAAATGTCTTGCATTTAAAGTATGTTGGCACAAATATAGAGGAGACAGGTATTTTACATGCAGCAGTTGAAAAAAAAATGATGAACTGCATCTGTGCAGTGACTAATGAGCTCCATTTTTAAGGTCCAGGGATTGAGGAAGCCAGATTCTTAAAAATACCATCAAATACATTTAGTATTCTTTCCCTTCAAACAAAGTTCAGTTGGCTTAAACCCAGAGTCTCTCAACCAGACTTATTATGGATTAGATACATTCCATCTCACAACAGGAATGTGCTTATTAGGAAGGAGGGGAAACGGGGAACAAAGCAATAAAGGCTTAACCATTCAAGTGCTTGATGTATCAGTGGGAAATGCTTATTAGAAAATATTTGTATTTTATCTTAAGCTGAGACTATATGCAGCTTTCATGTAAAGGATATGTACAGATGCACCATTTAGAGAATGGTAGTCACAGTTTCTCTGCTGTTATAAATGTGCATTTTCACTTCCAATGGAGGACTTTAAAAAGCAGGATGATATTTCAGTGGGAAAAGTCCACAAAGTGAAATTATCTTTTTTTAAAAGCTGCAATGTTAGAGTATGTAACCATCCATATTTAATGAAGAGAGTCAAGCTATTGGTATCAATGAAACAAGCTATTCACAACTGAAGTTTCATTGATTTCATTTAATCAATGACAAGAGTTTACATCCAAACTGTAGTTTATCTTCAGTCAAATATAGACATAGGTACCTTACATTTTGCAAGTCAAAAGCCAAGTTGTATTCTACCAAAGGATGGTTTTTAAACAGAAGAAACTGAGAAACAGTAAAAAATGTACTTCATCTAAGATACCTACACTGTATAAAGCGATTATTCTATGAAAGTAGCCATTGATAACAGATCAAACAGAACTACTTTCTGTTTGCTTTGGCTGCTGAAGCATCATTCCATTGTCTTGCGTATGTAAAGCTTTAATGGTCAAAATCAAAACAGGAATTTGTTTACATTGTTCAGCATTTCCTGATGTGTAAAAAGATATGGATAAAAATTAATCAAAAATGTCAACTACACTTCTTATAATATTGTTTAGAAGCCTAAACAATGAGTAGCAATTCACTTTTGTGCAAGGACATCTGAGAAGGAATAGTTTCAAAATTAGATATGGAGATACTTAATCAGGTTGCCTTAAAAATATCAGAATTTGAAGCGGAACTGAATTGAGGATGCGATGAGCCAACTTATCCTACCATTCCTTTTTCTACATAGTTCTGCCAAAGTATACTCTTATCAGTAGATGGCAGCATCACAAGGTAGAGAGGAGGTAATTCAATTACTTGCTGAGATTCCAATAAATAAAGACATGTCCCAACTACAGTATACCTAAACTTTAACTTCTCCAACTTCCACAGAGTATTTATTATTTATTAATTAAATTATTTAATTAAACCATTTTATATTTTCTGAGCCTGATTTCAGGCTTTACTGCAGTAAAAGGGTAGTCCTGTGTTTTAAAACCTAGCCTATCATCCTTGTTTGTGATTTCATAATAGATACAGTACATTGATTGTGTTGGTGATGGATGGGTGCACCTAGGCTTGAGGATTTCAGTCTTGAAGGAGCTGGGCTTAGACATATCATGGATTTAGATTCTGTATTAGGATGTTGGCTCAGTACACAGTGTAAGTCTTCCTCACTTATTCCATATATTCTTATCCTCCTGGATGGAACAATATGTGTTTATGTGGTCTACATTTAATGAAAAAAAATAAGGCTTGAAGTAATCCCATAGTAATGCCCCTTCCTGGGTTGGGCGGCTCTTCTTATAGTACTCATGCCCTAGTCCTTTTCTGGATCGAGTGCCCAAAGTACACCAGTCCACGGCCCGCAGTCCTGCCATGCTCCCCTGCCTTCCATGCAGTCTTCCTGGCATTCCCATGGCCAGCTTGCGAAGGCAGGCAAGTGGTGAAGGCCACATGGAAGGCAGACAAGCATGGCAGGGCTGTAGGGAAGGAAGTTAGCAGCCTACTCCCTTCCCCGCAGCCCTGCCATGCTTGCCTGCCTTCCACGCTGCCTTCCCACCTGTCCAAATGCCCCATGCACAGCCCATTTGAGGAAAGGGCATGCATGGCTGGGCACGCTTGGCTGCAGGAGGAGGCCCAGGTGGAAGGCGGCCTTTTCTGCAGCATCCCCCTCCCCTCTTTCAATCACCATGCAAGGGGGGGCTCTGCCTTTGCAGAAATGGGGTGGGCGGTTTGTATGGAGATTTGGCGGGCGGGATGCACAGGCTTCTGGGATGGTGAGTGGGACAAGAGAAGGCTCCAAGGTTCACTTGGGCAGTCAAGCCAGAGGGAAACTCAAAGTGTTGGGGGCTTCAGAAGGGCAAAATGTTCTTCAGAATGTGCAGATCCTGGCTGTAACAGTGAGTGATGTCAAGTTGGTCACATCCACCCGGTCACGACCACCAAGCCACGCTCACAAAACTGATAGCAAAATTTTTTAGATTTCACCACTGCTTCAGAGCCTCTTAATTAAACAATGGGAAGTGTGCTTTATTCGTTGCAATATCTGCCTTCTGGAATGAGATTCCATCCGAATTCTGTGTGATTGTCATCCTGTTGGCATTCTGTAAAGCCTCAAAGACCTGATTGTGTCCCAGGTGTTAAGATGAATGGAGTTCCTTGCTAGAAATCTTTGGTCTGTGTTTTTGTATAAGAGTGACCAAATCCCATCTTGTTTTGCTTTGCATTGTGGTTTTATGGTTTATTATATTGCGAACTGCCCAGAGTCATTTTGAAATTAAGCAAACACCTAAACTGAAACAAACAAACAAACAAGCATTACTGGAACTGATTATTGTGATCAGTAAACAGTGTTGGTGGGGAAAAGTTTAATCCTTTTTACCAATGTTGCATTCATAGCCTTCCACTAGTGTTGCATAGTTATCAAAGCCTTTACATCAAAGAAAAATTATATATATATATATATATATATATATATATATATATATGTATGTATGTATGTATGTATGTATGTATGTATGTATGTATGTATGTATGTATAATTAATAAAACTAAAGGGTAAACCAAAAAAAAATACATGATATAAATTAATAAAGTAAGATATCTGTTTTTTAATACATCTAGTTTAGCCCAATAGAAAATAAAGGTGTATCCTTAGCTGAGGATAGTGCATCTAAGATTCTATTGATAGACCTCAAGCTGATGATTTGATCATTTTTAATATAAATTTAATGCTTTTTACCCTGTGTACTTGGTTAATATAGGTACATACATACAGCATTAATCTATAATGTTAAAATGGCTCCATATTTGAATTTTTCTAGCATTTTAAAAAAAGTGCCATTTATCTTCTTATTTCTTGTCTCTTCTTTTTTCAGTATTAACAGACTAAACTAGCATGCTCTCAGCCTTGGAGAGTTCTCTTGGTATTGCTTTCCATTAGAAGACATTGCAGTCTATGTACCAGCACAAAAATTTGTCTCTAATTTTGCTTTCACCCATTTTATGTTAGTCTGATAACTATTTCATAAGCTTGTGAGTTTAGTATGCTGAATGCAATCCAGTGTGGATTCAACCCAATGAAAGACACAATATTTGGATACTGCTTATCATGTTACCTTTCAGTTTATATAAACTGTGAGCGTAGTAGAAATCTATACTGTACTATACTGTGTAATATAGCTGCAGTTAACATCCATGATCACTGAAGAATATTGCACAGTTAAAGACCATTTATTCTTTGTGAAGTGGCAAATATTGTTGTAACAGTCACACCAAAGCATCTAAGATTGACCGTATTGAATATCTAATTGTAGTTCAAGAAATAATTTGCTAGACTTGATACAAAAATTATAGCAAAGCAGTTCTGTATTTATTGATGAGTGGGCAGCTTGGACTACTTAGTTACTTATTGTATGTATTGCTCTTTTTTATATCTCCATACATTAACACAGTTGACATTTTTAAACAAACAGTTCAAATATGACTTGGCATAGAAATATTCTAGTTCAAAACCAGGGTAAATCTATAACTGAGTCAGAATACCTGCAGTATTTTAATGTGGATATCAAAGAAATTGTATATTTCTTTGATATCCACATTACATTTTTACATTTTCTCTAGAGATTTAAATTGTCAAGCTGTATATAACAGAAACACAGGGACATTACTGTCATCAAAATATGACAAAAAATGTGATGATCATTATTCTTCAAGACAGCATTCTAATTCAGACAGTCATTGTAAATTTTACAGTGAACCATTTAAAAAAAATTGTTTCCCTAAATAGTTTATTGAATTTATCTTTTTCTTGAATCTATTGTAACCGGAATACATGAAGTAGAATTTTGGATCAGTAACAGTGCTGACTTATTAAAAGAAGTGTGGTTCAGTTAGAGTAGATCTGAAGTTCAGAAGTGTGCAGATATTTTAAGCTGGCATCACTAAATCAAAGTTTTGTTTAATTTTTTCAAACAGGTTGAAGCAATGAAAACAGCACTTAACAGTCTAAGCCTGAATATTGTAGAGATGACAGATGACCAGGCAACCTTAGATGGAGGAGATGTTTTATTTACAGGTACAGTAAGGTTAAAAATCTTTTTAATATTTGAATTCTGCAGACAGATTGATTATAGCATATTCACTTACTATATAATATGTGCAAATTGTCCTAATACAATATTAAATTAGTAAATTTGCTTTCCTATCATTGATATTAGACTTTCAATATAGTAAATATTTTTCTAAGGTAAAATTTGGTCTTGTTATAATAACAAGTGAAGGAAAACAGATATAATTTATTACTGGTATTATGTCATGTGTTAGGTGTTATTTATTATGATAGATATAAAAAAAATTCCTCTGACATTGATATTTGGTTCTTCTAGTCCATGCTGCTTTTAAGCTAAATGTATCTTTTCTGCTTTTAAGGTCGGGAATTTTTCGTGGGTCTTTCGAAACGGACCAACCATCGTGGTGCAGAAATTCTGGCAGACACCTTTAAGGTTAGCAGATTTACAAGTGTTCTTTCTGGGGATAGATATATAGGTATAAAGGCATGGGGATTTGTACAATTCCCCACTTGAGCTTGCCTCCTGACTAGGATGGTTGCTCTCCAATATCAGACCATCGTATGATTTATTTTAATCAACATCATCATCATAAGCCATATACAATGGTAACAAAAATTGTCATTGGGTTCACATTAAACTAAAGCCAATCAATAATTAGGAATTACCGTGGAACACAGTAATTAGGAATTACTGTGATGTGTGAGCCAAGCCAGTATTCTATCTTGATTTATCAGCAGGATAAAAAATGAGCAATGTGCTACATGATGCTATAAGCTAGTATGGTTTTTAAATAAGATTCCATTACAGATTTAAGGTAAAGATACCCAGGAGCTATATGCTTACTTTTTTTAAAAAAATTAATGTAATAAATTATCATCCAAAATTATCAAAGGTTTTCAGGCTATTATCATACTAAACTTATTCTAACAATATAACTAACTGAATTTAGTTTATTTTCACTGGAAATTTCTAGGATGAACAGTGTCCAAAAGTGTTTTAACTTACAGAAAGTCAATAAGTTTGTTTTACAAATCATGCTGATTTCTAATTTTTCTGGTTCCTGTTCATAAGAATAGGTGCTTTTAATGCTTTCCAGTATTGTGATATAGTTATTTTAGCTGATATTAGTAAAATTCATATAAATTGTACAGGGTTTTTTTTCTTAGATTTGTTCATTTTTTATTTGCTTTCTGAAATAATGACAACATAAAAAAGAAAATTATTCAGTGAAATTTGCTGTGTTTGTAGAACTGAGTTTATTTAGCTCCAAAATATATGAAGATATTCAGACACTGAAAAGTACAATTTACAAGTAGTCCTCATCTTACAACCATAATTGGGACCAAAATTTTAATTGCCAAGTTAAGTGAGCCTCGCCTGGTTTTGCAACTTTTTTCCACAGTTGTTAAGTGAATCACACAGTTCCTAAGCGAATCCAGGTTTCCCCATTGATTTTGCTTGTCAGAAGATAGCTGGGAAGTTCACCAATTGTGATCATGTGACTCTTCGATGATGCAACCATTATAAATACATGCCAGTTACCAAGAACCCTCATTTTGATCATGTGGTCATGAAGATGCTATGATTTGTCATGCAAGGACCGGCCTTAGGTCACTTTTTTTCAATGCTGCTATAATTTCGCATGGTCACTAAATGAATGGTTGTAAGTCAAGGACTACCTATCTAATTGGCTTAAATTATAAAACAATTAATCTAAGCAATTCTTTTGCAAACACTTCATTTATATGCAGGATTATGCTGTTTCTACAGTCCCTGTTGCTGACTCCTTGCATCTGAAAAGTTTTTGCAGCATGGCTGGACCAAACCTCATTGCTATTGGTTCAAGTGAAGTTGCACAGAAAGCCCTCAAGGTAAACATGATGAACATTGCCTGTGTATTGTTTATATAGCAGTATTTTCTGTAAAAAAAAACAGTATCAGTCTTTATAGGCTGCAAGTATAAAAAAATCTGGTCTCCACAAACTTGAAATATCACGCCAAATTCAGCCTGATATGATTCAATGCATGTTTATATGAATAAGCAGGTTTCTAAAGTTAAAAATAAAATCACAAAAGGGGGGGGGGGAGTTGTTCATTATTAGAATAGCAGCAAGCATGGAGAATAAATCTAATCTCCCTGGTTGCAGTCATGAGGGGGGGGGGGGGGAATCTGACATTACAGTCCTGCTTTGCGAGTGAAATCAATGGAATGCTGATTTACTTATTTACTTATAAAATATATTAACTTGAATATTGCAAATTGGGTGAAGTACAATAAATAAATAAAAATAAACAAAATAAACAAGTTCAGTCTAATTCAAAGCATCAATAGAAAATTGTTTTCATATCACTCTATTCATATCTTTCCAATCAACCCAGGCCCAAAGTGCAAGAAAATAACATGGTTAGCTTCTCATTGCAACAAAATACTGTATATCCTATGTGTGTTTGCACTGGAGCAGAAATTAGAGTATCGGAAGTGAAAACTGAAATATTACATTTTGTACCATAGATAGTTTTGTTTGATATACTTGTGCTGCAGAATCTGTGTTCATCTGCCTGTGCCCCACATTCTGATGGTGTTAGGGATTAATGGAGATACATTCAGAACTCAAATGAACTATAAAATGTAGTTTTAAGAGTTCAGAGAAAAGCAATAAGATGGTAAAGGGCATGACGGCAAAATCTTATGAAGAGCAGTGAAAGGAACTTGATATGGTTATCTCAAAGAAAAGAAGACCAAAGGGAGACAACATAACAGTCTTTTGACACATGTTATATGGAGATTTATTCTTGCTAAAATTAAGGGTAAGACAAAAATCAGTGAGTGGAATCTTTAAGGTGAGAGATCCAAACCTGAACTAAGGAGGAATTTTCTGAAAAATGTGATAGCTATTAAGCAAGCAAGCAAGCAAGCAAGCAAACAGCCTGCTGCCTGAAATTGTGGGTGCTCCATCAGTGGAGATATTTGAGAAAAGACTGAATAGTCATTGGTCCAGAATTGTATGAGGATTCAATACTTAGCAAGGGATAGACTGGAAGACGTCCATCCCTATTATTTTGTAACAATGAAAGCATTGTGTATTGGTAGCAACTGTTTTGAAGAAGTTAGTCTACTGTCTGTTCTGGGTGGCATTGCACTCTGAAGGAACAGTTGTACAGGTTGGGTTACTCCTTGATTCTGCATTATGACTAGAATTTCGAATGATCTGTGTCATTAGGTTGTCAGCCTCAGTATTTCCTGGAAAAGTCTCTAAATTAGATTACCGTAATGCGTTTTTTTGCAAGACGTCTTTAAAATGGCTTTAAAAGTGTATCAAATATAGGAAATTAGCTAGCCAAATCTAGTTTGCAGTCATGTTTTATCAGTTCTGAAAGATTTCATTGGTTGACAGTTCAGTTTAAAGTCCATTTCAAAGTATGATGCTTATTTCTAGAGCTCTAAATGGCTTGGAATTGAAATGTTTGAAATAATGCACCCTCTAACACCAGCCTGCATTTATCTGTAGGTAAAATGAAAGTCTCCTCCACATAATAGATAGAACAGAAGTAATATTTTCATTCACAAAAATGGAGAGGACTCTTCCCTGAAACAACATCCCAGCTTAAAATACTTTTCTAATGAAAGCATACTTGGAATCAGCATTTTATTGTTTGTTAAGGGTATACAAATAAATATACCGCCCTATGGTAGTGGTGATAATGATGGTTTTTGGATGAAAGTGCCATCCACAAAATGTGGAAACAAATTGTGTGGCAAGGCATAGTGCCTGAAGGTCTGAATAATGCCTCCTTTGACTGAAAGGAATTTAGACCCAAGAATGCAAAGATTGCGTTAAGATTTCACAAGAATAAGAACTTGTTAGTATAGATGGCTCCATCTAGTGACTGACCCATAGCTGTTTTTGAAAGGGTTTTTCAGCTAAATTGAACAAATGCTCCTAAACAGAAAGGGCTGAATAAAGTTCTTATGAATATTATATTTTTCACAGATGCATACAAGCATTTGTTTTGCCTTTTTGCCCAGTTGTGAACTGAGACAATTGCGCATATCATTTTTAGTTAAGGAAGAATGACAGAACGGAGAGAAAAAGAATAAACATTTAATCAGTGTCAATATACAAAGAGTGTATAAGGAGATATTTTAATCCCAGATCAATGATTGTGCCCTGATTGCATGTGTATGAAGTAATTTGCATTCTTTTATCTAAATAGATCAGGAGTAAGAAATCTTTTTTAAAAAACTTCAGAAGAGCCTGCTTTATAGTGGAACTAATTCTTTTCACACTGCTCTTTTTTGCAAACAAACCATCCTCATTGTCTCTAAAGTATCTAAACAGTATCTAAACATGCTAGTCAGTAGATCTCTTCACCAGGCTAATGTTTACCTAACATGGTCACTCTATCCTGTGTTTTGCTCCTAGAGTCATTTTTAGCCGTTTGTAGAGCCTTGCTGAAGCAATAGTTGAAATGATGCTAATGAACAAATCCCTTTTGCTGCAAGCTACCTGTCATTTCAAACACTTAGAGTTTTGTGTATTGCAATCTACATTTCCAGTATGACTTAAGAACTACTATATATTTATATGCCAGCAAATAAAATTAATATTTTCATGCCTCTTTGCTAGAATACTTTCTAACAGACATTTTTTAGTTCATCAGCTGCTATTATGAGAATTGAAACAGTGATACATTTTACATCTGAAATGCTTGGCTGGTGCAGTTCATTAGGTTTTCCACTACTGGATTGTTCTTCTATATTACTCTACTTACTCTCCATATTTTTGCCACCTCATCAAATATCTCTAGGCAGCATCGAACAAAATAAATACATAGAAAAATAAAGCTATTATAACAGAGAATAACACAGGGCATATTATTCCACAGGAGTTTTTCTTACCTCCTTTATAGACCTTTATGCAGGATTCAGCTAACATTGTCTTCCATTTATCATCAGTCCTGTGTCTAGATATTTGGCACGAGAGATGAAGAAATAGAGACTTGTTAATGACCAAGAACAGTACTAAATACTGAGCTGTGGTGGCCCAGTAGTTAGAATGCAATATTGCAGGCTAATTTTACCCACACCCAGGAGTTTGATCCTGACTAACTCAAGGTTGATTCAGCCTTCCATCCTTCCGAGGTTGGTAAAATAAGGTCCCACATTGTTGGCAGCAATATGCCAATATTTGTAAACTGCTCAGAGAGTGCTGTAAAGCATTATGGAGCTGTGTATAAGTCTATGTGCTATTGCTATTGCTTGACAAGATTTTTATTAGGGAGGTATATAAGATATTTATAGATATAGATAAATATGTAAGATATTTATCCATAATGTATAAATTTTGTAGCATACTTCAGTGTGGAGGTGGTTGATTACTGCTATTTTGGTATGTCCTAAACAGACTGTTGCCAAAGATGCTAATTTCAGTAATACCATTTCTAAATTTGTAAGAACCACAATTTTCCACAGGCCACAATTTTTCACAATTTTATTTCACAGTATGATAATAAGATGGCCATGAAGTATGGAACATAAATAAGAGATGCAAGAACCAAATAAACAAAAAATCCTTCCATGACTGTGAAATTGCTAATGAGGCAGAGTATTTAGCATAATTTTAAGTTACAAATCTTAACTATAGTTATGTCTCCAGCCGGAGCTGAACCATTCCTGTCATGATTTATCCTTATACAAACACAATATAAGCAAATGACTGTTAAAGAAATGTACAGTGATATACAATGCTACCATGGAAATATCCATAACTTAATGTACTTCAAGAGTGAGAATTATCTATTGCGGTTTTTTTATATACACATATAGTGTTGGAATTCATAATCCTTAATAAATTATTGAGATTCTTCTCACATCTTACCAAAAGGTGTAACTTTTATTTAAAATGCCATGGTAGCGTGCGGCATTGTTACATAGCTGCTATATTACCAAGGTAAAAGGAACAATAAACAGGAAATAAACAGAAAGTGCAGGAAATTACTACTTTCTCCTAACATGTAATTATGAAGAATGAGGTAAAAGTGTAAAGGACCTGACTAATTGCTTTTGAATAGGACTTTTCCATGCAGCTGCTGTTTCTTTCTCCCCTTTCTGAACTCTTTTCCAGAAGAATTGTTTTTATTCAACATGTTAATGGCTCTGTACATAAGCCATTGTTCTTTAACTGGACTCAGTCTTGTTTGGAAATGACTTTATATAATAAAGCTTGATAAAAGTAAATAGTGCATGGGGAACAAGGGATATGGGTCTTGATGTGTCTGGGTTACCTCTGAGCTGAGGACAGCACACACCCAGTTGTGCAAGGACAATAGTGGGAGAAGTTTAAGTCTACATTGCCTAAGTGAAACCTGATCCAACAATGCTATTCCTACTATTTTGTTGCTAGGCTCTTAAATTCTGGGAATGTGTACATGGTTTATGTTTCAGAGAAACATTTGGCCACCTATATACATGAATTATCTTAATTGAAAATTGAACTTATATCTGATTTTGTGAAAGTTGTGGAAGGGTAGACACTTCATGCTATAATTTATTAAAACTAATATATGATATATGCCACATATACTATGTGGCATAATTGAAGTGTCTGTATTCTTGGACAGATCTTTATAGGTATTGGGATTATGGTTTTCCCTCTTAAGGAGCCATCTAGAATTCTAATAAATTTTAGGCTCAAGAAATGAGTAAGATAAATAATAGCTGTGTTAGCATAACATCTTTAATTCAGTCATTGGGTTAAAAAGTATTTTCTTTGCCTTATAATATATAGAATTGTAAACCAACACTCCAAATGTGGCAGTTAATATAGGCATCCCATTCATTGGATGATGATCTGTGCTTGGGGCTCAACTTTATATACTAGATCAGGGGTGGGCAATTGTGGCTCTTTTATAACCCGTGGACTTCAATTCCCAGAATTCCTGAGACAGCAGCTTGGCTGTCTCAGGAATTCTGGGAATTGAAGTCCACAGGTTGTAAAAGAGCCACAATTGCCCACTCCTGTACTAGATGTAATGAGCACCTAGGATGCTACAGAATATTAGAGTGTTTCATAACATGATACAGTCTTCCACATTCTAACCTTTTATAATTCCCTACGCATGTGTAATATTCTATTCCTTCTTTTAGATTCTCACTTTATATACATACTTGTAATTTTTCATTTATATGTTTTATATCTTCTAGCTTTTTAATTTTTTTTTATTCTTGATGTATCCTTTATGTTTTTAATGAATATACACCACCTTCCCAATGCTGATCTATGACCGTAAATCAGATTTGGTTTGATATAAGCATTCCTCTGCTCCAAAGTACAACTATTGTGAGAATGTAAAGAATTCAGGAAGCCTCTTAGTTACACATCTTTAAGCATCTAAAGCGGAGGTAGCTGTCAGTTTGACTTACGTAAATAGGAACTGTGTTCTCTTGTTCGTTTTCCTTTGCTTTTCTGAGGATCAGTTTCCTATTTCTTCCCTTGTGCATATTCCAAGAAACAGGATGTTCATTCTTAAAGTTTTGTCAGCACAACAACAATTTTAGCCATTTCCTTGAGCCTTTTCCTGGATAGGCTTTTTCTTTTTGCAGAACTTCTTATGAAGCAGTTAATGCTGAGCAATTACTGTGACCTTGGCTCAGGGTTATTTGAGTTAGGTAAAACAGTTCAAGGCATATTAAGAATACTTCAGAACTATTGTAACACCACAAAAATGCCTATTTCTGCAAATCTAAGGAGACAAGGAAAGAGATAAGAAGTGTATAAGGATATAGTAGACTTTTTAATACTCTGTCTGAAGAGCTGATATAGGCAATGAGCGCAAAGTGTGTTTCCTGGAGAAGTCTTCATTTTGGAAATATATACTTTTATAGATCATAAAAACAAGCAGCAATATCTATTATTCTGGAAGTCAAAGCCAGACAGCTTGATGTCTGTTTTGAGAAATTGTTTTTCCTCTATTCAGGACCTAATAAAAATAGTTAAATGTTATTCAGAAGTGTCTAATATAAAGAAGGAAATATGACTAAGGCGTCACCTAAGGCTTTGGGTGTGGGTGTGGGTGTGGGACAGGATGCCAACCATCATGTGAATCTGCCTTTGCACCTGCCCTGTCTCCTACTATTCAAGTAAATCTCAGAAAATGAAGGTGCAGATCCCAAATTTAAGATACCCAGGACTGAGTAGTAGTCTCCCTGCTTCACATTCTGAAATTGGCTACTCCAGGAAAAGCAAATTAAAAAGTATGGTAGTCTTGCCTACAAATGAGAAAATGAAGTACAGGTAGTCCTTGACTTACAGCAGTTCATTTAGTGACTGTTCAAAGTTATAATCGCACTGAAAAAAGTAACTTATGACCATTTTTTATACTTACAATCATTGTAGCATCCCCATAGTCACATAAACAAAATTCAGACAGTTGGCAACTGACTCATATTTATGACAGTTGCAGTATCCTGGGGTCATGCAATCAACTTTTGTGACCCTCTGATGAGCAAAATCAATGGGGAAGCCAGATTTACTTAACAACCGCATTTAACAACTTCAGTGATTCACTTAACAAGTGTGGTAAGAAAGGTTGTAAAATGGGGCAAAATTCACATAACAAATGTCTCACTTAGGAACAGGAATTTTGGGCTCAATTGTGGTCATAGATTGTATTTGGTGCTTAGTGCCTGAAACTGAATAGTAAAGAGAAGAGGAAACAAATAAAGCTTTCTGAGCATCAGATCAAATGTTTTGGTTGTTCTTGATTTCATAAGATTTGCATTTTAATGCAACTGGTTTGTTACGTGAGCTTTTCATTGTTTTGTATTTTGTGATGTGATTTCTTTTATGCTGATGTCTGACAGCTTTTAAATTCAGTGATTTTTTTTTTTTTGATGCAGGTAGGTCAGCCCAATTTGACATTTAGTGGTTGAATTAAAAGTCAATTTAACTTTTTTAATAATACAGATATTTCCAAAGCAATACAGGTTTGCTTTTAATATTTCATCTTAATGAAAAGATTATTTAATTTATCTGTCCAAGCTTGGAGCCTAATCAAGTTGTAAAATTTCCCTATATTTTTCACATAGCAAATTGTTCATGTGTTCCTCCTTTTGTTGGAAAAAAAAGCTTAAATAAGATCTTTTGTGGTTGTATTTCGTTTCTCAATTAAAATATTGTTCAGTAATCTTACTGAAATGGGTCTCAACTCACAATGAAAGCCAGGATGACAAACTGATAGAGGAATATGATGGTTATTTTAGGAACTTTCCTAATCACATTTTAATGCATTTACTTGTTACTCAAGATCTTTCATGGCAAAATATACTTTGCAAAACACAATAGGAAAAATTAGATTGGGGAGTTTGCAGATTAATTTGCTAGACATCAGAAAAGCATGAGTCGGCTTTAGTGAATATGCAGCAAAATGATTCTTCATAGAGAGAGAGAATTCCCAGAAATAATCAATATGCAGGAAATGCTAGTGTAACCCGTCATGCAAAGATCTTTCGGGGCAGGAAATCAGACTCACATAAAATGAATTTGTGATTCTTATAATCTTTAGAAAGAAAGAAATTTTCCTCAAAGTTCTGCTTACAAATAGCATGATCTGGCAAAATGAATGTTCATTGTTTTTGTTCTGTTGACATTTGCATTGAATTAATCACTTGTGATCAAATTTTTCTATCCCAATGTATTTGTATAACATTATTCCAGTCTATTACAACTATTCTTTACTTGCTGATTAACAGAAAGATTTGGGGGAGAGATGGATTACATTTCCTGTTGGGGTTTTTTGGGAGCATTATAAGGAAAATTATGGTAAAAGAAGACCTTATGTACCATAATAGCTCTAGAAAGAAGTCTTACTTGTTTGCAGAACTACATTTTCACCCAACTATTCCCATAATTACTTGCATAAGTGTCCATAAACGCACTTGCACTTTTGATAATATAAAGTTTATATGCCGTTTGTACATCAGATTTTTGCATTTGAGTATGCCAGGTACTCAAAACCTGCAGCATTGTACATACCTGGAATTTATCTAATCTTATAGATTCATATTTTGATGCCTCCCTCCCTCCCTTCCTCTGCATCTGCAGTTAAAATGGCCAACAGATCAGTAGTGGGTTTCAATTTAGTTTGCTACTGGTTTGCTCGTGTGCGCGTGCTCATGTGCAATTTTTTTAAAAATTAGATTTATATGCCACCCTTCTCCAGACACTTAGGGCGGCTTACAATGCATTAAGCAATAGCCTTCATACTTTTGTATATTTTTTATACAAAGTCAGCTTATTGCCCCAACAATTTGGGTCCTCAATTTACCTACCTTAGAAAGGATGGAAGGCTGAGTCAACCTTGAGTCTCGAACTTGCAATAATTGCAGACAGCTGAATGTTAATAACAGGCTATTTAGCCTGTTGAGCTATCTGAGACTCTTGCTTCTACTCTTGCAATGCTTCTACGCATGCGCAGAAGCGACTGGGTGGGTGGGCAGAGCCTCCCACCGCCGCTACTGGTTTTCCCGATCCGGGGAGAACCCAGAACTTAAGATTTTAAAATTTTAAAATTTTAAAAGAATTAAAATTTTATTTTACTAAGCTTTTGTCAGCCATCTGCTGACATCATCAGAGTATATCTACATATATATATATATAAAACCAGTTGGCTATTCCATTGTCCAATTTTGATTTAATTTGCTGCTGTCTTTAAGAAAGCTTATGTATAAGCTGCAGAAACTATTGTCAAGAGAAGACAACTTTACTAAAGGACTGTATACTGTAAAGAAAGGCAAAATGTATTTTATTTTTGTGCCTTCAGTTTAAATGATTAAACTAGCTGAATCAAACACATTCCTCAAAGTTTTCATAAAATTTTCATTAAAAATTCAATTATGGATTATTTATTTACTATATTTATTATTATTTTCATTTACAGTAAAGACAAGTGTATTGGTTCAGACCACATTGGTTCAGACCAAATTTACTCTTATTTTTTCTGAATTGATCCATTAGTATTATGCTACCATAAATTATAAGCAGAGCCTAGATGAATGGAGTTATGGACAGAGCTAATATAGTCCTTTATGAATTCTTAAGCAAGTCAATTCAGATTTTGCTCCAAGAATCAAACTTTGGAATATTTGTATATATTATGTAAGTATTCCAGTGGAGAGAAGTTCCCTTAGGAAAGGTTTAGGTTTTAGGTTTTATTAGATTTATATACCGCCCTTCTCCCGAAGGACTCAGGGCGGTATACAGCCATGATAAAAACAGTGAGCCATACAACATTAAAACCCATTTAAAACTGAATTAAACAGATTTGGCTATCTTCATTAAAACCCATAATTTAAAATAACCCATCCCAAATTTTTTTATTCAGCCAGGCCAGGAAAGCTCAGGAGACTAAATCTCTGGTCCAGTGAATGATCCAGTTTGGATCCTGCATTATGTGAAGAAATTACATTTCCATATATTTGCAAACTTTGCATAATTTATCTTCCTAGTTGCATGATTCTTGGATTTATCCACTGTTGAAAATGTCAGCATATATAAGAGCATGAAACTTGAAGGGAATATATTTTCAGGACTTCCATTTTGACCTTACATAAACACCGAAGCAAAACTCAGATCCTGAGTGGCATAGGAGGCTAATGCCTCCTACTAAAGGCAGCATTTAACATCCAGCTGCCTGCAATTACACCAGTTCAAAACTCCCCAGGCTCAAGGTCGACTCAGCCTTCCATCCTTTCTAAGGTGGGTAAATTGAGGACCCTGTTGTGGGGGCAATAAGCTGACTTTGTATAAAATATACAAAAGTATGAAGGCTATTGCTTAACGCACTGTAAGCCACCCTGAATCTCCGGAGAAGGGCGGCATATAAATCAAATTAAAAAAACAACAACAGTGAGTTCAGTTGAATTTGTTCCAAAGTCATTATACATAGTATCATACACTGATCATTCTTCATTTCTAAGAAAACAAAGGACAAAGACTGCAATATATAATGTCTTTGGTGTGCCTTTTTTCTCCTTCTGTACTGAACACCAACTTGGCCACCAACTTCAAGACTGGGAAACTTAACTACTGCTTTTCTAATGCAGAGAATTAAAGGCAATATTTGAGCGACAAATGCTTGCATGCAATTTATTTTATTTTTTTGCTTGCTATAGTCTTCTTCCTCCGTTGCTCATCTGAAAGAGCAAATATGTTTAAAGCATTAGCTGAAGAGCAGAATTGCAAGAAGAAAATCTGAAAAAAGGTGATGTTGGTTTGTTTTAGCTAAATTTGAAACTGAAAGCCTGCTCCGTTATAATGATGGCATTGTACCATCAATAATTTATCTTCAGAATTGGTACACTGTAAAGAAATGTGTGCATATTATACTGGAAAAATTATCTCCTCTTTTAAGATTTTTCTGCCTGGGAATAATATATGCTTATATGCACATATTTTACTAATTTTAAAACATATGGACAATCTGAGGTTTCCAGGATATGCAATTTTAGGAAATTATTGTAAAAGAGAGAATTATATTTTTTATGTTTACATTATAAGGTATTACCAAAATTCAATGGTAGGAAAACTACACAAACATTTAATTAGTAACGAAACATGAAATTCTATTACAATGATGACATTTCCTCAGAAATGTAAGACATTGCTTAAGAGTCATCACAGGATACTTATGATTCAGTCTCCAATGTGGCTAATGAGACTCTTGTGTTTAGAAATTCCATGTTATTGTTAAAAGATTACATGCCATTTTTCATTCAGGTACAGACATTCCCAGAGGCCTATTGTGCAACATACACATTTATACTCATAAGACATGTACACACAAATATACACCCAGTATACAAAAGGCATAGAAGTTAAACACTGTCACCCAGTGAATTAAGCTGCACATCATAATATTTGTTGGTAAGCATGTATATTGTCTTCATGGAAGAAATACAAACAGAATTAGCCTTACCATTTGGAAGTGTGAGGCACCTACCTCAAACAGCAAATGTTGATTGTGATTAAAGATGACAATTTATTAGTTGTGATAATCATTTTTGAACATATCTCCTGCACTTTCACATCCATTCTCTATAAATGGAATATGAAATAGGAGGGGGATTTTGTCACTGTCTTAGTTGCACCAAATCTCTTGCACCTAAGGATCTGTCCATGGTACTGCAAGTCTTCTTTCTGGTATTTTTTTTCTTTTGCCTGAATTCTTGACATGCATTATTTGCCTTTCCCTTTAAATAGTGCACTGGAGGTCTAGAAGTAGTTTTGGTATTTAATTTTAATGAAAACTAACTTGAGCCAAAATTTTAGCCTGATATTTTTTTTCAGTACCACTGTTTATTCTAACTTCAATTAGGAAGTAAAACTAGAATAAATTTTATCAATTCCTTTATTCCATGCCCAACTTTTTCCGTAGGGGATGTACTCCTGAAATCTCAAATATGACAAATGTAGGATACTTTGAAATATTCCTCCCCTAAGAACAAAATAGGACAAAACAAAATTGTTTATTAGGAACAAATATAATGCCTTTCACAAATGAAAATTTGAGTTTGTTAGTAGGACTATTTGATTCTATTAGCAATTCTGGCTAAATAAAGCAGAATAATCTGAATTACTCACAATGGCTGATCTTATGTACCTTGATTTTATAGGTAAATATTTCAAAGGATGCACAAATTTATATCAGTTGTGACAACTCCGAGTTGTCTATATTTTCCAGATAGTAACATGCTTACCTTTCAGAAACACTGATCATCTTGGAATTTGTGTTAAGAAACCCTTTTGTATATATCCCTTTTATTTCTTATTGGGAATTGTCATGTTACACTACAACAGTTTTTCATATGATTTTTTTTAAAAAATAAAGCTATTTCTCTCACTATTTTCTGAAGAAAAATGAAGCCCTGCTTTATATAATCCCAATTTATCTTTCTGTAACAGACAATGCAGCAGATGAGCGATCACCGTTATGATAAACTTACAGTTCCTGATGATGCAGCAGCAAACTGTGTGTATTTAAACATTCCTGGCAAAGGTCATGTTTTGTTGCATCGAGCCCCTGAGGAGTATCCAGAAAGTGCAAAGGTAACGGCAAAAAGGCCAGACTGTTCTTATAAAATGCTGATCAGCTGTAAGTTAAAATTGTTTGGGAGAGAAGCATTGAATCTGTAATCTTTTTTTTAAATCAAACATTGCTTCTACTGAAAGTAGCAAAAAAAGAATAATACTGGTGGACTTTGAGAATGCATGGTATTAAACAAGTTGATAAATAGAAACCAGCACTGTCAGGTGGCGGCAGTGGCGAAAAAAAGGTTAAGTGATAGAAGTGTTGTTGCAATGCACTTAAAAATGGGTCAAGCTTCCACCATCTTGCCTTTTTTTGCCCTCTCATGCTTTGTTCCCCTCAGAACTGCTGTTAGGAAAGAATGCTGCAAATCCAGACTTTTATATAATCTGGATAAAGATAAAAACATCTATTCTCAAAAACATGTCATGGTGCAAAATATATTTGTATATTTTATTTTTTCGTTCCCAAGGGTGCCGGGAATCTGATCAAGTCCTTGCTCCTTGATAGACCATTTACAATTATTATGTCACCCATCACTTTAAACTTTTACTTGGGATAAGGAATTCAAACTGTAATTTGCAACTCTCCATTGCTTGTATCAGATTCTGAATTAATCTAGGATTAAGAACAATTCCATTTCAGCTACCAGATTTTTTGTTGGTTATTCTTCATTCGTTTTTCAGGGGTGGGGATGGCTCAGTAGTTAAAGACGCTGAGCTTCTCAGTGGCGCTGACAGCCTGAGCTCCACACAATGGGATGAGCTCCCATTATTTGCCCCAGGAGTTCCTGGGGTAATTCGGAAGCATGCAAATGCAAGTAGATTAATAGGTACCACTTTGGTGGGAAGGTAACAGCGTTCCGTGCACCTTTAGCATAGAGCCATGCTAGCCACATGACCACAAAAATTGTGTTTGGTCAATGCTAGTTCCTTCAGCCCATAAACAAAGATAACCACCATGCCCTAGAGTCAGACATGACTGACAGGGAAACCTTTACTTTTTTTTTTCTTTATTCATAACCTGGCTCTCACTCTTTTGTTTCCCATATTCTCATTTTGTTGTTTTGGTTTTGAGTTTCTTGAGGTGAAAAAAGTTTTCCTGGACATTCAACAAATTATGCCATACAGAAATATGTGTATATGCTTGTGCTATTCTTAGCATAGAATTGTTGTGCACCTCAGTATTCTGTTGGTCTGGTTGTGATGCTACTGCATATCAGAGGATCCACTCTCTGAGTTTTAAGTATATTATTCAAATGGGCAAGAACATAGTTTTAAGCTGAACATGCCCATTTTTCTTATTCACTGGCAATCATTTAGTGTTATTGAGTATGATATGCTTGGAAGTGACTTGGGCCCAAGTGAAGCATTTAATCTGATGTCATATTATGTGAGTTTCTAGGGAATATTTATTTGGATATCTGGATAAATTGTACAGATTTAGATAAGAGAGGGAGAGGGGGGGGAATAGATAGATAGATAGATAGATAGATAGATAGATAGATAGATATTCCATGTGTATAAATTGACTTAGTTGTGCCTTACTGCAGCGGTCTCCACGGTCTCCAACCTTTGTGGCTTGGTGGCCCAACTGAGCGATAGAGGGGAACCAGGCAATGTGAGCAGTAGATTGGCCTGTGTGTGTGTGCAGCTTGACTGGTGTGAGTCAAGATGTGTACATGTACATGCCAGCCCAGCGGTTGGAGACATCTGTCTTACTGGCAACTCCCCAACAAATATGGTAAATGTAAATCTTTGACATTTCTCCTGAACTTTGGCTTTATAATTTGGGCTGACTCAAAGCTTACTTTAAGATCTTTATTGCTTATTTAATCTTGATATTATTGAATATGCAACATTATGTTTGACAATTTTTATTGCCCAACATGTTGGGTCTGAACCAAAAGTACAGAATTGTGGTGTGACCACATAAAACACTCTGTTCCCCAACTCCACTAATAATATCTTAAGTAAGTAAGCATGGGATAAACATTATTCAGGCTGTTATTAGACATTAAATCATGAGACTGGTTTGCCACATATTCCCCCTCACTTGAGGCATAATTTTTATTAGAAATCAAAGTCAGCATTACTCAGTCCATATGACATACCAGTGACTTATGAACTAAAATATGATAGCACATTTATTAGTCTTGTTAATGCCCAGTGTTCCAGTTTTGAACCAGAGAATCCAATTTGAGGCTGAACTATTTTACTAAGGTTTTTTTTAAAGGTTCCTTTCAATAAGCTGGTGCAATAAGCTGATTTTGTATAAATATACAAAAGTATGAAGGCTATTGCTTAAAGCATTGTAAGCTGCCCTGAATCTCCCGAGAAGGGCGGCATATAAATCAAATAAAAATAAAAATAAAATAAGTTGATTTTGACTTTTATCGATTGCCTGGATACATTAATAGAGTTGACTTAGCAACAGAACAGAAGTGATTTCCCACAGCCTTTTCCAGGATATTTTTCTAGTTTCTTAATCTAGCTGACAGCCTTGGGATTCCCTGGTGCCATTACATTCAAAGACTGTTCAGACCTAGACTTGCTAGTTTCCAAGCACAAAGGTCAGTCAGATGCCACTATTTGCTAAGAGTTTTCTACTAAGATATACAAAATTCTGACTGAACGTTTTTAAACCAATGATAACGATTCAGTAAAAAAAAAAGATTCATAAATGTAACAACTTTTCATTTTCTTTCCTAATAGGTATTTGAAAAACTGAAGGACCACATGTTGATCCCTATAGCGAACACCGAGCTAGAAAAAGTAGATGGAGCACTCACTTGTTGTTCGGTCCTTATTAATAAATCTTCACAATTATGAGTTTACAGATTTCCTTCCTTGTATATGGCAATAATGTACATGCAAGGCAAATGAATCTGTATTTCACTTGTATTGGTTTTCTTGACAATCTACTGTACCACTGTGCTACTGACCTTTGTTTACAATGGTGCCCCTTCACTCGTAATTAAGGTGCGTGTATATGCTTTTTCCTGACATATAAAGATTTGAAGCATGTTTGTCTGGATTCTCCAAAAAATTGTTATGAAAATTAATGGTTTATGTAGTAGATGTAAAATGATCTCAAAAGCAGAAGTAGGGGCCACTTCTAGCATCACACTTGACTGGGGTACAATAATTAGATGCATATCTACTATGCTGAACATTCCTATAACTTACTTTGAGATCCTAGGACTTGACTTTAAAATCAAATCATTGAAGACATATGGCCAAATGCCATACAAAATGTAATACTGGACTTCCTCACAATCCGTTTTATGTATTTGTCATCAACAAATTCTTTCCAACCTGATGTAAAGAGTAAGACACTTGTTTTTATAATGCTAGTGATTTTGGCACAGGAACTTTATAATGCTCCCTGGAGAGTTTATCCACTGCTTTTCCACTGCTCTGCGTAAGTTCCAGGATTGACATTGATAAGTCATCAAATATTTACCAGCTGCAAAAGGCATAAAAGTGGAAAAGTACAAGTGCTTACAATACCATAGCAGCTAGTCTTCAAATATGGGCTATAAGGAAGATAAGGGCTCAGAGACGTATACCGGTATCTTCATGCATTTATTCTTATGTCATCTCAAATAATTTCTTTTCCTTGCTTTGGGGAACTTAATTGTAATTAGATTAGAACATGAGAGGGAAATCTGCACAGGATAATGCCCATATTATATATGTGTTTCTTTAATAAAAATAAGGCAAATGTTTAAATAGAACAGCCTCCTATATGAAAATGTTGTTGAAAGTAGTTTAACATGTTAACATGGATCCAAAAATGTCTTAGAAAATACTGAAGGATTTTAGAAGTAATACTGGAATTGGCCCAGTTTTAATCTAGTCTGACTTTTGGTCACTCTTCTTCAGTTATGCATTCTTCTTTTTGAGGAGAGGGCAGAGAGCTCTCTTTTAGAGTTCTAAGTTATAGATAATCAAAAGGAAATTCAGTGACTCTTCCTTTAGTAACAACCGTAGTATAAACAAATTATAATTATTGTAGAAAATTATTTTCTTTTTAGTGCCTTGGAAGAAAACTGTGAATGAAATTAATTACAAAGTATAGGTGGATTACTGCGAAGGTTTGAGGCAGTTGTGTGTCCAAAATGCTGGTTTGTTTATTTGCACTTTTTTCTTTCAGTAGATATTCAGGTTGTTCACAAGTTAAAATTTCTACATATTTTAAAGTTTTGATTCACAAAGTTTTAACAAATTAATAAAACACTTTATTTTACTGCCACCTCTCATATTGTACTTTCATGCAAGTACTTGTTGTTATGGTTTTAAATATTCATTTGATCAGCAGTGTTCTTTTCTATTCAAACTCAAATGCTGAACTTTCTGAAAAACATAAATAGTAAACAAGACATGGCAGGGGATCTTAGATTCTTCCAGATATTTTACTGTGCAATGCTCTGTCTCATTTATAACATTTCATGTGGGGCAGAAGGATCCTGATGATTTTGCCTTTTACTTGTAAATCTCCTATGTAATCCTGCTGCTAATTTAATTTATATTGTTTCTGAGAAAAAAAAAACTAAGAAAAGATAAAACTACAAAATGTACTTTGGTAGCATTCTTGGGTTCTGTTGTTTCCCTGTTATATATATCCATGTCTTCCAAGAGACTCCCATTACTATTATGTCTAAGTATTCAAGTTGTGCCTGGAAATGAATATCTTTATTTAAACTGTAATTCAGTTGAAAGAAATGTTTATTTTGGCAAATTTTGCAATATACTTAAGCAACCAGCTCAAGAATATAAAGTCGTATTCTCGGAAAACCTATTCAATAATTTTAACAATGATGAGATTAAACAAAGTAAATTTTCAGCAAGATTTGCCATTGCCTTTATTAGTTTCCCATTAATCCTCCATTTTGGGTACTACTTCTGGTAACTGGCTAAGGGAAAGTATCACAAACTTCAAGTAACCAATTACATTAAAACTATGGTTGAAATTATTTATATGTAAGAAACACAGGGAAACATATGTAGAATCCAGGAAATGCAACATGAGAATTGTCATATGTAACTTTTGATTATCTTTTAGCTGGATTAATTATACTTAAAAACTCTAATTATTTTTCTGACCCTTCCTTTCTTTAATAATATTTTCTCCTAAAATGAAAAATTATTTATTTTCCTGACATGTTCTTATTTTATTTTATTTCACTAAAATGGTCACATTCTTATTTTATTCTGCTGAAAACTGCATAATGAATTTATACAAAATTTGCTTAATGAATAATAGAAGAAACTATTCATATTCTTAATTGGTAGTTTGGAAACATTTAAAAATGTAGTTGGAAAATGAGGGTTTTGTTTTACCATGTGGATTTCAATTCATAACTGAAAATAATAGAAATGTTTTAGAGATATCATGAAAAGCTTTGCAAAATAATAAGAATGGTTGTGTGAATTCACTTCTTAAGTCTTCAGTAGTTGCTCATTTTTTAAGCTAACGTCACAGCCCAAAGAATACATTTTCTGCTTTGTTTTTACATCATTAATACATTAATCAGGAATGTTAAACTAATTTCAGTTGGCCACCATTCAATGAAATAAAGCCAGAAAATACTTGTAAAATTGGTTTTATATTTTGCTTTGTTTTGTGTCTGCTGTGACAACTGCATTGTCAGTAGACTTACACCAAGCATATTTTTCTACCTGAAGTATTGTAAATTGTGTCATCTTTCAGTGCATAGACTGCTTGCTGTGTCAGACAATTTTTTGATTAATTTTATGTGCTAATGGATTCTACACTATTCTAAATATCCAGGATAGCATATAGTTTATATTTATGCATAAAATATCTGCAGTGCCTATTATGTTTCTAGTTTTCCTGATGTTTGTCACAATGATCTGTAAGAATCACTGTTATTGTACTGACATACATAACACATGTATACAGCTGGTGAATCTTTTATTAAGTTTGAATTGTGTGCCCTATTCTGTTCTATTCTCATGCAATCTGTACTTCTGAATTAATATTTACAATTCATAATTTGGTATAGCAAAATGCTGCATTGGGTTGAAACTATACAATTGAAAATGCAGACTTATTTTATAGTAGCCCAGTTCTTGTCTGGAGGACCATAAAATTAAAAATAAATTTCATCAAATTAAGTAACCTTGGGTATTGTAAAAAGGCATGTAAAAAGGTAAGAATAATGCCCCAAATTTAATCATATTTCAGCCTTAGATACTGAGCCTCTGCCTAAACAATGCTATCTAAATTTTTGTTAGCATGGATACCAAAGGCAAGTTATACGATCAGTTCTATGAAGTTGTAAAGCCTTTTCTAATACTACCTCAGTAGTGCAGTGACTCTGTATTTAAAAGTAGCATATCAACAGATGGGATAAACTTGTCCTTCTTGCAAAATATAATATGTTTTTTGATGTGCAGAGAATGGGGAATAAAGATATTAATTCACAACAGAACTTCTGTGATGGCATAGACCACTCTTGAAATTACAGACATCTTTAAAATGGGTTTCCTTCGTGTTCTCCGGTTCCATACTTAAAATATCTAACTAAAGAGAAAAGCTCACTAGGCAAAACTCTCACTGATGTAATTCTATAATTCTACACTTTTGGTCTCAAAGCTTAAAAGTTGGAAGCCAGAGGTAGATACCCCTATTTGATCCCTAGCTGTTTAGATTGTTTTGATTTTTTATGGGGGCTGTGCGTGAACTAAGTGATGCAATATGTGGGTTTCCTTGTTGGACAAAATGTAATCAGTGTCAGCTAAGGTTCCTTTCCATGTGCCAATGAGAAGTGTTTATACATGCTGTACCTTATACTGCTATACTTGGCATCCTTCCACTCCCTCCCACACAGCAAAGTATATACTCAGTTCAATCTTTCACAGATGCCATGCTTTAGAAGTATAGTGTGGATTTTAAGGACATATGGAACATAGCCTCTGTGAGATTTGATCACAACTCCTGTAGAACACCATGTTCAGCTAGGTACAGATCTGTCCAAAATGCCTCTCTCTTCTCCCTTAACAACAACAACAACAAAACCTGTTAACTCTTGTTTATTGAAACATAAGAGCAGAATTAATCTGAATAAAATGTTTCTAAGGAGCTGGTACATATCCATTAATGATGAAAGGCAGTTCTTAAACAGCATTTTTAATCTGTAAAGTGGCTGGAAACAAAATATGAGGCACCTCACTTGAACTCCCAGAAAGGCTTCTTGTAAATGTGTGATGTAGGATGTAGTTTCAAGTCACATATGAAATGTTATTTAGCCTTGTTTTCAAACATGCAGCTACTAACCACAGAATTCAAATGTGTTATCTTTAATATATCCAGCTATTTTTTTTGTGTGTCAAAATTTTTGCCAAATTCCATAACCTGTTAACACTGGAAACTACTTAATTTTGTCTTGTGCATTTCTAACATTATGTACATCTATCACTATCAAATAAAGTGTCAGTTGAAGCTAAACTGTATGAATGTTATTTAGAATAAGACTTGAAGCAACTTATTCCTCTTTTTCATACATTTTGCTTCACTAATCCAAGTTCATTTTTCTCACTGTACCATATTTTTAGAAATGAAGCGTGATTGCTACTGCTGCTACTTTTAAAAGAAATGAATTTAGACAAAGGGATCTTATGCATGGCAACCTTAAGTTACTAGTCTCACATGGTGAAATTGCCTAGAAATTAAGTTGGCTTAAAATACTGCTGTCTAGATTTCAATCCATTCTTGAGCTTTGACTAGCAGTATTTTGCTACTCAGGTTTCTATCCATATAGTGGCTACTGTGGCCTTTAATTGAAGAATTTCCTAAGCCTTATCCTCCACCTTCTTCTCTGACAAGAAAGTGAGCACTAGATACTGTCCTTGAGTAGGTTTTGGAGACCATGTTGTCCCAATAGACCTTTTCTAACTCTTTGTTGAGAGTCCATCAAATTTGACCCCTTCCTGTCTAGCATATTCACCAGTGGACTTGTGAAAAAAAAAACTTAGTTTACTCTTCTTTTTTTAGGGTTAGAAATGGAAACTTGTCGATTTCATCTGTTAAAAAGAAAAAACAACAACAACAACTCACCACTGTCTCACTGATTGTCTAATTAATCTTAGATAACCCAGTGATGATTTCTTTAACCAGCTACCTATCACTTGCCTAGGTGCTGGTTCACAAAGTGCATATGCAGATAGGTACACGTGAACTGATTTTTCTGAGCACAATGTATCAGAGTTATAAAAACAATCCATGTAATTCCTGAAACTTGCTTCAAAGCAGGGCAGGATTTCAAGTTTTACATTTGCACATGTCCTTTGATGTAGATATCCCCCAAAGTGGCTATGGAAAGTCCACCCAGTGACCAGAAGGGAAGGGAAATGCTGGCATTTCTGTACAATGCTCAGTAGGAGCACAAATATTTAGATCAAACTGAAGCACAGCAGAGAAAGCAATACATGCCAGAAAAGACTACTTTGAAAAAGGAAAGCATGACTGCAGGCCAGGATAGGGTGAGCTGATGGTTTTGTCCATTCAAGCCCTCTTAGTGCGTCTGCTGAAGCATTGCCTGCACACAGTTACCTGTCGGTGAGGTGTGATTAGATCCTCCCCCAAAATAAATTATGTAATGGGAAGTAGAAGCTGCTAATTTACTGAATCACTCTAAAAAGCCATTACTACTAAAGGGGCATTAGTTATCTCAGGTATTATTTAAAATCAGTCATGATTTCCTTAGTACTGAATCCAGTTATCAGCTTTAGATCCTTTTAGACTTGAGATTCACTCTCCTATCTCCTCTCTGGGATGGTGATCCTTCAGTGCCCCTGAAGACTTTTCATAAACCTACCGGGGGCATCCTGCTCACATGGTAGGAGGATTCCTGTCTGCTAGTTTAAGGACACTTTCATTCTAATTTTACTTCCATAGCTGTTCAGGAAGGATAAGACTGCTCTGCCCAACTGGACTCAATCCATGATTAAAAGAATCAATGTAGCTTAATAGTTCCAACTCCAAAACTATTTTGAATAATGCAAGTTAATATCAATAGCATATTAAGTATGCAACTTGTGGAAATTTCATAGTGGTTTATATTCATTATCTCAGGGCATTCTCTACAAACTTCTTATACAAATAGGAAATAGGAATTTCAACAGGAAATCAATATTCCTACAACAAACATATTTTATTACAGCTTTGGCCAATCTGCAAAAACGATAAAGTTCATTATTTTTTCCACGATGTCTGAGATAAGGGTGGTGGCAATGGACCTCCCAAAGGTCATTTTATAAGTGCTGAAAATGAATTTCCAATCAGAAATGTACTGATGGGCTACTGGTAAGTGACAAAAGTGTGAATGCACTTCATATACAAGCAGGTGGGAAAAAAGCTGGACTGGAATCAAAATAACAGGATTTTTTTCCACATAATTGGTCCAACAAAAATTGGAACTCCATCTCAGCCACTCCCCCCACACCCCCGCGAGACATATGACACTCTCCAGGTGGAAACCTTCTATTGGAACTAAGAACAAAACTGCTACTGCATGTAGAGCAAAAGATTTAAACTCTCCTTACAGAATATGTAACTTTAAATCTAATCCGGCTCCATGGGTGATGTTTCAAAGACTTATGAAATACCTTCAATCATATTTATTGCAATTTATGCTTTATTATACAGGTAGTCCTCAACTTACAACCACAACTGAGCAGAACATTTCTGTTGCTAAGCAAGGCAGTTGTTAAATGAATTTTGCCCCATTATACAATCTTTCTTGCCACAACAGTTACATGAATCACTGCAGTTGTTAAGTTAGTAACAATTAACAGTTGTTAATTGAATCTGGCTTCCCCATTGACATTGCTTGTCAGAGGGTCCCAAAAGCTGGTCACATAATTCGGACACTGCAACCATCATAAATATGAGTCAGTTACCAAGTATTTAATTTTTGACAACATGACAGTAGAGATGCTACAACAGTCATGTAAATGTGGAAAACAGTCATAAGTCACGTTTTTCAACGCTGTTGTAACTTCTAACAGTCACTAAACAAACTGTTGTAATTGTGGACTACCTGTGTATAGGAATTAGATCATTATTAATTGTTCATCAAACTCAAGATTAAAACCAATACAATGATGTAATGTATGAAGCAGGCATTGCTTCTTATGTCCTCTTTCTCTAGATGAACACTAAACTATCACCTAGGAACATATAGATGTTTACTTATAATTTACTGTCATTGCTAACACAGAGACTGCCTGCCTGCAGTCTATACCACTGCTTTGCAGACTTCTTATTTCAGTAGGAAAAATTGAATGGACTTTATCAAAGATGCACAACATTTGAAGAACTTCATTATAGTTTCATTCTGGATCTTCTATTTAATGCAATTTAGTTGCTAATATTTTGTGATCCAAAAGAAGTTTAGAAAACAACAAATTATAATACATTAAAGTAAATTATAAGAGTATGATGAGCTGCTATTGCAAGCTGCCTTGCTAGGGAAGCTTTCCTGCAAAAGGAAGCTTTCCCTTTGAAGGTAAATTTGCTCCCATATTCTCAGCAATCACCAAGAGATTCCAGTGCAAATAGAGCTGAGAAACAAAGGACATAAAATAAAAATCCCAAGATGGCTATTCGGGAATGTTGTGAAAAATTCTAAGGGTATGCCCAAAAAGAAAAGAAGGTTATACTACATATATATGTAATGTATTTATTTATTGCTACTTTTTAAAAATATGCTTTTGAAAGATAGTTTATGGCCATATTCATAAAATATACAGGTAGTTCTCAACTTATGGTCAGTATGGTCATGAATTGTAATGGTTATATAGATGGTCACTCAAATGACTAATCCAATTTTACGACTTGTTTTGCAGGATAAATAAATCATTGCAATCATTAATTGAATCCATCATTGTTGAACAAACCCATTGTTCACTACAGGATTTGCTAGGGTGCTAATGCCAAAAACCAGAAGAAAATGACTTGTGGTCATGTGACTGCAAGACGCTGGTAATAACCGTAAATGCAGGCTTGTTGCCAAGTGCCAAAATATGGCCACATATTTGCAAAAGAGACCCAGCTGTCAGAACTTCAGAACCCAGTCTTAAGTATCTTTCGAGCAATCCATCATAATTTCAAATGGTTGCTAATTGACCAGTTGTAAATTGAAGACTATTTGTATTTAAATGAAAACATAAGATAAAATAGAAAACAAAACTATCACATTTTATGAGCCTTTGCTTTTGCATATGCAACTCTGTACGATATACTTGGAAGAGAAAATTTGTACTTACTTAAGTATAGCCTTTGCAGCTTTTAGAATAGAATAGAATAGAATAGAATAGAATAGAATAGAATAGAATAGAATAGAATAGAATAGAATAGAATAGAATAGAATAGAATAGAATAGAATTTTTTATTGGCCAAGTGTGATTGGACAAACAAGGAATTTGTCTTGGTGCATACGCTCTCAGTGTACATAAAAGAAATGATACGTTCATCAAGAATCATAAAGTACAATGCTTAATGATAGTCATAGGGTACAAATAAGCAATCAGGAAACAATATCAAAATAAATTGTAAGGATACAAGCAACAAAGTTACAGTCATACAGGCATAAGTGGAAGGACATGGGTGATAGGAACGATGAGAAGATTAATAGTTGTGCAGATGTAGTAAATAGTTTGACAGTGTTGAAAGAATTATTGGTTTAGCAGAGTGATGGTATTCGGGAAAAAACTGTTCTTGTGTCTAGTTGTTCTGGTGTGCAGTGCTCTAAAGCGTCATTTTCAATCAAGTCCAATAATATGTGGTACTTGGAGTGAAATCTCAAAGTCCAGTGAAATTTATTCAACATGTGGTAGGAGCACAAAAAGAACAATACAGTATAAGTGCTGCTAAAATATGAAAAATAACACAATATGTTTGAAAGAGATGTTTGTGGTAACAATCTGTTGCCATCTAGTGTTCACTGATGTAAATATTATCACAAGCTATGTGAGTGTAAAATGTGGCTGGCATTTTTGCTGTTTTCTTGTGCCATGTATACTATTCCATATACAAGGACAATACCAGTTTTGGGCACATTTTGGCTAGTAATCCACTAGAAATAGAAGTAGAAGGTAGAAGTGGAATAGGTCTAGCTTTACTCCAGCATACTCACACTTTTGTGGCAACCTAGAATCTCTAATCAAAGTACTACAAGCTGTATTATTGTCTGAAATTCACCAAATAGGGGGAACGTGAGATGATACTGGAAGTGTGTATTAATACAAAAACATTTCTTTAAAGGTCACTACATGGGCAAACAAGATGACTTCTGTGTGCCTGATGAATCAGAAAACTCTTGATGGGCAGTGGGCAATTCTAAGATTTCCACTCTCTTCTTATGGCTCTTTAGGTTGGAATTGGACTAACCAGTCAGTCCTTCAAAAATAGCACTCCTTGTAAATTAGGACTTCTGGTTTATACTGTCACCTATAAAAGACAGCAAAGGCAGGTGGCTAATAATTTTTTACAATGTGTAATCTAAGTAAGACATGCAAATATAATTAAGCAGTTATGTTTTTCTACATTGTTGAGGTTGGTAACCTACTACATACTTTCTCTATATTAATAAAAATGTTATATAAAATCTCAGTTGACCAAAGTCACAGGCAGAAGTCAATAACTATGGTCATCATCACGTATGTTGATGAAAACAGTTTCTGAAAGGCTGTGACTTTTAATGTTGGAGGAATAATTAAAAACATGAAGGAAAAAGGAAGAAGAAATAGATATGTTTTGTGTCTGTGAAATTAAGAGAAAAACGTTAAATGTGATCTGAATAAAAATGGTCTAATCCAGTGGAGTGAAACTGATAGATAAGTTCAAGGAACTTTAATTAGGTTTAATTATGAATGAAAGGGCTTAAAGATACATCAGAAAATATGACCTGGTGTTTAGGTGGGTTGTAGGAACCTATAAGTTAGTGGTAGTTGCATGTTACTGCTAAAGAACCAGTTAGGTGTAGTGGTTAAAACACCAGGCTAGAAAGAGGGAGATCATGAGTTCACATCCTACCTTAACCATGAAATCCAGTTGGGTGGCTTTGAGCCAGTCACTGTCTCTCAGCCCAATCCACTTCACAGGGTTGTTGTTGTGGGGAAAATAAGAGGAAGAAGATGTGCTGAATATGTTCACTGCCTTGAGTTATTTGTAAAAATAATAAAGGCAGGAAACAAACAAACTCTCCACTAAAGGATGAGAATGCGACCAGTACAGTATAATAAATATCAAAATATTAGTTTTGAAGCTTAATCTTATTGCATTTTCTCTATATGACTAAACCAATTCAACAGAAATTAGTTTAGTCATATAGAGAAAATGCACTAAGGTTACGTTTCAAAAGTAATATTTGAAGGAAAAGAGAATCTGTTGATATAAAGGGAAAGGCGGATAAAACTGTGGTAGAAGTAAGAGGTTTTTTAAAAGACAAAAGATTAACTGGACATGGTGAAAGCAAGGATGGGTTGCAAAGGTAAAAAAATTATAGAAAATCACAGCAAATACTATTGATATAAATTTGTTTCATATATTTCTTTTTATTAATTATTGGCATATTATTAATTTATTAATTTATTTGGCATACACTAATTCTTTTTCCCAATCTCAATTTTGCTTATCCCGGAAAGAAAGCATGATTAATATAAATGTACTCCCTTTCTCAGCATTAGCAAATACACATCTTTTGCAAAGCTGTACTCTATTTGGCTTTTTTATTAGCAAAACATGGGTAGCCAATCTAAACATGCATTTTTAGAAGGCTTAGATTGAAGAAATTAAAACCAGTTACATAATGGTGAAAAATATAAAGGGAGGATTCTTGTAAGAATACCAAATTAAGATTGCACAATAAATTATAATTGGATATGGCTGCTAAAAATAATTGGCTTCCAACAAATATACCAGTAAAAATGTGACTGGCTAGAAAGACTTAAATAATAGAAAAATATGCTGGGAAAGTAATGCTCTTAGTTAAGTTTTTCTGAAAATTACAAAATTTACAATATCGGACTATGAAAGGCGTATACTGTGTTCCCGGACATGCATCGTAAGGAAAGAACACACCAATGGTACGGAAAGAATGTACCCACCTAAGCCAAGTATTTATTATCTTTTGTCGTAAATACATAAAAAGCTTTGTTTGCTCACTTCCAGAACAATGCATCACATTGGGAAGAAATTCTGGGTGGCTTTTCTGACTGAATTATTTGCTTACTTGTCACAGAAAGTGACAAGTACTGGATTGATTCTTCCTCCTAAGAGTGCCAGTGACATCCAGATCTGTATTCAGTTTTTATTTTCTGCACTTCCAGTTCTGAATATGATCCTGGATAGAGTACTGGGTGGCAGCATATAAACCGAAGGGAAAACTGAAGATACTAATGGCTGCCCTTTGCCTGGTAGTGATTTGGGGGGGGCGGAGACGATGAAAAGGAGAGATGTAGGGTCATACAAACGGTACTAACTTTGAAGGGTTGTTTGTAGGGGGAAAGTCTTAGAAACTTCAGCCCAAGTTCTCCACATCCTGTAATGGACATCTGGATGACAAGTTAAAGAGAATTTCTTTAACTGACCCAGAATGTCTCTTTCTTGTGATGAATATTTATGACTAGGAATTGTATTGTGTTTAGTCCCTTTATTTTGGCCCCCAATGTATTCTTGCAACTGTATTAAGATACTGTTTCTTACTTTAGTCTCTGTAGCCAATCACCATCTTTGCTGGTAAATGTACACTCCCAAGGAAGTGTTTGACTAAGGTCTATGCAGGAACCCCTGCTAAGAATGTATGAAATTTTGATCTGCAGGCATTATAAATGCTTATTTGCCACAGATTCACCATTACAGAAATTGCATTTAAGGAGATATTCATAAGGATAGCTTATTACACAGAGGTGTGGTAATATGTTTTCCCAAACATATTAAATGTGTTTCTTTCACTAAGAAAGTATAGTTGTTCTTAGCTGTTCTTTTGCTAGCATTCCACATACTGATGTGTCAATTTGGTTAACTGTTATGTTGGGCTTAATTGGTTGCATGTGATCTATTTTACTGATTTCTGTGGTCACATTTGTTTTATACTTTTCATATTTTTATTATTTAGTGCTATTAAAAATGGAATATATATTAAAAATAATGCTATTTGTTTCAGAATGTAAGTTTTAAATAGTTCGGATTCAGGAGTTTCTAAGAAAATAATAACATTTAAAGCTAAAAAGGAAGCTATGGTCACTGTAGCAAATATGGTCTTGGATCTTTCCTGTTCTACGTCATCTATTCTGCCACATATTAAACTTAATACCCCAAACTTCATTCCTCTGAACTACACTTAAACTGGGTTTAATACAATAGTTAAGACTGTAGTTTGTAATTTATGGAAGTTCTCCACTAAATATTCAGTATCACCTCAAAAGAAAAATGGGATGCCAAGAAGCTCTAGATCTGGTGAGCTAGCTTGAGTATAATGGAAGCAGTAAATAAAAGGATGAGGAAAATTGTGCTTATGGATTCACTTTCTGCATTCCCATTATGGATATATGGCTGTAAAAGGGTATGTTATTGAGTTGTACAAATATGAGTTTTGCATCAGAGAGGAAATAAAAAACAGATGGTTCATTTATGATGCAGAGTCAAATTTAATACAGCCGAAATGACATTCACAGAGATGAAAGCTGTTACCACATTTCCAAGAAAATATCTTTGGCAGAACAGACAAAGGTCAAAAATGTGACATGTATTTAGACAGACATTTGCATCCGCAATGTAATTTTCCTTAAGACTCTTGCCTATATTCCTAAGTGACAAGATGAATTGAAAGTATGGCTTTTTCCAGGAGCAATCAAGTTACTTTAATGCCATGGAAATAAACCTTGAACCTCCAGGGAAAATGTGAAGAAAGGTACAGTGAAGAGTGGTTCATGGATATCACACACACACACACAGAGAGAGAGAGAGAGAGAGAGAGAGAGAGAGAGAGAGAGAGAGAGAGAGAATGAGAATGAGCACACTCATGATGAACAATTCAGTTTAAGAGTTACTCTCAGCATTAATATTAGTGGAAAATACAAATCATTCTTCGGGAATAAAAACTGACATGCAATGGCCTATAGAAGAAAAGTAACATGGACTTAAGTTTAGACAAGGGGTAGGAGAGAATCAGGACTCATTCAAGCACTCTGAGGGGTAACCAGTTGTAAATGATATATCTGACACTGAAGTGCTACATGGTTTTGCATGTAGCCATTTGCATACTCTGTCTGTCTGTCTGTCTGTCTGTCTGTCTATCTATCTATCTATCGATCTATCTATCTATCTATCTATCTATCGTAACCACCGATCTCACTGAGGCAACTGTGAAAAAGGTAAACCAGAAAAAGTGACATTATACCCATGGATAAGAATAAGTCACTCAGATTTTGTACCCCTAAATAAAATTTCGTTCAACATCCTTGTAAATGATTTGCCCAGAAGCGTAGCTTTAGCTAACTGTACAGCCAGGCACAATACTAGGGCATCTTGCATGCTTGTGAGTCCAACGTATTTTCTTTCGTCAAGACAAAAGAATTTGGCTCCTTATTCTGAAGTATATTAACAATTTCTGTTGAAAAGCATCATGCCTGAGAGTGCACAGGTGAAGCTTTGGGAAAGATACAAATGTAGAGTATCTCATAGGCTGTGAAGAACAAATTCTATTATTATTAAAACAATTGCATCCTATAGGAACCAATACACAATGAGGATTATGTATTGCTTCATTTATAAAACCTTTCCAGTTCCATTTGACTTCCTTTAAAAACTGACTTCTTTAATTTTAAAAACAGAAACCCAGGATGTTGGAAAATAATGCATCACCTCCCAGCCTCATTTTTACCCTCCAAGTATGCCTTTGGGTCCCACCCCATAAATTTTCCTAGAGGTATTGATCAATAGCATCTATAAACACCAAAAATTGCTTTGGCTGTAAACTTAGCAGAAAGCTATTAAAGGGGTGTACATTTCATCAGATTTGATCACAACCTATTAGCTATTTTAACAATATTTTTTCTAATGGATTGCTCTTACAATTCTATTTTTCACAGAAATATTGAATATAAATGTTTCAAATATTATATATCTCATAAGCATTTTCTGTTTTGGGATTATTTTTCCAACTCTACCTCCTCATTTTCTTCTTACTACTATACTGCTGTTGTGGTTGTTTAATAATTAAATTTAATACGCTGATTTAAATTATTAATTTTTTATTATTATTTAGAATTGGGTATGTTTGCAAAAATGATAAAAGGGAAAAATGGCCAATGTTCCCCTCACCCATTCGTGCCTCACTGGATTAAAAAAAAAATCTGGTTGGCTGCAAAAACCACCAGAGTTTGTGCCTTTAAACTAAAAAACAGAAGCATCTTAGTGGGAAAAATGACCCGGTCGGCTCGGTTGCCCAAGGAACAGAACATTAAGTAAATGCTTCAGAGTGTTATCTGGAAGTGCCAATTTCTATTTAGAGTGGCCAAAGTCTAATATTTAAAAACGTAGACAGCTCTGCTTAAAATAAACAGAAGATATTGTTGCAAATAATAATGGGAGTTTCACGCATATCCAATCTTTCTACCATTTATATATCTATCTATATAAATACTGATAAATTTGAAAGTATCAGCTTTATATAGCTTATATATTACTTTTATCCAAAAATAAAACACCATTACATATCTCCAACCTACCCTGATGTTTCAAGCATTACTTAACTGGTATAAGTTATACCTGGTTTCACTTAAGAAAATTATGAGCTAACTGGGTGGTCAATAATCGTCCCAGAAGGTGATAATAGGAAATGATTTTCATCCTGCTGCCAAGAAAACTGTAAGGCTGCACCAGGAGCAGTGGTGGGTTGCTCCCGGTTCGCACCGGTAGTAAAAATTTGTAGTAGTTCCAAGAACTGGTAATAACATTGGTTGGCCACACCCTCGAACTGGTCCCCGGCCCGGTCGCCGCTCACTTACCCCGCCCACCTCATCAGAGGCTTTTGTTTTGTTTTGTTTTGTTTTGTTTTAAAAGCATTTTTTCTACAACTTCTTCAGCCGAAGAGGTAGTTAAAAAAATGCTTTGAAAAGCCTCTGACAATCCCAGCTAAACTGCCTGCTCGGCAGAGGGTTTTCAAAGCATTTTTTTCTGCAAGCTCTTAAGGTTGTAGAAAAAATGGTTTTAAAAGTTTTTTTTTTAAAAAAAGTTGGCCACGCCCACCATCATATTACCCCCCACCAAGCCACACCCACAAAATAAGCCATGCCCGCAAAATAAGCCACGCCCACAGAACCTGTACTAAAAATTTGTAGACCCCAGCCCTGACCAGGAATCGAGATGAATACACCTTTAAGTTATAAAAAGCACCCTAAGTGATGCATCTTTCTTTCTCCTCATGTTTCCCTTATTTGTATATCAGAAATTCTTTAACCTTATGTTAAAAATTCAGTAACTTAAAGTAGTAAACTATGGTACAGTAATAGCAATAGGACTACACTACAATTAGTATAGTACAGGAAGAAGAACCTATTGCTACAAGAATTAAATCTGCAAATAGCACCTGTTGGCAACCACTTCAATAAAATGTGTTTTCCTAGGGGAAAAACCCAACTTTTATAAAAGTGCCGCTAATAGCTGCCACTTGTGTACCCATGCTCATTATCTTAATCTGGATCACTGCTCAGTTCTGCTACTGCAGAAATGACTTGGAAAAGGGACTGGAGGGGAAGAAATCTTTATACATAATTGCAGAGTCCTCTAGTGGCAAGCCAACATTTAGCAGTGGTTTAAAGAGAAAGATATCAGCATAACTTCCCTAAACTGTATGCCCCAATGCAAGGGTTAACCTTTTTTAGGGCAAGGAACTTTTATTAATTTTTCTCAGGAGAAAACAGCACTTGAGCTTTGAATGACGTATATGGAATCACCATTCCAAAAGTAAATGAAGTCAAGACAAAAACTAAATTTGGTTTCATTAGAATTCAAGGCAGAGAATATAAATTAGAAGCATATAACATCACAATGATACAAAATGATATTTTAAAGAAGGACTAAGGCAAGCCAACATCAGCCTTCTCCAGAACAGACCAATTCTCTCATTCCAATAAGAATTCTTGGAACATCTGTGGCTTAAGATTGTTTATTGAAATCCTAGCTTCATTGGACCCATTTTGAAGTGGGTGTTATGCTGTCAAAAGGAGAACAACAAGAACTCTGCCTACATTCTTAGGCCCAATAGGCTCAAACTCCTTCCAGATTACCCAACATCTTTCCCCAAAATCCCCAATTGTGCTCCACCAAGCACCACACTCACCTAGATTTACTTGGTCCCTCACTCCAGGAACTCTGTTCAGATGCTCCATCTTTTTACCTGGAGAAATATGTCACTCTTTCATTACCAAGTACATTCTTCTCAAAACTCCATTTCAACTCTTCTGTTTCCTCAGAAAGGCACAAGTTTTCTTCTCATTCTCTTCGGGCAGTTCAGAACCTATCAACGGTGCTTGGGCACCCTCCACCATGCTTCCATTATCACTCCTTAATTGGATGGAGTTCTTTCCCCCAGAACAGATCTCAGAATGGTCATCTTCTTGCTCTCCCTTTTTCCTGGAAAGTAATAAGTAATCAGATGACAGCTATGTCAGCAATGAGACTAACTCAAGGGGCAAAACTAAACATAATATGTGACCCCAGTCCCACTGTCTACACTGTCCTACTGTGGCATATTGCCCAAAGCATCTAATGCTCTCTTAACTTTTCCAGCTCACTCGTTCTCTCATAGTCAATGTTCTTTAATTAACCCAACAAATCTGTTGATCCAAGGAAAAATACTGGCATTCCCATACATCTTTTTCTCTACTTCACACCTCCTGTTCTTCCCCTGTCCTTTTCCACTTTCCCTTCAAACAGCTCATCCACTCTTCACTAAAAGAGCATACAGTATTAAAGTTAACATGCCCAAATTCCACCAGTGACAAAACTCCTTCATTTTCACTATTCCTTCCCATACAACTATCATTTCCCAGTACCAGTTTACCAATATTCTGCCAAATTAACAATTACAAGGTGCTGCACTAGCAGAGGCTCAAGTCTAGTCTATCTTCCGCTAAAATTGTTAATTACATGGCTGACTTTGAGCCAGACATTCTTTTTTTAACCTTTACCTTCTTTACCTCAAAGATTTTTTTTGTGGGATAAAATTGGGAGGATGGAGCACTGTGTAATCTGTTTTGAGCTCCTGAACAAAAATAAGGATATAACAATTAGAAATTAATTAAATGGAAACTTTTGGAATCCTTGGAGACAAATGCAATCCAAAAACAGCTATTTGTTCATCCCTTTTTAATATGCCAAAAACTCTAATTATTTTAAACATGGAGCAATACTTAACAGAATTATTCTACTTAATGTTAAGACAAGATTTATTTATAAACCGTAATCATTTTTAGGCTGTTCTAATTTCCCATGTATGTAAGGTTTGTAACTAAAACACATATTTCATTTAAAAGCCTTTACATTGGAAACAGAAGCCTATGACACAAGACAAATCGGCTGCTAATATTCACAACCAGCATGGCCCCAAGGGAGTTGAGTTTCCCTGTGCTTGCTTTAAATTATTTTTCGGATCTAATCTTATCATCCACTGAGATTGCAAAACGTCATTCATAAAAACAGTTGTAGACTTGCAAAATAAGCCTTAAATGCTGGCAGCAATTAACCTTGATCTTAGTGTGGAAATTAAACAGAATTGGGATGGTAAAACAGCAACTGAGAAGACACTTTCATCCTGTGAAAGTAGCAGTATAATAAGACCTTACAAGCTGTTCCAGAATGTGGTCAGGGAAAAAATTAAGGATGCACATTAGTACTTCCATGCAATATTTCTGCTCACTTGTAACTAGTGAACTCACTAGAGTCCACTAGTTACAAGTGATAATCCAGGTATAATTCTAATTGGTAGTTGTGATTCAGAAAGTTAAATGTGATTATCTACAATACTGCCTTTCTCTAATTGTCTCTGCTCACCTTGTAAGATTTGACAGGGTCCCTTCAATCATGGGTGTTAAACGGATGGCCCTCGGGCCAGAAGTGTCACATGCAAGTTCCAGCTCCGCGAAGGGGAAAAACATCGCAAAATGTTACATGACAGCAACATGACAGGTCAAGTTTGACACCCACGATTTAAACAATGCTACCTTGTGAAGTCCCAGACATGTGCCTTCTCTGTTGCCATTCTTAGAATGTTATTTTCCCAGAACTCTATTTGGACTCATCTCTCTCAGCAGTAGAAAGGCTTCAACACTTAGCTTTTGACACAGGCCATAAACTGAAATGTTTACTCATATTGATGAGTGAGCAAGGATGACTTTAATTTTTCTTTATGCACTTCCTCAAAGCATTATTTTCTTCTAATAAATACTGTTTGCACTGATTGTTTTAGTAGTGTTTCAAAGCAACCACTCCCTCGAGTCTCTGATTGTCAGCTATATAAATCTAACAAATGAATAAATAAATCATGTTGCCAAAAAAATTAAGAGTGTCACATCCACCGAGTTCAGGGTTTCCCAACCTTGGCAATTTTAAGTCCTGTGGATTTCAACTCTCAAAATTCTCCAGTCAAGCATGCATGGATGCTGAAGCAAACTGCAGAGCAGCTTTAGGAAAGAAAAGAAACAGAAGATTTCTTAAGTTATCTTTACTCTAGATCCTTTACATACACACATACACCCCATATACATGCATGCATGCATGCATGTATGTATGTATGTATGTATGTATGAATTTATGTATGTATGAGAGCATCGGAATTTCATTTTTTTATGTGTGGTAAATACTGTTGTTATCTCAAGAAAGTCGGCAAACCGCTCTGGGTAAACAACGTATACACAAGGTCTTAATCTCATCAGGATGTCTGGCAGAGGATTTTTCTCAAAAATGCAAGGCATGCAGACCTGGCAGAAAAGCATTGACTGTTACAGTAAGGGCATGAGGGAAACATGGGGTGTCCACGTGGAATTCATGAGCTTTCTTTAGCCAATCAGTACAAAGTAAACGTTGATTAATGTTTTGCCATGAGAGTTGTAAAATGACAATAAAAGGGAGCCTTCTGGATGGAGTCAGGGTGCCTTGTGCCTTGTGCCTTCTCACCAAGGTGCCCTCTCACCAAGGAGCCTTCCCATGAAACCATCATTCCTGCCTACGCGTCTTTGTTCATCGAAGCAACATCTGGTGACCCCGACGTGATACCTCCTATGCTTACTCGGCCGGACGAGCCCAGGTGCACCTCAGCGAACTTCGCTCCCAAAATTTCGTGAGTATGGGGGGGGATATCTCAGTTCCGCAGAAGCTTCATGCACAAGAACTGAGAAAAATACTTAAAAATAATGGAATGGCAGGAATTAAGTTAAGTGAGTTAGAACAGTTAGTACATGAAATAGGATGTCAATGCCCATGGTACCCAGAAGACGGAACCTTGGACTTGCAGGATTGGATTAAAATTGGAATTCATTTTCACTCACCACCACGAGCAAAGATAAAGCATTTGTTGCTGTGGCAGAAGTGTAAAGAAGCAATAGAGGTTATGGGGACTTCTAAACTCAAGGCACCGTCGCCATCTCTCTCTCTGTCTTCTGATCAGGGGGTCACTTTCCCCCCTCCCTATTCTCAGCTAACTTCACCGGTTGCAACTACCAGTAGTTCAACCAGTACCCAAACAATAGAAAGTAGTTCCCCGACAGCTTTACAGGAGAAGTTTTCAGCTGTCAGAGCAGGGTTTCAGGAAGAAGAGCAACAATTTCTTACTGGGGTAGAAATTGTAGAAAGTCTTCAAGCTTTTCCTGTCATACAGACAATTAATCCCCAGGGACAAGCTCAATATAAGTGGAATCCTTTGCCATGTAAAATTTTGAGAGAGCAGAGGACAGGCATCACAGAGAAAGATTTGTGTTCCACCTATACTATGTTAAAGATAATGGAGATTAGCTCCCAGACTGATCCATTATCAGTTGCTTCTTCACATGAGCTAGTTAGCGAGGTCAGAGCAGAATTTGGAATTGATAAACTGTCTCTTTTAACTTCTTCACCTCCAAGTTATTCTAATGTGGTTGTCTGTCCTCCTTCTTCTCCAGAATCTCTGACTTTGTCTCTTTCAGTTCCTATTGACATAGGTCAAATTGCTAAACTTTCTAACTCTGATCAGTCTTCTTTTCAAAACTTAGTGAAATCCTGTAAAAAGGATTCCTCCATGCCTGAATTATTATCTGGTCAATCTCATCAGGGTCAATTAACAGGACAACAGATTGCAGAAGGAGAAAAATTGCCTCTTTTAACTCCTTCCTCTCCAGAATCTCTGATTTTGCCAATTGCAGACTGGGAAAAACTTCCTTCTCAAAATGCTAACACTGATTATAAGCAAGCTTTGCAATTTTTAAAAGCTACAAATGATTATACCTTGTCTGATATGCTGCAGGTCTGCCAGGAAACTTATAAAATGCATCTTTTAGCTGTTCCTATACAAAAAAGGCAGCATCCTACTGGCAATTGTTTTAAATGTGGTAATTTTGCCAGAGGCTTGGTGGAAGGAATAAAAAGTGAATCTCATATGTTTCCTGAAGATTGGAAGCAAGTCTTTCTAATGATTTTGACTTCAATACAATATATTGTCTGGGACAGAGCTAAAAAGAGTATCTTTTCCATAGCCATGTCCCTTCCCCCAGTCTCTTCTTTTCCTACCTATCTAGCCAAGGCAGATAAGGCTGGACTTGATTTAAACACTCAGGAAAACTCCTCTGGAAGTTAAGCTGATTCCTTCTTTTACCTCACCTCGATCTTCTTCTCATAAAAAGGTATTTTTTGAATTTTGGTGTTATTATACTGAAACTCTTCCTAAAATTCCTGATCAATTCTCTATTGCTCAGTTGCTTTTGCTCCTCTATTAAATCCCATGTTCTGGCACAGGAGCACGTGGGGATACTGGCTTTGATTATACCTTTCTTTCTGTGACTTTAGTTCAGCCTGTTACTTCCTTTCTTAATTCTCTATTTGAATAAGAAATCTTTTCAAGTGTTGCTAGACACTGAAGTTTGGTGATGCATATGAGAGATTCAATTCTCTACAAGAATTGGTAAATTCTTTTGCTCTGCAAGCTTAAATTTTGGATATTCATACTAATATTTGGGATTGGAACCTTCTTTCTTTTTTTTTTAAATATAAAATTTATTTTGGATAATGGCTTTTTTCTCTTAAGTGACTCTCTGTTGCCATCGTGTGGTGTTTTACATAATAGCAAGCAAAAATGATATTGGCATGTTTTACCACAGGGCATGCTTAATTCTCCTGCTTTGTGTCAGTGTTTTGTGGACAATGCACTGCAACTATTTTGTGAGATATTTTTATCTTATTTGGTATATCATTGTATGGATGATATTTTAATTGGAGCTCAAAAATACAACCTAATTGGCTTTCTGAAGTAAAATGATTTATGTGTCTATGGATTGTAAATTGCCCCAGAATAAATACAGCTGCACGTTCCTTATCTGTCTTTAGGACATCTACTGTTGTAGTCTTTTTCTGCTCCAGGTTTTTCCTCATTTAAAGTTACCCAAAGTTATTTCTTTAGTAAACTTAATATTAAGCAGAAACTCAGGCAGAGTTTCAGCCCCACTTTTCTCAATGGGCCATTAAGAAGCTGAAGCCACCTTATTTTCCACAACAAAGGACGGACAAATTTACAGGGGCTGATTACATTTAAGCAGATATAGGACACAGGAAAGAAGAACAAACACCCGAGAAGGAAAAGAAATCAAGTCAAAATAATTAGAATTTTTAACACATGGAAAATTTACAGGGTCGCATAGAAAAATCAAAGATGTTTTGGGATATAAAAAAGGGTTACTCTTACAGTTCAAACAGACTAACCTCGAAACGCTATGCTTGCATTTATTTCTTGCCTGCTTTCCTAGAAACAATAAACTGATTCTACTCTCAAGCAGCTGAACTACAATCATTTTGAAGCAATCTCCTAGACGGGAATTTTGAATTCAAAGAAGGGAAAGGCTTCTTTTTTCTTCCAACACCTTTCTCTAAGCTACTGCTGAAGTTATAACCTTGGGGCATACTCGAGTCTCTCAAAGATATGTAACTGACTTAATAAATATTTGTTCTTTCTATTTCAAAATCTGACTTTCATTTTTATTTTTGGAATAATTTATTTCTTCAGTGTGCTTCCACTGACTATGTAGGCTGTCTTTCATATCATCTGCTTAAAGATTTTAGATTTATTTGCTTAATGATTTCCTTCTTTCCTATTCATCCATTGTTTCCTTCTCCACTATCGCAAGCTCTTTGTTTTTCTGAAGGAGTGTTTGCTTATAAAGATCCTCATGAAGACATCTGGAAAGTTTCCTCTCAACGTTCAGAATTGTCTGTTGTTATCTTAGCTTTCCATATTTTTTCTCTCTCAACTGCTTTTTAATCTGATCTCTGACTCTCAGTAATTTTTAGGTGCTTATATCACGCCCAAGATTGACTTCAATCTTATGGCCTTATTTCTCACTTTACAGCAATTACTATGAGATCAGAAGCATTTCTAGGCCTCTTTCTGAAGGCAACAGTCATGATGATATTGTTGTTCATGTTTAACTTACTTTGTTTACAGATCCAATTTTAAATCACTCTTTTTTTTTTATCAAAATGCCAGAGGGTTGGCACAAGCTTGCCACATTCTACTAAAGCAAGCAAAGCAAATTGTTTCATCCTGTCCCCAATGCTTTGGGGCATCCCCTTCAGGAGACATGGGAGTTAATCCCCGTGGTCTCACCTCTAATCAATTATGGGAAATAGATATTACCCATGTTCCTTCTTTTGCTCTTTGGAAATATCTTCATGTAAACATTGATACTTTTTCTTATTTTATTTGGGCTACTTCTCAGAAAGGAGAAGTCACTAAACGTGTTGTTAATCATTGTATTTGAACATTTGCTCTCATGGGCCTACCTTCTACCTTAAAAACAAACAATGGCCTTGCATATTGTAGTTGCTCCTTTGCTGAATTTTGTGACAAATGGCAAATTAAACATCTTTTTGGAGCAAATTTTACATTAAAATCTGCTTTGGATAAACATAAAAACAAAAAGGAGGGATATTCCTATAGATCTCCCTGGTAAACAGGAATGATTGAATGAAGTTCTGTTTACTCTGAATCATCTTAATATCACAAATTTTTTATCAACTCCAGTAGATCATCATTTTGGAAGTAGAATAAGTCATCCCCAGCCATAGGTAATGTAGAGATTATTTTCTAATCCTGAATGGCATGGAACTGTTCCCTTATTGACATGGGGACAGGGAGATGCTGCTGTGCTTACTTCTACAGGTCCAGTATGGATTCCTGCTAGGTGTGTGAAACCATGGAAGAATGGCATGGCACCAAGGACTGAAAAACCTGAGCCTGAACTTCTCACTCAGCCTGCAGAACCCTCAGCAGGACCGGGATCGAGTACCTTGTCAGAAACATCAAGTGACTTGGGGGCAGATTAAGACTCTCTCTGCTCAATCTACAAAATTGCTACAGGAAAAGAACATACTGCAGACACCAGAGAACTTTTTAGTAGCAGCTTTTGCTTGTTTAAATGTTAATTCTATAACCATTATAATGTGTATTCTTTTTATGTGTATTTTCACTCCTTGTGCGGCTACAATGACTTTGCAAGATGGAATTCCAGAGCAAGGACTTTGGGAACAAAATTCCTATATACGGGATGTGCAAAATGTCTCTAGTTTAGTAAACAGAACAGATTGCTGGATCTGCATGCACGTTCCCCCACATGCTAAAGGAGGACTTTTAATACATGCTGTTCCCTTTAATGACACAACATGGAAGACTTTCACTTGGAAGGATGGAGATGTTAGGGGCGAGAAGGTGACTGGCAAGAATAATATCCTAGCCATCGGAAGCAGGTTTCAGGAAACAGCGACATACTGTTGGGAATTCATCAATAATACTAAACGTGCATCTGTGAACGTTGGAAAGTATCTCTATTGTAACACAACATTTGTTCTTAGCACCACTATGAAGAGAAACAATTCCTTTTTAAATGTTACTCTATATGAACATTTACATAATTTCACTTACTATGGGTGTACACACCAGATATTAGGGTGTCCTACAACATGCACATGTCCAGGACCAACAAATGTTTTAAAGTGTGGGGCGTTGTTCCTTTGTAATGCAGTGGAGTCTATGGTTAAACAGACCCAGTCATCAGATAATTTGGCAATTCCGCTTTTAAATAATATTTGGATGCTATGTGGTAGAAGGGCATATCAACATATTCCTGCATGGTGGTCTGGTCGTTGTACTCTGGGATACATTGCTCCCTCTGTAGTAATATCTGATCATTTCCCTAAAGGAAGATTAAGGAATCGCCGAAACATAGATGTTCAAAATCCCATTAATCGTTACACTGCAACCATGCTAGCAAGGGGTGCTTTCCCTCCTTTAGGAGTAATGATGAATTATAGAGATTTGCATATCTTATCAAATTGGACAACTGCATTGTTTAACGCTACTGTTCATTCCCTAAAATTGATCAATGAAGAGATGCCACAAATTAGAGATATAGTGTTGCAAAATTGTTATGCTTTAGACATTATTTTAGCAGCCAAGGGTGGTGTATGTGCTTTGATTCATTCACATTGCTGTATATATCACTGATTATAAGGCAAATGTTTCAGCTACAATTGAGCACATGGAAAACGATTGCAAATAATCCACTTGGCTCCACTATTCCACAATCCCCATGGGAGTGGTTATGGTCTTGGCTCCCAGATTTTGGATGGATACGACAAATAGTATTCATCATTATATTTGTAATCATTATATTGATTTGTTGTTGCTGTTGCATCCAATGCTTGCCTGGGTTATTAGCGATATTTCGTCCAAAAATTCGGCCCTCCAAATCTGAAATTATGTATGCTTGCAAAATATTAAAACAATAAAAAATAAAAGGAGGACATGTGGTAAATACTGTTGTTATCTCAAGAAAGTCGGCAAACCGCTCTGGGTAAACAACGTATACACAAGGTCTTAATCTCATCAGGATGTCTGGCAGAGGATTTTTCTCAAAAATGCAAGGCATGCAGACCTGGCAGAAAAGCATTGACTGTTACAGTAAGGGCATGAGGGAAACATGGGGTGTCCACGTGGAATTCATGAGCTTTCTTTAGCCAATCAGTACAAAGTAAACGTTGATTAATGTTTTGCCATGAGAGTTGTAAAATGACAATAAAAGGGAGCCTTCTGGATGGAGTCAGGGTGCCTTGTGCCTTGTGCCTTCTCACCAAGGTGCCCTCTCACCAAGGAGCCTTCCCATGAAACCATCATTCCTGCCTACGCGTCTTTGTTCATCGAAGCAACATTTATGTGTGCCAGTGTGTTCATAGAAAAAAAGTGACAATAAAGGTTATCTTATCTCATCTCACTACTTTATGAATAATTTACACGTAGTTAAGTAAAACCAATTTAGCCACGCTATTCAAATAATTATAATAACGTAATCTAAAGGGCTAGCTCCAAAGTTATCAACGGGGATAATCATCTCCCTTGTCCTCAGCCTTCGAGACCCGCCAGAGACAGAGAGATAGTACTTTGACAGAAAGCACTGAGATACTACTAATCTAACTCTAAAGTTAGGACTGAGTGACAAACTGGAACGGAAATCCACACCCGTGGCCAAATAAGGGAGCCTTCTCCTGTGGAAAGCGCATGCGCGATACTAGGCGCGCCACCTCCGCGTGAGCCTGCCAGTAGGGGCGTGGCGTCGCTCACCTCAAGACACAGGAAGTGGAGTTCTTCCCGAGGGAGTCCATCTCCGGCCAAGCCTTTCTCGCTTCGCGGAAGGGTCGCTTCTCCCTCGTGGCCTTTTCCTGCGCTCTGCTGTTTCTGCCATGTCGGACGCTGAGCCGACGGCGGCCGGGAGGTCGCTTACCGAAGATGAAATGGCGGAGGTGAAAAAGGAAGTAAGAGAGGCGAAGCGCCGGGGGCGGGGGGGAATTGCTCTGACGGCGGCGAGCTCGCGACTAGGGCTGGCGGGCACGCGCTGACCGTAAGGTGGCTTGGAGTTCCTTGTTTGGGAGAAAGGGGGCGCCCCCTCCGTTGATGATAGCGGGTCCTTCAGACATCGGAAGGGAGGGGGACTGGAAGCGCCGTGGTTGCCATGGCGTTGGCGCGTCAAGTTTCCGCATGGCGGCGGATTAGCGGTTGGTCTGCCGAGTGTCGCCGGCGCGGGGAATTCCGCCAGGTGTGGCCTTTCCTGCCGCTGTGACGTCATTCGTGCCTTGCGTGGGGCTCCCTTCTGCTGACTGGAAAGCTTCAAGCATCGCTTGGTGGGATGCTGCTTTGTCTCCATCTGCTGGCAGCGGAAGGACGAAATCTGTTACAATTTGGAGAGGGAGCCTTATTATTATTTTTTGACATTAATACAGGTGGTGCTCGATTTACAAAGTTTCGGTTAGTGACCGTCGTTTGAAGTTACCACGGCACTGAAAAAAATGACTTATGACCGTTTTTCACACTTATGACCATCACAGCATTCCCCATGGTCATGGGATTTACATTCGGATGCTTGGCAAGTGGTTCGTATTTATGACGGTCACAGCATCCCGGGGTCACGTGATCCCCTTTTGTGACTTTCTGACATGCAAAGTCAATGAGGAAACCAGATTCACTTAACAACCGTGCTACTAATTTAACAACTGCAGTGATTCGCTTAACAAATGTGGCAAGAAAAGTCATAAAACGGGGCAAAACTCACTGAACAAATTTCTGATTTAGCAGCATAAATTTCAAGCCCCCAGTTTGAATTCCCAGAAACTTTAATTAACTGTATCAGTTAACAACCAAAGAAATCATTCAAAAGTTACTGGATGGACTCTGTTTCCATCCCTCTGTACTCTCAGAACAGGGGCTCCTAAATCTTTTGCCATCATAGCTCCTTTTAGGGTAATCTTAATGTATGCGCCTCTCATAAAAATCCAAATCCAGCAAAATGGACAAAGAAAACAATGCGATGAAACTTTGTTTTTAATTACAAAATTTAAAACAAAAGATTTTGCCTCCTCTGTCACCATGTTACTCACTTGAAGCTAGTATTTTTGGAAAGGGGGATTTATGGTAACAATGTAGAACAAAGAGGTTCTTCACACCTCTCCTGAATTCTCTCTCACCTCCCTAAGGTATGTACACTTTACAGTTTGAGTAAGCCTACCCTAGAAGTTCCAGGTGGTGTTTATAGCTCTTCCTCCTCAGGTTTTCATATAACAATTAAGTCCTTAGATAGTACATAAAATATAACTGGCTCAAACTCATCCAGGGAACTTCATGGCAAGGGATGGATTTGATTCTTTGTCTCCACAGTCTTTATTTCACATCTTAACTGCTACACCATACTAGATTTCCTTTTAATGTTCCATTCATTCTCCATGTTCTTCCAGGCACCTTTGTTTTTGTTAATGGATAAAAGTCTCCTCCAAATTCTACTTTTCTGTTACAGCAGGTTGTCCTGTAGTGTTTATAGGAATTCCCCTTCCTAATCTCTGAATGTTACACATGAATGAGTCAGTGGAAGTTGGTTTTGCCTTTGTCCTATTTTTCTAGCAAAAAGCATAGATCTACAATATATAGAATATTCACTTTTTGTTCACGATCATAAGTCAATTTCTCTTGTGATCTTTTAGATTGTATTTATTGTTTTATATTGGAACTGTATTCAGAGAATAATATATTACATCTTAAATAAGCAGATTAGTACATTAAATAATACATTGAATTCCAATTTATTTGATTAATAAAAGTGAATCAGTAAAAGTTCTAACCAAGCTACACCAGCAAATTTTGAGAATGAAGGCGATTTAATTGAATAATACAAGTTTTGACTGAGCATGTAACTTATCACACAATATTCTTAATTTCACATGCTAGCAAAATAATGCTTAGGCTCATCCAATGCAGAGTTCTATGTGGGAAGGAGATGCCAGATGTTCAAGTGAGCTTTTAAAAAGGCCAAGAAAGATGAGACATTGCCACTGATGCACACTGGAAAACTGAGAAAGCCAATAAATACAAGTCAGTATGTACTTCATTGTTTATTCAAAGGCCTTTATCATATCAATTGCATCAATCTGTGGAATGTGCCTATAAAAAAATAGGAATCCGAGAACATCTCCTCATGTAAAATCTATATACGGGTCAGGAAGCCTTTGTATGGACACAGCATGGTGAAACAGACTGGCTTTAGTTTGGCAAAGGAATTGGAAAAGTTGGAATACATTCAGAAATGCATCATGTTAAACTATATACCAAATGTTTGTATCATAAATTGTTTTAATTTTTATGTTATAAATGTTATATATCATATGTTTTGTAAAATTTGCCAAATTTCAGTTCCAGGGCAGTTGTCCCATGTTTTGCATTCTGTAAATTAGTCCATTTGAGGAACCTTAGTTCAAAAATTGTTGCCCTAGGATGCACCATTTCACCCAGTTAAATGTTACTGAAATGAGTATGTTAGTAGTCTTTACCAGAGGTTGTGAACTTCCATTGCTTTTTAGTGTTAGTACTTTGTGATATTTGATTGTTAGTTCAGGAATCCTTATATTAGTACCAGGAAAAAAATTATCTCATGAATAGAATTGAAATTTGAATCCAAGACATGAATGACTCGTTCTTGATAAGATACAGTATTGTAAATTCTAACTAAAATGTATTTGTAGGGATTATTTATGATTCATTGCTCCTTCATAGTAATACAAAGAATAATTTATGCATTGATAAAGTTAATCTTTTATTAACATGCTCTTATTTTTATGCTAGGTTTTAGAACGATTACGCCGCTATCTGTGTGACAAAATAATTGCAGAAAGACACTTTGATTACCTACGTTCAAAGAAAATACTGAGTAGAGAGGATACTGAAGAAATCTCTTGTCGAACCTCAAGTAGGAAAAAGGCTGGGAAACTGCTGGATTATTTAGCAGAACATCCAAAAGGACTAGACACACTGATAGAATCTATCAAATGTGAAAAAACACAAAACTTCCTGTTAGAAAAAATAACTGATGCCGTCTTGAAAGCAAAAAATGAAAAACTTGAAAGTCTTAAAGGTATTGTTTAATAACTGAATATTGTATATTTTAAAAGGACTTATAAAATATGTAGCTACATAGCCTATTCCTATGCATATTTATTTTTAAGTATGTTGCTATGAATTTGATAAGTCACAAACAAGGTAAGTCAAAATAATTTGCTTTTGAATCAATGAAAGAGCAGAAATTTAGGAATAATGATATTCAAATAGAGCTACACAACGATTTTAAAATCGTGCTTTGATTGACAACCTAGTTTCATTCCCTTGAGGTCTTTATTGTGTACTGAAATGGTGTGATGTATTATTATCATGTCCTTATAGAATATTTCTGATTCTCAAGCATTGAGAATGTTGAAGTAGACTAGACAATGATAGAGCACTTGTCACAAGTGGTTATGTGTATTTTATGACAGTAGCTAAATCAGAAGCCTTCTTTTGTTGCCTCTGTTGCATTTACTAGTATATCATGTGGGTTTAATTTGAATGGTTCAAAGGTTACTAACATTCATGGATGATGTATATATATATAACAGAGTTCTAAAACGTCTATTGAGTTCTTCAAAAATAAAAATATTTGCATGTCTTAAGAGGACAGATTTCAGAAATAAGATTTTAGATCCTTGGAGTTGTAAAATTAACCTCCTGACATTTCATTCCCTCTCCTTAGTGGCTAATTGTAATTAGATGCGGACTCTCGATTGCATAGGTCTAGATTTTGATAAGTGTATCACTGATCAGTGGATTTAGAAAACTGAGTAAGAATTTCTCAGTTGTTCATATCTCTTTTGGACGCAAGATATTAAAATGGTGATAGCAGTTGAACTTCAGTTACTCTTAGAGGAAACTGGTTATCTACATCTATTTCAATGTAAATTCTGGTCTGATTTTTTACTTTGGTTTCCCAAATAGACAACATAGCATTAAGAGTGCAATCCTATTAGCTTAGTTCAGGGGTGTCAAACTCTTATTTCATTGAGGGCCGCATCAGGGTTGTGTTTGACCTTGGGGGGGGGGCTGGGGTAAGTTTGGCCAGCTCGACGTCACCTGTGTTGGGGGCGCCTGTGGCGGCCGGAGCTCTCTGCCAGCGAAAATGGGCTCCCAAGCTCCATTTTGGCTGCGACAGCCTCCTACAACCCTTTGCAAGTGAAAACGGAGCTTGGGAGTGCTGCCCATGTCCATCGCAAGCTCCATTTTCAGCTGTGTGATGGCCTCCTGCAACTCTCTGCCAGCAAAAAGTGAGCTCAAGAGGGCCACACGCAGCCCTCCCAAGTTCCGTTTTCACTGGCAGAGTCACTGCCGGCTGGTTCTGCCCTGTTTCCAGGGTGACTCCATGGGCCACATCTAAGCACTCTGCAGGCCAGGCCTTGAGTTTGACACCTCTTAGTTGGTGTTTTGGAATTTTCTGGCAGTTTTGCCTAGAAATATCACAAGATACTTTAACACATTTTTCTCTCCAGTGTTAAGTCAGTTGGGGCAGTCCCTAGGTCATGTGGAGCACAGTGTGTCCAGTTTGTTGATGGCATGGATACAGTTTTTTTTCTTTCAAAAGAAGCTATAGAGATATTGAGATGTCTGTAATTGGATGACAGTGATAGATCTAAATTTTACAAAAATGGCAATTTTATGGATGCTTAGTTCCAAGTTCCTGAAAATATACTGGTAGTTTTCCTAACATTGGTGGGATTGGTTTATAAAGGAAAAGGAAAAAGTTTAGGAGGAAAAGTTTATAAATTAATTGTTTCTAAGATGCCAGGGACATAAAGCTCATTACTACATAACCTTTGATTAGTATGGCAGCTACCGCTGTTCTTGGACATAAAACAGCTTGGGTTTTTGTACCTCATGCACTGGTAAATTCCTATATTAATTACTGCAATGTGCTATATATAGTGCTCCTCTTAAGCATCATTCAAAATTGTTGCTATATATAACCCTATAGTTAAAAGATCTAGATCGATCGCCAATTTTCCACATGGGCAAGATTTTATATTAATAATTTCGAGGTGGCAAAGTTATGTTTTTTATGAATACTTAGCGACGTGATCCACAGGACTATATGGGCAGTCTGTAGTTTCCAGACATTTCCAAAAAATTTCTGGGATTTCCAGATATTTTCTTTCCAAATCATTTCATTTTTTTCAAGAAATAATACTAGAGGTTATTTCTTAAGCTGAATTTTATTTATTTATTAAATTTATATGTCATGCACCTCATTGTCAAGTGGGTCTGGGTGATTAGTTTTGGGATAAAAATTTCATATACCCGTAAATCTGAAACTTCAAAAAAAGCAATGAAGTTAAATAGATAAAAAAGGTGTCAAAATGATGCAAGTTATAGCAATGGTTAAAATATCTTTTACAAGTTTCATAACTAAGTAATCCAATATATTTTTTACAGGATCACGTTGTAACAGCTGCATGGCTTCAGTATGTGATCAAGCAAACAATCTCTCTAGATCGCAGTCAAATGACTCTAATTTTTTTGAAAAACAAAGAGACAGAGAAAACACGTACCTTCATCCAGAAGAATATAGTACAGCTGCTTTTGTATCCGCCTCTTCTCTTTGTTCAATAAATTTACCTATTACAGAGGTTGGAAACATGGAAAATTCAGTTTTCTCTACCCTTCCGGGACCTGGAGATCCTGGAGCGCCTCCTGTTCCAACAGAATTGCAGAATGAGCAAGAGGAAATATCCACCACTTCTAGTGACAATCCCTTTTTACCTTTACGATCCCGCTCAATTCCTCCCTAGTAGTTGCTTTTCTTGAATAACATTTAAAAGATAATATGCTGGATATTGCCTTACATAATTTTGCAAAAAATGTTTCATCATTAAGATTTCTTATTGTACTTGGTTACATTACTTTTGAAAACTGAAAGTAGGTGTTTTCCAAAAAAATATTCATGTTTAATTAATCATGAAGCTGCTTGTATTATGCAAATTATAATAACATTATAATAATCTATTATTATTATAATTTTATTATAATATTTTAATAATAATACAATCCTGTACATAGATATTCAGAAGTAAGCCCCACTGATTTCAAAGGGATTTATAGGTAAGTAAATAGTGGCATTGCTATATCGAAAAACATTGGGAATACTTAAAATATTTAATATATTTTACACTTTAATAAAAAGTTTACTATGTTCATTCAGTTCATAATGTCAGACAACTTATTTTCTTCTTACATAGTGGCAGACGAAATAGTTGCAGAAATTATGTCACATAGATTCCTGATTCCTGTACTAAAAGATTTATCTAATTATGCAAATCAATCACAAGGACAATTATTTAGCATAAGAGAAACTCCAGATTGATGTTTGGACTTATTTCTCTTACAGTTATTACATTGGAATTAAGTTTTCAACTGAAAACTTAATGTTCAGAAAATATTGCATTCTGTTTGAACAGAAGGATCAGGAAGTAATGAGTACCTCAGCAAAGGGGGAAAAATATCTTCTGAATTACAGCATTATGACTATATCTATGAAGATTGATTGGTCTCATATTATATAAGTGTTCCTTGTTTAACAACTGCTTGTTCACTGACCTGTCAGAGTGGTATTTAACCAATCCATGAAATTCTGGTTGTTGTGGCACCCCTGCAGTCACCTTCCTGCATTACTTGATGGAAAGTCCTAATTACTGCTTTTAAGCAAGGACTATCTTTTATTCTGATGATTGAATTCTCCAAGTACACTTTTGGAAAACTATAGCCATTAAGAAATCCCTTTTGAATTAGGGAGTTTATAAGATGTTAGGCATTAAATGTATACAGTTCTTTAAGAACTGGAGCTTAAAATATCTGTAGCATGCTTACTTGACAGTCAGTTTGAGCACAGTGGAGCTTACTTCTAATGGATATATTTTAAGTTTGCACTTTTACAATCTTGAGAATATTTCTAAAATGAAACTTCTCAATTTCTATGCTTGCTTCTCAAGGGTAAAATAATGTTGTGTTTGACAAATAATTTCTACTATGCCATCTCAGGGAGTATGAAATCATCTCAATATTTTTTTCTCATGGCTTGATTGAGGTGCAACACTGTAAAGAAGAGATTCACTTAAAAGCATATTTATTTTCTAGGTAGCATAAAAGCATTTCTTTCTCTTCATCTTTATCTTTTCCATTTTTGTTTCTTGGTCAATAGGAAACAGTATTTTAGATTAAATTCAAATTTTACTAGCCAAAAGCAAAACAACTTCTGTGGGGCTTCTGGAACAGCAAAAGTTTTATTTAAAAAATGTTCTACAACATTTTGAATGAAACTGCAGCCAGTTATCTAAATTAATTAAATAAGTAGCTTTGTGTTTGCACATGTTATTTAGAAAGCTATGTCACTGAGTTCTATAGAACCTGTTCCCAGTTAGACATGCATAAGATTACAGCCCAGTATTTTAAGAAGACTGTATCATGGGTGATCAGCCTTTTGGCTTGCCTGGGCTGCATTGAGTGAAGAGGAATTGTCTTAGAGCAAATATAAAACATATACTTAATGTACATAAATCACATAATGTTAAAAGTTTATAACCTTTTGCTGTCACGTTAGTAGCTGTCCAGAGCCGAAACCTGTTCTATATGAATTCAAATTGGTGCTAGGTTGTATTACACAGTGCACTGCCCATGTTTCAGGACACAGAACTGTGTCAAGTCACAATCAAAGGGTTAGAGTTTCTTTTAACCATAGATCTTGGGTCTCCTGTAATCTGACCGTTTCTGTTAACAGCTTTTTAACTCAAATGCTACCTCAGCTCAAACTTCCATGATGTTTTTACAGAGCATGAACTTCCTTGTTTGATTACTAACTGCAGATGTTGCCAAATTTATAAGAAAATACTGTATTTGCATACTTATGGACTGATTGTCCCTAATACTTTGTCATATTTTCTTCAAAAAAATTTCTAGTGCCTTAGTATTGAAATTAGATCAGGGTTTTTTTCTCTCTCTATTGTGCTTTATTTCATGTATGCCAAAACCTATGTGAAGAATTATAGGTACATAATGAGAAATAACATACTGCTCTATTAAATGAATGTCTTTGAAAATCATTATATTCTTAAATCATACTTTTAAAAAATATATACTTTATATAAAGCAATGTTGAATTGAAAACAATATTTGGAAGTTTGTGGTTGCTGTTTAATGCTTTACAAATATTTACAAGTGCGCAATCTGTGAAGCATTTGTATAATAAACTTAATCAATTTTTTAAAAATAGTTTTCTCGGTGTATGTCATGTCCTAATCTTGGCTTCTCTTCAATAGTTTTATGTACTTATACTATTAGGAAGCAGTGTTTTTTACTAAGCATTTTATAAATATATTATAAAATATATATTAAAAAATATATTAAGATCTGCGGTGGTGCAGTACTGCAGGCTACTACTGCTGATCACCATCTGCCAGCAGTTTGGCTGATTGAATCTCACCAGGCTCAAGGTTGACTCAGACTTCCATCCTTCTGAGGTCGGTAAAATGAGGACTCAAATTGTTGGGGGCAATATGCTGACTCTGTAAACTGATTAGAGAGGGCTATAAAAAAGCACTGAAGTAGTATATAAGCCTAAGTGCTATTGCTATTGCTATATTCAGAACAGGTCCTTTGTTGTAGGTCACCTCATAATTTATGGATGGTTTGGATGAAAAATTGTCTTCCAAGGACCCAGGGCAAGATGGTTTTTGCACGCAACCTAGATCCCAGGCATGCACACATGAAGCTTCGTTCACTCGCCTCTTTCACTGCCTGGTTCACAACAGGCCATGGACTGGTACTGGTCTGAGCCTGGGGATTGGAGATCCCTGATTTATAGTACACTCCCTTATTCTAAACTATCTTAAAAATACTTTAAGAAGTATTTATATTAACTAAGCATGTTCTATTCTTGAATATGCTGAGAAAATAGGTCAATAGATCATCATTGCATATGCCCAGATGCAACCATCAAAACAATAGCTTTTGTCCTATTGCAGTGCCCACTAGATCAGGACTGGCAGTCTACATTCCTGCACTTATTCCTTGCTAGGTGCAGGGAACTAAGTTTAACATTAGTTTTTACTAGCAGATACTTTCCACAGAAAAGTACATATGCCACAAGGTTCTGTTCAATGACTTAAACTCATTTCAATCTGCATTGGCCAGCTGTGGCATCACAGTGGTTAGAATGTGGTGTTGCAAGCTAATTGCATTGACTGCCAGCAGTTCGATTCCCATGGGCTGAAGGTTGACTCAGCCTTCCATCCAAGGTTGGTAAAATGATGACACAGATTGTTAGGGACAATATGCTGACTCTAAACTATTTAAAAGAGGGCTGTAAAGCACTGGGAAGTGGTATATAAGTCTCAAGTGCTTTTGCTATCGTTTAGGGAACTATGGTGGTAATTAGGTAGTATTCAAAAAGTCTTTTTTTAAATAAAGTATTAATTTTCTACTATTACATTTAATTAGTGCTTAATAAACATGTTTTCTGGGTTGTTTTGTTTGCTTAACAATACAAATTATATTCCTAATCTTTACCCCTTTTTTCCAGCCACTGATAAAATAAATTCCATGTTTAGTGATATTCTGTATTTTCTTTCTGTTTAATCTTCAATGTAACATTGTCCATTTCTGCACAGTCCAATATTTTCTTAATTATCTCTTCATCTAGTGGCATTTCTTCATCTTTCCAATGCCGCTCAAATACAATCCTCGCTGATGTTAATAAATGCAATATTAAATATACATTTTATTCATCAAATTTTTCTGGTACTATACCTACTGGTAATAAAAAAATGTTCAGGTTTAAGATCTACGTGTTTTCCTGACATCTTTTCTAGCCATGTGTATTTTTGCCCAAAATATTTTTGCTTTAGCACAAGTCCACCACAGATATGTGCCAGATTTTTGGTTACATTTCCAACATTTACTAGACATATTTTTGAACATTTTGGCTAACCTAGCAGGTGGTAAATGCCATCTATAAAAAATTTTATGTAAGTTTTCTTTACAAGAAGTTGCCATAGTATTCAAAGTCTTGTTGCTTATCACCTTTTTTTTAACTTGAGTTTTATGTATATATGCTTTACTCAAGTCTATGTGTTTTGACTTATTCTACTTGTTCTGTATGAAACAAAAGATCAGGCTCACTTTGGACACATTTGACAAAGAACTAGTGCTCTAGAGAACTTCATCATGCTAGGAAAGATGGAAGTAAAGAGAAGACGACAATCAGCAGCAAGGTGGGTGAATTCAATTAAAGCAGCAATAAGTCCACTGCTGGAAAATCAGAAGAACCAGGTTGGCAGCAATCATCCTAAAGAAAACCAACCTACGTGGTTGCTAAGGCAAGTTTTGGGGAAGACGGTCAACAGGATCTGTCTTGAATGTCATTGGCTACGATACTGTCAAAGTATGAATTGTCACTGTGTGCAGTCACTAAGAATTGGCAATGACTTGATGGCATTTAAGCAGGCAAACAAGCAACAAAATAAAATTGTTCTAGAATTATATCTTTTGAATTTTTTGAATTTTCTCTTATTGCTGCATCCACATAAAATGGCAAATGATAATTGCTTGCTCATTCTAAAGATAGTCTTTGAAACTTACTTTTCTGTTTTGTCTTCTAATCCGGTTATAGAGCTCGACCACTGTCTATGTCGGTGCTCTCTGTATTTTATCTTAACCATGCAAGGCGGCTAAATTTGAGCACTTCCTATTTTAATCACAACTCTCGAATAAACATACGTGGAAGAATCTTATCGGTAAATATTGTAAAGGAACAAGGGGACTTTTTCAGTTCTACTCAAACAAATGACTGACTACACAGCGAGAACTTTTCACTCCACCGTTTACAGATACGCGTAGAAAAATATAACTGACTGCATACTTTTTAATTTGGGCTGTCATCCGGGCTGCCAAAATAGGGACAACCGCAAGGAGCGATGAAGAATTTTAAATCTGTTTTCCTTTCGTTTCATTTCATTCGTCCGGATTTCTGCCGCCTATATACGGCAGCCGTGTTTCGATGCTTTTCGACGTTTAGAATGGATAAACGCACCTTCGGAACGATCGAACTGAAGGTTCGGAAAGAAGATAGAGTAACCTTTATTATTTTTATTTAAAATTAAAATATAAATGGATTATTAAACCCAAACTAAGCCCGTACTAAACCCATGGTCGAGAAGAAGGGAATTCTTCCGAGTGGAGGCACTGAATCCGGCTTGGGGGAGGTGGCAGGTAGTACAGGCTGGAAGGAACCAGAGAGGCTTCCAGCATACGCCACGAAGTCGGAACTTTCGTCTGGCGTGCGCCGGTTCCCGAGGACGGGTGTTTCGGTTGCACGAGTCCCTGCCATGGCAGCAGCGGAGGGGAAGGACCCGCTCAGCTTCTTCGCGGCGTACGGTAGCGACAACAGCTCGAGTGGCGGCTCGGATGCTGAGGACGAGGAAGGCTCCGGCCGGGGGGCCAAGGGGTCTTCGCAGCAGTCCCAGAACGGCACCCCCGAGGGGAAATCGCGCTTGCCTGGGCCCGACGAGCTCTTCCGCAGCGTGAATCGACCGGCTTTCCTTTATAATCCGCTGCATAAGGAGATCGATTGGGAGAGTCGGGTCTTGCGAGCTCCCGAAGAGGTTAGCGAATGTACTTTTATTCCGTGTTTCTCTTGGCAGGGAAGGCGCCTGGCTCCATCATGGTTAAGGAAGCTCCTAGGATTAGGTAGGCTTGAGAGAAGGCTGCCTCTTCTTAGCCAATTGCAGCAGAAACACCAAAGCGTTTGACCTGGCTAGGTTAACTATATGTAATATGGGATAGGTTTTCGTGCATCTCCGTTTCAGGCATCAATGAAACATATATTGGTTTTGTGCCTAAACCGGGACTAGAACTCAAGATCTCCCGTTTGTAGCCTGATGCCTTAACCACTACACCAAACTGGCTTTCTCTTGAAGGCCCAGCCCACACTAAAAATTTTTTGACCCTGTGGCACACATTTTTGAATAGCTCAAAGCGCTAAATAAATTGGAATGACTTTTCCATTCAGTATTATTACTTTGTGTAGGATATGGAACATGAAACTTTCCAATTTTATAGGATGTGAAAGATTTAACAGATTAACAGAGTTGGAAGGGACCTTATAGGTCATCTAGTCCAACCCCACCCCCCACCCACCCCTGTTCAAGCTGGAAACCCTACACCATTTCTGACAAATGTCAATCCAATCTTTTCTTGAAAGTCTCCAGTGATGAAGCTCCCACAACTTCCTAAGGCAAGCTGTTCCATTGGTTGATTGTTCTCACTGTCAGAAAGTTCCTCCTCATTTCTAGATTGAATCTCTCCTTGGTCAGTTTCCATCCATTATTCCTTGTCTGGCCTTCAGGGGCTTTGGAAAACAGCTTGACCCCCTCCTCCCTATGATAGCCCCTCAAGTATTGGAAGACTGCTATCATGTCTCCCCTGGTCCTTCTCTTCACTAGACTAGCCATGGCAAATTCCTGCAACCGTTCTTCGTATGTTTTAGCCTCTAGTCCCCTAATCATCCTGCTTGCTCTCCTCTGCACTTTTTCTAGAGTCTCAACATCTTTTTTATAGTGTGGTGACCAAAACTGGATGCAGTACTTTAGGTATAGTCTTACTAGGGCTTTATACAGTGGTATTAGTACCTCACTTGATCTTGATTGTATCCCTCTGTTAATGCAATTTAGGATGTGAGGTGAACATTCTCTGTTTGCCAGATTGTTTTATTTCATTTATTTATATATAGCCAATATATAAATAATATGACTCACTCAATCAAAGGCACAAGCTCAGTCACAGTAAACATATTTCCTGAGACATGGCTCGTGATCATACATAGAGCCAGGTTCCTTCATCCCTTCCCTTGATTGGAGACAGAAAAAGTCTCCAATATTTTCTTCAGAACCTTCTTGGGACCTGTGAGATATTGAACTCTCTATTTGGAGAGAATCCTCTCTATTTTTAGCTGCCAACACTAACGTGGTATTCCCTAAAGTGGTCAATATCAACCCCTAAGAATTATTGTTATTATTGTCATTTGTAGCATTATTTGTTACAATAATATTTATTATATTATTTTCATATGTGGGAGTGGGTGAACAATTTGAAACTTCATGAAGGATTACGTGAACTGAAGAGTTTAGTGATCTCTGAATCCAGGATATTGTAATTTTAAAAAGTATCATTTATCTATTTCTACATTGCATGTTTCAGTTTGAATATTTAAAATTTTAAAAGGGGTTTTTATTTTTTTTTTATCTACTTCTTAAAATAAAGTTTGGTTTTGCTTATCTGTTTTGAGATTGATTTACAATCCTGGGGAAAGGAAGACCTAAAACACTTTACTTACCAACCTCCATGCGGCATAATGAGGATAAGGCACTACAGACATTATTTCCACTTTTTTGTATCTTGACATTTTAATTGTTAGAAAATTAGTACATGACTGTGTTTTTTGTGCCAACTCCCTCTCAAACACTAGGGATAGAAGATGTCAGTCAAATAGAATACATCTATTTGACCATCTCTTTTCCCTCCCAGGAAAAAAAAGATGGTCAACACAGGACATACTAAATCACAACTGCAAAGAATGTGATAAGGCCAGATTTCTAGGAAAGAAAGCTTGGCACCATCAGCCTTCCATTCTAGTGACCATAGTTAGCTGCTACGTGATCAGAAATCAGTATTATTTTTTTTACATTAATATTTCTTACCTGTTTCCTCAAAAATAAGACCCAACCAGAAAATAAGTCTTAGCATGATTTTTCAGGATGCTCGTAATATATAAACCCTACCCCCAAAATAAGCCCCAGTTAAGAGTGTCAGCCAGATGGATGCATCTAGTGCCATATTTTCACCAAAATAAGACCTAACCAGAAAATAAGCTCTAATGCGTCTTTTGAAACAAAAATTAATATAAGATCCAGTCTTATTTTTGGGAAAACACAATATTATTTTCACTTTTTCTTACAGTGAGTACTTTTCTTATAGTGAATATCTTGTTTAAGCTATTTATATACCTAAATTTATTAGCATAAATGTTAAATGTTTATTACAGCTTGGCTACATTTTCAGAAGTAAGAATAATTTGTATCTGTTATAGTCATACCTTTTAAATATAATATTTCCTGTATTGGTCTTTTCATATTTTTTTCAACAGCCTCCTAAGGAATTCAAGGCATGGACCACAAATGCTGTGCCTCCCCCTGAGACTTACACTATCAAAGAAAAAAAGCCTCCACCTCCTCCTGAACGTGATATGGCAATCAAATGGTCAAATATCTATGAAGATAATGGAGATGATGCTCCAAGGCATGTAAACAATGTACATTTCTTACCAGAAGAAGAGCAAGAAACTGTTGAATCAGGTAATAGTATTCAATTTCATTCAAAATAAATAATGTTGGCTGTTTTTGTATATTTCTCTATTTGAAGATTGGCATCTCTTACATAAATTATGTAGAATAGTTTTGAATCCAGTTATAATGTTAGCAGTGTTAAACTTAATCCTACACTTGATGGCAGCTTCCTATGAAATGTAGAAAGTCAAAATCTTTCTTTGCATGTTCTTATGTGTATTTTGATTAGCATGATTAATGCATTCAATTTTATATATCAACCCCCTAGATGAAATTCCTGTATTCCTAGGGACTTTTTTTACTAACAACTAATAACATTTCTTGATGTTTAATGTCTAAGAATAGCCTTATCTACCTGTGTCTAAAGATGATGAATGATTTGAAATTGAACATGCTTTTAATAAACAGTATTTAAAGATTAAATGAAACAATAAGTTCTTATAAAAGGGGAAGATTCAAAAGCTCATACCACCTTGATGCTGGAATAGCCTTTCCCAGTCTCAGCCCCTGGCTGTGGTTAAAGTCTAACAAAATGTTTCTCAAACTTCGCAACCTTAAGGCATGTAGACTTCAACCCCACGTTTGAAGTCTACATGCCTTAAAGTTGTCAAGTCTGAGATATATTGATCTAACACATCTGGAAAGCATCAGGTTGTAAGCCAAGTTATAGAAGGCTTAGTTCAAATATCCACAAGAGCTATCTGTTTAGCCTCTTTTCAAATATCACCATTGATGGAAAGCCCTTAGTCATTGAATTCATAGTTGGACTGCTGTTATGGCTAAGGAGGTTTCCCTAATCTCCATTCCTGTAACTTCTTAATCATAAAAGCAGTTCAATGATGAAGAGGCTAAGAAGAATTGGACCTGATTAATATTTGAATGATTGATTATTACAAAATTCCCAGGTTTGTAGTCTAGATTTGGTCATTGTGGGGGAAATGGCAACAATTTTGAACTTCCTTTGTATTGATACCTATAAGACTGCATGGATGCCAGGCCGATGTATTCATCAAAAGCTGATACTATTGATAATATTTTCCACATGTGCCTTTTGAAAACTTTGGCTTACATACACTGTCTCTTCTTTGAAGATGGTGAAAAAGATGAACCCAGCTCAGTTAAGAAACGCAAATTAAACCCTGACGAGCAGCCAAAGAAGAAAAAGCAATGATGAATTGGACAAAGACTGATGAATTTATCAATCAAAGTTTTCAAAGTTCTGATCTGATTGATGTTTGATGTAAATGTCAAGTCTATTAATGCAAATGTTTCTAGTGGAAACCTTTTAATTGCAACACAACTCTTTAAACATGTTGTGGTAAATACGGTGTTTTTGTTCATAAAGACTTTGGAAGTTTGTCATATACTTTTCCTGTTTAAGACAGATCCATGTGACACTATAAACCTTAACATACAAAGTATAAATTTATTGGCATTTAAAGATTAATATTTGGAGCAATAAGCAAATTGAAAAGTACTACACATGAACAGTGATGATATGTGAAATGTAAATGTAATAATTGTTTTACTGGACTACTATTGTGATAGAATTTTTCTTAATAAAAATGCTATTTTGCGGGGAGGGAGAGTTTTTAACTGCATTGTGGTGAAAATGAATTGTTTTGAAATGTTTGTAAATAGTTTTAAAATAAAGCTGCATGTATCAAAGGTACATTTATTACAAATTTCACTGATTGAAATTGTAACTGAAAACTATTTCTCTGTAGTATTAGACAAACCTGTTTACTGTATATAAGTTGAATTAGTGATAACTTGGAAACTTAAATTCAGAAATATTTTCCTTCATAGTTTCCAAAGGAGTTCAGTACAGTCAGTTAAATCTAGAAACAGTCTAACAGCCATACAAATAAAAGTATGATTTTAGGGAGATAGAAAATATTCTCATGATATTAAGTGAACAGGATTTAAGTTAGATTTTCCCTAAACCCCACTTGCCTTTCCCCTTGAGACCTGTCTTGGCCTGCAATCATGGATCAAATCTTTATGTTTACACAGAATTTCTGGCTGTAAACCTATTTATTTTGTATACTGTTCCTTTGGTTTTATATTGCAAATTGCCTTGCTGTTGTCCAATAATTATCCCAAGATGGTTTAGCCAATTTTGATAAAGTACTAAAATATATCTCTATAAAGAAATAAAAGTGATTGCACCTTATTTATATCCTAGGAACGTCAGAGCTACTTCTCATGGTATGAATTAATTCTATGGAATTAACTCATACAATGGTGTACTCAAGGCTTTCTATTGATTTTTGTTTCAGTTCATATTTAGGTTATTTGCCCTGCAAAATATCTCCAAGCTTTGATTTTTAAGTTGCAGTTTTTCTTGTTATATTTCCAAATTTATTTTTTAGTTATGTCTGTCTTAAAAGCTTTGTTTTTCTGTTTAAACCATGGTAAGAACAGATTGAGCAATTAACAATATTCATGGGCACTTCAATTAGAAAAAAATGTTTGATGTTTCTCCCCTTTTTATATACCTGCATATAAAATAAACTTTGCTCCCACTTTGGTGGTATATGACATATAACTTCTTTCATACTATATCCCATTTTTGGAATACGATTCTATATGCAATAGAAATACAATTATATATAGAAGGAGGATTAAGATGCTTCAATTGTTGATTGACAAAGAAAATTACATGGATATATAGCATTACCAGGGACTATTTCTTCCATACTTTTGATGTGTGTTTTTATATATATTGTACCTCTATATTTTGAAGTGAATTGTTTTTAAACAGGTAGAAATTATCCAGCTGGATCTTTATGTGAAATGTTATCTTGTTTGTTCATTTATTTAATAAACTGCATCAATTTCAATTATTCTAGAATCTAGATGATATACAAGAACAGTGACAACATTCAGAGTTAATGTTAATATAAGTGCTTTCAGATAATTTAATATACTTTTTAAAGGGATGTTTGGTATTTTCAAGGAATAATGAAACTGCAAAACAATGGCCAAGATTTGCGAGTATGCCATGATGTCTAAAATAATACCATATTTCAAAAGTAACTGACTATAATTCAAGTTGGAAATCTTTTTTGGATTATAATTCTACACATAGTTTGTATCACATCTGAAATTTGGATTCCTCTTAACATAAAATTTTTATATGGGTCAGAGAGAAATTACTGTATTTCTAATTCAAGTATTAAAAATCTCTGGAATAGCAAGTTGCAAGGAATTCACTGGATGAGTTTCCTTCAATTTGTGATGAAAGGGTACTATTTATTTTATTTTATTTTATTTTATTTTATTTTATTTTATTTCAAATTAACAGCAAAGGGGCAATCAGAGTGTTGATTTTAGAAAGTTACAAATAGACTAAGGGTTAATACCTAGTTAAATATCTTAATAGCTTTAAAAAATGATCCAGATTTCTGACAGATAATTGGGTATTTTCTAAGATACAATCTAAAAATAAGGAAGGTGAAGTAAATTCTATATAATCACATACTTCTGTGTTGGACTGCAATACAAAAATAAGTTAGAAGGAGATTCTTCTGAAATTTATTTTAAAAACATTAAAAAGATTGACTGTTTCACTTAGCCATTAACTTCATTCAATTTTTCAGATGGTTTAGGGAAACCATTTCATTGTTTACTATATCTTGAGACTATATATACGGATGTAATTGCTGGGAACAAAGGAAACCTTTAAATGCACCCATGATATATTCTTTGTGGCATTGATTTAAACAAAAGTTGGGGATGGAGTATCACGTTTGCCTTTTTAAAAACACTGCAAGAACTGTTCTAAATGCAATAGATCACTTTACTGAGTAACAAATCCCTTTTTCCTACCGGAAGCACATCCTCCTGCATGAATGCCCAATTCCTTCTCCCTCTGGAGCTGGAGCAATTTACAAGAGTAAATTGAATTGCTAATATGTCTGTAAAAGTAGCGCTCATTCATGTACCATATGCCTTTGCTAAAAAGAAGCCAGATGAAAGCATTCTAACTTTGGGAACCTGGCTTGTACAGAAATGCCAACTGTTTGCATTTGGCCCATTTGGAAGTGACAGATGGTCTCCTCGGCTTCTCAGAGAGCAATGTAGTAAATAACCTGGATTGTTGTGTTCTTTCAGGGATCAATGAGAATCTTACCTGGCAACTTTGAAAATGAACTGTTCACTCACTTCACTCGCAAAATGCAAAAAATAATTTCTGGAAAACATTGTTAAGCTAGCAATTGGTTAATAGTTCACATCTTTTGTACGGAAAAGATTTCTTGTTCAATCCTCTGCATCTCTATGTAAAACTGAGAAAGTTTTGTATCTTAAAGTCTGGGGTTAGATGACCGGCTGAACCAGATGGGACGATCGACTACATAACCTACCAGAAAATGCATGTTTTAAATTGCTCTTTCCTGTTCAGCAGCAACACACTTGCACTTGGCTTCTGAATCTACAGTGACTTTGAATACTGTGGCAGATTGGCTCTATAACAGATGAAATGCAGTATAATAAATGAATGACCAAATTAAAGATGATAAATGAATAAATATATTACATATTATGGCCCAAAGTGTTAGGAGCATGTTAGGAGGAAATTTATTCCACTAGAGGGTGCTGGTTACTGCATTAATATTTTCCCATTCAATTCAAAAATCATAATGTAAATACCTATACTAATTTTGATGAACAGTCTTCCAAGAACTGTGTTATCTTGAATCCAAGTATGACCCAGAAATTTGCTTAACAGTCTTTGCTAAGTTTTTTTATTTGTTCTAGCCACTTGTTTGAAATGTATTTTATGTATTTCAAACAGCCATGTTTGCATTTCCTAACTGAAAAAAACATGTATAGATAATGATTTTAACTCTTAGGTTTCAGCCATTTGAGGAGGTAAAAAAAGTGTTTGGGATTCAAGCCTCTTCCAGCCTTAGTTCTTTATTTGCATTTAGCTTTCAGCATGGAGTACAAGATTCATTTATGTATAAAACATCTTTTTATACTCCCAAACATAAAAAAAATCTTCAAAGCAGTCTACAATATTGAAAGCATAAAATAAATGGAATGAATGAATGAAGCATATTTTTGTGTCAGTACATTAAAAACATACACACACATTTGTATAATATAGATTTACATTAAAAACCAATCAAAATGTTCAAATCTTTAATGTCCAGTCTGGTCTAGAAGTTTATTCTGAAAATCTGAAAAAAAAAATCCCTTTCTTTCATATCACACCACCGAAGAGGAAATATCTATCCATTGAAAAAAAAATCAGGCATATCCATATAGATGTGAACAGTCCATCAAATAATTTAGTTACAATTTAAAAGGCAAGTACCAAGCACAAACACAAAACCAATACTAATAAAAGTATTCATAAATTACAACCAAGAGTGATCTATACTTCACCATTTTTCTTCCACATAGCACCACACCTTTGAGCTTGTAGTTATTTGAAGAATATACACTACCTATCAAAATCCTTTCAGCCAGCTTTGCTGTGGCAATCCTGAAGAGGCTCAAAGATGGCGCCATGGTTGACAGAGGCTTTGAATTACATTTCCTTTGCTACATCAAAACATTTATTTCAAACTTTATTTGCTGAGAATCTGCTCCTTCTCTGGTTTTGTAGGCCATGCACTTAATACAACCCTTTATTTTTCCTCAAAGGAAAATCTTGAGAAAAACATTCTTCTTCAGGATGAGACAAATTTCCCTCACATGTGGAAGAAGAGTATTTCTGTGATGATGGAACTGCCAAGGCTAACTGTAATATAAGCAGCACACACATACATATTCTGGGAAAATATGCTGATATCCAAGAAGAAAGCCACTGTATCAGGAAAGAGAGTAAAGCATTGTTTCAGACATTAGATGCTAAAAGACATGGGTAATTGCTGCTGAACGTTCTATGGCAAAGCTGCATGAACCACATAAACTGTTATGGGTTTCTGAAAATAACCTAGTCGTGAATAATATCACCAATGTGTAAGGAAGATTCATCTGCCAATCCACCTGGAATTTGCCATGTTGCCCATCGCCTCAGGGAGCAAAATGTCTTCTGCTAACATTTGCTAATAAGCTGAAGTTTGGATAAAGACCTCTTGGCTTCCCTCATTAATCATATTTAAATGTAAACCAATATGGTACTCTTAAAGCAGCTCTAGCAATTACTTGGATCAGGTTGTTTGGTTTGTGGACTTATGTTCAGCTGTGAACATATAGCCTACAGGTAAGTTAGGGTTAACCCTAACCCTAAGAAGTTTCTCAATTCCATTTTGCTTCTCTCCTTTGATTAGTTTCCATCCATTTTTTCTTGTCCTGCCTTATGGTGCTTTGGAAATAAACTGACTCCCTCTTCTTTGTGGCAGCCACTCAAATACTGCAATACTGGCTATCATGTCACCCCCTAGTCCTCATAGTGTAATTTCCTTGAAGGAGAAGATGCATTTCCTACTTTTACCCAGGATCCATTTATTATGTGCTATTCTCATCTCTTTCCCTGAGAGAAGATAATGGATATTAAATGGTTGGAAGGCTCGTACTATGGTAATTGCCCCGGTCAAAAATTTCTTTAAAGTTCCAAATTATGATGATAATGATTTTTTTTTTTTGCTGTTCTATAGGTGAATGTGTGAAGAAAACATATCTTCCTTCCTTTTACTAGTTTATCAATTGGATTTATGCTTATGGTCCTTGCAAAGAATTCACCATTTGTATGTTTGAGCAGCCGTGAAACAAGGTAAACATAGCAAGCAGCTCAACTCTTTTCTCTGGTTGATCTGTAGGAAAGGAATGTGGGAAAAGAACCAAAAAATGGAGAGAATTGGAACATGATGGGAGGAGACAACTCCTACTCTTTCCATTTGGCTAATATTCCAAACTGAAGCAGCAGATGGGGGATTCAAAACACTGAAGCACAATAAGCATAATGTGCTACAAACATCTGCTTTTAGTATATGTGAGATCCCGCTCATTCTGTATTATAAGCATTGCCAAGTATGGACAACTCTGTTGGCCTAGAGTTCCTACCATCCTTGAATATTGGCAATGCTTTTTAGTGGTGACACATTTGGAACCTTGTCTCTTAAATATGGGAAAAAACAAAGAATATGTAGTAAAATAATTATATACTTAGTGGTTTGACCATGTTCTACAAGTAGCACGCCATACTGCCATCTGTACCACCTATCACTTTAACATCAATGGTAAATGCCCACACAGAAGACCAAAGCAAAGGAGGCAGGACACAATTAACGTGGGCATATGGCATTTGTGGATTTGAAAAGCAGACCCTGCATCTGTGGATAAAGAAGGAGGGAGGGAGGGAGGAGGAGGAGGACATCCCAGTGGTATCCTCTCTTGATGGTCCCAAATGTGCTTTTCAGGAGGCAACTGGACTTTCTTGTTTTTTCTTTGAAGACATTTCGCTTCTCATCCAAGAAGCTTCTTCAGTTCTGACAGGATAGTGGGGTATCTCTTGATGGAATAATTGGGAGAAATGTTCAGCAGAAATTATAGCTGGGAGTATGGAAGAAACTTGTAGGTGTACAGTATTACTGCAAAACTGCAAGAATTAATTGTTCAGCAGATTCATAACAAGTCTATAATGACAGGTCATGTTGCTTAAACACCTAAAGCAATTTTCAAAATTAATAAATAGTTGGGATGGGCTCAAATTACATTAGTTGTAGTTGATTCATATTGGAAGTCAGTGGAATTTAGACACCACCAGAAGCTTTTTTCTCACTACAGATAACAAGGCCTCTGATTGAGATTGGAACATGTGGGTGTTAAGGCATCCATACTACTGTCTGCCTCAGCTTTTTCATATTAGCGTCTTTAAAAGTATGATTACAAATGTGAATAATAGATTTAATTTAGTCCTTATGATTAATTAGCACATTTCAATTGATTTCAGCTGATTAAGAGCTATAAAGTGTCATAAACAAACTATTAGTGGAATTGATTTCTAGCTTTGCTGCAGTTCATTAAAGGAATTCATTTTGGTTTTCGTAAGTCATTCTATGAACAAGAATTTGCAAGTATCAATTTTTCAGAGTCTGTAATATTCCCATTAGTGATTTGAAAGTCATACCATGGAATATGGCTGCCTATTTTTAGGGGAAAAATGGAATTACATTGGAACAAGTAGGCTTACTTAGAAGAAGAAGCAGATTAAAGTTCTTGCTTTTCTCTATAAAGGAGTTATTTAAGATAGATATTTGTATTAATTAAAAAGGATTGTAATAATTTTTGTCAATGTAAACAAAACCATAATCCATAGCTGATGAAATACCTTTGTTCTAAAACAATTCTGAAGGAGATCAAGATGGAAATTGTAGACGGAATTCAGTACTGCGTGAAGCATCTGAAAGCCATGTTTTGCCAAGGGCAAGCATGTTACAAGACATCCGTCTCTAAAGCATTAAAAAAGCTACAGCCTTTGAAAGGCTTGTGAAGCTTCCCTGAAAATTTTATATGTGTGTATATGCCACAGTAATTTTGTAGATGACCCAATGGTAAGGGTTCCCCCCCAGGGGTGGGTTCTAAAATTTTTTACTACCAGTTCTGTGGGCATGGCTTATTTTGTGGGTGTGGTTTGATGGTCATGTGACAATTCTTTAGGATTTAGCAGAGGTAATAGTCTACCAGGCTTTTAACTGCTTGCAGAGCTGTACTGGTGTACCCATTTGTTCTTGGAATGTTCTGGTCTACCCATTTGTTTTTGGAGGCACCGATCTACCCATTTGTTTTTTGAGGCACCGGTCTACTCATTTGTTTACCGATCTACTCATTTGTTTTTGGAGGCACCAGTCTACCCATTTGTTTTTCAAGCGCACTGGTCTACCACCACACTGCCTTTTAACACTGATCAGCTGTAGGGCGGCCCTTTGAAGCCCCCCGGCAAGAGTTTAAAGAGTTTTTTTCCTTCTAGCCAATCAGCTGGGACTCGGGAGGCAGTGAATAGATTGAGGGTGGGGCCAAATAAAAGATAAGAATAATACGGGGGGGCGAGAGTGGGAGGGCCCAGCTCCCGAACAAAGAGAACCGGTTCAGTGACATCATATCGTCACTGCTACCGGCTCGGCAGAACCGGGCAGAACCGGGAACAACCCACCACTGTTCTCCCCCCCCCCCCAAACATGCATCCAGAATCTTACAAATCTCATATTTCTATTCGGAATATTCTGAATAATGAACTTATTAACCATTTAATCTTAGCAAATATAAACTATTTAATACAATACAGTAATAAAAATAATACCGGACCTCTGGACTTTTCGTTGGGCCCTCAAACTCACTTATTTCATCTAGCCGGGCTGGCTTGATCCCATCCTTTTGGTTTTAATTCGTTATCAATTTTAATTGGGGTGTTTTAAATTGTGGGCCGAAATTATTTAATATCTTTTAAACTGTTTTAAATTTTGTATACTATGTTTTACCTTGGCTGTTCACCACCCTGAGTCTAGCTGGAGAAAGGCAGTATAAAAATCAAATAATAAATAAATAAAGATATTGTAGGGATTTAACTACCATATTTTTTGCACTATAAGACATACTTCCCCCCCACCAAAAAAGTGGGTGGAAATGTCTGTGCGTCTTATAGAGTGAATATTGTGGTGAGGGGATGGGGGTTGGTGTCACCACCGCCGCTGCCTCTCACCGCTGCCACTGTTCACCATTGCCATTTGCCGCCAATATCCACCACCTAGAATAGCTGATCGGTTGTATTCCGGGAGGCCAATCCAACCGCCAATCAACTGCTCGGCAGTGAAGGCTCCAGCGTTCCGCGGCAGCGGCAACAGTTCAGCTCAGTTGACCAGTGGTGGGCACAATGGAGCAGAGCCCTGACGAGCCAAGTGCTGGGGCTGTGATAACGTGCTGAAGCTAACCAGGCAAGGACGCTAGCCAGATGAATACCGGATGGATGCTGGGAGGCAGAGGCAGGTTTTTTTTTTTTCTTGTTTTCTTCCTCTAAAGCTAATGTGCATCTTATAGTCTGGTATGTCTTATAGTGTGAAAAATACAGTAATACACCTTTCTCCTTTATGGTGTCTTTGGAAGTTTTAATCCTGTGTTTCTCAAACTTGGCAACTTTAAGATGGGTGATTTTCATCTTCCCAGAATTTCACAACCAATATGGTGATGCCATTGTTCTCTCTTTTCTACTGTAGCATTATTTACCAGGCTAAATGGGGAACCATTTGCAGTCACAGAAATGCCTGAATTTTGCTTCACTTGTTTATGGTCACGTTGGTTAAACGGAATGGCTGTTCTCTTAGCATGATGCCAAGTTGGCAGGTCTAGATAAATGGCAAAAAATATAGGAAATGCCTCCCATCATTTTACTTTATTTCTACTCTTTTCCTACTTGATTGAGAGGGAAGGAATTTATTTTTATATGCAAAGCTAAACAAGTGAGGTGAAGCACTCAGTTATTAGCTCTACAGTAGCTGAACAACCAAGTGGCTGAGACATCTATGAAAGTCATATTCTGATTGATTGTCAAGTTGGCAGATGTGTAGTATGGAAATATTTATTATATACTCAGCAGAGGTGGTAATCAACCGGTTCGAACCTACCCACCCCAGCTCTATGCCATCCTACTTAGGCATGTTTTTGAGGCTGGGCATATGCATGGAAGGCCAGGTGCATGGGTGCTCACATTTGCAAACCATTAGGGAAAGTAAGTGAATACCACTCCTGATCCTCAGGGTATATAATGATCAGAGATGTATCTATATAGCACAATTAAACATCAGCAGTTGACCACAGGAAATGTTCATGCTTTATTTTTATGTCATAAAAAGTTTTATAACATTTTCTAAATTTCAGTTCCACAAGAGTTGTGGGTTCTGGATTTTGGATGTGTTCCGTAAGTTAGCCCATTTGATGTACTTGGGTTGATATGCTATTTCTCCCAATTAAAGGTAACAAGCATGAAAGTTTTAGTAGTATATAGCGAGAATATGGCGAGAAAAGCCTATTCTATCTCTGCTGCATTTTAATTGTGAAAGTAGACCCGGCTAATCAAATGGCTGGGTATATGGAAGAATCCTGACTCTTCTCACTTGGAGTTTTACCTGATTGCTTTAACAGTGAGTAGTCACTACAGAACAGGTTGAACGGGTTTAAGCTGCCTAAGACAGTATGCATTTGTGTGTGTCTGTCTCCGGGATTCCTCCTTTCAAGACATGCAGGCTTTGACCTGCTAAGAGGTGCCCAAACAGGGGGCCATCAGTCACACAGGTATGCAACTATATTGAATCAGGGGGAAAAAACCTGCAAAGCAGTACTTGTCCTTTATCACATAGTTTTGCCTACAAGCAGAATACAGTAGAGCGTTATACTGTAGGTGTGAAGCTGAACGGAATGAAGGCTAGGCAGGGTGAAGTAGCAATGGATTTTTCTTATTGGTCATTGGTTGGCAGGGAATTCTCACACCTCTTAAGCCATGTGCGTAGGTATTTGTAATCCATTTAAACCTACCATGTTGCTTTGAAGAGGGTGCCCCCTGTGTACTTGGGAGCGCAATCCAAGTCTCTCCTTTATAGGATTGTGTTATCTATTCCTGAAGCCAAATTACTTTCAAATGGTAAACATGGAGGGTGAAAGCTGTGTAGATGTGCAGTGGAACTCTGCAAATATGACTGTAAAGATAAATCCTAGTTCCAGCTAATGTCTCTCCTGGATTAAAACTGTTTGGTATGCATTTAAGTTAAGCATTTCAGGCCATTTTATCCCTCCTGTAATTAATGCGTAAGGTTAGTTGTTAGCTGTTTGAGGAAGTTGCACAACATTCTCAGAGACTCTTCCCATCCTGCTTACAATCTTTTTGGACTGTTCCTTCTAGCAGAAGATGTAGAACAATTAAAACTCAGACCACATGTTTTCTGAATAGTTTTTATCCCAGAGTTATAATTGCACTCAATAATGAACTAAAGGGCCACCATCAGTGAGCTGTTGGACAGCATTACTTGATCTGTTGTGTGGATGTCTGGGTGGTTTAGGGGTGGGGAATTGTGGTGGGTGGGAGTGTGTTTGGGGATTATGTGTGTTGGACCTGGTCTTTGGGTGTTAAGTGAATTTCGTTGTATGGGTATATTGTGTATACACGTACAATGACAATAAAGTTATTACTGTGTTTCCCCGAAAATAAGATCCTGTTTTATATTTTTTTTGAACCCTGAAATAAACGCTTGGCCTTATTACCATGTGCTCAAAAGCCCGATTGGGCTTATTATCAGGGGGTGTCTTATTCTGGGAAAAACAGGGTATTATTATAGTCTCTCTAGAGAATTGAAGTATCTGGATATTCCTTTTGGGTGGATGGCATTATGGATGAACGGCCAAAGGAAATCATCGATCCTTCTTGCTACAGAACCTTCTGATTGAGACTGCCTTCTACAGCTCTCCTTCCCAATCATGTTATGGAAAGTAGCTTTCTCATGACAAATGTCCCAAGATGAAATTGAGAAATCAACTCTGCCAAAAGGGCATGTCTTGCTATCATTTCCCACCAAGGTCTCTCCATAGTGAACATACAGATGATCATATGAAGATAACTATTCAAACAGAAAGTGAAAAGGGAGCTTCAGGGAGTGTATTCCAAGGAATTTGGAAAGTATCAGACTGAATTGTAGGAATACCACACACAAGAATACCTGAATCAGGGGTGAAATTTGATCGGCTTGGAGCAGCTTGGGCAAACCATTAGGGATGATTTGAATCGATTTGCTGAACTGGTAAAAACCACCCCTGGTTAGGCCCTCCCACACATGCCCACTTGCCTGCTCATCCGGTCACCGCTTACCCCTTCCGGCCGCTCGATCTGCCCACCCACCACCTCCCTGTAGAGTGAGACTTTTCTTCCTCAATTCACAGCGGAGCTGCTGCATCTTGTCCCTTTAAGATAGTCCCCAGGAGGGTGGGGTCCAGGGGGCCATAAAGAGAGCAGCAGCTCTGCTGTGAATGGAGGGAGAAAAGTTTGACTTCTCTCTGCCCCAGCATTCACTATGAGCTCTTCTCGTGCTCATGCACACATTTTTTCCTACCGGGTTCTATGGACGTGACTTGGTGGGGAGGGGTCCTGTGACTGAGGGGGCATGGCAAACTTGATATCACTCACAGCCACGCCCACTCAGTCACAGGACATCCCCCCATGCCCACAGAACCCTTAAGGAAAAAAATTGAATATCACCACTGACCTGAATATGTTGTGGGACCAAGTTTTATTTACAGAACCAGAAAACTCCTCTTTAGCTCTGTAGTGAGAGGACTTTTTAACTGGTAGGCTTTTTTCCTGTAAATCAGGTGTAATTATCAACTTATGGTTACTCCTTTCTTGGCCAATGGGAAAAATTAGACTTTCTTTCTGTTTTGCTGTTGAATTTACTCCATGTTTCTATTATCACACTGTATTCAGCTGGAGAACACCTTCCATTCTGAATTCCAATTCTCTTTTTACTGCATATTTCGTTTTTCTGTTTTTAAAATAAGCAGCTCCTTTTATTTAACCCTCTTTCCCCCAAAGTGGCCATATAATAAATCTTTTGTATGCAATGCTGTATTCTTACTCAACTGGAAAAAAATGTTGAATGCATAGAACTCATTATGTGCATCCTAACATCATCCTACAGTCACATACAGTATTCAAAGCCTTTGGTCTGGGTTCCAAACACCTCTAAAGTTGCTGCATGATAAGTATTATATTGACACCACAGAAGGAAAAGCATTAAATATATTGAAAATATACCATATAGATTGTATTAACAAATTTACTAATTGGAAGACTGGTGTTGGGAATGAGTGAAGGCAAAAGAAGGGGACAGCAGAGAATGTGATAGATAGGGTCATTGATGCAATGAACATGAATTTGGGCAAACTCTGGGAGATAGTGGAGGACAGTGGGGCCTGGTGTGCTATGGTCCATGTGGGTTGCAAAGAGTAGGAGTCAACCCAGCGACTAAACAACATATTTACATTTTAAATAAATAGATTTTTTGACTAGTCTATTAACTTTTGACTATTCTTTTGACTAATCTACTGACTACCCTACCTATTGCTTTGTCTTGGCCTCAGCCATTTATTGGAATGCATCCCCTAGTTTATTTCTCAAGTCAAATTTGTAATACTATGCAAAATGAATAGTATTTCCTGAGTCATTCCTAGACATCTCTGTGCAATTTACTTATGAAACAGATTTTAATTATTAGGCTTAACAGCAGTTCTACAAATATTGTATGCAAGCCTGAAACAAGCTATTCACCAGAGAAGCCATCTGGATTATTTGTAGTTAGTGGTTTCTGGATTGCAGCCATTAACCTTAAAATGGCACACTAGCTTATAAATAGTGAATTACTACATAACCTGGGCTACACAGCACAGCCCCTTTAAATATATATACATATACTGAAGTGCTGCAGTGTTTTTAGGAATGAATAGGAAAGGTTATGCTGAAAGAGCACTATGAAATCAAACTCTGCTAGAAACAACATAGAATAAACCAGTGTTTCTATCCATAGGGGAAATAAAAATATTTTGAATATCCTTGACCTTTAAAACATCAAATCCTCACCAGCAGAGCAGGTTTAGTGTCACGATCATAAGGGGTGGTGAGTAGAGAATCATATGCTTGATTTTCTGTATATGCCTATGTGCGTGTGAATACATATTGGGGCTAAAATAATGATAATCCAAATGACCTTCCTCCCATATAAAGGTTTTATGAAGACCAAATGAAAAGTAATGCCTCCAATGTTATAAATTACCAACAGGTGGCAGTACTGATGTGCTAAAAAATCTGACATGTTCTTTAGCATCTGTTCTTTCATTTGAGACTATGAGAAGTTTCAAGAAAATATTGTGTTGCTATTGTTTGTGAAACAGAAGCCTGTAATAACTTGTCACAATGCTTTAAGCAACATGCCATACTGGAATTTTTTTTTTTTAACTGTGGGAGTTTTTCCAGCTGAAATTTACCACACAATGTAAGCTATTTATGCTAATCCTGTTGGCCTGTGTAACTGTGTGTATATAAAGATGGTGAATCAGGAATAGCTGATTTGTATGATCAAGAATAAAGCAGCAACTGATGTGTTTCATAACAGGAAGGTGAACTGGTTCAGGACAATCATTAAAAGTGAAATTGCTATGCAGGTTGATATTTCACAGGAACACGTGGGTCACGTTAATGTTCTTCCACATTGAAAGGTTTGGGCAAGATTGGTTTGTTGCAAAGTGGCAGCAGACATGAAAGCGTCAGAAACTGAAATTTGCCAGTTGTCATGTTACGAGAATCAAGGTAAGGATTGGGACCGCTAATGAAACATAGGTTCATCATTGTAACCAGAAATGAAGTGGCAATTCATGGAATAATATCACAAAGCTTCTCCTACAAAACAAAATTCAAAACCCAGGCTTCAGCAGAATGGTCAGTTTTTTTGAGACATGGATATTATTCACATGGATTTTCTTGAATCTGGTACCCCTATCAGTCAGGGTGCTACCTGCAACTTTGAAAACACAATTAAGTAGATTTTAGAAACACAACAGGAAATTTTTGCTGTGACCTCGCAAAGTTAAGCCTTGCACCCCGCAAGCCACCCAGGAGGCAATTGCAAAGTTGACTCTCACTATCTTACCTCATTCATCTTTTAGTGCAGACTTGGTGCCATGTGAGTTCCCCTTTCCAGAATTCAAGGAACCATGGGCACCTGTTTGTGACTCAAATGAAAAAGTGGAAATGACTATCAGGACTTAGCTGAAGAGACAGAATGTGTGGAGTTCTTTCATCACAGCTTTACGTAGCTTATCCATTGTTGCAGAAGTTACGTTGCAAAAGGTGGTGATTATATGGAAAAGTAAACATAAGAGCTCATTTCAAGGACAATTTTCTGTTCATTTATTAAAATATACATTGGAACTCTTTCTGCACAGTCTATATAGAAATGAACAGCTCAAAGTTAATAAGCCTTGCAAATGCTCGGTTTCAATCCCAATTACTATGCTCTCAGAGGAAAAAATGTAAACTTTCATGACTTTAGGAAGACATCCATATAATTTTGTTGGCAATAAGTGGGAAGTGATTTACCATTCCCTTCTGAGATATCTTTTGTTGTTCCAGACTAGCTTAAAGCAGTATTATTTCACAGTGATTTTCTCTCCAAGTATTAAACATTCCACAAAATTCACCTAGCATACTAAGGAAGATGACGGCCATCAACCTCACCTAGGTTACTAATTATGGTGATGACCATCATCACACATTTTTATTATTAGCCTTCTAGCCATATTATAGTTTCCTTTGAGGTCCATTGTTAAAACATAGACGGCATGTAACATAATCATCCAATATGTTAATGGATAGACTTAGCTTTTGCACAGAAGCAGCAATGCCTACAGTCAAGGAATGAATAAGGTCTTCTTCTGATTTCAGTGCAAGATTAGCTTAAAAAAAAAAGAACCTGAGTGTGTAACTCAGGGGTGACTCACATATAAAATATTTCATTTGTTTAATTGCACAGCAGAGTAAACAGCCCTAGAATTCCACATGCCTCCAAGGCAGACAAAGTTGAAGCTTTGGACTTTGCTAGCTGGCTTTGTAATTCTCTGTCTGGTTTACCATCCTTGTGTGTGGGTTGCTGAAATGGCCTCTGAACCAGCCCTGAGTAAAAACATTCCCTATTTAATAAAACAGTGAAATATAGAAGCAGAACATTGTAAAAGAGGCATTGGACACTTCAGGTGTCACCTTAAACCAAATTGTTTGGACATTTTATAGCTCCCAGTTGACCAAGATGGGGTGAAGAAAAAGAAAGCAGCAGGCTGTTATAATACAACATTGATCCCTAAACTGACTTCAGTTCCATAAGCCTTCCTAGAGCAAATTACTTATTAAACATAACAAGGTGTCTGACCTTTGCCACCTCTCCATCACAGAGGACATTCCTTGTTTTTATGAACAAAGCCTTTTGAAGGGCCATTTACAAAGTGTCTTTCTCATATCCCAAACAGCAGCATTTTTGTTGAATCAAGCTCAGATTAAGGCATTAATGAATCAAGGTCCTGTCTTTTGAAAATGTACATTAGACTTTTCTAGATCGGATCTTCGTTCTAGGCCTCTTCTGGTAAAATTGAATGTCTATTATTTTTTTCAATTCATTTATTATCTAGGGAACTCTAGGATCACTTTCAGATCCAGGGAAAAATGCCTGGGTTTAACAGTCCATAGAATCCTCAACAAAATTATTGGCGCACGGTCCCATTGCGAACCGGTAGTAAAGGTAAGTAGAACCCACCCCAGTTGGCACACTAACAGGAGGAGGGAGGTGGTAATCCATGCTGCAATATTTTGGGTCAATTACTAGTAATAGTAATGGTCTATTACTATTTATCATGGACCTACACTATTAAACTCATCTGTGTTGGAATGAATTCCATTGAATCAAATTTTGTCTGAATGTGGATGGGCTTGCTTAGTAAGCAAGGAAGAACATTTGCTTTGATCATGGTGTTACAAACCCTGAATAACTGTGTTAAGATTTGGATATGAGAGAGTAAAATAAATGAGTAAAAGTCACAGAGTTCAACAGATCAAGTTTGTCCACTGTAACTTTTTGTTAAAGAAATTACAAAAAGCCTACCATGGCCATGTTACGATGTGATTAAGTTGCTGAGTTAATCCAACTGTCTGTATTCGGGCATGATTCAAATGAAATACGGTGACTATGTTCATACAACAAATCTGGCCTACTCTTGGCTCACCTACAGAAAAGGAAAAGCGAGCACTGTTTTAAGCTGAGGACTACTTTGGTTTGATATATCTTCTCCTGCTCACTCCATTCCCAAAATTCCTAAGTATAAAGTATGCCAAAAGGGGAAAAAAGGTGCTGTGTTTTCATTTTGCAGAGCACCACAAATATTCTCAAGAGAGGCTAGAGTGAACTTGATCAGAATACTACATCTTTCTGCAGGAGCCATGTAGCAAGGAAGAATGAAGGGCCATTTACTGCTTTGATACTGTCTCCCTAGAAAAACAGTAGTTTTTTAGGGCTTTTAAATGCAAGAGAGAAATGGTGGATCAGATATTTTGTAGTTACTCTTTCATAGTAAAGGTGTTTGTTTGTTTGTTTTGCAAAAGGTCAATCACACACAGTATGTTCTGGAAATGTGCCATATACCAGTATTTATTTATTTGCGTGGGAGGGGGCATGAGCAGATTTTTGTTGCTTCAAGGACCTGCAGTATGTTTTGGGTGGAATGACTGAATGTTCTTGTTTTTTTCCACATTTATAGCGGGAACTCTGATTAATGGGCATTGCCTGCCTGTCTTCTCTATTCTGAGGATTCAGGATGAAGATGCTTATAAAGCCAGCTTCAGAATAGCTTGCAGATCTTGGGATATAGAAATGATGCTATGGAGAAAAAACAAAACTAGAAACAAAGAATATGATTATTAACTCGACTTTCTAAAAACCTGAACTTGGTGCACGTAGCTCCTGAAGTTTCTCTCTGCTTAGAATAGCTAGAAGTGTGTAACACTATCAACCTTCCATACTGAAATTAGTGTTTACAATGCTCAACTGCAATTTAAACCTAGTTTGTAGGATTGAGGTGTTGGCTCTGTTTTTAGATGAAACTTTAATAGAATTAGACACTTGTGTAGCATCTTAAAAGCTTCAGTCACAAAAGTGTAACCCTAGTATAGTTGTTTTGCTTTGTTTTGTGTCCCAAACAGGTCTATTGAAGTCTGAGTAACCATTCTTTAGTTACCTTAGAGTGCAGAATATCAACCTATTTTACAGTTTGAATCAGATGATATGTAATAGAATATCAATTAGCATGAAAACAGTAGAGACTCTACTTTGGACCACTGTAATAGTTGCATGGATCCCAAGTCCTAACATTTGGTCCTCCCATTTGCTAGTCAGTCAAGGTTCAAGGCAGGGGTGGGTTCCACTTACCTTTACTACTGGTTTGCAATGGGAGCGCGCACGCACGCACGCATGCTTCTGCACATGTGCAGATCACCCATGATGACGTCGGGGCGGGTGGGCAGAGCTTCCCGCCAGTTTTACTACCGGTTCTATAGAACCGGACTGAATCAGGAGCAACCCACCACTGGTTCAAGGGCATTACTATGTGAATTGGACAATTGTGGAGCATCACTCTTATGCTCTATTAGGGGAATCTTCATTGAGTTTTATTTTCTTTGGGGTTCAAAAGCCATTGAATGATAGAAATACCTAAAGGTAGAGAGATAACGAGAAAGAAAGCATATCAGCAATCATATATGCCCAGTAAAAGCCATGATACAGTAATGTCACATGTCAAACATTCATGAAATTATTGCAAGATTATGTCATATCAGTTGCTCTTTTGGCCCCATGTGGATGCCCATGCTAACATTGGAAGTCAGCCAGCAGAAATGCTCTGTAATGTTATTCTGTTGTCTGTACTTTAGCCATCAGTTGGGGTTGCATTATCCTTTGTATTTGTGGGACTGTTCAAGAGTCAGTTGCAATACATTTTGAGATATGTTAATGATTATGTCATTAGTGGTGGGCTGCAAACAGTTTAACAACTGGTTCCGTGAGTGTGCACTTTGCGTGTGCATGCACACCTTGCACACGCATACACATAACATGCTTGTGGATAGCATTCAAAATACAGCAATTTGAAGCTCAGCTGCTTACCTTCTAAAGCAGCCCCAGTCAGTAGAACAACGGAGGCACGGAAATCAGCTGTGCAAATCAGCTGCGCAAATGTGTTGAGCCAGAAAGGAAACATAGGACAGGATAGGGCAGGGGCGCATGGGTGGGGCCAGCTGATGGTTGGAACTACCGGTTCTCTAGAACCGGTCCAAACTGGCAGCAGCCCACCACTGGTCATTAGGGACCCATTATGGCATTACAATAGGCATTACTATGTTTTCCTTTTGCTGCATCTTTATGTAAAATTATACTCTGCAACCCAGCCCAGGAAGAAATGCTAGTCTGATTGCAACAGCCACCACCACAACAAATAATTGAGACAATTACTGTATTTTAAAATTCAGCCTAAGTGTTACTGGATAAGTAGCACAATGAGATGTATGTGTGTGTGTGTGTGTGGATTGAAAAGAGTCTTCGGAGTCTTTGGCATTATTTTGGACAACTGGTAATGATTCCTATCTAAGACTGGAAAATTGTTGCCAATTCATAAAGCCTTTCACAAATCCACCCACATATGAAATGGACAATAGATTAAGATCAGCCAGAAGGCTGACATAAGGTAAGGCTGCTACTTAAATTTCCAACTCCAAATTGATTGTTTTAATTTATATCTTGCTGCACTTTCAGAACTTTCAGTGATGGAGAGAGAATGTATTTGTGTGTGTGTGTGTGTGTGTGTGTGTGTGTGTGTAATAGGCTGATGGAAGCTAAATAAAGCAGAATTGTAAATTTAAACACTTTAAAGAAATTAATGTAATTGAAATGATGGAACATCAAGAAATATGAGCATGAAATGTCTCAAAATGACATCCTGATCCTAGGAGCATAATCACTCAGAATTATTTGTCAGTTTTTCTTAACAAACCACTATTCCCCCCCTCCCCCATTCTTCAGTTGAATTTTTGTTGATACAAGTGATTTTGATCCTTTTGCCTTTGGCTTGTCACAAATACTAATTCCTCTTAATTAAAATCCTTCAACTAATACTCTCAGGATGCTAAATACTGGTTGCAAACTTGAAAAAATAGTTACTTTCAGAGTAATCCTGAAGAATCATTCTCAAGAGTTTTGAGCTGAAATCTTAGGCTGCAATTTGGATGCATGGTTTTAGGTTGCTCCTATGCAACTGGAGTTTTGCTTTATGAGGGAATTTTATCATTCACATGTCTAGAATCTTTTGCCCATGGGCAGTCATTAATATTCCCATTTGATTACTGCTGTATCTGATAGCTGAGATACTTAATAAATGCAAGCTGAGATTTTGGTTGAAACTGGCAAGGCTCGATCTGCAGCTTCTTAGAAAAAATATGTGACTGAATATGCATTTAGATTTTCAGCATTGCTATATTGATATATGAATTCCAAGCTGTATCTTCCAAGCAGTGTCCTGGTATGCCTTTGTTAAGCTTTTTTTGTTTGTTTGCACAAACTCTATCAAATATGTAACAATAAGATTCTGGATTATTTCATTCAAATCAATTTAAGACTAGTTTACAGTATGAGCTGATATCTATAAAACATTTGCAAAAAAAGCAAAACAAAACAAAATAGCAATCATGTTTTATGTACTGTTTTTGTTGTTAGCAAAAAGATATTCTCTATTTAAAGAGAATATATTCTCTATTTAAAGAGAATATCTAAAGTTAATTTGTTTTAAGGTTGATAGACAGATATTTCCATTACAGACCAGAGGTTGTTTTTTTTTTAAGGCTGAGTAGAAATAATTTAAATGTACTGAACTTTCTTACTGGAATCAAGCAAAAATACTTAACTCGTACTCTTACTAATTTTTTTCCCGACAGCTATTTCTTATCAAGCTGTATTCTGTCAATGTGAAAAAAACCCTAATTTTCTATTCAGTTTAGGCAGCCTAGAATCCTTTTTAATTGTTCTAGTTTGGAAAGAATGTTTTTCTTCTCCCAGGACAAAATGTCCTATGAGGACAATCTAATGAGTTTGAGGACAAGCTTGGGACACACCTTTTCTGTGGCTATCCCAGCCCTTTAGTACAGCCTCACCCCCTGAGATTCAGAGTCCTCTCTTTAACTTTCAGAGGGCTGTGAAGACCTGGCTCTTCACCCAGGTTTTGAATTAGGATAGAAGTAAGCCCAGCAAATGTAAGAGGTGGTGACTATATGATGATCTAGTGCTGAGCATTGAGATATGTGGGATTGCTGGGTTGGTTTGCTCTTTTTATTTAGTGTTAATGTGAGCTGCCTTGAATTATCTGCTGTAAGATAGTTGGCCATATACATTTCTAAATAAGTAAATGATGGGACAATAATCTACTAAACTCCAGTTCGCCTGGCAAGTATGTTTAACTGCACAAGAGACCATTCTCTTTACACTGGATTCTCAAAAGCCCAGAAGAGCCAGGTAAAGTTAAGTATTGACAGCTTAAATGACAACTTAAAATTCCACATTGGTGTGTGTGTGTGTGTGTGTGCACGCGCGTGTTGGAAAGTCCCTAAAGTATGGAAAGTACATAGGACATACAATCCTAAGAAAACTCACATGAGCAAAAATGAATTCCAGGGAAATTGACAAGAGGGAGACAAAGAAAGAAAAGAAAGGGACATAGTGCTGAAGAATATTGCAAAAACTCTGATTTCTGTGGTCTTCTGATAATTCAGGCAGATATTTTTTTCTGGAGGGGGCCTCTTTGATATGGGTTTATTAATCTTCTATTTACTTAAGAGAACTATCAAAACTCCCAGGCCCTGTAGATTTCAGCATCCAGAAAGTAATTTCATAGGACTATCAGTTTTATGAGAGATCAATAGTTGTGTCAAAATTAGCATACAAAAGTAAAAATTAAGGCTTGGAGGCATAGTACATATTCAGAAAGCAAATTCTTATATTTTATGACATTGTGTAAATATGTTTTTAAAAACTGGCAGAGAATCCACTAATTGCAATCTTGACTTTCCCCACATTAAATTGGATGAGAGCAGCCGCGCTATCTAGTTTCATTGTGGAGGCATGGTAAAAACAGGTTCTTGGACCAGCACAATTTATATTTCTATATTTCCTATGACAGGAGAGAAACACCTTTATGTGACTATCAAAAACATCATCTTCAGTCTAAGAGTTCAGCTGGTAGGTCTGTATGTTTGCTACTCATTCAACTGATTATTTTTTCACGTACATAAATGTATCTATTTTTCCATATACTTTATAGGTTTAAAAATAAGTGATCCAATCTCATGATTTCTCAGTGCAATTTGAAGTGGTTTATTTTCTCATCTGCACCAAAAATTAAAGTTGGTAATTCCTTTCTATTTTTTTTTTTTTAAATTCCCATTCAGGGAGTATTCAATGAACTCAGGCAAGCGAGTTGTTCTTTGTAGCTGGCACTTTAGCTTATATTAAAAGTTCCAATCAGATGAAGATAAATCAGCAGGCTACAGGGTGTTCTATGAAGATGTTGTGTTTATAAATGGCTTCTATAAAGACCATCCATTTTAAATAGGGGACATCTGGTACCCTATTTCAAAATTGTTTTCAATCAAATGATCTCCCATGATGAAGTTGTGTCAGTGGGGAGACAACTGACAGAATTTTTAAGATCACTTTGTGAAGCCTGTTCAAAAGGTTTTTCCTCCAGACCATATTGTGATCAATTCCACAGCACATTTGCTGCTACACAAGGCCAGCTGTTGCATCTGTTTGTCTTCTTCGTTAGTATCCTCACACAAAAGCAAACAAGAAAAGCACACACACACTTTCTGAAACTCCACCATCTGATGATTCTTTCTTTTGTGTAGGTGTGGGAGGGAAAAGATCTGGCTTGAAAATTAAATACCAGGAAGAACTAATTGTTGCATCATGTTTAGAGTACATTGTGTACTTATTAGGTCTAATTCATGTTACACTATAGTGCAACAGGTTTACCAGCATTAATGGATATTTTTGCATAGTGCATTAATGAATGTGCCACTAAAGAAAGGAGAAAATATTGTGAAAAAAACAATCTCAGGTCCTTTACAGCATCCTTTGTGGATGTTAAAAGAGTATAAGAGTAGTCATTATATATTTTTCTGGATGTATGTTATTTGTTTGTTTGTTTTGTTTTGTTTTGATATTTTTCTGGATATGTTGTTTCCCCACCAAAAGCAACATTCCAAATTATCAGGGAAAAAAAGCAAAAATACATAATTTTATAGCTGTGACAATTGCCAGGATAACTGTTTCACTCTAATCTTTTCACAATTTTTGAGGTCAACTGGGAAACAGTTTTAATTCACTGGCAGGTCACATAATTACTGAAACTCTTTTTTGAGGAGCTGGACCTCGCAAAATGACCTGTTAACTTTTGGGACTAATAATAATATGTAAAGAGAGACAGAGGGAGGGGGCGAGAGAGAGGGAGGAAGGGAGGGAGGGAGAGAGAAAACTGGAAAAACCTTGTCCTGGCCCACCCCTACTATTGTATAATTCACTTCCTTTTGTAATTAGTTCAGTCCTTACCTTGCAATTTCTTCTGGCACAAGGATTCCAGCCTTTTGAGATGCTGTCTGATCATAGTGTCCTTACTTAACTTCGAAAGAGCCAGGAGACAGTAAATGCCCCAGCCAACTCCTCTGGTTGGCCAGCTGCTTTATCAATATGAAAAAAAAAGGCTTTCTGGCAGAACCAAAGGCAGTTGAGACGCTTTTCCTGACAGTGATTAATGAGAAGAGGATGTTGCAGATTCACAGTGGATTCCAAAGTATGAGACTGAATACTGTCCAATATTTAGGAGCAAAAGAAGTGATTTCAAAAGCTGGCCGGTGTTTTTAATTTTGAAATGTAAGAACTATGATTCTATTCTGATTTGAGCAGCTGGGGCTGGACATGGTGGGGGGGGGAGAGATTTAGCTTCCTCTTTCTTTATAGTTACAATCCTACTTCAGTCACATAATGTGAAGAATCCAGCTGTCCCTGGAAAGGATCTACTGGTGGGAAAGGTGGAAGAGAACAGGACAACCAACAGCAAGCGGATGGACTCAGAGTGGCAATGAGCGCACCACTGAGAAACTTGAAAGAAGAGTTTAGAGATAGATCATCACAGAGAAAATCCATATGGTAGCTGAGTAGAAAATGACTTGATGGGACACAAATCAAATCTCTGTAGTTGGAAGAAGCCATTTTCACTTTCTGAACTTTATCTCTTAGTTTCTGCATAATACAAATCCAGAAATGTTCTGGATGGCTCCAAGCAAGTTGAATAAAATGATTGGAAAACAAATGTCCCATTTCATAATCGCAGTAGTGCAAGTCTCATCGGAGCACATACCAGTGGTGAGTTATTACCGGTTTGCCCTGGATTGGGCGAACCAGTAGCAGCAGCGGCGGGAGGCTCCGCCCACCTGGCCAGACATCTCTGCGCATGCACGGAAGCTTCTGCGCATGCACAGAATTGTCGCATGCGCACACACCCACAAGCAAACCGGTAGAGAACAAAATTGAAACCCACTCCTGGCACATATATATTGATTGTGTGAGGAAGGCTCAGAGGTGGGTTTCAGCAGATTCTGACCAGATCTGGAGAACCGGTAGCAGAAAGTTTGAGTAGTTCGGAGAACCGGTAATAAAAATTCTGAGTGGCCCCATCCCCACCTATTCTCTGCCTCCTCAGCTGATTGGGAGGAAATGGGGATTTTGCAGTAACCTTCCCCTGGAGTGGGGTGGGAATGGAGATTTTACAGTATCCTTCCCCTGCCACGGCCACCAAGCCATACCCACCAAGCAATGCCATGGCCAACAAGTCACACCCACAGAACCGGTAGTAAAAATTTTTGAAACCCACCACTGGGGAGGCTACATGTAAGGTCTTATCCATCAGAACAAGTTACCTGGCTGTCCTTCTCCAAGATACATGGATGTTTTTAAAATAAGTATCGAACGATCTCTTGCACTGATCCTCTAACGCTCATTCCCCTGTTGTGTAAGAAGCAGGTACAGATAGTCCTCGAGTTACGGCCATAATTGAGCCCCAAAATGTGTGTTGCTAAGTGAAACATTCATAAGGGAGTTTGCCCTATTTTACGACTTTTCTTGCCACAGTTGTTAAGTGAATCAGTGTATTTGTGAAGTTAGTAGCCTGTTTCCCCCAAAATAAGGCATCCCCTGATAATAAGCCCGATTGGGCTTTTGAGCGCATGGTAATAAGGCCAAGCACTTATTTCAGGGTTCAAAAGGGTCTTATTTTCGGGGAGACACGGTAACATGGTTAAGTGGATCTGGCTTCCCCATTGACTTTGCTTGTCAGAAGATGGCAAAAGCTGATTCCATGACCCCTGCACACTGCAACTGTCATAAATATGAACCCCTTGCCAAGTATCTGAATTTTGATCACATGACCATGGGGATGCTGCCCATTATGCCATGGTCTTTAAGTGTGAAAAACGGTCATAAGTCACTTTTTTCCAGTGCCCCTGTCACTTTGAACGGTCCTTAAATGAACTGTTGTAAGTCAAGGATTAATTTATATTTGTCAGCTACAACATTTCAACTTTGAGAACTTTCTGAGTGCCGGCAAAGTGGGGGGTGGCTGGGTGGGAGGGGGAAGGAGTTCCTTTGTTGCATCGCTTCTTACAAGCCAAACGGCGATCGAAGGCGGCAGGAGAGGCTTCTCGCTGGGTTCAGACACCGACGGCTTTTATTTATTTATTCGAGGGCCGAGGAAAGGGTTAATTTTGGAAGAGAGAAGCCAGAGGGGGCGAAGGCTGGAAGAGTTCGCCTCGGTGCCCCGCCCCCGCGCGCGTGTGTGTGTGGAGGTGGCGCGCGGCGGCGGGGGGTGGGAGGCAGGGATGGGGTGGGGGGAAAGAGCCGGCCAAACCTGGCTTCCCTCTCCTGTTGTTCTCCTCCGACGTCTCGGCCCAGGCTGGGCAGCCTCGGGGCTGGAACGCGAGGAAGGCAAGGCCGCGCGCGCTCCGGTCAAAAAAAAAAAAAAGGCGCTCTCAGCCCAGCTGCTTTGGCAGTAAGACATGCGCATTGCGGAGCGCCCTCTCACCCCGCTCAGTTATGCCAAGTATGTGAGCCCGAGCTGCAGTAGCAGCGACGGCAACGGCGGCGGCAAAGAGCGAGAGGCGCCCAAGGACCAACTAGAGAAGATCATGGCGCGCTCTCGCCAGCCGCGCTCCAAGCTGTTGCGCTTGCCGTTGCCGCCACCGCCGCCGCCTCCGCTTTGCTCCAGGCGCCACCAAGCAGCGGCACCCCTGCTGCGCTCGACGGCAGCGAACTGAAGGAGACGACCAGGCATGGCTGACCCTCTGCGCAGGACTTTCTCCAAGCTGCGAAGTAGGAGGTCGCAGCGAGTAGCCACAGGCGCCGGGGAAGCCGCCGCCGGAGACCCCAGCGAGAGAGGCTGCAGGGGCGTCGGAGCCCATGGAGGAAAAACCCAGCAGAACCTGCACCTCCATCACCCCTGCCTGGAAAACGGAGTGGCGGCCGAAGCGTGTCCCGGGTTAGGAAGCCAGGTGGGCGGTTGTGAACTGCTCCTCGTGTCCCCGTTGGAGGGACCGGGCTTGCGGGAATCGGCTGCCTGGTCCCGATGGGGAAAGGCGGAGATGCCCGGAGAAAGGTTGCCGGGAGCCGCCGTGGCCCGCGCTTGCCCTCCGAGAAAGCGCGCGGAAGGCAGGGCGCTGCAGCAGCCGAGCCCCCCGGAACTCCGCTCGCCTCCGCTGGCCGCCGAGCTCTGCTTCTCCTCGTCCTCCTTTTTCCCGAGGGTCTCGGAACCCGGCCCGGCCCTGGAGTGCGGCGGCGGGAGCGAAGAAGACGATTATTACGATAACCAGAGACTGCCTGGTTGGGGCTGCCAAGGAACGGCCCGAATGCCCCGAGAAGCAGCGCGGGGAAACAAGGAAGGCAATGCGGCCGCCAGTCCGGGGGCCAGAGCGAGAGAAAGCACCGGCAAACTGCGAAGTCAGCTCCAGGAGGCTTATTACCTGTTGATCCACGCCATGCACGACCTGCCTCCCGCCAGCCCCACCGCTGGAGGACCCTCGTCCCAGCCCGCTAGCCATCTGCCCGCCTCTGAGGCTGCAGGGAGTGATGCTTTACGTTGGTCTTTCTCCTGCGGGGATGGATGCTCCCCCTTGCAAAGATCGAATCCCACTGCCCAAGGCTCAGCCAAGAATCCCATCTGGCGCCAGGGCATCAGCAAGAGTCTGGAGAGCCTCTGCTTTGCCCAGCCTTCCGCATCCAAGCTGCCGCTCCTGCCGAGATGTCGGAGCGAAGGTGCGCTCCAATCTCTGCCTCAAGAGCCACTGGAGCCCCGTGGCCGCCTGCTGCTCGAACCTCAGGAACTTGGCACCAGCCGGGAAACCTGCTTCCTGGCAGTTGCCACACATGGCTCTGGTGACAGTGACTGTGAAAAGAGTCTCAGCAGCCAAGGCCTCGTTGAAGCACATCCCTCAGGGCTCCAGGAAGACTTGGAGGAGTTGTTGGCCCCTGAGCTGTATGGAGCCCAGGGTAAAATGATGGATCCAGCAAGAGCAGCCAGGTGTAGCCATGAGGGAAGACCCCAGCAGCCCCCAGAAGATGCCTCCCCAGGCCCCTTCAAGCCGCCCGCCGTGACTGTTCGGAAGCTGCAGAAGTGGATGTACAAAGGACGCCTGCTCTCCTTGGGCATGAAAGGCCGGGGTGGGACAGCTGGGATGTCCTCCCCATCTTCCCGCACCAAGGTCACTGGGAGTTGCAGGCCACTTCTTGGCAGAGGAGAGGGGCTCACACTTTCGCCTCCTGCTCACTTGAACGGCCCAGGGGCCAAGGCCCAAGTATCCCCTTCAGACCAAAGAATCTTGCTGACAGGTAATGATTTCTGTGGTCTCCTGTTTTCCTTTCAAGGGCCTTGTGATCCTAAGGGCTTCGTCCCACTTTTGCTGTGAAGAGTTTCCCCTCTTTTTTGCTTCTCCATGGTTGTGAAAGACTTAGCTTGTTGAATGTCTGCTAAGCCTAGGAAACCAGCCATTTTGAAAGCTGATAACCATACCAAAGCCTCATGTACTCTGTGGTCTTTTTCCAATTGGCTTATCTCTTCAGTAGCTTCAGGGGCAAAGAAAGGTAGTTTCACTTTTCCAGCCTGGAATACATGATTTATGCAGTGAAGTTAATTGAACCTTGCTTACACAATATTATACAACCCTCCTAATTTTTAACCCAGAAGGCATGCAAACTCCAGTGCCAAATCCTAAAATGTAAATAGCAGGCTAAGTTTGCAGGAGAGAAGAAGTCTCTGTCCATGTTTGTAGAGCAGAGCTAGACATTTTCCATAAGGAACGTACCACAGTTGAATTCCTTTTGGCATAATGTGCTGCATGATACAGTCTGGTTAAATGTTAATACTTGTGTAAACTGCTTCTGTTCAATGTTGACAGTTTAAATGTGTTTTTCTTTGGCTTTATTATTATAGTTTGAAGCATATGGTGTCATGCTGCTGGAACTCCTGTTGCTAAGAGTGCAAATAAGGATGAGAAATAAGCATATTGGACAATCCTTTCGTAGCTAGTATCATAACCTGTAAAAAATTGCCACGACAACAATGTATACTCTAATATGTCGCATGTAACATATAGAAGTTACTATTGTTTTAGGAATTTGAATACCCAGTGAAGAGAGTTAAGATGTCCACATTGTATGTGCTACACACCTACTTCTTATTTCTCTCAATTAATATAAGTTCACAAATGATGTCTCCATATGTATACTTTGACCTTCCCTAATTAGATCACCTGTAGATTAAGCATACTGTAGTTAAATGTGACCAGGGGCCATAGTGGCTAGAAATTCCCTGAGCTGCCATTCAACACACTTGGGACAGTAGATTAAAAAATGGACAGTGCTAATAAAATTGGACTACAGTTTACATCATTCCCTGGGTAGAAAGCTGAGGGTAATGAGCATTATAGTTCAAAACAGTTAGACTGTATCTCATACACAATTAGGCAAGTGGTTTCAGAAGTTGAAATAAAGGCTGTGTGAATGTTTGATTTTCAGGTTCAGTTCAAAAAGCTGATTTGGATAAACTGATCTGATTTAAATTGGATATTTTGCATTCCTCATAGGAACTTTTTCAAAAAGAACTGACTATTTGATTTTCATGGACTCCTGGAAATATCAGTGATATATACATAAATACTTTTCTCATCTCTCTTTTAAAGCCCCTTTAAAAAGCCCCTTCAAGCAGCAGCAGAAATTGAAAAAACATGGTCTGGTGAAGCCCTGGGACCTCATTTTATTCTGTCTATTCTGACGGGTGAAATATTCTAGGAAGACCTGCCAACTCAGCATGGCCATTTCTAGAAAATGGCTTCCTTTGTATATTAATTGTGTGTGGCTAAAGTGAGTTAATAACTCACTTATTCAAGTACCCATATGTGAAGCAATCTTTTTAAGTCTCATTCCATTTATTTTTTTTAACCCAGCGTTGCAATAGTTCAGCATAAGCCTGAATCTCACTAAATGTTAATAAAGGGTCAGGGAGGAAGATGGGACAAAGTAGAATGAACTATCTTTTAAATTACAGTGAAGGGGAAAAAAATTGAGGGAGAGCCTTCGTAACTATGCCCTGGCTCCAGACTGCACATATTCTTATGTGCAGAAATTAGAAGTTGTAAGTTTTTAAAATGGCAATCTGGTTAATTACTTGTTGGGATAATGATGTTTTTTATTGTGCATGCCTATTTTATCATCATCATCCTGAATCAGTTCATTACAATATGAAGACATCTTCACTGAACATTATGGACCAAATCTATTGGTCTACTTCAGTGCAAGTTGTTAGATTTTATAGACTAGGCTTGAAAGAGAGTGACTTCCTAAAATCACCCACTGAGCTTCTGTGCCTAAGGGAGGATCAGAATCTAAATCTCCATGCTCCAATATCTTAAGCACTGTACCACATTGTTCTTGCATGCCTATATAGTAGGCAAGGAGGCGCATCTCAGAAATGTGTAGCTTTACCAAACCTTTAATTCTACTTGCATTATTGAATAACTTCTGAATCAGCTAAATTATTTGTTTTTCTTTTTTTAAGAACTAGACATAGCCTTAAATCTAGTTTTTACATGTATGGTTATGTATGAACGGTTATGGAAACAAGTTACGTGTTCAGAATCCACTCTTAGAAACACAGGTATCTATAATGTAGGAATAAGCACCTTCTATTTTAATATATTCTGATCTGTAGATTGAGAGCTAGTTTGAATAGTGCTTAAGGCATCACACTAGAAACCATGAGATCATGAGCTTTAGTCCCACATTAGGAATGAAGCCCTGAGTGATCTTGAGCCAGTCACTTTTTCTCAGCCCTAGAAAGGAAGGAATGGCAAACCAGTTTTGAAGGACCTTGCCAAGAAAACAGCAGGGACTTCACCAGGCAGTGTCCGAGAATTGGACAGAATTGAACAGTAGTAAAAAAAAAAAAGATTATTTCTATGTCTATTGTTATGTTAGCCTTCAAATACAGAAATATTTATCTTACTATACAGTAGAATTAGTTTGGTGACTTCCTTGTATCTTGAACTTCAATTCTTATGAGTTAGCATAGGTAATAGTCAAGGTTTAGAGGAATTTATGCATTTGTTAGATGTATCCTATCTTTTAGGAGCTCAAAGTGACAAATGTAGTATTTTCTTCTCTTTTTTCTACAGCAGTCAATCTCTGACATAGGCTGGGCTAAGCAAGAATGAGTGGTCCAAAGTTACCTAAGAAGTTTCCATAGCTAAGGGTAGACTTGAACATCAGCCTTCCTAGTGCCAGTCCAGCACTTTAGCACAATACGATACAGGCAGAATTATATGCCCACACTGAATTTCATAAATTCAAAATACTTGGAGGACATAGGGTTGATTGTCCACATCTCAGAAGCATTGCACAATCCATCAGAAGTTGCATAATCCATCATGCTTAATCATAAAATCAGTTAAGTAGTAGATGTACTGCAAGGGTGTTCCATATCCACCCTCTGATTCCTTCAGCGAGTGAAATAATATGACTTCCAAGCTACCTTAACTTGAGTTAATTGCTTTACTAAATGCTGTGTGTGTGAGATACTACAAATATTTGCTTAGTCTCCCCAAATTATGCATATTTTCTTCATAGAAGAATTGGAATCAATACCAGCTAGTACAACTGCTTCTAACGTTTGTTGAATTTCCAGGAATTTTACACACCTTTGTATAAATTCTCTCCGGGTATTGCTGGAAAATCCAAGAAGTAAACCTGCTGTGTTATTATAGGGCCCATCCCCCAACGTTACTGTGTTCAGGTGAAAAGGCGTTACAGGTGTTTACACTTTTCATAATGTTTGAAGAAAGACTAAATTACATTAATAGGCATTCCCTATCTTGCCCTTTTAGCAGTGTGTGGTCTCTCATTAACTGTAGAATCAGTTACATTTTAGTATGGTTTCTTTTTCTTTCATGTTACAACTTTTCGATGTAAGTACATACTAAATTACTGTAGTAGAAAATGCTTTTCAAGCGTGCAGCCACATTTTGTTTTATGTTCTGTTTTAGGATTATAGCAGGTTTAAAGTTTCATTGCTTTAAATCCTCCTAGATTTATTACAAAACACTTCTTCAGAAAAATATAATTAGCAAAAGCATGCTAAGTATTGGTTGCAAAATTTTATTATATTTCACATATTGTTTTACAGGCATAGGGAGGTTACAATGCATATAATTATAATGTACCTTTTAATTATACAGAGTTGAATAGGCACAGTAAGAGAAGCAGATATGTTCAAGAAGTAAGATTTGCTACATTGTGAACAATTTTTGGCATGTAGAGTTATAGTATTTTGCTTAGAATTACAATTTAAAGCAAAATATAAATACTAGCACAGTGAGCAATTAAATGATAGCAAGTTCAATTTAGAATGGATTGTATATAAATGAGGAATTCTCCATCTTTAAAGGAAACTTAGAAGACCTTATGAGAATAAAAACAGAAAGAGAAAAATCTGTTACCTTTAAATATAAAGAAGACAAGGTAATATCAACATCCATAAGTTTACACTTGACAAAGAAGATGTGAAATAGCGTTTTCTTAAGCAGAAGAATAAAGATGGGCATTGTGCATGAGACGTAAAGACGAGTTTAATCCTAAAACCAATGCAGTACAAATGTGAGATAGATCATAAAGGATCAGGTCATTTTAGTAAGAGTAAAGATACTGGTTAAGAAGGGGTCTTACATGGTACTGTACAGTTGTGAAAACTGTTTACTTTGTACTTAAAATTATGAGTTTGAAATTGGCTACTACAAGTATCATGGTGAACAAGAAAGAGCAATCAATCAGTTCTTGACCAAATAATTCATCTCTTGAAACCAGCAAGCAGAAATGTATATATTGGGCATATAATTCCGCCTCTGTCATATGCTCAAAGTCAACCTGATAAACGGAATTTGAAGAAGGGGATAGAGCTATAAGTTACTAAAAACAGCCTTAACTGTGTGTGACTAAATAGTGCAAAGTATTACTTGAATTTAGGTATTCAAGTACATGATAAGTACATGATAAGTGTAATACCATGAAACCTTAAACTTTGCAATTAACTTAAAAGAGCTCACTGAATTAAATATCTGAACAAGAGATGAGCTCTCCATTTCGTGGTTAAGATATTGAACTTGGAAGATGCAGATTCAAGTCCTTGATAAATCATGGAGTTCGCTGGGTAACATTGAATCAATCATGCATTCTCTGCCTATCCTCTCAAGAAGCTAAACGTACACAAGATCCATCATGTATGCCATATTATCCTTCTAGAGGACATGATAATGCAGTTAAGAATGATTCTTGGTAATTTCATGGACATATCCAGTATTCTTGGCAAGAAGGTGGAAGGGAGATTTGCCGGTACTTTCTTCAGAGACTCCCCCCCCCCCCTCCCCGATTTAGGCCAAATTCTTGAGATTTTTCTTATGGTCTCCCTTTGGAGTCCTAATCAGGTCTGAACCTGCTTAGTTTTAAGGTCAGCTGGGACTCATCTAACTAAGCCCAGAATTCTGTGCACTGGCTCAAAAAAAGGTTGTCTAATCCTGCTGTAGATAATTATACAATTTTCTTATTTTTATGTTTTGTGTGACAACAGATTTTTAAATATTTTTAAAAGGGATATGTTTCCGTATTTGTTTGCTTAGAAGCAGGAGAAATACATTTATTAAAAATCTATCTTAAATAGGTCTTGTTAGCTGGGAATATCTTAATTCCAGAAAAGCTAGATACATTCCATTCAAAAATAATGCTGTTGTGCTGGTTGAAGCAGAGCTTCCTTACTAAGTGAGCATTTATTGAGCATTTATTAAAGGATGTCATGGACTGCTGATTTGTGTTGTTGTTAGCAGAGGGGGAAAGGGGTAGTTCCCTTTTTTTGGCATTATCAGTATTCTTGGAAAATCATACAAATTCTGATATTACCATAATAACATTGGTACAGTAGTTATATCATGTCTATTACTACTTTCAATATATCAAATTACATAGTTTATTCATAATGTAGTTTTATGTAGTTTTTCTTAAATTAAGAGATTGCTTGACTCTTGAATCAAGCTTGCCCCTTCTCAACTTGGTGCCTTTCATAAGTATTACAAATGAAACTACCAGCCAGTTTGAATTTAGTCTTTTATATGTGAAAGTGGCATTTTTAGATTTTCTGGGTAGTTGTGGTGTGCTGTTTCTCTTATCATTGTAGGTTGATATTGCCCTGCCCCTCACTATTTTTAAAAAAAAAATCCTTTCTGGCCTGTGTAATCAATTTAGTGGCATTTATTTTAATTCTTGAAGTGAAACACAAGTAAACTCACACGCATTAATGAAATGTATCCATAGTGATCTCAATGGCAACTAAATACAATGCATGAAACACATGCCAAACACAATGTGCAGTTGTGACATGTTGATTTTAGTATTCATTGGCTTCTAATACAATTTAGTCTAACTAAATATAGAGTGGTTTGGGCAATCCGTTTTTCCAAATATTTTTTGAAATACATTTCCCAGTAACTTCAGCCTTCATGCAGGATATGTACATAGGGACATTTGTAGTTTTTCAACATCATCCGGGCCACTTTTGCATTACAGGTATATCTATCCAGATCTTACTCAACATTTCCTTGGAATTAAATCCCAGTGAGTTTAATGGGATTTGAAGGGCTATTAAGGCTTTAAAGGAAGCTGAACTGCCTTCAGCTATAAAAATATTTTGTGACTGCTCATAATATTCATGAATGAATACAAATATATGTGTACTAGGATAATGTTGCAGGATCCAATGTGGGTCAGTTACCAGGACCAGAAGCTTTGTCTTCTGAGATTTCAGACTTGTGCTGGAGCCCATCTTCAGGGAAGATGGGCTCCATACAGTAGTCTGCCAGAGAGAAGTTCCCTCAGGATGGGCTCCAGCATGAGTCTGAAAGCTCAGAAGACAAAACCTCTGGTCCCAGTGACCAACCCAAATTGGATCCTGCTCACAATATTATTGCATAATTTTAAGTAACTTTAGATAGGGAGAAATAAAAATAAATCTACATAATCTTGTGGGCATAATTGTACAGCTTATGAAATATATTATCAGGCAATTGAGTAAAACCTACGTTTTTTGGGTTTAGTGACACTAAATAAAATTTGCCATAGACTCATTAAAATAGATAGATATAAAGGTTAAGACTGGATCAGATGTATTATGTTGACCATGGTCTGAAAAAATATTACAATTCAATACCAAATATATAAGCCATGATTAACGGAGTACCTGACATTTAATAACCAGTCTTTCTAGCATTACAAAGTTGCATGGATGGCAGTAGAGCAAACATTATCAAGATTTTGGTAATAATTTGGCCATCATCTTGATGGATGATTAGCTTTGCACGTTATTTTTCTCTGGCAGTTTATATTTGATAAATGTCTGTGTTTCATTTGGAATTTACCTTTAAAACAGCTTGCTGTATTTCTTTCAGCACATTTTATCATGTAGCATTTAATCATATCACCTTTGATTCTGTTACATGGACAGAATAAGTTTCGCCATTTTGCAACTGGACTATTATCTTCATGGATGAAATCTTGATTGCATTGTGTCATTTTATGGCTCTTTTTTATGCTACAATATTTTACATACACCTGATACCAATAATGACAACTTGATGGCATTTAACACACTCTTTTATTCCTTCTTCCATTTTATAGAGCTGATCGAAAATGTTTACATACCTTCTGTGAGCAGAAGAGAACTTAAGAACTTGAAATCCAGTGAAGTTTCCGAGTGCAGGCCTCAGATTGCTAGCATTACTGTGTCCAAGAAGCGGAACTGGTTACATCAAAGTTCTCTGAGAGTACCTAGTTTGGAAAAAGGAAACTCTTACAAGAAATTTTCAGGAGAAAATTACCAGGTACTGAAATCTTCCAGTCCTTTCTTTGAGCCAAAAATGTCTCAGACTTTTTCCAAATTTCTAGGACAAGAAAGCCCTAGAGGAAGATGCTCAGCACATGCTGCTGAGAATGGAACAAGATCTTTGGCACTACAAAACTGTACTTTAGATTTTGGTGAAGATAATGATGCAGATGATGAAGGAGAAATATGGTACAATCCTATCCCTGAAGATGATGAGCCTGAGTTCCCTTGTTTTCTAAGTGGCCATAATAATCATTTGGACCCCCAAGCCTTGAATTGCAAAATAGCACCTGGGAATGATTTAATCAAAGTCATAGGGCATAATGAAGGCCTTCCTCAATTTTTAGACTGTTCTGGAAATGGTCAGCCTAGAGAAACAAGTCAAATAGATAATGTGCATTCAGTGGAATATTTGCAAACACAAAAGCCAAAGCCTGTATGCAATACTCTGACTGGGTCTGCAGTGGATGAAGGTCTTCTTAAAGCTACTATGGGAGGTAAGAGCAATGTAAACATTTAACTTACAGTATAATTATGTCTGCCCCCATAGCCATGTGATACAGCCATGTTTTAGAGAGGTGAAAATTCAAATCTTAACTTGGAACTAGTTATGCATAACCTATTTAGATGTGCAGATGTGTGTCTTGTATGAATATCATGTTCAGCTGAAATAATTATTTGTACATGTGATATATGCATTTCCAAATAATGTGTGTGCATCAAAATACATTTTTATAAGATTTCATCATATCTCAGGCCTGTGGGAAATTTTAATGTTCTACTCCTGTGGGCAGGAAGCATACCTGAATCACAGCTGGTTTCTTCAGCTTCATATTAACTCATGGCTACATTTTTTAAATTTAAATCACACATTTGTTAAGTTGGCAAATTATTGTTTAGCATGCTAAGATTATAAAAATCATTAAACTGTAACTATTCTATAGAGATGGAAAGAAATTTATTTGGCGCCATTACTGTGAAGTGGTACATTGAAAATCAATAACTGCTACAAAAATGTTGATTTTTTTTCTCCCCTGAGGAAAGATAAATTACATTTGCAAAATAGGCAGTCCTCGATTACAAATGCTAACTGAGATCAGGAATCTCAATTCCATTGCTAAATGATTTGGTGCAAGATGCAATTTGATATGGCTTCATTGACTTACAGCAGGGGTGTCAAACTTGCGTTGTCATGTCACGTGATGTATCGTGACTTTTTTCCCCCTTTGCTAAACTGGGAATGGGTGTGGCCAGCGCGTGACGCATTCGGGGCACAGGCCACAAGTTTGACAGCCCTGACTTACAGGAACAGTTCCAGCAGTCTCGCTGGCTGTTGTTAGGTGAATCCTGCAGGTCACAACCTCCCATGGTTATGTGATCACTACATGTGACTTGTCAGCATCCCCATTAATATACTTGTCAGAAGCCAGCAATGAAAATTGAAAATGGCAATCATGTTCCCGTGGGAGGCTGTGGTGCCATAATTGCAAACTAATTACCTGAATCGTGCTGATGTGGTGGGGGGGAATGCTGTGACAATCACAACTAAAAGGACATGTTGTAGTTTCCTTTTGTTCAACACCGTGATAACTTTGAATAGTTACTAGGTGTACATTAAGCAAGGACTTCCTGTATTTGTTGTACAGATAACTTGGAGTATTGACAGCTTCCCTCCAAAATGAATCTTTCTCATTGTAAAATAACTCTTTCAGTAAATTGTTTAAAATCAGTTATAACATTGGTAAGATTGAACCAGTTTTGGGGAGCATCATATTTCTGTTTTCTCTAAATGTTTATGTCCTCTCTTTGTAGACACAGAGCAATCTGTGAGTTTTATCTTTACGTGTCTCCTCTTATAGAAAGGCAAAACCAATCCTCAAATTATGTTTTTATATCCATTGGTTTGGAAAGAAATGTCTTTTAATTAATCTTTGAATTCCGTTAGAGGAGATATTACGGTATATCTTTAGTTATTTATACTTTGGAACAACAAAGGTTATAATATCAATAACTCAATGTTATTAGCAAAAATATATATATCTTCGTAAGCTGGAATCAAGTATGTCCACTGTGTGTGTGTGTGTTTTCGCAGAAGTAGTCTCATGAAGTTCAGGACGACTTTATTCCTAATGTATGAACATAGCACTGTAGTCTCACGATTGGCGTGTTTGAGGGAAGATGATTAACATTAAGGGGTTTACATTTGCTGTAGCAGCATCATTAACGTTTTTTGGCACGTTTTTATTTTTATGACTTTTGCTAAAATGTTAATAATGGCTTTTATTTACTAACTGGAATATTGTAAACTATGCATTTATATTGCAGTGTAATTCAATGATTTTTTTCCCCACTTGTTTTAGTTGAGGTTTATAACACATCCCATCATTTACTAGAGAAAATTAAATAGGAACTTTCATATCATGGGTACAAAAGTCGTTGCTTTATTGAATGTTTTGATTATGAGACTATAATGAACTCTGGTGACATTGTTTGTGAGTTTATCCTACACTGTCTCTTTATGGAGTTAATGAAGCTATTTTAAGTGCCTCTTGGGGTTTTGTGCGAGTTGAATGAGGATCTCTTTGAATGAAATAATTGATGAGGAGACTTCCTACTGTTAAGTAATTGGCTTTATTGCTAAGTAATGCTTAACATTTCATTTAATCCTGTTAAGGTATCTACTAGTTTAATTTTAGTTAAACTGAGTTTAACTGAGTTAGGCTTATATGGATTGATGGCGGAACTGATAATTCTTTTACTACTGTGATATTTTAAACACAGTAACTATCTAATATCTACACTTTATGTGCTGGGTTACAGTTACAACACTAATGAAAAGTAACTTTAAAAATAACTCCTTTTTTGACTTTATGATTAATCCTCACATTTGCCACCTTTCCAAGCCTTTAATGCCAAGGAAAACTGAAGTTAGCTCACAAGCATATTTGTGGTTTTACTTAGTGAACGCTTTGCTTTTAACAGAGTTGTTGGTCCCAATTGTAGTTGCTAAATGAGGACTACCTGTATTGTAGCACAATTAATGCTTTCATCATGCTTTATCCACTTACACTATTCCGCTGTTTCTTAATCTTAGCATGTTTAAGATGTGTGGATTTCAACTCCCAGAATTCTGGGAGTTGAAGTCCACACATCTCTTCTGACCTTGGCTTCTTGAGAAAGCATAAATCACAAGTTTAGTCCCAAAAAATCTCTTTTATTGAGAGGGCTGTGAATTATGGTCATTCACAGCCCATAATGATTCACAGTCTGTGAAGATTCTGACAGATGTCTGCTCGACTTGACACAGTCTTTCAGGGTAATGTTGATAAGCACCCACGTTTATCTTCCTTGAAACGCTGCCAGAGATCTAATTGCCAATTAGTTTTGCAAGGCCGAATCGAGTACAGAGTCAAACGGACTTCTCAGAGCTTGAATTGACTATATGAACTAATGGCTTCCTGCAAAGGCTCACGTCCGTTTGCTCCTCTTTTATGTCTTATGGGAGGGGCCAATCATCTCCAAGCCTTACTCCCAAGTCACCCTTTTTTCTCTTAATTGTTCTTGCCTTCTGGCAGTACTGCGCATGCGCACACTGGGAACAGGCTCACACTGTTCTTCTGTGTCACTGATGTCAGATTCCGGAGGCAGCACATAACTACCAGATGGCCCTGGCCCCCTGTCTGCCTCCAACGCAGAGCACTCGTCTGAGCCTTCGCCAGACTCCAGGACTGGCCCATTTCCTCCCCAACCTCTTCACTGTCCAGATCTGCTGCCAGCTCTGTTGGCTGCTGGTGAGTCACAACAACATCTTAAAATTGCAAAGGTTGAGAAACACTGCTCTGTTTCACTCCCCCCTCTGTCTTGCCCTATACCACATCCACAGCCAATTATAATAATGACAAAATAATAAAAGCTGCAGTGGTGACACCATGATGCAAGCTCTGCCCTTTTTTTTAAAATTTACATTGCAGCATTACACAGCAAGTCCCAAAGAGGCATATATGCTTTGCAATGTAACAATGCATCTTTCATCACTTCCTCCCTTTTACCTCTTCTCTGCTGTTGCCAATTCTGCACCCACCATCCTCACCTCCAAGTTCTGGATACTAAGATGACCTACTGACTCCTCTTTAAAAAAAAAAAGTACTGTAGTTTTGTCTTTCAATGCTGTGACTTTGTGCGGATATCTAAATGTGGCACCAGAACTCTTCCTCTTAAAGGATTACTAAAAACAGTCTTAAATTACATGGCACAGAAGTGCTTCAGGAATTGCATTCCCAGAAGATGGCACGGTGTTTAAATTGCTACAGACTCCTAAGTCCCTTAGAATGTATTGTTTTATTTTCTCTAGTGCAGTTGTTTCTCACTCCCCTTGTCATTAGAAAGCATTCTAGAACGAAGGAGCAGCTTTTTCTTATCAAGAAGTATAAACACTGCTTGTCCTAGGGGAAAAAAAACCACCCCTTTTTAGGCAATTGCAAGTTTCTCGAAATAAGTTTGTCTTTTCATTGCAATTGCTATTTCCATCTTAACTATAGTGCTTGATGGTGAGGATTTTGGAGACAATGTTTATAGAACTATGCCTAGCTCCTTTTTCAGGCTTTCTTTAGAAAATTAGAGCAGGTCCTATTTTAAGTTAAGGGAGAGACTGAAATGAACTGGAGTCTGTATTGAACTTCCTGAAGTCTAGTAGTCCATATTTGTGTAATTTTTATCATATTGTTTCCTTTTTTTGCACAAGATTTGTGGTCCTTTTGAATTTTTAAGGCTTTCGAAGTGGGTGTAGAAACATTCAGCTTTGGCCTTCTAAAATAATGGGAAAACATTTTTAGCCACATTACCTCACTGGAAACGTGTCAGGAGATGCTTGTTCACAGTGAGAAGTGCCAGAGCTCATAACTATTACATATAAGCGGATGCACATGGTGATAGACAACTAGTGATTTAGGTCATTGGAGGTGAAGGCTCCTGATGGAACTGACTTTGCTTATAGGAAAAGCAAAAAAGCATTGTTCCAGTTACCTCTTGAAATTAAGACTGTGCAGTATTTTGGATAATGGTAAAAGGCTATGAGGTACTTTGTATGTGAGGCCTAGCACCTATCTGCACATCCTTAGCAGTGAGGGTTTTGCCTGGAATTGTATGACTTGTCCTCTGCAAACTGCAGTATAATTCTTTAATGAGGATTTTATAAAATAATTTGTATATGTACATGTACACATACACAGGCAAAGAAGCCATACACTGCTTTAGAAATAATTTGGAAAAGGTACTTCAGGTGCTTGCACAATTGCCTTGTGCATTGTGGGATATTTCAGGGGAAAATGTGGCTACTTAAAGAGTTGCAGACTGGTCTTTTTGGAACAAATTCTGAAGCATTGCAGATAGACAGATAGATAAATAGACAGCAGGCAGAGAGAAGATATCACTTATCTAGACTTCTGATTTAGGATCAATATATTGGACAGATTGCTTGGTTTGCTTGGTAATAAATTTATGACAAATGACATTTCATAGTTTTTTTTTCCCAGAGAAATTTCAACAGTGAAATGGTTGGGTATAAATTTAAATAAATAAATATATGCTAATAGAAATGTGAATTATTACAAAAAGCAGTGCTAAGAATATTGAACCAGTTCATAATTCTACATTGTGTGATTAATGTAAACAGAATTACCAGTGTTAATCATAAACACTTTTAGCATTTAGATGCTGTGGATTCAAATCCTTAACAAAATTCTTCTTCTATTGAATAACTGAAATCATAGTGTGTACAGAAGGAACAGGCACACCTGTTGCATAATTTGTAATATACTTTGTTCAAAACTGTTTATGCTGAAAGGAGATTTTCTGACTTGATCGATAATGACCATATGACCCCCTTTTAGTGGGATTTAAAAATAATTTGTAAAATGGAATACAGAGTTAGAAATACCAACAGTTTACCGTGACAATATCACTTACAATTATTGGTCGGTAAAATAGTTGTAGTAGATTTCAAAAAGTTGTCTGTTCCCTCTGTGTATGTAATATATGGTTGCTATAATACCAAGAAAGGTTCCAGTGTCCTTTTGACATTATTTATCGTTCCAACAATGAAAGAATAGGAAGACTTTATGAAGCCACCGGAAGTTTGAGATAAAATGTCAGGAATGTTAGATTGACTTCTCAGTTTTTTTATATTTTGGCTTGCTTTTCTAAGCCTTTGCCAGAGGCTTCTGACAGAGAAAGATTAATGTGAATTAATTAAAACATTGCCCTGATTACTATGGAATGCCTCAGTACAACCCACTAGTGAGACTGTGTGGTGATTTGCAGTACAAGAGAGGCCTTTGTCCAGATTTATCAAATACCACATTTTTTATGAGCTGTTGCCAGAAAAACACAGCGGGAGTGCTAGAAATAGTCTATTCCATGTAAGGAAATAGCCTCAATAGAAGCAAAGCAGTTGAGCGAAACAAGAAATTTCACTGAGGCTCTGGAAAACATATTTTGTGCAATAGAATTGTCTTCATCATTTTTGAAAAACAAGCCTAGTTGTTAATTTCCAGCAAAAAAGAGAGTGATTTAGCTCCCGATTAAGAAAATAACAGGGGTTCTGTAGAATGTGGATAAGGTGCTATTTATTTGAATCTCAGTTTCTAATTGGGTGGGATGCAGAAAAAAATGGAATTATTTGTGTGATGCTGTAAAAACACAATGTCTACTTGGCCACTAAGCAACGGGGCTCCTGCTATCAGCGGTGCCCTAAATTTTAATTAATTAATTAATACTTATGTTGCCCAGCTATCCTATAAGGCACTTCCAGACCATAATATAGCTATCTAAGAAGTGATAGGGGGATTTGATAAGTGTTTTCATAAGCATTTGCTTAGATTTTGTTTGGTTATTTTTCCTTTGAATGTCTAAGCTAGGCAGTCAGACCTGGTTGGTTGTTGGGTGGGAAAGAAAAATTGAATTAAGAGTCAGATGCACATTTGCTTTACTTTTTAATTAGGACCCAGATTGTTGGGGGCAATATGCTGACTCTGTAAACTACTTAGAGAGGGCTGTAAAGCACTGTGAAGTGGTATATAAGTCTAAGTGCTATTGCTATTGCTAAATGAACTCTCTGTAGTGTTTATGGTACAAATGAGCAAATGAGGGTCTGGGGGCCCATTCTGGTCCCTTTGATGGATAGATTAGGTTAGAATCTGTGCTTTCCAGATATTATTTCTTCTCCCTTTCAGTATATTTTAGAATGCTAGAAGAAAAACTATAAAAAATAAATTCTTATTGTCTCCCAATTCTACAGTAAAAATGGCTTTGTATTTTGTGGTTTAAGGTAAAATGTGTCCATAAAGTTTTCCAAAATCCCTTTATTGCTGAAACACATACATAAAAATACCAAATTGAAAAACTGCATGGCTGAAAGTCAGCATCCCCCCCCCCCCCAATTTTCTGGCAGTGTGATCTAGTGATGTCCTGTTGTCCCACAAGGGATACTAGAGGATAAGGCCCTTCCACCCAATTATATTAAATTACAGTTGATAGTTTGTACTGAACATCTGTTTTTAACTCTTAGATTATGAAATTGCTGAATTTGGAACACAGTAGAGTTATTGTATAATTGTAATAGAATTAGACTTATTAGACAGTAAACAAGGTTATGATATGAAGATGTTTAGGTGAGCCTTTCACTTCTGTGAGGTAAGAGCCATGAACAAAAGTTCATGGGGGCTCATCTTTCACTATGAAAAACTATGATGTATAAATTGCTATTATTGTATGCTGTATTTCAGTTTTGCATTTTTATTTATTTCCTTCTATTAAACTGGTTTTTTTTTTACAAAATACTTTGACTATGCAAATAACTAATTAGGAATCCAATATTAACTTATTTCATTCGTTGTTTATGAAATTCAGATTTCTTTGATAAATGTAGCAAATATGTAAGAAAGGGTTTATTAGTGGATTCAAAGAGATAAGTCATGTTGGAAATTTGTGGAGAATTGATTCCAAATATATCATAAGTTCACTCTGGCATAATGAGAAGAGGCATACATGTTTGTTTGCAACAGGGGGAAAAAAACATAAAAAAGCAAATTACGCTGAAATAGACCACCTTTGAAATGCACAGGAGCCCTAAAGCAAAGTAGTTCCATTTGTTTTCCAATATTTTCCAGAACTTGAGAGTGTAGGAAAAACATACCATAGAATTTTATTTTCAGAAGAGATGCTGAAACGAAACAGTTGCATCCAGCTTCTCCTTTGAAAGACATAAATTTAACATATACAGGACAACAAAACAAGCAGAATGGTCCATCAGCAAAGGGATAGGTCAGTGATTCTTAGGTAGCATCTGCATCCTTTGTCTCTTTTAAGGAAAGAGGGACACATGTTCTTCGTTATTCTGACACACAGGAAGGGGTATTCATGGGAATAATGTAGATCGGGGTCCCCAATCCCAGGCCACAGCCCACTATAGGGACCTGAGCCCTTCATAACCGACCCATGGAGGTGGTAGGCAAGCACATGCATCCCTACTTGTGTGAGTGGTGGGCAAGCATTTGTGCATTCCTGCCACTTGCACAATGGAGCTGCGTGAGCATGCCTGCCATACGTGTGGAACCCTCTCTCCCCGTCCCCCAGTCCGCAAAGTCAGAAAGGTTGGGGAACTCTGATGTAGATGGTGCTCAGCATCTTTCTAAATAGACATTTTTCAGATCACAACAAAGAAATAGTTTTTTTTATTTCCAAGTATTTTTTTTTATCATCTCTTTCTTTTCTTTTTTCAAAGGTCCTGGAATCATGTCTGCAAACAAGACAGAGACAGGAACAGCAGAATATTCTCCTCCAAGCCCAAACCCGTTGAAAAAAGGTGGCTCGATAAACTGGTCTTTCCCTGATAAAATAAAATCCCCAAGAACAGTCAGGAAACTTTCCATGAAGATGAAAAAATTGCCTGAACTCAGCAGGAAGCTCAGTGTCAAAGGAAATTCAAGCCATAATAGCTCAGACAATTCTTTGTTGCTTAAAAATAATTGCCAGGAGGTTGGCCATGCACCGTTAGCTTCTTCTGGAAATGTAACAGCAGCTGCTAGCAGGAATGTTATAAGCCGCTATCATCTTGATAGCAGTGTATCCTCTCAACACAGCTATAAAAAGAAAAACAGGGGAACTTCCAAATCCTCCAGCAAAGGGGGCTACCTCAGCGATGGAGACTCGCCTGAGCTTATAGCAAAATCAGGGAAATACGCAGCTGAAAGCAGGGTTGGGAAAGGAAAGGAAGTATTTGCAGGTAACATGGGTAATAAATCAGAAATAGACATTGATGCTTTTCGACATTACACTTTCGCTGACCAACCCAAATGTTCCCAGTACATATCTGGACTCATGAGCATTCACTTCTATGGTGCAGAGGATCTGAAACCACCACGGATGGACTCCAAAGATGTCTTCTGTGCAATTCAGGTAGATTCAGTCAATAAAGCAAGGACTGCTTTGCTGACTTGCAGAACAACATTTTTGGACATGGATCACACTTTCAACATAGAGATCGAAAATGCTCAGCATCTAAAATTAGTAGTTTTCAGCTGGGAGCCCATGCCAAGGAAAAACCGGGTCTGCTGCCATGGTACAATAGTTCTTCCTGCTCTTTTTCGTGTGACAAAGACTCATCAGTTGGCAGTAAAACTGGAGCCTAGAGGTCTTATCTACGTCAAGTTAACTCTTCTGGAACAGTGGGAGAATTCTCTTTGTGGGACAGATGGAGAACGAGAACCGATACTCTTTGGAGTTGATGCTCGGAAAGTTGTTGAGAAGGAAAATGAAGGTTTGATGGTCCCTCTCTTGATGAAAAAGTGCATTACGGAGATTGAAAAAAGAGGTTGCCAGGTAAAGAAGTAAAGTTTTATATATATAATGTTGTTTAAATGCAAAGAATACAACATCCTGTAGTCCCTCATCATCTTCATTTGGGTAGCTGGCCATTATTATGGTCTTCTTAACATTAGGGTACAAGATGAGATGAATAAAAAAAAAATCATCATCCTTTGTGTAGCCTACAATCCTTTTGTATTTGCCAAATTTTAGATGACTAGCCTTTAGGACTTCCAAACCACTAGTGTAATGGTGGCATTTGTATTTATAAGAGCAGAAAAATCTCAAACAGGATGTAAGAGTTAGAAATCGTAATTAAACAAAACTGAGGGAAGAAGGATTTTTTTGGTAAGGTAACTTTATATGTTGTTTCTGTGGGAATTGTAGGCATTGCCCTACAGATGTTGCTAGTATCACAGCAGACTGTTGCATCATTCAGTAATAATAGGACTATTTACTTTCACTTCAGGTAACCTATATCTGATTTTTTTTCCCCATCTCAAAAGCTCAGTAATCATGAAAATGATTGATTTCTTCCTACCTTCCTGAAATTCATGGGAAACCCACTGATTTTAAAAATATGTCTAATATGGCAATAAAAAATGCTTGGCATGAGCTGTAGGGAATTTATTTTTCAGTATAACAGGTAGCCTGTCAGCCACCATGCCTTTAGAATCACAGTGTGGATGTTTGACAGGATTAAGAAAATGTTCCAGGGCAGCCTTAGATGTAAAGATATATGCAGAATATGCACATTTGGGATTAAAAATATAAGTGGGTAACAGAGTCCAGGAACGCCCACAAATCTCACCCCAGTATTCAGCAAATGGGTATCACTGGAAATCTTTACGCATTGAGAGCAAGATTTCCTATTATGGGAAAGCAAAATGCCTTGTGTTTAAGCCTTTTAGATCTCAGGTTTTAAATGCAGCCAGATTTTAAATGTGCTTTACCTTGTCTCTTTGCTTATAAGAATTTAGTGTTTTTAAAGACCATTAATCTAGAAATTTCCAAAAGGGGATTGAAAAAATAACAAAAGACTAGCAAATATATTGCGGTTGAAGCTTTTGTGGACTGGGCTCTGGAGAAAAATGTAATAAATGAGTTAGTATTTAAAGTACCATAATACTCTTTGGTATTTAATGTTGATGACTAAAGCTTTTTTATACTGTTTTAGTTTATATTATAAAAGAATTGTTTACCCAACTTCTCAATTTGTTAGAGAAAATGTAATCCTGAATTTCAAGTAGCATGTAAACATTTAGTTCTGGTTTAGACTCTATCACTGTAACAGGATGTATTTATATGAGAAATATTTGGATTAAAAAAATAATATCAGATATATTCAGTGTCTCACTCTCTTACATTGCTTGTGCAGGAACAATGCTTCATCCTATAACTGAAATAACATTTTTTTGTAATGATGCATCTAAGAATGTTACACAGTTTGTGCATGAGGTGCTATTGTTATTAGTTAAATTTCAATTCCAGCTTCCATTAAAAATGCTAAAATAATACAAATTTCTTGCTATAACTTATTTTCCCTTTTATGTTAGCTGTAATGGAGTTGCCTTTTGAAAAAACTCTTAAAGAGATTACTTCTACTTTTGCTAGGAAAGAAGTGATTTTTCATGGTATGATTTTTTTTTAAAAAAAATTGTGCTGAAACTATATTGGTCCATTCCTTAAAGCATGTAAATTCCTAATCAGAAGGGTTCCTAATCAGAAGAGCCTTTCAAATAAGTTTTACTGCTAGCAAATTGCCTGCACATGATTTCTTGAGACTCGTGATATTTGGCTGTACCATGCGGAAGAAAAATATTTGCTTCTATAAAAACAGACAAAATATCTTTGTAAGTCCAAATTGCAATAAATGCATCACCATAATTTAATTAATATAAATAATTTATTATTAAAAAGATAATGGTACAGTGTTCCCTTTTCCATTTTATCCCTGTAAGAATAACTACATCAGGTGTGCTCCATTGAGAGGATAAAAACTGGGTTTGCAGTTTTTGGTAACCAATAGTTTATTTAACCCCAGTTTATTAAACAACCCAGAAATATCTAGGTCCCACAACACCCTAACCTATAAATGATATTTTACAGCTCACACTCAGTGCAGACAACACTTTAAATAGGAAATAGTCCATATGAATTTATTTCATATAGGGGTTCCTTCTAGTCCTTTTAGAGTCTTTTATGGACATCTTGGTATATTGACTACAGTATATTTAAAATTGCATTTCTGTTGAATATTTGTTTTATATTTTAGTACTCATTAAACTAAATGAGGTTGCTCTGTAAGGTTTATATTTTATTTCTAGGTTGTAGGGCTCTACCGTTTATGTGGGTCAGCAGCTGTGAAGAAAGAGCTCCGAGAGGCATTTGAGAAGGATAGCAAAGCAGTTACTCTATGTGAAACTCAGTACCCAGATATAAATGTGATAACAGGTAACAATTTTGCTTTTTATAGAAGGATAAATAAAGGCTGAGAATGTCATTGGGGTTTTATTGTGCTGTGTATCATATAAGTAAATATTAAAAGAAGTTTTTAATAAATAATGTCCTAAAATTGAGCCTTTTGAACTAACATCTGCCCACTGTCACTAAATGCAAGGTAAGAGGTTTTTTTTTTAATTTTGTAAGAACAGTATTGTCAGTTTTGATATAGATTCAGTTTTGTTCTGGATTCTGGAATAATTTTGGTTCCGGGTGAATGTTGGCTGGAGAATTCTGGAAGTTGAAGTCCAGATATCTTAAAAGTTGCCAAGATTGAGAACCTATTTTTAATGAAGAAAGTGGGGATTTGTTCATATTTCAACGAAAGCAGAAATTCTAAAGGCATGAACCAGTGAGCCATCTGATTTCAATTGCCAACCCCAATACACTGATGGGAAACTTGTCTGAACATAGCTTGTTTATGATATATGCTGTGGATCCCATCAATCAAAGCATTTCGGCTGGCAGGATCCAGGAGAAAAACCTTCTCTGCTGTGGCCCCAGCCCTTTGGAACATCTAGCCCCCTGAGGTTAGATTGGCATTCACTCTCCTGATTTTCCATAAGAACCTGGAGACCCGGTTTTGCTGGTTGGCTTGGAGCCTTGATGGGGGAATTTCACACTGGAAGTGGTTGATCAACTAATAGCAGTCTCCATCTCACTCCCTATATATTCTCTCTTCTTCCCCATCTTTAGTTACAGCTTGTATTTTACTGTAATTTTGATGTGATTTTATATATTTATGGTTTCAATTTAATGTTGTAAGCCACCCAGACTCACCTAGTGGTGAGATGGATGGCAAACAAATTTAATATATAATGTTAATACATGTATAACCTTTCCTTTCTTCACCCAAGGTTCTGACCTTGAGTTGCTTAATTAAAGCATGCATAGTAGACAAAACTAAAGGAGAAAAGATAGTTGCTTTAGGGCTCCAGATGTAGATGTTTCCTTCTCCCCATTTTCCTCTCCCCAGTTCCAAACTGAACATTGTCTGAGGGTGGCAGCTGAATATGTAGGTTTCTTCATTTTTTTATTTTTTATTTTTTGTAACTAGGAAATGAGCTTGCTCTACTGAACAAATAAACCAGTGTACATTTTCTTCCATTCTCTTCTTTTGAAACCAATGCAAGCTTTGTATAAATCCAAATTATTTTTTTGGTCAAGCAGTTCTTGGAGCTATGAATCCATGGAATATTGGAAAAGCTTTTGAGAACTTCTTTTACATCTGGCAATAAAAATGGAATTTATTATTTCCCTGAGATAATTAACATATCAGCTATGTGCACGCTGAAAAATTATACACGTTTGTATTATCTACTGTCTTATAAATCAGAAGAGTAAAATGTAATTAACCCTATTCCATATTATGTCCCAAACAGCTTTCCTGCCCTTTGCAATAGCTTTGCAGGCATCTTTCTTAAATATTTATTGTACTTGAGTCTCTACAGTAGTATGTTTGTTTCAAAAAAAGTGTACATTCTTGGTTTCTTATGCAAGAAAGTTAATTATTTTTTTCATTTGAAATGTTTGGACTGTTGAATGCCATTGCTTATGCACCTCAAAAATATTCCGGGGATGTTAAAGCGTTCATAAGTGTGCAGAGGTTCAAAAGGCCTTGGTGGTAGAAACATCTCAATAGGATTTTGCCTCCAGAAAGTAACGACCGAGTTTGCCCAGTACAAATCAGAAGTGAGTGTCAGTGCAGACAAGAAACAGATGGAGAATCTGCACCCTTAAGGAGAGAACGCTACCAAAAAACATTTTTGATACACATTCTAAAGTATCACCCCCAATATAGATGAATATAAATATGGGATATCATCTTGAATCATCTGGTAAACTTTCTCTGTGCTTTTACGTTGTCGCACAGTTGAATAAAATAAAATTTATAACTTCCTTTTTAAGGAAAATTCCTGTTTTATATTTCTTGGATGACAAGAAGGTTACCAGAGTGGAATTTCCTGTGGGGATGGACAGTTTCAAGCAACGTTGTTTGAAATATAGCTGTTTTGGAATTAGAAAGTCTCTTGCCTTCTTTCCTCTTCTTTTGAGCGGTCACAGCTGCTTTTATTTATATGCACAGACTCTAAATTGTAGTGTTCCCTATAAAGAGTTTTGCTGTCTTAGAACAAGCATTCCTACTTAGAGCTAGTATCCTGTTGTCATCAGTGACCAGTGACTAAGTATTGTGGGAAGTTTACACACAGCACTTCTGAGGAATAAACCACACTCCTTGCATGTCCTTTGCCTCTGTTATTCACCTCTGAACATGATAGAGTTACATGACAGTTATTAGACAAGTAGATAACAACTCTTGATGTATAAGCCTTTTAAAAAGCCCTGTAGTCTAATGGTCATCATGTAATCTGTGAGGTTAAGTGCAATTACTTTTGTGCTTTGAAACCACAACATTAAAACATTTGGCCCAGTCCAGTGATATCAAAAAGTCCCAGCAGTTCTCAGAAGTCAATAATCAGTGCAAATATTCCTATTTCTAAAGCAAAATAGGATTTTGTAGCTGAGAATGTGTAAAAATAATACGTTTTCTGTTTGCCACACATATTAAAGTGTTTGTAAATATATAAGACTACTGAATTGTTAATCTTGTCTTGTAAATCTTCAAAGTCCATTATTTATGATTTATTTGGGGCATATAGCAATGCCAGCAATAGTTTTTTATAGTAGCAAGAATAGAAACTGGAATCAACTGCTGAGTTTCATGTCCTAAAAATCTTAGCTTTCAAGTTTAAAAAGTTACCTCTCAATCATCATTAATCTTAGTTTCCCAAACAGCACCTGTTGAAAGCTCAGAAACTGGAACGAGTTGATTTGATTATTTATTTGTCATAAAAAGTGGAATTCTGCTCTTTGCTGTGAATGCCAAGAAATCAGACTTTTCCGAACTTCAAAGCTGCAGGTGACACCAAAGTATAAATCCTGTTCTTAGAATACGTCTCTGACTTGTAAGGAAAAAATTATCTCTGCTGATCTAATTAAAATGAGCACTGTTGGAGAATGCACATGTTAGTATTTACATTTGTAAAGGTTAGATTGGAGTATAATATTAGATTTTTGTTTTGTCTGCTATCCTAGAAGACATTTGAATCAGATCGAGCAGTGGCTTCTGGATATTGAGGAAGGTCTTTCAAAGGGCACTTTATTGAAAGAGAAGCACCTTGTTAAGGGATTTGCACATCTCTGATAAAGTAATAGGCATTGTTCTAGTAATTAGCCAGTCTTCAGAATTCCTCTTAGGTGAAAAACCACTTAACATTTTCCATTTAAAGTCAAATATGGCGAAAGATCGCTTTTTCAAGTCTGTGTCTCAAAGGTTTCTTTTTTTGCTCTTTTGAAGAACTATTCTGTTGCTCAGGAAATGCACTTTTAATTATTAAACCTTCACTCAGAAATGTTTTTGTGGCTGGCACTGGCTTACAGTGAAATGCACATGTCATTCGAAATAATGTGCCTTAGCAAATTTAGCAGCTGGCTGATTTCTGATATTTCTGCATCGTGTCTGCTTCCAGCCATGTGAACTCTCTCGTAGTAAAGTATACCGTATAGTTGACAGTTCAGTGGGTTAGAAAAATGAGAAATTAATGAGGTGGATTGGAGAAGTATGCGTTTTCTCTCATTACTGCCTATATTCTGTGCCAGCGATGGTTGGAACAAGAAAAATAAAGCTGTCAGGAGATGCCAGTCCATAAAAAATAACTGCCCTCTCTTAAAGGTCTCTAAAAGGAAAACAATGTAGGGTCAAAAGACTGACAATTTGTTTTGTAGAGGAATGAAGCAAGAGAAAGTGTTTTGAAAAGGAAAGACCAGGTGACTTGATTGCAGAGCTCAGTGTGGCTCCTGTGAAAAAACATTCCAGAAGTGCCTTCTTATTGAATATTTTTAAAAACGCATAGCAGACTCATTTCCTCTTACTTAGGTATTTTGTGCTGTCTGCAGAGCAGCTCCTTTGCTAGGAAGATAGCAAAATTCTTTCGTGATTAGTTCCCCTATTCCTAAGCTTCAAAATATTGAAAGCTGAGAAGTGTTATTTACAAGTATTGGATCCTGCTATAGATTTAAGTGTCCAACCTTGGCAACTTTAAGACTTGTGGACTTCAACTTCCAGAATTCCCCAGCCAGCATTCTGGGAGTACAGGTCCACAGGTCTTAAAAGTTACTGAGATTGGACACCTCCGATCTAAATTTTTGGGTTATAGTAAATCGGGAGATTATAGGAAGGTTAGTTGAAGCCATTTGCATAGCATTAGGTTGACGGAAAGGCTGGTTTAGATTGCCGACTTGAAATACTTAGACAAAAATAGCTTTTTTGACCTGCAAGATTCTGAGGGTGACACTGAAATTATGTAGTCCCAGTCACTTTCTGAATCCCTCTCTCTATGAAGAGTAGAAATGGAGCCCCTTGTTTTAATCTTAAAAATTCTGTTCTCTTAACAGAATCTTCAATTAACACAATTCACATTACAGTTGGGTCAAAGGGTAGGATTTGTGGTAGGCACACTGAGTCTTGTAACAAGTCTTGCTTTGTTAAGAAAAATTCAGCAGTGGTATTTCTGTCATGATTTGGGGATTAACAAGGCCTTTATTTGCCAGATACTTAAATTGGTATCTCAGCTTCCTACTTTCGGCTCTTTGTTTTCATTCTGCATTAAACAGTACAATTTATTAAGACTCAGCTTATGTTCAGTGGCTTGCATGAACAAAATGGGAGCAAAGCAATTAAAATCTGACTTTAGATTTTAATAGTTCAGGAAAGTGACTGTCACAAAAATATCTGTTTTTGTGTCTTGATATTTTATAGCCCAAAATGTAGCGTGGGATTGGAGAGATTCCTGAAATAAACAGGATGTTGTAGTTTAAACTACACAAAAGCCTATGATGGTGATGGGCAATTTTGGAGAGGGTGAGCAGGTGCAAATCAGCTTTTCAGTCTTTCAAGTAAACATAGGATGCCTTCTAGTAATAGGGAAGAAGCAATCAATTAATTAATTCAATTTATTTTGATCAAAATCAGATTAAAAAAAAAGATAAAGGGACAATGTAAAAAGTAGCCTGAAGAGACCTCAAGAACTATATTGCTCATAGGACCTGAAGGAATTTACCTACTAATGTTATCAGCTACCTTTCAAAACATCTATGTGTAATAAAAGTGTTATTATCTGATTAAAAGAAAGTAATATAACATTTGCAGTGTGGTAGTCGAGAAGAAATGAGACTGCTTCCACTATCAGTAAAAGGGAAGGTTGCGTTCAGCAGGACCAGTATTAATGGTGAATGTCTGTTCCCATTCTTACTCAGATTTTTCTGAATTAAGAAGCTCTGATTCAATTCAGTTTTGAATTCTTCCCTAATTTAATCTCTTTTTTTAAAAAAATAGACAATAGAGAAAGAGGTAGACCATTTTTAAAAATCTGTCTTGGTTTGTTGTATTTCCATCAAGAACAATTTTTTAATGTTAAGGGAACAATCAAACTAATATAATTTTTTCACTTGGTAAGATCTATTCCAGGGGCCCCCGACCTGTGGACCGTGGCCCACTACCAGGTCTATTAGCAACCCAGACTGCGTAACGAGAGGCTGGCGTGCGCATGCATACACACTCACAGCCCATCTCATGCGAGCAGCTGGCTGGCCACTCATAGCCCCACTCGCACAAATGGGGGATATGTGCACAAACTCACACAAATGAAGCCATGTTGGCACATGCGTGCACCTGCCCCTTGCACAAAACCATTCCCTCTTCCCCCCTCTCCCTCTGCGATGGGCCACCAACTCAAAAAGGTCTATTCTGCTTATTTTAGCTTTTGGAGGAGGGAACTAGATGTGGTGTTTATGTCTGTCTGTCTGTATTTACTCAATTTGTACAGCCACCTACCTCAAATATGTAACTCAAGTGGCTAGCAATGTTTAAAAACATTAAAACATTTTAATAAATCAATATATAACATATGCTGCTGCTGAGATTAAAAAACCCAACAAATCATAATTAACATAACCAAGATGTGGGCTCAACTGTGCCTCCTTTTATTTTCACCTTCTGTGCTGTTTTACTTTTAACAAGTCTGCTGTTTTCTTGGGTTTGAATGCCTCAGTATAACATTTATTTATTTATCTAATTTATATAGCCGCCCATCCAGGGTCGGTTCTACTTACTTTTACTGCTGCTTTGCAATGGGGCCGTGTGTGCATACGCTCTTCTACACAAGCGCAGAAGCGGGCGGGGTCAGGGTCAGTGGGCGGGGCGTCCCGCCGGTTTAACTACTCGTTTTATAGAACTGGTGCGAACCGGGGGTAATCCACCACTGCGCCCATCTCACAAACATGTGACTTTGGCAGCATACAACAAAAATAAAACTAATACTTAAAATAATTATCATAAATATATGCCCACTTTCAGGTAAGGGTTACACATGGCATTTAATGGAAATTAAGTAAATGCCCCACACTGACTATTTCCCATATAGTTAATAATGTCAAACTTCTGTTAAATTAAAATGTGTAATCTGTTGCAACTGTTGGGGATCATGCACATGATAGCAATAGCAGACTTACATATCACTTCTTAGTGCTTTACAGCTCTCTCTAAGCGGTGTACAGAGTCAGCATATTGCCCCCAACAATCTTGGTCCTCATTTTGCTGACCTCAGAAGGATGGAAGGCTGAGTCAACTTTGAGCTGCTCAGAATCGAACTCTTGGAGTAAGCAATGAGTTAGTCTGCAGTACTGCATTCTAACCACTGTGCCACCACAGTTCTTGAAATCTGAGAGGGACTGCATTTGATTTAAGAACTGTGGGTTATGCATTAGAGCGGCTTGCACAATTTGTAGAGAAGACAGGGTCAGGCTGATAAATTAAAAAGAAAGGTGGGCTACAAAGGAATAGCTGGGGTACTGATCAGCTGTTGGCAGCTAGGAGAGCATCGGCAGCACAGGAGCTGGCAATGTGGGTGTGATGTAAGGGAACAATCAAAGTGGCAGCTGTGAATCTTTACTGGGGCAGCAGCATTTGGCAGCAGTGAATGCACTGAGTTTTTAAAAAATGCCACTGGGTTGCATATGGCTAGAACTAGCATGGATGATGTATGTGTGAAGGAAAGGGAGTTAAGACATTGCAACAGAGGGGGCCAACACCTTTGTCCTGAATGTCCAGTTCTGAAATTTTGTTTTAAATGACATGAGACACAGTGGAATTAACATATGTAAATAAGAATCAATAAAGCATTTGCAACAGTTCTGAGCTGGGGACAGAACAACCTGTATTGGCTTGAGGTCTACCTATGATGACAATTACAGGCCTCTCTCATCTTTTTAAATGGGAGAACTTGCACAATTGGTGGCTGACTAAATACTTTTTTGTCCCACTGTACATACATACAGTGGTGAAATCCTACCAGTTTGCACCAGATCGGGCAATAGTACCAAACCGGTAGTAAAAAAACCAGTTTGTCTGATGATCAGTTGTGCCGTATGATTTATATTCGCTAGAAATCCTGCTTTCTAGCAAATCTAAATTGTGCGACAAAGCTGTTCCCCCCCCCTGCCTGTTCTACTTACGTTAAGTGTCCTTTTTTGGCGTGAAGCATGCATTTGGTGTGCATTTTGCTTGCATGCGCACAGCATGCATTTGATGCACTATGCACAGCACAAGTTTAGAACACACCACACATGTGCAGACAAATGCCGATATTGTATGTGTGTGTGTCTCCAAGATACCCAATTTTGAGATGATTTCTGCAGGAGCACTATTGATTGTCCTGCTGAAATGTGATTTTCTGGTAAATTCATTACACTTTGTTTTCCCTGCATGTCTTGTTTAGGTATCCTCAAAGATTATTTAAGGGAGTTGCCTTCGCCATTGATAACTAAACAACTTTATGAAGCAGTATTGGATGCCATGGTAAAAAGACCATTGAAAATGACAGCAAATGGATGTGAAAATGATTGTAATGATTCAGAATATACAATGGCTCTCTTGGATTGCCTGCCAGAAGTTGAGAAAGTAAGTATTTGTTAACCCATTGAAGTAGTGCATGGCTTAAGGCAGCAGTCCCCAACATTTGTGGCTTGGCAGCCCAGCTGTGGGGGAGAGGGGAACTGGCCCTCGTGAGCAGCGATCCAGCATGCATGTGTTCTAGTGCCCGTCGGCCCACTGCTTGCAATAGTTGAGCTGCACCTGTGCATGCTCTGGCTAGCTGCTTGTGGGGCCCAGTTCCTAATAGGCTAGCGGTCCCCAACCTTTGCGGCTTGGCCCAGCTGGGAGGAGGAGAGGACCGTTGTACTTGAGCGGCCCAGTTGCAAATAGGCCATTGCCTGGTAGTAAGCTGCAGCCCCAGGCTTGGCCTTGGCTTGAGGAGTACAGGTAATCCTCGACTTACAACCATTTTCATTTGGTGACTGCTTGAAGTTACAATATTATTGAAAAAAGTGACATGATGAGTTTTCATGCTTATGAAAATCACCATTTGTAATCTTCCCAGCCAGCTTCCGACAAGCAAAGTCAATGTGGGAAGCCATATTCATTTAACAAACTCACAATTCACTTAACAACTGCAGTGATTCACTTAACAACAATGCAAAAAAAGTTCATAAAGTGGGGCAAAATTCACTTAACAAATGTCTTTCTTAGCAATGTTGGGTTCATTTGTGGTCGTAAGTCAAGGACTACCTGTATCACCTTCACTTTTCCCCTCCTTTTTCCCTCTTCAGAATAAAACTTTGACTTGACTTCCAGTGATTTCAGCTAAGTTGGCTCAATGAATTGATTCACAAGATGTTAAGACCACATCAGGGATTCTTAACATTTGTGATACCATGAGCTCCTAAAATAAATATACGTGTGTACCCACCTCTGAATAATAATAACAATTTCATTGATTTTTATTGGAATTAACAGTTTGGCAAAAATATATCATTTTTAATCATTAACATTTAATCTCTCTATCGTATAAAAGCAAATAGAGCCTTGCAATTCTATTCAGTTTTCATTGAAATGAGGAATGACATAAAAAACCCCATTTTTCATAGGAAAGATTAATTTCATTTCGGTTGCAAATCTGGACTTTATTTTTGAGAAAGCCACTACATTCTAGGTTTATTTTGGATTGATTTTTGCTTTTTATAGCAGCAGTTGGAGAAAATGAGAACTCCTCTGTCAGCTTGTTGAGGGAGCCAATTCTGAGCTGGACTTGCTTGCCTTTTTGCTGGAGATTGACAGAATTTGCTTTGATGTTGCTTGTATAAAGCAGCTGTTGGTTTGTCCAGGCAGAATCACAAGAAATGATCCAGCTTTGCACACGAAAGCCATTAGACCATATTCAATTTGCTGTATGCCAACTGGGAAGGTTGGCTGCCAGCTTGTCCAGGCAGAATAGGAGCAAGTTCTGGCAGTAACTCAGCTTTGCCATTAGGTTTGCAAAGTCACTTTGCAAAGAAGATTTGCTGGAATTATTCTATAATCAAGCCAGTTTATGTGTGTATAGCAGAATAGATGCAGCACGAAAATTGCTTGCAGTTGCATTGAAAGAAAGACTACTTAAGTATTCCTTTAAAAAAGATTCACCAGTCTGTCTAACCTTAATCCTTCCAAACCCTCAGTAAGTTGTTTAATTCCCTTCTCCCTAACAAGTACGAGGAACTGATGTGAACAGTGATTTGGGGGCTTTCCCTTAATGCTATTGTCTGATGCCAGCTAAAGGTAGACAGTTATATAACCATTTCTCTCCTTGAAATGTTTGCTGCTGCAATTTCCAGGAAAAAAAAAAGATACAGATCAACACCAAAACATTGCCTGAAGCTACTCAGGGTTGTTCTTGATAATAGCAGATTGGCCGGCAGTACACTAACACAGTTGTCCAATTATTCAGGCAAGTTGGATTTTGCTGGTAAATTAGAAGAAGGGTTGCGAAATCTACAAAGATCAAGATGACCATGATATGGTATTAAAACTAGCTCGCTTCCTTTTATTTTAGTCTTTTGGAGACTGTGTGGAGTCTTGTAGCCCAAATCAGATAGCTTCAGGTAGAGCTAATTGTGAGCTGACTGACTGGGGTTTGAGTTAGTATGTGTGGGTACAAAAAAAAAAAAAAAAAAAAAAAAAGTAAAGTTCTGATTGAGAGATGGAGAGAACAGTGGCCGCTAAGCAAATCCGAAGCGGTAAATTCCTCCCACTCCATTTTGGTAATTTGTCTTTTTTTGGAGGCACTTTATTCAACCTCTTTTGATGTTAGAAAAGTGTACTGTAGATATGCTAGAGTTGAGAGAAAGAGGCATCATTAGGGTTCAGGACATCATAAATTAATATAGGCATGGGATTATTCCCAAGGTTGAAATCCAGCAGGTTCTGACAAGTTTTCGCTACTGAGAACCAGTAGCGGAAATTTTAAGTACTTCAGAGAACCAGCAAATACCACTTCTGGTTGGTCCCAGAGTGGGGTAGGAATGGAGATTTTACAATATCCTTTCCCGAGGAGTGGGGAGGGAATGGGGATTTTGCAGTATCCTTCCCCTGGAGTAGGGTGGGAATGGAGATTTTGCTGTATCCTTCCCTGCCACGCCGACAGAACTGGTAGTAAAAAAAATTGAATTTCACCACTGGTTATTACAGTGTTTCATATGCTTTGGAAATTAGGCTGAGAATGGGAAGTACCCACTAGTACCTAAACTAAGGGACACAATCACCTGGACCCCTTTGCTCCTTTAGCATGATTGTGCAGATGCCTCTGTTTGTGCAGCCTCTTTTAACTTTGCACTGCCAGAAATCACAGTTTTTCTGTGTCTTTCCATTATTCCACACAGCAGGTCTCATATAATAAGCAAAGGGAAACATGTGAAAGGAAACTTGTGCCTTTAAGGGCTCCCACTTGGTAATTCTCATCAGGACTCCAAACTGTAGTTAATCTTATGGATTTAGGTTGGAAAGTATTTATCCTGGGAGGAGAGATTTGTTATGCATGTGCAAAGCAATGAAATAATCAGATCAGTTTGGTGGTAGTAATATGATCTAATGGTTTCTTTAAATCTGATCTCCAACTCACATTTTTTGCACACTGTCAAATAATACAGAAGGATTTAATTCAAAGTTATTGGTAGAAACAAATGGTTTTCAAGCAAAGTTGAACACATTGAATACTTAGTGAATAGTCCTCAACCATTTGTTTAGTGACTGTTCAAAGTTACAGTGTCATTAAAACAGTGATTTACAATCGGTGCTCATGCTTAACAACTGTTTTGCTTAGCAAGGGAAATTCTGGTTCCAATTGTCATAAGTTAAGGACTACCTGTAATGCTCTTGATTTGGTAATAATAATTTATTAAATTTGTGTGCTGTCCAACTGCCAGCTACTCTGGACAATACACAAGGTTTTTCTCCTGGTAAGCTACCATTTTCGGGCACCTATACCTAAAACACGCTCCTTAATTAATTTTATATGGTGTCATAATATGCTGAGCTACAATGTGGAAACTTATTCTTCTGTTGCAGAGAACCTAGTGAAGGAAACCAGCTGTGGCCTTTTATGGGCAGGCAGCTAGACAAAACATTTTTCTAAGCAGAATTGCTTTCCTCAGATCTTACAAAAAGATGGCTTTATTTATCATCAGCATCTCTCCCCTTCTTTTTCACTATGCTTTGTATTTAACTCTAGACATGTTATTTGACCATATATTTCCCTTTCTAAGTAATTTTGGTTATGATAGGACACTTCATAAATCATTGCTTTCAGCTAATAACATCCCCCCCAAATGTTGATTAAATTATCTTCTATCTTTGCAGTGGAATGCCAACATAGATTTTATATATGTTTTCCCTACTTTGGTATCTTTTTTAAAAAAAGAGATTATTTATTCATCTTGCAATCTGCAATAGCTGTTGCAAATAAAGAATTATAAATCACAAAAAAGCCAAAACCAAAAGAATCCAATTAGGCTGGGAAAGATGTTTTTCTGAAACTTCAGAAAGTCTAATCAGATAATAATTATGAGCTGGATTGTGTAGTATTCTAATTTTGGTAATGCAGCTTCCTGTGTTCTTAATGAAGTGGTGGGAACATCTTACTATGTTTGTTAGTTTTGGCACAAGAAAAATTAGTTTCATAGAAAGTTTGCCTGTGACCCAAAGGACAAACAAATCCGGGGAAAGGAATCTTTTTTTACAAGAGAGATGAGCTCCAACCAAATATTTCCAGCCATTTAATTCAGTACCGATTATGGGGCAGAATTTCTATGCTATTTAGTTTTAGTTAAATGCAGTGCTATTAAATTGGTTCGTGGCAATAGGCTGATTGTTAAAGCCTTTCTCCAAGGTGTTTTGTGTGGTTTATTTCCAGGTAAGTATGCAGAAAATTGCAGTTCACTGGCCTTTGCAAAATATTTCCTTAAGGGCATGTATAGGATATTGAGCAGCTGCAAAATCCTCAGATCTGTGTGCTCTTCTGCTTCACAAAAAGGTATTCTTGAAATGTTATCTTAAGTGGACACCGCTAGTGGGCATGAATGACAAAGTTGTGATGGAATTAAAGGAACAAGGCCTTCAATAATATTGCCACTGCCTCTCTTCTTAATTACATTTTTTCCCCTGTGATTAATGAACTAATACCATTCTTCTTTTTCTTTAGGCAACTCTAAAGATGCTTTTGGACCATCTGAAACTGGTGGCTTCATACCATGAAGTAAACAGAATGACTTGCCAGAATTTAGCTGTGTGTTTTGGGCCTGTATTACTTAGTCAGTGGCAGGAAACTACCAGCCACAACAACAGAGTGTTCACTGATTCAGAAGAGCTGGCCAGTGCCTTGGATTTCAAAAAACATATAGAAGTTTTACATTATCTGCTCCAGTTGTGGCCAGGTAAAAAAAATTCTCACAATGGAGAACATTTAATTTCATTCAAAGCAATGTATTAAGCTGCTGCAGTAAAAGCAGTGGAATCCCTTGCATTGTTCATACTTCTATTGTAGCATAAACTTACAAAGACAAATTTATTATGCCATATTATTTATACCTGTTATTATGGTATATCAATTACATTATAAATTTATACTATTGTAACCATTTTTTCCACTTTATTAATTATATAAAGTAATAGCTTGCTAATGTACCCTTTTACTTTTGCTTGTGTATTTTGTCCTTAAGTTTCTTTAAAATAAAGATGAATGGGATTTTTTTTGCCCCCACAGTAAGAATATAAGATCCAGCCATCTTAAACAACTGAAACTGTGTGATTATTACCAGTGCCCTAAAGCATCCCCATTGACTTAACTCAAGGACTATACTCATGGCCGTTGTCTCTTTGTCCAAAAAGCATCTCTTTTTCATGAGCCTTATTCCCCCCCCCCCTTTTTTTTGTCTTTACAATTGGGGATTTCTGCTATTTCCTTCTTTCTCTACACTTATTATTGGATAACCTTGGTTCTATCTATAACTTCTCTCAGGCAATTATTTAGGGGTGTAATTTTTGGCCTTGGTTTAACTTCAGCAGCTAATTTTTCAGACAGATATGAATAGGTTACACAGAACAACCCTAATAGTTTTTGGAGCGGTTGATCTCTGCTTTAGCAATAGCATCTTCTGGTGGTCAGATGTGTATTGCCACTGTTGTAATGCCAGTTTTTCTTTAACACTTAGGAATAGCACTTAAGAGTTATATACTGATTCACAGTGCTTTACAGCCCTCTCTAAGTGATTTACAGAGTCAGTATATATCCCCCAATAATCTGGGTCTTCATTTTACCCATCTTGGAAGGATGGAAGGCTGAGTCAACCTTGAGTGACAATCGAACTGCTGACAGCTGGCAGTCAGCAAAAGTAATCTATAGTACTGCCTTCTAACCACTGCACCACCACAGCTCTTTGAAGACTCATTGCTAGCACAATGATCAGGTTGTTAGTTGAATGAAAGTCAAGATGTTTTTTTCCTCTGAATGCGGACAACTGATATTATCTGCTCAGATAAAACATACGGAAATAAGCAATATAGCTGCTTGATTGGTGATTCAAAATGGAGTTATTAACAATCAAGTCCTTGAAGAAGGTTTTTCTCTGTAAAGATATCTCCTGGATGACTGTGTGTATTTTGTCAAAGAAGTGAACTAACATAAGTTTAAGAATTCAGCCTTTTCTATAACTACAGGATATCATACCAAGTTCTTTGGCTTTTCAAAAATTTAATTAAACATTGTGGAGTGAGCTCTGTTCCTGTGAAGGAGTAAAGCCAAACATCAATCCACTGATTAATATGAAAAACTTGATAACGATGTTTGTGACCAACTTCAAATTTTCATTTATCTGTTTATAAATTGAAAAATCATGGTCCTTGTTTATTTAGAAAACTTAATAATATTGGCACTTAAGGTTCAACACATGAGCCCTTTGTTCTAAAGAAAAAATCCTAATCAGAAGAGCTTTTGTTGATGTACGTGTTTTCTCATCTTTTTAAAACAAGAAACCAGAATTGTTAGGCAAGTAAGATATACTACTTCCAGGGAGATATTTGAACCTGGGTGAAAATTTATTCATATGATTATCTGAGTAAGTTGCAAGTTGCATTTGTTGGCTTCTGCCTTGTCACGTGCTGGAGTTAGCTTTTTATATCACATCAATCTCCCTTTGCTTCTAAAGGAAAATTGGGATTAAATATAATGAATATATAAATAATATAACCCCTGGCAGATACAATTAGAAATAACAGAGCCACTGCAGTTCATGATGGTCTTTGAAGAAAGATATCACATAAAAAGCAGTAGCACTTAGACTTATATACTGCTTCACAGTGCTTTCCAGCCCTCTCTAAGTGGTTTACAGAGTCAGAATATTGTCCCCAACAATCTGGGTCCTCATTTTACTGACCTCAAAAGGATGGAAGACTGAGTCAACCTTGAGCTGGTGAGATTCAAACTGCCTCACAGGATAGATATGCTTGGTGTACCAAATGTTTTCCATCTGTAACCTAAGAGGCGGAATATACAGGTAGTCCTCAACTTATGACTGCAATAGGGACCAGGTAATTTATTGCATCCCATTTTACGACCTTTTCTGCCATGATCATGTGACATCATATGATGCTGAATTGCAACTTTCCCTGCTGGTTTTCCCTATTGACTTTGCTTGTCAGAAGCCACCTGGGAAAGTTACAGAGGGTGATCACTTGATCACAGGATGTTGCCACCATTGTATATGCACCACAGTTGCCAAGCTCTAGAGATAAAATCACATCACTGCAGGGATTTTGCAATGACAGAAGGTGCTCGATGTTGATCTTAAGTGAATTATTTCAGCGCTTTTGTAAACAATTGTTAAATGAACAGTCATAAATTGAGGACTCCCTGTATAAGTTTAAATCTTGAAAGTACACTCTTCTTTTGCTAACTGTCCACCCCCTACAATGGCACTTAATCCTCACTCAGTTTTTTTCTCCTTATGGCTTTCCCGGTCCTACAAGATCTTTACTTTTCATTTTATCTTCCTTCTACATTCTTTATAACAAGCTTCTTCTGCACATTCATCAGTTTTTGCATCTTCTGACAAGACTAGCTAGGAAAATACAATTCCTTCCATCCAGTACTGTTGAAAGAATTCAAAGGTCCCCCAGCTTCTTTTGGACCTGATTTCCTTTAGTCTCTGCTGCCATTTTCTCTCCATTCCTTTTCAAGCCTTACTGACAAAGTTAGTTAAGATGGTAGGAAGGATGTCCCTTCTGTGTTCCATTATGCAACCAGAATATTGTGATCAGCAAAAATAACAATAGAATCAATAATGATAACAATAGTAGAACCAAAAATCGTAATAATAGAACCAATAATAATAATAATAATAACAATAACAACAACAATAATAATAGAACCATTACTACAGAGAGATGCTTAGAAGACAAACTTTTACAGTTGAATTATGTAGCAGTTGTTGGTGAATAAAACATTTGTACTGTTTACCATAGGAAGGCGATAACAAGAGGAGACTTAGTTTCTAGAGCTGTAAAACCATGAGTTCAGGTAACAAAAGTGCCAAATGTGTGTTTGTTCTGCCTGCTTTTTCTTACATAGTTGATTGTAGATCGCATTTGGAAGCTCTTCTCTGAACTGTACTGTGATTTTGGACTGCGATTAACTTGCAAAATTAACTTGCAGAGTTAATCCGATTAAACTTCCAGTTTTAATAGATTCCTCCAGCGGCAGTAGACAAAGGCATGGTAGTTTCAAGATGAAATGTTTACTAGTTGGCTTTTCCTTTTCAGTATAACTTGACTGGCTGGTACCAAAATCAGTACAATAGAATTATTGGCTGTTCAGTGTGCATGCATTAAATGCATGTTCCCAAGTCATAGACTGGTGGAAAAAAATAAAATGTCATATTGCTGCTTTCTTTTAAGTCATACTGTTAAGCTAACATGAGTTCCAATTATGCTTTATCATAGTGCAACATCCACCAGCTGAAGAGTCAGCCTTGCTGGAGCAGCAGTCCTCTGTGAACTATCTGAGGCCTAAGAAACAGCGGCCTCAAATGTTAAATTTAAGCGAAGTGTCTGGGATCTTGCGATCCAGGCCAGCCAGACTGGACAGCCCTTCAAGCAACCGCTATGCCGGAGACTGGACTGCTTGTGGAGAGAACTACTTTGTCAGTCCCAAAGAAGCTCTGAGCGAAGCAGACTATGATGATGTCCCTTCAGAAGAGGCAGAAAGTGGGGACGATGGCAGCAAACTGGATGCTTCCAGAACGCTGCTCCGGCAGCCCATTTGTGTGTCCAAAGAACGCACCTTTCAGGCCTATCTCACAATGCAAAGAATGGATTCTGCAGTGAACCATCAAGTTAACCTCAAAAACTTGCAAGAAAGCATTGATACTCTGATAGGAAACCTGGAACGGGAACTCAATAAAAACAAGCTCAATATGAGTTGTTGATCACTTTGCTTTGCTATGTCTCCAGTTTTGTATGTCCCTTCTGTTGTGTACCACCAGGAGAGTATAAGGAAAAGGATGAGTTCTGGATGGGGTGTGTGTCTGTATTATAATTGCATTGGGCAATGTTGGAGATCACTGTGTAAGTTAGGCATTCATATTACATTTTTCCACCATTTGAAAACATATTACTTTTTATAAAACAATTCCGCAATATTCCTTGTTAAGGTATTATGCACTTAGGAAATTTGATCAATTTATCAAAAGATATACAATGCCTCATCTCTATCTTTGTTGTACTGGAACAGTACACTTTGTTCCTGAAACCTTAGCCCTAGTATGGATGTTCTCCCAGAAGAGAGGATATTAATGTTGCTACTTAAGTGATAATATGCGGCACAAACTATGTAGATCACGTTCTATTATATTGACACCTTTTCACTTGCAATGCAAAGGCTGCTATGAAAAAAAAGGCTTTTTGATAGTTCAGTTGTATGAATATTGTTGTATTCCTGTAGTAACACTTTCAAGCAACTACTTAAAACTTGCAAAAATATTTTTCTAACTTTTGTTTTGTAGATATTTATATGTGAAAAACATTAGGCGTGATTTGAGCCTTTCTAGTTGAGGTACGTTTCATTGTGCAAGATAAGAGTTACTTCGCTCTGCTCACATCTGGTGCTCTGAACTTATGTTAAACTACAGTTCTTTAATTTCCCAGCATAGTCATGATGATGGTGGTCGTGGTGGTGTGTGTGTGTGTGTGTATGAGAGAGAGAGAGAGAGAAGAGTAAAGAGAGACCAAAAGGTGGGAGTAGATTAGCATTGGAAATATCTTCTTCATGAAATATCTTCTTCATCTCTCTATGAAGAAATATTTCTTCATAGAGAGCAAGCCCTGCCACTGCATTAGGTGATTGTGTAAAATGAAGTGGTTGTGCACTATTTCTATAGTTTGTTCACCCTTCCCCCCCCATGCCAGTCAAGTAAAACTGCTGCTGTGGGAGGTTAGTATTTTTTATGCCCAATTGGAGATGTTATACATGACAGCACTGTAGAAAAGAATACATGTTGCTCAGGGTTGAATGGTAGAGTCCTTGGTGCTTTCTGAGCTTGGTTGTTTGTTTGCAAATGTTTATCCAGCTAAGGAGCATCAGCATTTTAATGGGTAATGAAACACCTACAAGCAAACAGTCATGCTTAGATAGCACCAAGGACTCCACAGAACAGTCCTGTGCCCATCTGGCCCATTCTAGATCTGACTAAAGAGAGCTGAAAAGAGACTTGTCTGTTGTGTTGTCAAACAATCACACATAAGCAGTTGTCACCCTGGACAATAAAGTGGTTGAATACTGAGATATTTGAAGGCTGCAACTAAAAGCATACAAATTACTTTAAGGTATCCAGGATAACAAATTGTCTAGACACAATGGCCTGTTTGTCTCACCTTTCTGAGATTCTCATTGTGAAACTAAAAACATGTTTCAAGAGATGCTTTGAGACTTGATTGCTTGGCAGAGACCATAACAGCTACCAAATCAAAACATTTTTTTATTATGGTCCAACAGTTATTCTACCAAATTGTCCACAAATATGCACATTTAAAAAATATGTAATGACTTTAAATGCAGATCTTTAATCTGATCAGCCTAATGTTAGCACTGTGCATAGGCAATAATCAATGCAGTCCAGGATGCTGACTGTTGAAGCATCTCCAAATATAGTGAACCATGCTTAGGCATTATTATATCAATCTCATTGGATTGGAAATACAGAAGAGTAACTTTGTACATCATTACAGGTAGTGCTGGACTTATGACCACAATTGGGAATGGAATTTTGGTTGCTAAGCGATGTGGTCGTTCAACAAGTTGTCACATGACCAAACCCAGTTTTACAGCCATTTTACTATGGTTGTTAAAACAAATCACTGTGGTCATTAAATAAATCCTGGGTTGTTAAGTCCATCACATAGTCATAAATGCAAGCCAGTTGCCAAGTGCCTAAATGGTGATGATATAATGGGGAAGGAGGGCTAGTGTGATGGTTGCAATTTTGAGGATGGATCATAAGTCATTCTTTCTGAGGCCTTTGTAACTTTGAACCATCATTAAATTAATGGTCATAAGTTGAGTACCATCCTGTGTATCTTGTTCAGTTTGTTTTCCGCGTAGTGAATTTTCCCTTCTGCTATGCTAATGTGAAGCTCCTCAGTTCTGATAGTTGTGCAGCTTCTTTATTTGTGATAAAGAACCACTTCTTATATACTTTAAACCTGACCCCCTAATACATTTCTACACCTTTATCCATCCTAGGGAGACCCCCCAAAGAGTTCACCTCTTTTTCAAAGGTTGATATGGATGAAGAAAGTGCCTTTTAAAGTAATGTGTTTTAAATGGCCTGAAACATTTTGAAGGTCTTCATTCCAGTTGGTCTACCTTCTTTAATCCCAAGAATGTCCTTAAGTGCTAAGACGATCAATGTATTTTTTATCTTGCCAGGTTTCTTAAATGAATATTGGCAGCTTTTCCAGTTTGTTGTAAGAAGGGTAAATTTAATAAATCCTGATTGGATTGGTCTACAGATTTTTGATATTCACTGTGAACCAAAGTAAATACAAGCCTGATGCAAATTTAAGTTCTGTCTGTTAGGCAATAAGACCCAAGCAGCAATAAATTGCAATCAGGTGCCTCTTAGAAAAAGAGATAGCAACGGAGTAGATTATGTCTTAAATGGCATACCTTTAAAAAATATTAGTTAGCAAGCAGGGGAAGCCATTATCTTTTAAAGAGTATTTTGAACACTATTTGCTTTGCATTAACCTTCATCAACTGATGTCTTCAGTTGTTTGGAGATCACAACTTCCCCAATTCCATCTAGGAATTCTGGGAATTATAGCCTTAAAATAGCTGGAGGACAGGGAAAGGGTACCCTATATTATAGGTCTGGTTTTTCCCCCTTGTTTATTTACATTATCAGTTCTCCTTTTTTTTCCCTTATGGATCTGGTACAAGTGCTATTTAATTTGTTCCTTGATATTGACTATTGTAATTATTTTAGCTATTTATTGACAATAGAATGACTGAATTTGGTGCATGATTTTTGCCACATTTTCCTTAAAAAATATTTCAGCATTTTATACAGTCTGGTTAATTTATTATTATGATGATGATGATTAGAGTGGCGGTACACAACTACAGTCATTTCAATATAGTGATACAGTTTAAAAACATATATTTTAACCTGAAGCATTTATTGATAAGCTGACGTATTTTTTTAAAGCCTATGTACAGGAAGTGAATTATTTTTGAACTATGTTAATTCTGAATAAAACCCAAAATTGAAAATAACTTGATTTTGTATTTTTGTAAAATATTATTATTTTAAGAATATATTTTAAAGATAAGACTTAACTCGTGTGAAAAGACTTTGTATTTGCAGGATTGTTAGTTTGCTTCGCTATGAAATGGGAAGAATACAAACTTAATCTAATGTATCAGTTTGGGTGATGATATGGAGGGGCAAATAGCCTTTTATCAGGTCAGAGTCCATCTTGTCCAGAATCCTTCAAAGAAGAATGAATGGAATGGAATGGAATGACTACTTCCACTCAAGAGTAGATGTCATTTTGGATACTCCACTTGTTGCAGTCCTTGGTGTAAAATCAGTACACCTGATGGCCTGAACAACATTGGCAAGTTTAAATTATTAAATTATTCCAATGTTACTGAATGTTCTTTAAATAGGATGCTCTTGATTCACTCCTAACATGCTTACATTTTGACTTCTCTAATGTTAGAAACCAGGGTGTAAGAGCTGTGCACAAATCAAACAAGTTTCATTTTTCATTTTCAGAGATCTGTAACTTTTTAAGAGATGCCCTGGATAACACAGTCACTAGCAAGCATATTAATGCAGCATCTCAATTTCCCTGCTGAATGGCAATTGGAACATGACTTTATGCATTTAATATACCCAACAAAATAAATTTATCGCTTTTTAAAATTTCTGTCCCCATGTGCAAATGTGCCGCATCCAACAGTGTAATAAATAATTCAGTGTATCATTCATTCATGTGTTGTGTAGCAGCTGCATTATAAAAAAGAAATGCAGTACATTGATGCTTTCAAAGCAAAAGTGGCTCCATCCTTTATCCTGCAGTAGCCCCACTGAAATATTGTCTAGGACCATGATGGCAAACCTATGGCAGGGGTGTCACAGGTGGCACGCGGAGCCATATCGGTGGGCACGCAAGCTCAGCTCTGGCACGCATGTGTTCGCCAGCCAGCTGATTTTCGGGCCTTCTGGGCCCACCAGAAGTCAGGAAACACACTGACTTCAGGCCTTGGGGTTGTGGGGAAAGCCGTTTTTGCCCTCCCCACGGTCCTAGAAAGGCTCTGGAGCCTAGGGAAAGCAAAAAATGGGCCCACCGTGCCATCGTGTGCCAAAAGCGCGGGGAGCATGGCCCATAGAATTATGGATGTGGGCATGCGTGCGTGTGACCCACCGCTTTCCCCCCGCTTTTGGCACACTGGCAAAAAGGTTAGCCATCCCTGGTCTAGGATTTTACCTACTGCTACACTTTCAAACATGGAAAATATAATACGAGCATGGCAACTGGACTTTTCTGTTTTTCTTTGAAGACATTTCACTTCTCATCCAAGAAGCTTCTTCAGCTCGTAGCCAGTTGCCGCTTGAAAAAACACCTTTGGAGCACTCTTTGAGTTGCCTTTATTTTTTGTTTTAATACCACAGCTTCCACAATGCCATATTTTACAAATAAATAGGCGTTTATTAAATCTGCATTACACTACAACAAATTAACAATAAATATTGCTTAATTAATATTGCATTTATTATACATAATATAGGGCTAGGGAAGAACAGCACATACATGTTTGTCTGCTGTCTTTGGGCATTCTCACTGACGAAGGCACAATTAGCAGTGAATTAAAAATAGCTGGGTGTCTGTTTCATGGAAGGACTTGCAGTATAAATTATATACGTTGGGAGTGACAGCTATTCTGAAGTTGCTCATTATTGTTAAGTAGTGCTAAAACTACATGTTTCTCGAGGGGCTAAATTTATCTGGTCCCTTGATAAATCCAAGTCGAACCAATATGGCTTTCTCCAAATCCAAAAATTCTACATAATTTTGATTGGTCTGTTCTTCCATTAACTCTCTTGATCGCTGACCACCAACCACTTTCTGCAAAGAGAAGAGAAGAATGAGGTGGGGGGGGGGAGGAATTATAAATTACCCTACAAATCAGGCATTTTTCCCGAGTCTTACCAGATTCCATCTTTACATTCCTGAGATGATATCTACTTTCAAAATAGCCAGCAATATCATATGCTAAATGTTATTTTTAAAGTAACTTAGTACTCAAGAGGAGTCCTATGGGACTGGGTGGCTATAATAAATTTAAATTAATAGTAATATTTTAGAACAGCCTTCTCAGGCTGAACCTCCTCTTGAGGTTCTCAGAAGTGTCGGGAATATAACTTCCAGAATTCCTAAGCAGCATAGTTACGGGATAAGCTAGCATCTTGAGATCATAGCAGTAATAGTTCCAGTTTGGCTGGAAGGTAGTGCAGGTAGCCCTCAACTTACAACCAGTTGCAACTGCACTGAAAAAGTGACCTACAACTGGTCCTCACACTTACAACTATTGCAGCATCCCCACAGTCACGTGATCAAAATTCAGGCACTTGGCAACTGGCATGTATTTATGCCAGTTGCAACATCCCAGGGTCATGTCATCACCATTTGTGACCTTCCCAGCTGACTTCTGACAAGCAAAGTTACTGACTTCACAACTGCAGTGATTCTCTTAGCAGCTGACAAAAAAGGTTGTAATATCAGGCACAATTCACTTAATTATCACCTTGCTCAGCAAGGAAAATTCTGGTCTCAATTGTGGTTGTAAGTCAAGGACTACCTGTACAATGTGATAGAGACCATTATAGGGGCAAAATAAGAAAAGCAAGCAGACTGGAGACTCAGTATCACTTTTGGCTTTTCTGCTTCCAGGAATTCAAAATGAAATATGGATTAACTGCAATTAGCCCAAACCACCATTTGGTTTTGGATTTACTAAGATATAGTATTGTAGCTATTAAAAAAAAATAGAAAACTTCCTGTTGCTGAAGAAAATTACAATAAAGTAAAAACTTGCATTTTATTTTTCCCCTCCCTTCCTCATAATCGCTTTCCACAGATTGCAAGTCTAAGAGTAAGAAATGTTTAAGTTTGTATTGGTTTGTATTTAGAGGTGGGTTTCAGCAGGTTCTGACCAGTTCTGGAGAACCGGTAGCAGAAATTTTGAGTAGTTCAGAGAACCGGTAGTAAAAATTCTGATTGGCCCCTCCCCCATCTATTCTCTGCCTCCTGAGTCCCAGCTGATAGGGAGGAAATGGGGATTTTGCGGTAACGTTTCCCTAGATTGGGGAGGGAATGGAGATTTTACAATATCCTTCCCCGGGAGTGAAGTGGAATGGAGATTTTACAGTATCCTTCCCATGCCACGCCCACCAAGCCATGCCACGCCTACCAAGCCGCAATCACAGAACCGGTAGTAAAACTTTTTGAAACCCACACTGTTTGTATTGGTTTGTAACATTATCTGAGAATGTTTTTGGCTGCAGAGGATAGAAAACCTTGTAAAAATAATGATTAATAAAGGATTAGGTGCAATGAAAATATTCTTTGTTACAGAAAAAATGGATCCGAAGGATATTCAATTGGCCACAATCCCCTACACCGTAAACCCACTTATTTTCATAATACTTTTTCATAGTTCACGTGCCCAAGAAGTTTGTAAATTAAATAATATTCATAACAGCCTTATCTTAGCTTTTCAGTCTCTAAAGATCTTACCGTTCTCTTCATCATCCTTTCATGCTCAAGTGCCACCCTTTCTTGATTTCTGAATTCCTGCCGCTGCTCAAAATACTCCAGATGTTTGACTTCTCGCTCAAAGTAATGAAGAACACTGGAACGCTGACATTTCCAATGTATGTTTAATTATGATGACCATGGGTTTTCCGTTCATAAAAACATGTTTAGCTTTATACAACTACAAGAACCGAAGAAACCTGAATACTATCTAGCCTGCATTTCACAGTGGAAGAGTAGGATATAAATGTGAAAAATAAAAAGGAATGAATATTTTTGTTACGCTTGGAGAATAGGCCTATCCTAACCAGTGCCATCCAGATGCTTTCAGCAAAAATCTTGCCAGTAAACTTATTAACGGATGCTAAAATACAGAGTATCTGGAGAGCACCATTTGCTAAATCCAAGTAGTGTAATTGTTCACCACGACAGAAAACGGGACATGGTACATTCTGGTCCTGCCTTAGGTATGGAAAAAAATGGGGTGACTTTGGCCCAATCACTATCTCTCAGCCCAGCCCACTTCACAGAGTTGTTGTTTTGGAGAAAATGGGAGGAGGAAAAATTATTGGGTAATTTGCTACCTTGAGTTATTTATAAAAATAATAAAGGTGGGGTATAAATAAAAAAAATAAAATCCAGTAACTGTAAATGTGATCATTTTACTGATTATTTGAAGCTCTACCAAATGCTATTCAGGCACTTTTTTCCTGTATAACTGACTGATACTATGGTTTATATGTAATGAAATTCTTCATCTTTTCTTAATTATTTGAGTTGTGGGATATTAAACTTAATTAATCTTTTCTTAATTATTTGATTTGTGGGACCTTATTAATTGATTTGTGGGATAGCAGATTTGCTATTGGGGGATGCAAAGCTGCATTTGCCTTTCTTGAATTGGATGTTTCTTGCCTAATGTGGCCTACATCTCAGTTTTGTTTGCTAAATGGCAGGGTTTGCTAGGTGCCACAAGTTGCCCCACGCTACTCTATTCTGCAACTTTTAATAGCCACCCACAAAAATCTATGAAATGAGTTACAAACCTCATTGCTGGAAGGGTGAATTAATGACCATGAAATTTCTAAAATATGCAAGGTGCCAAAATCATCAGCAACTGCTAGGAAGTGTTGCTTTGCTGTAGGAGAAGACAGAAAATATTATTGCGGATGAAAACATACAGCTTCTAACCATTGGCAGAGTATTTGCTTTCATTATTGATGTTGGTGAATAGATGTGAAATGCTTATTTCCAGAATACATTCTTCCACTTGTTCCCCAAGCAAATGGTACTAAAACCTGTTAGATTGATATAACCTTCTAAAATATATTGGTTCATGACTTTGGAATAGACTTCGCAGATTTTTGCTCATAGTTAAAATTCTTACACAGAATTCTAATGATAAGTAAATCTGATTTATGCTCTCTGCTGTAGTAATGTTTCTTAAACTTGGGAACTTTAACATGAGTGGAATCCCAAGAGTTGAAGTCCACCCATCTTAAAAGTTCTCAAGGATGAGAAACAGTGCTATAGAGCATTTAACTGAGAGCAAATATTTTATCATATTTATAGCATATATAATGCTATAATGCCAGACACTTAGGTTTCAATTGCTGGAAAGTGGCAGAGGCTAACTCACAGAATGAAACTTCACATACAGTTAGTAGAGAGCAATTGGGACTGGAATTTCCATTGCTACGTGATGCGTTCATAAAAGCTGGAAGTCCTGCAGCTGCATCGCTTAGCCATGGTACACTCCCAATTCTGCCCTGCACCCTCCCTTGTGAGGCAACATCCAGCACCAAAATGTGTGGCTCTAGGGCTGCTTGCCATATTATTATTTATTTAATTAATTAAATTTTTATGTTTCCCATTTTCCCTGGAAGGTGGCTCTGGGAGGCTCTGGAGTTGCATAAAAAATGGCTGCCACCAGGTATTACGCCACAAAGCCCCAGTCACCCTAAGCCCTACTGAGTCCAGCAGCAAAGGGTGAAGTTCCAGTCACAGCTCCCTTGCCACCCCACACTCCAAGGCCCATGCTGCCTCATATTTCCCCACCCCAGCCGACCATCACTATCTAACAGGATTTGTCCTCAAAGAGAGATTCAACCTGGAAATAAAGAGGAATTGTTCTAACCGGGAGAATGGTTAATCAGTGGGACAGTTTGCTGGAGTTCTGAATGCTTCATAACTGGAGGTTTTCAAGAAAAAATTGGACTACCATTTGTCCAAGATGGTATAAGGACTGCTAACTTGGGCAAAGGGTTGGACTTAAAAGACCTCCAAGCTCCCTTCCAGCTCTATGATTGTATGATTCTACCATCTTCTTGTTTCCGGTGCTGATGAGGTATGCCCAGCCTGACCCTTTGCAAGGCAGCACAAGGCCTCCTTCCCTAGGTCTTGTAAGGAAACTGCTGCATGCCGTCTTGGGAGGAGAACCTTGCCTGGCCAGCAGCTGCCCCGCAGAAGGCCAAACTGGGTATGCTGGGTTAGCAGCAGGAGCAAGAAGAGGGCAAAGGTCAGCTGGGGGAGGTGGAGTGCAGGGCACTGAGAGCTGAAGAGTGCAGGGGGGTCAAAAAGGCAAGAGCTGGAGCGGGGACATAGGCAGGTGGAGAAAGTTGAAATGCCCCTGTGGCTTTAAGTGCCAGGGGTGTGGGCACCAACAGCCCAAATTTTGATCATGTAACCATGGAGGGTGCTGCAGTGGTTGTGACTTCAGGGACCAAAAGCCTAAATGACATTCATTCAGCACCACCATAATCTCAAACCTCATTGAGCAAATGATTGTAATTTGAGGACTACCTGTATGCCTAACATGAGAGCCAGTTTGGTCTAGTGGTTAAGGCACCAGGCTAGAAAGCAGAACATTGTGAGTTCAAATCCCATTTTAGCCATGAAAGCTTTTGAGACAGTCTCTCTCTCTCTCAGCCCAATGCACCTTACAGGGTTGTTGTTGTGGGAAAAACAGAAGGAGTAAGGTGAGTGGGATATGTTCGCCGCCTTGAGGTATTTGTAAAAATGATAAAAGGCGGGATAAAAATAAACAAATAAAAATACTAAGCCAGAAGGATGAACGATGAACAAATGTAGAGTCTCACCATATCTCTGTTTATGTTCTATCTAGTTAAATGTCCTATCTTTATAAAATCATATTTTAGTCTTTAGTTTTTGTTCCAGTCAAATGGCACCAACATCCCAGATTTATAGATTTAGTTATAGAATTTGGTCATGGGAACTGAAGTTGCCAGGATTGAGGAATACTGGGCAAGGACATATTTGCTATTAAGTCTTATGATTTATTATGATATACTGTATAAATGAGTCTGTGACCATGTGATAGTTTTTCATTCCACAGCATAGTTATACTGTAACTGAGATCCAATGTCTTTTTTTTAAATGAAAAGTCACTTGGATAGAGTGAAAACTAATGTTAATTCAGCTTTACCAATTCATTTTTCCAATTTTTTTCTGCCTATTACCTCCCACTTCTCTACATAGGATTCAAGATAGCATTTCTGCTAGCAAAACTGTAATTTCTGAAGCACCATTGTTCAATCATCTCATCAAGCTTTTATTACATGCATTTGTGTGTAATATACAGGCTTTTCTCTATGTTTAATTTGTAAGATTTACATCTGGACTTGTTCTCTATTTTCTACAACTACTATTATTGTTGTTATTTTGCCAAAATTAGTCACCACCTTCCTTGCTTGCTTGCTTTTTTTAGCAGCTCAATCAACTTTATAATAATCTAAGTGTGAACCTGACACTAAGAATTCGCGTAGGTTGAAATTTTCTGCTTTCCCCATAATATTGCCTTGCTACTTGGCAGCATCTCTTTATTCACATGCTGCTAATTGCTAAAGAAAGACCCACTGCCAATTTATATTGTTTATGTAGAGAAATGCAATCATAGCAAACTGTACTGACGTACAAGAATAGATCCAGGGCTTAATACAAGTAATATGTGCAATGCTGATATTTTGGGTCTGAGATGCTTCATGGGTTTTCTCCAGTAGGTCCCAAATGTCAACATTTCCATCTTCTCTTCCAATAAAGAAAACTCCTGGTCTTGATAAAGACCAATGTCCAACAGTATATCTCTTTGCTGCACAGTTTGACTTAAGGAGCGGTCCACCCTGAATTAAAAACAAAAGAATTTTTTAAAAAATATTTTCTCAATTATTTGCCATCACAGCTCTCAAAAATCTTTCACTGTACAATCAGAGAGAATTCAATATACCTTCTACAGTTTTGCTCATTAATTGTAACACCTTAAGTTCTATAAATTTTGCTTTATTTTTATGACGGCAAGTTTCTAAAAAATAATTTAGCAAAAAAGGCAAAATCACCTGAAACCACTATTGACACAAAGCTGCTTGCTTCTGCATAACACACACACACGATACACACACACACACACACACACACACACACACACACCAGGAGTGGGTTCTACCTACCTTTACTACTGGTTCGCAATGGGGCCACGCGTGTGCGCTCGCTTCACGTGTACTCACTTCATGCGCTCACTTCACATGCGCTCGCTTCGCATGTGCAGAAGCTTCCTGATGACATTGGGGTCGGTGGGTGGAGTCTCCCGCTGGTTTTACTACCAGTTCTATAGAACCGGTCCGAACCGGGGGCAACCCACCACTGACACACACACAAATTAATCCATGACAAAGAATCTCAATGGATTTAATTACCAGCAATTCTGCCACTTCCTCTGTAGGAAAAGTGTACTATAGTGAAAAGTTTAAGTAAGTTTTTAAGGTGCAAAGCTACTCCTAAATTCAAAGGAGGCTGCAACATGTTTGGGCACCTCTGTTAAAATTTTTGAGCTGCAACGTCTTTTTGGAGATTTCTGATTCCAGAAATCTTTACCGTAACACCTTCTTTCCATATTGCAAAATTCCAGCCTCCAATTGTGAGAATGATATCTTTGAAAAACGGTGATCTTTGCACAGTGTGAACAAGTCCATCATGGGTGCTGTGTACGTTAGATGGTTTCTGGCCTGAAGCAGGAGGAAAAATACACGAATACACAAATTATACACAAATACAAAAATTTGTTTTTCTGATTTTTCTCACAGGGTTGGGCTAAGAAGCTGGGCCAGATTTACTCAATGAGTCTCCGGGCCGAGGGGGAATGTTAATCCTTATCTCCTTATTCCTAATCCAGTTCTTTAAACAGTGGTGTTATACTCTGGTTCACTCAATTCATCTTCCTAGTTCATATGGCTGTAGTCAAATGTTCAACATAGTTGAGGCACCAATAGAAGAGAATAGTTGTAGTTCAGGGTTGAACGTGGGTTCTTCGGTGCTCTCTCGGCTTGGTTGTTTTCTTACAGATGTTTCATTATCCAATCATGTAATGCTGCTAGTACTGACGATGTTAGGTAATTGGCAAATGAAACATCTGCAAGAAAACAACCATCCTCAGAGAGCACCATGGGCCCCATAATTAAGTCATTTCCACATCAAGAGAGATCAGGATGAGGAGTTCTCATCCAAATTAGCTTCAAGTACCGTTACACTTATTTTAATTGATGATTAAGTATTGCAAAAATAGATTGTCGATTCATTCTACTCTAGATTCCTTGGGACTGTAGCAAAAGACATTGTTCATGCAGTGGTCTTAAAGAGAGATACTATACTGAATGTTCTTTGTTCTACTGTTTTTTGCTCCTTCCATGGGCTCCATGGTGATTTGAAAACTGTTTAATTGTCAGCTTTCACAAACTTGTGCTCTCAGACCATTTGACTTTCAAATCTATGCTGCCTGTGAGATCATGTGAATTGAAATCCACCACTTCTAAAACACAGCAGGCTGGGAGAAGCTGCTATAAGAAGTATTTTAATGATTCTTCTTTCTAGCTCTCTATATCACCCTTTGACTTTATTCTATCATCCTCTATCGTCTGTCTGTCTGTCTGTCAATCTATCATCTATCTATCATCTGTCTATCATCTATCTATTCCATCTATATCTATCCTATCATTTATCTATCATTGTGAACCCTCCTGGGTAAAACCAGAGAAGGAACAAAATAAGATGAGCTAAATCTATTTTATTCTAAGGCTGCATTAACAGTCTGAAAATACAGACTTCCCACTGCCACTTTTAACTGCTTGATGTGTTAGGATAGATTTTTCTAAATTTCATTCTCTAACTGTTAAGCCACTGGGGGTTCCTGCCTCTCTTGTCTGATTGTTACTTAGACAGCACCTCTTGCCCCCTTTCCCCTACAGCATTCCCATATTCAATTACAATCATCTATCTATAGTTCTGGGCACTCACAAGTAGAAAAAGAGATAGAAAGTTAATAAAAAGCTCGTATGAAAACATTTGACCAACATTCCTCTCGCACTTTCTCCAGCATGGTTTCAACTTTCATCACTTGGAAGAAAATCCCGATCTTTAATAACTTTAATGTCAATGGGAGCCCCAGTTTGGTGTAGTGGTTAAGGAACCCGCCTAGAAACCAGACAATTATGAGTTCCAGTTTTACAGCCTACTGAGCAATCTTGGGCCAGTCATTGTCTCTCAACCCTAGAAGGTAAATAGCAACTATTAAAAAAAAAAACCTTTAGTGAGTAAACTGCAGGACTAGTCCAGTTGGGAGAAGTAAAAAAACAAAAACAAAAATCAATATCTATCTTGAAGAGTTCCAACACTCAAAAAGGAATTTAATTGGGGGCACCCATGAGAATCTCTGGAGAGAGATCATTCCATAAGGAAAGTTTGGCTTCTGGTCCCATTAGCTGACACAGCTTGATTCATGGGACCGTAAAGTGCGGCTAACCAACTTATCTCACTGAGGGTAAAAATCATAGGGACCAGTTGTTCCTCAAATAGCCAGGCCCTAAGTCAATTACTAGCATATTCGGACAACCATTTTTTAAAATGCTAATTCAAAACAACAAGGTGATCTGTGTTTACAGAAATCCAACATATATGTTGTGCTTTACAACTTAGTTTTTTATTTTTTGAAAAACTCACTATCTGGGTCCTACAGCCGTTTTAGAAATATTGACAAATTTAAGACATACTAAGCAGTCTTCCTGAGTCACCGTCTTTTTCCATCTTCCAGTCTGAATAAAGAACTTCACCGTCCTGCAAAATGCCACAAAAATGTAATTAGCAAGGGGAGCAGGAGTTCAGATGAAATATGGGGTTACAGAATGTGATCGCTTCTGAAGTTTACAAAACTTGCAAACGGAAAGTATTTTCTTCATTATCTTGACATTTAAATCTTTGCAGTCTGAAAACTACCACAATTCAGTACTGATACTTTAAAAATATGCTTCATAATACAAGCTCTTTTTTAAAAAGAATTTTTGGCAAGATACCGGTACTTGTATTTATGGCCAAAATAACAAAGCCTTTAATCTATTCTGTGGACTGTCTGAGAGCTTAGTTTTCTTAAATCTGATAAAAAGCTCTTTTCATCTTGGATACATCCTCACCAGCTATTTAATGTGCTCCATTATATTCCTGAAACGTCACATTTTTAGAATAGTAAATTTTGCCATTGTTTGTTTAAATGGGAAGCAGCATGAGAAAAAAATTAACAGGATCATAACCTATTTTAGTTATATTTACAGTACTGTATCATGTTTTTCATGTTCATATGGAAGTCAATCACATTGTGTTCTGTGGAGAACATATGCAGGGTTTGATACAGTGAGCTTTATAGTCAGAAATTAGTCAAAGACTTCACGGAAGGAATAGCTTTGAAAGAAGAGAGGACTGTCTTAGTCTTATGTTTTTTAAAAATAGACAACATTCTTCTTTATTAATTCTTTGCATTGTGATAATGAAAACATAGATTCCACATACAGCAAAAATTATATCATTTCACAGAATATGAACATATTTGATGCTCAAGAATAAAGGCTTCTTAACTTGAATGCTCACAAAATGTTTTGCACTACATTTCTTATAATTATACACAATGGATACAATTAGCATGGTTAGTCTCTATTTTCATGCAGAAAACCTACTGATGGAATTCCAACTATCCAGTTTAGTCTACTAAATTAATAGTAAACTGATCTAAAACAATATTGCCCCAGTGTTTTTCATGTGAAATATGAGGTCCAGTGTGACTACAAGCTGATCTTTAGTGACCACTTATAAAAACCATTTGTACAAATTTCCAATTGTACAGGCCTAGCCAGAAAAGTCCAAATGTACCATCATTTTGTCTTCTTGCTTTCTTTCCTAATTTGTGTATTTGTTGATGCTTTCTCAATAAAATGCATATTCTAAACGGGAGTTATTTTATAAACTCAAAAATAACGACACCTGCCTTAGATTTTCCAATAGTATTATAATGGCAGCAATTACTTTTATCCAGGGTAACTTTTTAAACTGTGTTATTGAACACAACTCCTCCGTTTATAGAAAAACCCGGCCAAATAGAATCTAACCCCGTGCTGAATTCTAGCAATGGTAATCAAACCCAAATATGGGTCTGTGTAAATAGATTCCCAATACCTCGTTTTTCTAATGATACTGCTTTGTAATAGGAATTCATTGATCAGCTTACAATTATTCTGTCCAGCATTCTCAACTTCTCCCATCTTTCTGAAGATAAGCAATCAATTTGCACCCCAAAGAAAAACTTACTTCAGTTCCAACAAAAAAGCTGGTATTTATATTTTCCAGCAGCTTAAGAGGTTTCATCATTGTGCCCTGAATCTCCGCATATGGAATTTTTTCTATGGGTGCATCTTTGCTTTGCTTGCTTGGGAGAGATGTTTTGTCTACAAAAGAATTGGAATAAGATGATTGTGAGTAAAACTTACGTAATGAATTATTTTTCTCATTCATCAAAGCAGGTTAGGGAGATGACAGGGAGAAGCAAGATGTTTTTAAAATGACATAGTTGAATGGGAAACTGATTAACTTTCTTATTCAACTACATAAATAGCTCTGCATAAACTGAGGGCTTACTAGCTGAATATTTCAGGGAAGCTCACAGGTCCCTGGCCTGGCAGAGAACAGAAATGAAGAAACTTCACAATCTTCAGTTTAGAAAAGGTATAAAATACTTTTGCATTATGTACTGTATTTATCAAATTTAGACAGCTACCTATCTCTGAAATGTGTGACTCTGGGCAGCGTACAATTAACAATTCTGGGTGTGGTCCATCACACCATACAAATGTACAAAAACTACTCTGATTATTTATTAGGAAATGGAAGCATCCACAGAGGGACTCAAGGGGTCAAATGATGAATGTGGAATTACACCGATGCAACACAACTTCTGCTTCTTTTGTACCTCTGTCATGTTGCAGCCAATATCTCTATTAAGAAGCCATACAGATCATTTGGGTAAGATTTTTCTCTTTCGCTATTCACTCTGCCACACAGTTCTAAATTATGCTAATTATTATGCTATATATTTCCCAAAAACATAAAAAATGTTTACCTTGAATTTTGGTGTGATAGTGCTCTTCTCTGAAGCTAAATCTTATTGGACTATATTCAGCACTTGTATCTGCCTTGGGCAGATTGATCTGTTTTAGGATTTAAAAAAGGCATTTAACAAGATGCATAATGGAAAAAAACAGATATGTTCATTGAAAAACAATGCCAGAAACCTATTTATGCTAACACAGTCCACTTAAAAACATAGTGTTTGGGTTGCAAATATACAATACAAACCAACCAATATTATTCTAAGATAATTTATAGTTCCTAATTTATAATAATCATAGACACACTATTAATTGATGTTGTAATTAGAATCTGACTGCTTGATGTGTTTCCATTTTTAACAATACATTTTAAAACAATATGAAAGGACAAACTCAGAAGAATTTAATGCTATTAAATCTTCTAAGATCAGTATCAGTTTAATTATTTTTTCTTTTAATAAAGTTTGGCTATTTCCTGTTAAGATAAAGCTATTTTTGGTGCATTGCATTTAAAGATATTACAGTAGTGTTAAATTTTTTAAAAAGGCATTTCACATTAGTTAAAGGTCACAATTATATATGTGTTATATACCTCATATAAAAATATTATTGGCTTTGAAAGACAGACATGAACTTGCATTCAACAAAACAAATAAAGCTTTAACCTAGGTAATAACTTGAAACTGAAAAAGAGTCATGAATGGGCATGACCAAGCCATATGAGTTAGAGAACTCTCTTGCAATACCAACACACAAAACCTGTTATCTAATCTTCTCAAAACATTATTTAAGGAACTCATTAAACATGGTACAAGATTTTTTAATGATTAACTTTATCCTGGTGGACTAGTTTTAATTTCATCATCAGTAAATTAACTTCTTTAAAAAAAGAAGTGGACAGGAGAAAGAAAGAAAAATTAGGAATGAAAGAAGCCTGACCCAAAATGTATTTTTTAATTCATAGCTCCCTTTGTATTAGGTAAATGTTATAACTGCTGTAATAGAATGAAATTCATTCTAGCTGCAGTAGAAATTAGGAGCAAATTTGGGAAAATACAAAAAATATTTATTTTAAAGCTGATTTCTGAGTTCATTCATTGGCATGTTGGTACTTTAATTTTTCCAACTTAGTCATCCATTAAAGTTCTCTGCACGTCTCTGCTGCTGTACCTTTATGATAGGTTTCCAGGCAAGGTCTAGGTGTTTGAAGGTGGTGGGCACATCAGGTGGAACATTAATAATGCCCTCTTCCTTTTTCTTCTCAGCTGAAGATTGTAAAGTAGGCCTGTAAGCTCGGAGATCCCAAACATATATTGTGCTAGATAGATGGGAATAACAATAAAACCGGAAGAGTGCAGGGTTGTCTTTTGTATCTAAACTACATCTGAGTATTTGAGTAGTTTCTGCTATATCTAATCAGTATCCAAACTAAGTAGATACAAGAAAACAAATTATGCTATGTTGTTTGACAGTCAGAAAGGATATCAATAGCCTTCATTATGGCCTGCCAACCAGTCTTTAATGCACTCTAGCAGAGGTGGTATTCAGCAGGCTCTGACCAGTTCTGGAGAACCGGTAGCGGAAATTTTGAGTAGTTCGGAGAATCGGTAAATATCACCTCTGACTGGCCCCACCCCCATCTATTCTTTGCCTCCCGAGTCCCAGCTGATCGGGAGGGAATGGAGATTTTACAGTATCCTTCCCCTGCCACACCCACCAAGCCATGCCCACCAAGCCATGCCACGTCCACCAAGCCATGCCCATAGAACCGATAGTAAAAAAATTTGAATCCCACCACTGCACTCTAGGCTGTTTCCTCAAGACCCTGGAACCACCAATAATTCGTTTCCTCCTCAATCTATCTCACATTATAAGAGCAGGGCTAACAAATCTGAACTGCAAAATTTCAGGTGAATATAAGATGGCAGCAGATAAGAGGGGTCTATTTTAATCTCTCTTTCTTCCATGTACAGTCATCCAGACTTTCACAGGTCACATCTAGTAGCACTATTTAAGAGTGCAGCACAGTAGTGGTGTTTTTGAAAGGGCCTTTGCTCATCCTCAGATGCTTCATGCCCCATGTAGCCATCTTGGTAGTTCTGTCAACATTTAATGCTTAAGGTGACATTGGTATTAGATGACCAGCACATGAATAGGATGGCCAGGCTGAGCATTGCTTTGGGTACTTTCAACAGTGCCTTGACCACTTCCAACATTTGTCAGAATGAGTAAGTGAAGCAAGCAGTATTCTGGCAGGAAACGTCAGCAGCAACAAGCAACAACCATATGTAGTGGCTATGACAGGCTCAATGGAGGCAGTGAACTAGGGATGGGTCCTTCTAAGGTTCTGGCTTTCAGCAGCTAATAATCACACTGACCTCTGACACACTGGGGCTGCTGTTTCTGTGGTTCTCAGCAGGACCTAGAACCCCAAAGGATACCAGGTCTCTGGTGATTTGTCCTGTATGATATGTAAACTGCCCCCAATTTGGAGCAGACATACTTTTAATTGGAAAGTGGAACAAAGTGAGAATAAATCAGCCTTGAAAGTTTCTTCACTTAGGCAGCTATTTTGGTACTAGTGGAAAGATGAAACACTTCCCTATCACTAGATCTCCCTTTTTAGGGTTTTTAAAAAGTACCCTGCTCAAATGTTTAAAAAACAAAACACTTTCAGGCAGGAAAAAAAATTGAAAATCAGATCCCAATGGTGAGATGCTCCTATTGTGTTTGAGTAGAACCTGAACAGCCATCTGTCATGGGCGATTCAGTTACCCAGAATAGGGGTTGGACTCAATGGTTTAAACAATTATTTTGAACATTGGCTCTATAAGACTAAAAGTTATGAAAAGCTCTAAACTCAGCTGCAAGGGTGCAAATGTTCCTGCCCAAAAAACCCAACAATTGTTCTCTAAAAGAAGAAACAATGTTCCATAACTAGGATGTCTGCAGGGAAGGATCAAAAAAGTTATAATCACCATGATCAGATGAGAGAACCTCATCCCCTTTTTACATGACCCTCGCAAAAAAGGAGTAAGACTTCAATCACATTTGCTCAGTCAGTATTCTGTGGTGGCTTTTTTTGAACCACCCTATACTGACTAATCCCTTTTTTTTCCTGTACAATTGAACTTTGCAAGTGACATTTCTTTGAACTCTTCAAATAGCAATTCAGAACATTAAAATGGTCACTGGTTCTATTTGTATTTGAATTTGAATTGGTATCTGCTTAATAAAAAATTGGTAATGGACTGGGCAAAATATGAAAAGAACAAGAAAAGGGTTGTGAAATCAAAGAAAATATAGACTAGACTAAACTAGACTAGACTAGATGACTAGACTAGACTAGACTAGACTAGACTAGACTAGACTAGACTAGACTAGACTAGAATTCTTTATTGTCCAAGTGTGATTGGACACACAAGGAATTTGTCTTTGGTGCGTATGCTCTCAGTGTACTTAAAAAGAGAAAATACATTTGTCAAGAATCATAAGGTACAACATTTAATGATAGTCATAGGGTACAAATAAGCAATCAAATCATACTAGGAAACAATCAATATAAATCATAAGAATACAGCAATAGGTTACAGTCATACAGTCATAAGTGGGAGGAGATGGGTGATGGGAACGATGAGAAGATTAATAATAATAGTAGTTCAGACCTAGTGAATAGTTTGACAATGTTGAGGGAATTATTTGTGTAGCAGAGTGATGGCGTTTGGGAAAAAACTGTTCTTGTGTCTAGTTCTGGTGTGCAGTGCTCTATAGCGTCATTTAGAGGGTAGGAGTCGAAACAATTTATAAACAATAGAGATTATTTATATCCTGCCTCCCAATTTTGACATCATGATTCAATAAGTTACAATCCTGGTTTGGAGATATATTTAATATTCATACCTCCCTGACTGAATCACTGGAAACAGTGATATAAGAATCTAGAATATTTTTGCTAATTTGGACACATAAGAACTAATAGGAGGAGGGAGCGCACAAATATATAACTGCATCTTCATATAATACATTTTTTGAATAAAATATTACCAGTCTGGTGAACAGGTCATCAGCTGCACACAAATTCCAGCTCTGTTTTCAAAAACAGTACCCATCCTGTTGACCTAAGAAAGATTAAGCAAAATACTATTTCATATTAGAAACAGGAGAATAGCAATGATAATAAAAAACACTACGAAGAGACAGATGTTCCAGAATGGGCAAATTCAGAAGTTGGAGGATGCAGGGGCCAAATTTGGAGATAGTGTTTTTTGGTTTTTTTGGCCAGGTATTACATTCTCCCCGGTTTATTCCAGGTTGCACAATATTTCCAATTAAAAGAAAGCAGAAATCTTTACACAGATATTTTGGAAACCTTCATATTCATATTTAGAAACACCAGTTTTGTAACAGGCTTGCTAATTTGTTAAACAGCCAGTTGTTCTTGGTTCATTGATCGCCTTACTTTAGTAGAAAGTACAATAAAAGTAACATCAATTCCCAGTTGAGAAAATAAAAAGTGAACATACTGAACATTACTTAGTGAGGACTGTAGTTGGGCACAAATAAAAATCCCCTGACTGCTTTAAAATATTTTTCTGAAATTATACATATGTAATTTTTCTTCTACAACATTTCTTCCACATCATGTGAAAGAAATGTTCTTGTGACTCAGCCCTTGGATTTCACAGGAATAAATAATGCTGGGGTTGTTATTTACTGCAAATTGAGACACAGAGACTGTATTTTAAGTATTTATTTTTAGGTTTATAACCCAACTTTTGTTTCAAGAATCCAAAGAAGCAGAGAGAGCACTACAGTATGTCATCTGGTTGATCTCAAAAGCTATGGAAGTTATTTGGAAGAGAGGTGAACTACTGATGACTTTGAAGATACAAAGGGAGCTTCCATGACAGTGTGTGGATCTGATGTTAGGTTTCTTTGAACTCTTCTAGTACCACAATCTAGAAATTCTCTGGGGACTCCCATAAGTGATAAATAAATTTGTGAAAATCTCACCTCATAAAACTAAAGAAAAATAAGCAAACGGTGCCATGATCTGTGAATGAACCATTGCTTTAAACTTTTCTCAAAACTAGCTTAGGCTTGTCCAAACAAATCAAGATAGTCCAGTTCCTGCACAAGTCCAATAGGGTAGGGGTAGGCAACTGTGGCCCTTTTACAACCTGTGGACTTCAACTCCCAGAATTCCTGAGACAGCTTGGCTGTCTCAGGAATTCTGGGAATTGATGTCCACAGATTGCAAAAGGGCCACAGTTGCCCACCCCTGCATAGAGTTTGCCCTTTTTTGTGTGATCACCCCTCCAAGTTGTTCATGATATCCCAGAGGGGGTCATAATCCATGATTTCCAAACCCCGTTAAATAGTCTATGAAAAATAGACTACATTTATATCCAATACTTCCTCAAAACAACCCATAGCTGGATCTTTTCTCATTTTGCTTTCACAATAGTCACCTTTTGAAGTAAGAAGACTGAACAAATCTGGCGGTGTTTGTATTTTTTTCCCTTAGTGACTCAAGAGGAAAGAGTAATATTTGAATCTTACCTCAAAAAACTCTGGCAGCCAGTGTATATCAGTTATTATAGATTTATGGCCATATTCTATAGATGAGACTGCACAATACCTCACCAAGTGTGGCTCCTTTCCTATTTGTTGTTCCAGCATGAAACTGGGCTAAAAATTGAACATGACTGTTAACACTTAAGAAGAAACCAGCTATCATTAACTTTAAAAACCAAAACTAAGTTTATAGGCAAGATGGACGGCATTTAAGTTTAATGAACAAACAAACAAATAAATCCTTTCTTTAAAGTATGAGGATCTTCTAATATTCACAGAAATTGATGATGAATCTGCCATCATCAATGGAAGGAAATAAGGAAAATATATTGGCTGGGGTGGGGAGGAGAGCTGAGCCACTCAAACGTAACAAATTATTTCTTGTAACAGATATTTGAGCCTCAGATTTTCCTTCTCACTTTCCTCTTCTGTCCATGAGCCATAAGGTTTGAAACATTCAGTTTTAAATAAACCACACTTTTCTGTCGTGTCAAACTGAAATTTCTTTAAATAATAGTACCATAGACCAGACCCTTGATTTTCTGTCTTACTCTGAAACCACAGTTGAAACAAAGCTTTGAGCCAATTTTAGGCTGAACGTGAAACTTATGTTTGTTTGAAAATCCAAGTGAAAACTCCTAATCTTTATTTAGCCCTTTTGGAGGAGGTGTAGGAGACCAACAAACCTTAGACCCATGATGGCGAAACCTATGGCATGTGTGCCACAGGTGGCATGTGTAGCCATACTGCATGTGGGACCGGAAGTTGGCAAACGGGCTGTTTTCAGCCTCCGGAGGGCCTCCGGAGGGGGTGGGGAAGGTCATTTTCACCCTCCCCAGACTCCTAGAGAGGCCCCGGAGCCTGGGGAGAGCATTTGCCACCTTCCAATCCCACCGGAAGTTGCCAAATGGGCCATTTCCAGCATCTGGAAGGCCTCTGGGGGGGGGAGGCCATTTTTGCCCTCCCCAGATTCCTAGAAAGGCTCTGGAGTCTGGTGAGAGAGAAAAACAGGCCTACTGGGCCACCACATGCCAGGAGTGGGGGGAGTGGGTGGGTGGGTGTCACGCATGCATGCACAGGGGGGGCACATAGAATTATGGGTGTGGCACGTGCATACGCCCCCCCCCCCACTCCTGGCATGCACTGGCAAAAAGGTTAGCCATCACTGCGTAAGATCCTTGCAAACCTATTCACATACAGATATTTATTTATCAAGGAGTAAGTAAGGAGTAATTGACATTATGGAATACTCACCACATTAACTGATGTGCCAGCAGCAGTGCCCAACTTGGCACTTTTTAACCTTTCTTCGTATTCTGAAATGTCCCACAACACAACCTGACATTGGAGCAGAACAACAGATTTAACAAATCAAGTGCAGGAAAGGTTTCAAAACACGTCTCTTCTACATAATATTCCCCCCGTGATGAATGTTCCCCTCCAATTAAGAGACTATTAAATTTCCGAAATTCTAGCGAGATTAAGAAAGCGCTTTTCCTGACTCTCTGAGAAATTACAATGCTAGGATTATATGTGTAGGCATAGAAAGGAAGGATTTTTTGGTTTTGTTTCAATATCAGAAAAGTAGAAGTTATAAAAGTTGAAAAGTAGCAGACTGAACTCCACATGTGGAAATATAGTAGTGACATTCACAGTTCTATTATCTGGACCATGTGTTTTTGAAATTTGAGAGCATATTTTGTCACCTGCAGCCCAGATTCTCTCAAACGTTTTTAAGGGCCATTAAACATTATTAGGAAAAATTGGGGGAGAGAGAGCGTAACTTATTACACAATGCTGAAAAGATACACGATGCATATAAATATATAACTCAATGCTCACTTTAAAGATGAAAGAGAGAGAGAGAAGTGTGAAAATCCAATTGCTAACCTGTCCATTCAGACAGCCTCCAACAATGATGTTGGGATCATTTGGAGAAAACTCAAAGCAATAAACATCTTCAGGGCACTCCAACATCAGCTAGAAATAACATTGGGGGAGAGGGAGAGCTCCATCAATTTTGAATACTATTTTCACAAAATAAAGTGGTTGAGTCTTTGTTGGTTAAACCATGTTCTGAAATAGTCAAGTCGTCAAAAATAGAGAATACCTGAGGATGAATTGGGTCAGCAAAACTCCAGAAGAGAATTGGGGCTTTCCATAAGAGCAATTTCCCAGACTGGGCTACTCGTTCCTCATAAGAGAGCCGCTCGGTCACTGCTACGACAATTATTCCTGAATGAAGATAATATATACCATGTTTCCCTGAAAATAAAACCTGGCCTTATTTTCTTTTGAACCCTGAAAAAATGACTATGGCTTCTTTTCAGGGGGTGCCTTAATTTTTTTAAGGTGCAGGAGGTGGCGAGCGTGGTCACCTTTTATCCACAGGCCATGATAAAGGGGCTGAGCAGCCATGAGGTGACTGGGGAAGGGAAAGGCTGCCTCCTGTGCTGACCACACCCACTCCTTCACTTATTTTTGGGGTAGGGCTTATATTAGACACAGCCCAAAAATCAGGGTAGGACCTATTTTCGGTTTAGGTCTTCTTTTTGGGGAAACACACACACATATTCAGGATAGTAAAAAGAGAAATCTTTATGTAGGTCCTCTTCCCTCTTCTCCCCTCCACTCTCTTTTTTGCAATTGTTAAATAGTCAAAGTTGAAAGGCTTGGGGATATGATGACATCCTTGGTGTACTGCTTGAGCCAGTGTTAAGCTTTTCAGTCATAGGCACTAACTTTTAGGAAGTTTATTGCATTCACCTTGTTTCTCTGTTTTTCTGATTTTTTTTTAGAACAACAAAAATAGTGTTACTTTTGCTGATCGCCCAAATTTAAAGGTTTCCATTCTTTTGGAAAAGACTAGCTCCAGATTTTACACAACAACTATTCTCAGTATTTATCAAATGTTTTAGGAGAGGTGTACACAATCAGCCAACACTCCTCCCTAATTAGATTCCAATTCCACAGTATTATAAATTATTTGCTAAATATTTCAAATGCTTTTCTCACTGCACTTCCTGATTGCTTTTTCAGAGAACAGAATAGATAAAATACAAGAGCCACTACCCTTTAAAGATTTCCAGATACCCATCACAATTGTTGTAAATATGAACCATTGTTTTGTAAACCTTACCATAAATGGTCGGGTGCCAGCAGACGCAGCTAACAGTTCTGTCCTTGAGATAATGCAGATCTGTAAAGGACTGATACTCCTTCATGGTAACATCAGATTTACCTGCAAAACCACTTTCCTCTTCTGCAAGAGCTTTCCAATCATCGAAAAAAACATTCATGATTTCATTTTGTTGCAGTGCCACTTCAACTCTGTGGTAGGGGAAAATGAGAGAAAGAGAGGGGGGAGAGGAGAGGGAGAGAGGGAAAGAATGAAAAATTAAAATACCATGTTTCTCCAAAGAGAAGGCCAGGTCTTATTTTCTTTTGACCCCTAAAAAAACAGCTGGGCCTTCTTTTTGGAGGGTTCTAATTATTGACTCACCTCACGGTGGTGGTACTGACAGCCCCACCCAGCAGGAGCCCACTTCTTCTGCAGTTGCTTGCCACCACTCGCAACCTCGGTTCCATCTTTAGATGCCTGCCAGAAGGCATCTGCAGCCAATAAGCAGAGCTCCGGACCAATCCGGAGCTCTGTTATCAGCTGCAGATAACAGATGCTGGTAGGCATTTGAAGGTGAAACGGAGGCCAGGATGATGTGTGCGAGTGGCGACAAGTAGTTATGGAAGGCAAGGTAGCTGTTGGGGTGTCCGAGGCCTGGTAAGTAGGGCAGCTCCACCCCGCATCCCCACCCTAGCTTATTTTTTACTTGTGTGCCTCGCCACACTCCCTGCACCCCGGGGTGGGTGGGGTCTTAATTAGGGCTAATTTTGTAGGTGGAGCTTAATTTGATCACATGCGCTCAAAAACGTGGTAGGGTTTCTTTTCAAGATGGGTCATCTTTTTGGAAAAACATGGTACTTGAGGGATGATCTACATTAGGCATCAATGGGTTCTGAGGAAAATTTGCAGGGTAGGGCCATCCTGCCAAGCATGTGGGTACCCTACAAATACTCTCATTATTTTGGGCTGTTATTGCCTGCAGCTGGTCAAGGTGTATCCCCATCTGAGCTGACAAACCGGCATTTCCCTTTCAATTACTCCATTAGTAAATGGTCATTAATAATGGGTCTGAATCAATCAATGCTTACTATAAACCCAAAACCAGAAGTAGGGTTCACCCCATCCAGCTTATTGGCAGAGCTATATAGAGATTCTTTTTTTTTAAGGGGATGTCTCATCAGTTTAATAACTGCAAATCATGCCAAACTGACACGCTCAAATACAAGGAATGAATTCTGAAAAGTTGCATCTGTCACTAAAGCCTTGTAGAATGTGGGAGGGTTTTTTGGGGGGGGGCTAGGGGGGTTGTTTGTTTGCATATTATTGCTTGCATCTCAGCATATTACATTAGTGGGGCACAATACTAACCGTAAAGCCACAGACACGATAAACTTTTTCAGCTCTTCTGTTGACAAGTACATCTCCTTTTCATATTCTGAAAATTCTCTTGGGTAATATTGTGTCGTTGCATTTTTGGGATAGGTCCTAAAGCACATGAATTCCATTGTTTAAAAAATGGAGAGTGGGAGAAAAAGGACTTCCTAACACTAAAGACTAGATATTATAATTTAAATGATGTTTGTCCTGTAGCTGGGGTGTCAAACTGCCTGCCTGCGGACCGAATGCGTCATCCACAGGCCACACCCACCCCAGCTCCATGAAGTGGAAAAACATCACAATATGTCACATGACGGCAACATGACACAGCATCCTATAGCATCTACTAATTCTGCAGAATTTTGACAATCACTCCACAGAATTGGTTGATCCTGTAGGGTTGAGGAAAGATAGGCAAATCTAACTGAAAAAGAGGGAGAAATATGGGTGCCATCTTTTTGTAGCACAATCAGTTGTGGGTTCATTTGTTTACTTTTTGTTTAAAATGATATGTGATTTATAAAGCATGGTTTTCGTTTTAGTGCTAAGTCAATATGGGAGGCATATGGCTTATCCAACAAAATCTGCATCAGAGCTCCCCGATGGGTTAGATTTCAATTTCCAGAATCCCCAGCTGAAGACTCATAGTCTATTTTTTGAGCCAGGCCCTGAACTCACATAATACAGCAACCTTATTTAATTTACCATATTTTTCGGAGTATAAGACACAGCTACCTTTTTTGGTGAGGAAAAGAAGAAAAAGAAATCTCCCTCTGCCTCTGCCTCTGAGCAATTTTGCCTCCTTGCAGCAAACAGCAAACAGCCTGCTTTACTTTCATTTTTGTTTTCAGCATAGCTTGATTAGCATAAGGGGGAAAAATATCTGCTCCAACAATTGACCTCTTTGCAGCAAGGAGCACAGCCCTGTGCAAAAGTGCTGAGAGCAAATCAGCTGAGAGTCAGGAGCCCGATCCAATCAACCTGTGCTAATTAGGCTGTGCTGAAGCTGAAAGGAGCTGTTTTTTTTCTTGCTGTTTGCTTGCAAGGAGGTAACTGCTGCGAGGCAGAGGCCAAAGGGTGGGGGCCAGTGGGTGGCCAGGGCTACATTCGGTGTATAAGACACACCTAAATTTTCACCCCCTTTTAGGGTGGAAAAAGGCGCATCTTATACTCTGAAAAATACGGTAAGTCAATCTGACTGTAATCAGTAACCACAGAATGGCAGCCACCCAGAACTCCATTACATTGTTCTGAATTCTATCACAGACAAAAGGCAGAATACAGATGAAATTAGTATATCTAAAATCTCTCACACACAAACTTTCTAGGTGCAAAAAATTAGAAGTTGTTATTCTTTCCCCCCCCAAAAAATCCCCTCCCTCCCAAAAAAAAGGACACAATTTGTCTTCCCTTTCTAAAACAGAAATTAAATTATGAGTTTTATACCATTTTGTCTGAGTTCCGGTATTTTCTTCTTCTGGAACTACCTGAACACCAATGTGTTTCTCTAGCTGCCGAATGGTGAAGTTCTTGTCTTGATAGGACATACACTCCACATAGGCATGTTTGTCAAGCGACGCATTTCTGTTTTGGAACTTAACCCGAATCCCAAATTCTTTGTGTGGCCGAGAAATCATATATTTAATCTGAAAGTCCAATAAAAATATTTCTTAATGAAAGGATTGCTTTGGAGCAGTGTCAGTCCTAGGTATCAGGATCTGATGGTTACATTATATCACTTGGCTTTTTGTGCTTCCTTTTGATCTGGTATTATATTTAAAATGCTGCATTGATAGTATAGCTCAAAAGACATAAGAGGTCATCTTTATAATAGTCCATATGATCAGGAAGGTAGCATTATTTGATGGGAATTTTAAAAAGAATCACAATGAATTTTTTTCTTATCTCCCATGGGAAGAACAACTAAACTTTCAGATCATATAGGACAACATACTCCTTATACCAGAAGAAGTATTTGCTATTTGTACTTTAAAATTATTTTAATAATAAATGTACATAAGGATACTCTTATAATGTTTTCTGTGAAGTAAAAACTAATTAAAATAATATATTGCACATAGTTTCCTGTGTTATGCACTATACAATTAACAGCAAAATTATGCATAGATATTCAGAAGTTAATTGACTATATGCCTAAATTAGTTTGCAAAGAAACACAAATTAATTTTGTGATTTTGATTATTAAACAACTATTTCAAAAATGGCATGAATAGTAATCCATATTTGCCTAGGTAAATACTGTACAAAATTATCAAAAAAGAAAGAGAAATAGAGAGAGAGAGAGAAAAAGAGAGAGAGAGAAAAAAGCAGGAAAGAAGGAAAGAAACAGAGACAGACAGACAGATGATAGGAAGGAAGGAAGGAAGGAAGGAAGGAAGGAAGGAAGAAAGAAAGAAAGAAAGAAAGAAAGAAAGAAAGAAAGAAAGAAAGAAAGAAAGAAAGAAAGAAAAAAAATGGAATATGTAAAGGTAGATAAAAATGCATATAGACCTTTCTCCCAGTTTCCTCAAGGTTTGCTTGTTGTGGAACCAACAGTTGAAATTTCCAAGAGGTCCATTCAACTTTCTTATAAATACAGTGGTACCTTGGTATTTATCGTTAATTGGTTCCAGGAGGCGCGATGAGTATCAAAAACAATGAATACCAATTTTTTCTCATAAGGAATAATGTAGTGAGTCACAAGGCAGCTAATACTAATAAGTTCTAACAAACTAACAAACGACAAGGGACAAAATTTTCACATCAAAATGTATTGAGTACCAAATTTGACGAGTTTCTAAGCAGTTGAGTACCAAGGTACCACTGAAGCTAGAATCTAAGTCTACTGAGTATTACAAGGTATTACATTAAATCCCTTAGATTTTGCTGATTAAAATTCAGTCTCCTCACCCTCCTTATTGATTCCCTGACTGATTCTTCTTCAATTTCCTTTTCACTTCCAAGTGAAACCCAAGGTTTGCGCACAGGGGGTTTATAAACTTCTTCTGGCACCCCTTCTTTCACTTCTTCCTCTTCCTCTGGCTCTGGTGGCTAAGGAGAGGAAAATAGTAAGGGTGTTAACATTCAATGTATTGATTTTTTAAGAAAATAAAGTTAAAGACTGTATTGTGACACAATTATATTACTCTCTATTCAGAATACTATTTTGACCCTCTATCATGCACATACCAAATAACTGAACAATCTCTTACATTTAAAATGTTTTCTTTGGCTTCTTCGGTTGCAACAAGATAGAAGATTTGTCCATATTTTAATTCTCTATCAAAGACTAGCAGGAGTTCTTCGCCAGGATAATCCTGTTGAATATAGATAAGTAGAGTAATTAGAAAAAAATACTAACCTCCAAATAGAACTGAGAAAAGAGAAGAGGGGTGAGAGACTGAATTTATATCTTGACCCTATGTCAGTTGCTATCCATCCTTTAATAGTCCAATGCTTTTGGCTTTTGAATTTATATTTTTCACATGCATAACAAAGATAGATATCCTCTTCTGAAATATGGTGTAGTATTTTTAACCAGCTCGTTTAGGCTGACCATTTCTAATCCAAGGATCTCAAAAAAAAACCCCAATTCAATGCAATCTAAAATAATTGATATATAGTCAAGCGCATCAAGTTCCAACAGAGAATTGTACATACAACATGCCTTGAAGCAGTGGTGAAATCCAAATTTTTTTACTACGGGTTCTGTGGGCGTGGCTTGGTGGGTGTGGTGTGGTGTGGCTTGGTGAGCATGGCAGGGAAAGAATACTGCAAAATCTCCATTCCCACCCCACTCCTGGGGGAAGGATATTGCAAAATCTCCATTCCCACCCTACTCTAGGCCTAGCCAGAGGTGATATTTGCCAGTTCTCCAAACTACTCAAAATTTCTGCTACAGGTTCTCTGAACTGCTCAAAATTTCCGTTACTGGTTCTCCAGAACTTGTCAGAACCTGCTGAATTTCACTCCTACCTTAAAGGGTAACTTACTAGTATAACTTTTTTGATAGGGTGGAAGTCAGAAATTGCAGCTCTTGTCTTCATATCATTAATAATATCTTCCTTTTTAATGAGCTTGTAAGGATTTTCAGCTGTTACATCTACATCAGCAGAGCAATTAAATATTTCTTGTGTTTTTTCAGTAAGGACCAAGGGAAATATTTCTGGGTGACCTGAAAAAAATACAAAATTTTCTTCAATGAATGTGTGTGTGTGTGTGAGAGAGAGAGAGAGAGAGAGAGAGAGAGAGAGAGAGAGAGAGAGAGAGAGACTAGTGTATTCAGTCCAAAGTTCCACAATGTCACAAACATTCTAAAATGATAGTGTATTTCTCAGTAAGTTCAATATACTCTTTCCCTACATTTTGAAGGACCTTGACTTCAATGAAGTCACATCAAAATGAAATTATGGCCAGTCATCTGATATTGTAAAACAAGAGTAAATTGCCAAGAAAATGGAAGAGGCTTGTTTTACATTCCAGAAGAACTTTATATTGTAGTGAAGTGTGAGTGCCTGGGTGTGTGTCTGGTTAACTGTTTTATTAAGGAAACCATGGACTTCAATGGAAACTAAATGTTGTCTTCCCCATGGATGATTCTTTTCATATAACAATCTAGAGCTGCCTGAGAATGTTCTTTAGAAAAGGTTGACTAAATTAATTAAGAGGCTCTTAGTCCTTAGACTCAGGCTACAGAAAACTACATTTTGATATAAAATCATCAATTGAGCTACTTCTGTCCCAGGGAACTTCAAGCCTTTGAAGTAGGCCAAGCTCCAACAGTATTACAGGAATACTATTAGCCAGAGTTCTCTCTTGTCCCTCTTACACCAAATGGAAATAAGGTGAGGTTATTTGGAGTTTCTTTCTCACACTACCTCTTTTTTTCAGGACTGAGTTGTCATTTTTCTTCCCTTAATGGATTTTGCATTCCTTCACCAAGATTATCTCTACCTTCTTAAAGAATTTAAAATAAACAGCAAAAAGCCAAATAAGATTTTGATCTATGAAAATTATAAATGGGCGCAAGGGTCCAATTAAATTTGTAATATTGACTTTTACAAATAAGATTTTGGAATCTTATAAAAAATAAACAGCTTCTTGTGAAAACGAGATTTATTTTGGCGATCTTAGGTTGTTGTATGTTATGACAAAGATAAGCAATTTTATGATTTTTGTGCTTAGCTCCACTAAAGCTGAATAAAGAAAATATTTTTGTTGGTCATTCATGTTGTTTATAGCTGGTGTGGTTATGCATACTTTATCTGCTTATGTTTTTCTTTAGTATTGAACTTACCCATGCTTGCCATAGATAGATCAGGCTCCTCTTCTTTCTTAACTGAAATAAGAGAAAGGGGTTTTAAAGTAAATCTTTCTGAATCAGGTAGGGCATGCTTTGTGTTTTTAATTTTTATGTACAATTCACTTTACAAATGAAATGTAAGACAAAATTGAGTTAGAAAATCAAGGAGTATATGAAATCCCATGCACCGCCTGCCCCACCATATACATCGGACAAACCAACAGAAGAATAAGTGCACGCATTGAAGAACACAAGAACTCAGTCAGAAAAGAGGAAGCAACTTCTTCCCTGATCCAACATCTTAAAGCCACAGGACATGAAATTGACTTTAAAAAGATCAGAACTATCGCCAAAACTGAACACTTTAATAACAGAATAATCAGAGAAGCCATCGAGTTAGAAAAACGCCTACACAGTATGAACAAACAAGACAATACCTCCCGCCTACCAGCCATTTGGAAACCCGCCCTGATTGACAAACGAGTCCCTAACACAATGAATGACACCAGACCCACACTCACAAGAGCCACCCAGGATGTCACCACCAGACATCCACGCAGAAAGCAGACTCAAACCCACACTGATAATGAGGCACGACCAAGGACCAGAAGCCAGACCGCAGCTGCATCATTAGCCACTTTAAACTCCTCCATCCATACATGAAGCAGACTGACACCCAGCATGAAGAGCTCTCACGGCCACAAACATGAAGCCAAACAACAACAACGCAGCTCACCAGCTCAAATCCCCCTGCAACTCAGACTAAGCCGAGCACAACCAAGCCTCCACCCAAACAGAACACACTCCCAGCCAATCAGAGCACAACCAACCCCACATCCAATCAGAGCACAGCCAAGCCCCTAACCAATCAGAACACACCTCCACCCAATTAGAACACAGCCAAGCTCCCACCCAATCAGCTCACACCCCCACTAGCAGTTAAAAGGAAGAGACAGCTGCAATCTCACATTGTTCCTGGAAGCACGAAGCCGAGAACACCAGCCTGAAGATGACGAATGAGACTTCATCGAAACGTCGCCAAGATACTTCCAATTTTACGCGGGAGAAGACCCGAATAACCAAAGACCTACATACAAACACCCGCAAAAACCTCAGAAAACAAATATATATTATTGCATATATATATGTAGGTCTTTGGTTATTTGGGTTTTCCCGCGTAAAACCAATTTTACGCGGGAGAAAACCCGAATAACCAAAGACCTACATACAAACACCCGTGAAAACCTCAGAATACACACACACACACACACACACACACACACACACACATATGTGGGGATAGGTGGGGTGGGTGGGTGGGTGTGTGGATACACCCACACACACACACACACACATATGTGGGGTAGGTGGGGTGTGTGTGGGGGGGTGTGTGGATATGGGTGTGGGTGTGGGTGGGTGAGTGTATTTATTACTCCAACAGAGAAAAACACAAAGGAAAATAAATACTTTGACTCCAGGAAGTATCTCTCCTCAAGAATGAGCAGAATGGAGTGAGTAGAGAATGGTTCAAAATCACATAAAAGCACCATACTTTTGGCTTACATGCATTATATATTCTGGGATCAATTTTTTACTGCCTGATATAGTTTCCTTTCCAGTAAATCCTCTGAGTGTTAGTAGAAGCTGCTGCAGTCACAGGAAGTAAAGAAAAGATCCCTTCCAAAAGCTTCCTTTCATTTCTGAATCTCAGGATTTAACCATTGTACAGCATACTCATTCTGCGTGCGGATCCATTCTTTCCCAATAAACAATTTATGGGCCTTTCCCTGTGATTCAGTTAAAATGGTATTTATCTATACTTGAGCCAGTCATAATATTTCCAGTCCCCACTGCTATTTGGTCTCTATAGTTTCTGGTCTGGTTTACCATAAGATGTTGATGTCCTGATTCCAGGTGTGCAGATCGCCTTAAAGCCATTCATTTAACCTTCTGACTATTGCCTGCCCCTTCTGAAAGTAACCAGGGAGGGAGGGAGGGAGGAGAGGAGGATGGCTGGCTGGCTAGCTAGCTGGCTGGCTGGCTGGCTGGCTGGCTGGCAGGCAGGCAGGCAGGCAGGCAGGCAGGGTTAGGGTTCTTTGAATCAATACATACAAACATTGACAAAGCATTAGTTGCATTCATCCATTCTTGAATATTTCCGTGTTCATATTTAGATTAAGACAAATAACTTTCTTCAGTTCTATATAATATTACACTTACCAGGAGATTTTGGTTTTCCTTTGGGGCTTCCTTTTCGTTTGGCTGACCCCTTAGGACTTCCTTTTCCTTTGGCTGACCCCTTAGGACTTCCTTTTTCTTTGGCTGACCCCTTAGGACTTCCTTTTTCTTTTGGTGACCCCTTAGGACTTCCTTTTTCTTTTGGCGATCCTTTAGCTTTGCCTTTGCCTTTGCCTTTACCTTTACCTTTCTTTGCTGAACCATCACTATCAGGTGAGGTACGCTGCTCGGTAGAATCTAGAATTTCATCCATCTTTTAAAAGCTTCTGAAAAATGGACAACGGAAAAATCAGATGAGACAGAACTGAAATGATGCCTCCCAGTGTCTATATTTATAACTAAGCTAGTTGATTATGATTAATTTTATATACAGTTGGAGTTAAATAAGAGTTACCTAGATAACCTCACGATTGCTTTCAATGGGATTGTGGTTTTGGATCAACTTAGAATGGGTTTTGCAAAAATACAGAGAATACTTCAGTTGACTAAAGTGTGAGAAATTCAAGGATCCATTTGGAACTCTGCAAGATATCTTGAGTGAAATATTGTTGGGATTCTTGAAAATACTATACAATATGCCCAATTGTGTTTGAATTATTTGTGCTTTTCATTCCAATTCATCCTTACATTTTGTTCCTGAATGTCAAAGCGGAAGAGAATAAGTTGTATGAGAAAGAGAAAAGGTATGACATGCAGTGCTACTAATCAATGCACAGATGGAATATATTCTTCACCATCACTCTCCATTTAAGGTCCCTGTCTTATGATCATCATTTTCATTTCCCAAGTCCTCAGAAGCATTTATAAAGTTATCTGTGATTATCTTAATTTCCGTTTAATTTTTTCAGAATTAAAATCCTGGGAAAAAAGAGAAAAATCACTGTTTACCCCAACTATTATAGGTCCCTTTATTCTCATTCCACACAAAAGGGGAAAATCAAACTAATTAACTTAATATTTTGTCTTGTCTAAAACTGAAAACAAGGGGAATTTAACTGAACATTTCACTTTCAGCTATATACCAGAAATAAATTGGTTCAACTTGCCAAGACCAGTGCTGTTGTGGGAACACAGTGTTCTAGAGCCATTTTTCAAATTAGTATAAAAACTAGGGGAATGGTAAACTGAAGACAGATTCACAAAAATGGAACTGACCACCACATTGGAATGAAGAGCTGATAAATAGACTAGCCGTTTGTAATTCTTCTCTGGACAAAGAAAGGACTTGAGAATGCCCATAAGTGCTCCAGACAGTTGCTCTTCATAGAAAGACTGCAAGACAGCTATCTCCCATGGGTTTTAGAGTTCTGGGAGATGAAGGAATAGCCATCTCGTTCAGCCCCTTCAATGGGACACTGGTTTCACATACTTCCTTTTCTAATCACTTTTGGAAATTGCTTGTTAACTGTTTTGTGGCTATTAGGAACATTTGGTTCAACAAGTCTGAAATCACTGGGTTAGTTTCCTTCTTAGCAAAAGAAGTTTTCAATACAAGGTTAAGGGCTTAACGTATTTTTTTTTTGAATAAACAACAAAAGAGTGATTAGAATTTTGATTTTGAAAAGTTACAAATGAACTAAGGGTACAGATGAATTTGAAATAAGATTTTGGAATTAATTATAAAAAGATTTCCCATGGAAAAATGATTTTGTTTTGAATTCTTTTAGAAAAAAATCAAGTGGAACTTTAACTTATATACCGCTTCACAGTGCCTTACAGCCCTCTCTAACAGCCAGCACATCAGTGAGCCAATGAGAATTGAACTGCCAAACTGCTGGGAGCCAGCAGTCAGCAGTATTAGCCTGCAGTACTGCATTCTAACCAATGTGCCACCACAAAGATTGGTGTGAAAAGTAGAAGGAACTAAAGATTTCAGTTTAAAGGAGAACCACCTAAATTTGACTTACAAACACTAATATTTGTGAGGAAGAAGGAAGTCATTTCTTTATATATTTCTTTTCTTTTTCTTTTCTCCATTATTTTTCTTGCTTTTCTCCTTTTTATTTTCTGCACCCATTTTTTCTTTTCTTTTCTAGTTTGTATTAATATTATTGTAATTATAATTTTTAATAAAATTACTATACAATTTAGACATGTCAGAGGCAAAATGAAAGAGTGAATTGGGTTACTGGGGATGCCTTAATTGATACATGAATGCCCCTCTGAAGGAGAGCAGGATGGCTCCTTCTTAAAAATGGCAATTATTAGACCATATCTTTTACGGTATATGCTAGTAACTTGCAATCGTAATTATTGCAATGCATTCTATGTGGATTCTGACTTTATGTTTAATATGAGCACTCTAATTTGACACAAAATTGTACCCATGTTGATCTTGGAAGAACAATGCAAGCCCATGTTGCACATATAATTAAAGCACTGAAATGATTCTTAATTTGTTTTCTAGAAAAATACGTCCAATCAGGCAAGGTGGATAAGTTCTGTGTCCCCTCAGTGAAGCAGTCTTGGTTTCCCCACAGGGCTGACAGATAGGACTTAGGAAGTATGCTTTCTGCCCCTGGTTACTTACTTCATAAACAACTTCCCTATGAAGATTCAAACAGGCTTGATCCTACTTGGTCTCCAGCATAACAACATAATTTTCTTCCAGTTATGGGGCTGTGGAAGCCTGCTTGTATTTGTTATGTGAATAAGGAGATTTTTGTTTTACGTGGCCCTGTATAAAAGCCATTTAATACTATTTAAATGTCTGGGTCAGAAATCACAGGTCTGTTGAGATGGTTGTTTTGTTCCTACTAAATGAATGGCCAGATTAATGGGGAATAAGAGTAAAGAATAACTGTAGCACCATCGTGTGGAGAGGGCCTACATCACATGGCAGAATTGGACGGAAACCAATTTTTTTTCAAAGTTTCCCAGGAATGGCATTAACTTACTTTGCGGTTAGCATTAGTATTCATTTAATTAAAAGACCTTAACTTTGCTCAGATGTCTTCCCTGCAACTGCATATTACAAGGCAGGCATCCCATCAAAAGTAAATACTAAATCTGATGTAACAGCAGATTTCAGAAAATGGGAGAAATGCACAAGTATGCTCAGTGCTCCTAAATAGAAAATAAAAAATGGGTTATTGTAGAAACAAAACAAGGACTATTGTTTTGACAATAAGGAACTGAAATAACCCACAGATTGGAAAATATGATTGTTTCTATCAAGTCATCCAAACGTTTGAGTCACATGAACAACATTGAAGTTTCAAAGATTAATCACCAAGCTATTTTTAGAAAGCAATTTGCAAAACCATGCAGAAAGTTCCTACTTATTCCTACGGGATTGCCCTCACACAGTTAAAATGAATATTTTCAGAATAACTTAAGTTACACATAAAATGTCTACATGAGTAAAAGAGAGCAAACTAGAAAGAATTTACTAAGTAGCAGATGATTATGGTCTGTAATAAAATCTAGTGAATGAAATGAAAACAAGAAAAATAGGATTTACTTTCTATGTATTTATAATATTCTTCCCATTATAATATTATAACCTTTTTCTGAGATTATTTTTTACTTCCCAATCTAGACTAAGTCCTGAGATTTCTAGAAATTTCTTATCCAAGTATTGACCAGGACTTACCTTGCTTACTTTCTAGCTCTAACAATGGTGTTGTGGTGCCACAATTAATTGTTGTATCTACTTTTCTGCACAGGAACTGTTTGCTTACGTATTTAACAAAAATAGGTGTACTCCAGGGGTGGGTTCTACTTACCTTTACTACCGATTCGCAATGGGATCGGCATGCGTGTGAGTGTTGCTTGCGCTCCCGGCTTGCTTCTGCACATGCGCAGATCATTTCTGATGATGTCAGGGTCAGTGGGCAGAGCCTCCCGCCAGTTTTACTACCGGTTCTATAGAACTGGTCCGAACGGGGGCAACCCACCACTGGTGTACTCCTATCACAAAGAACACCCTAGACCGCACCTGGAGTCTGTAAGGCTGTTAATGATCATGTACATGTGATTTTCAAACATCTGCTACTTTCTCCCTCATATATAACGTTCTGCATTTGTGTTCAACTTGTGCTCTCAAAGTAAACACAGCAACTGTGTAGTCACTGTCATGTGCCTATAGGGCAGCAATGGTTTTGAAATAAGCACTGTGTGCAATGGCACCTCCTTCGCATAGGAAAGGGCTGGAGTGCTTCTCTGCTTTTTTTTTTGTTCGCTGTTCTGTGTTCAGGAAAAAGGGAAGAGGATGCAGGGAAGATAAGGGAGGCTGAGGTAGAGGAGAGGAGAGAAGAATGTAAAAGGTCAAGAATGTCTTTTAGTGATCACTGATGTGCCCAGATCATATAGACAGCAAAGGGCAGATTTCTTTGCAATTAATAAATTAAATCTGAGTAGAGACTAAGTAACAGTCCTGCAAACAACAGAAAAAAGGGAAATAGTAATGAAATCAGTGGTGGTATTCAGCCGGTTCTATCCAGTTCGAGCGAACTGGTAGCGGTGGCTGTGGGAGGTTCTGCTCACCTGCCCGGACGTCTTCACAAGTGGTAGGTTTCAAAATTTTTTACTATCAGTTCTGTGGGTGTGGCTTGGTGGGCATGGCATGGCTTGGTGGGCGTGGCTTGGTGGGTGTGGCAGGGGAAAGATATTGTAAAATCTGCCCTTGAAGAAATTTGACTTGGTGCCAGATTTTTTTTTGGTTTTAACGTGTTTAGTTTTAGAGTATGTAGTAATATGGCTTTTATGCTATTTTAACATTGGGACCTGCCCCGAGTTGCTTATAAGATGGGTGGTTATAGAAAGGTGACAGGTAGATAGGTAGGTAGGTACGTAGGTAGATAGAAAAACATTTGAAAGCTTCAACTTGTCCAGAATGTGGCAACATGGGTAGCAAATGACATGGTTATTCGGTGAATGTAACACTATTATTCCATTACCTTTTGCCAGTGTATAGTCTGGGTGCAAGTCAAGGTGTTGGTTGACTATTTTAAATTTCTCCATGGTTTAGGATCGCATTACTGAGGGACACCATCTCTCCTCAGTTGTGTCTACCCATCCAATCTGGTCAAGCAAGATGGTTATGCTTTGTGTTCCATAAAAAATTGCTGGTTGTTGGGGCCTAGAAGATGTGCCTTTTCTGCCATAGCATCCACCTTGTGGACATTCTTCCTCCAGAGATCAGGATGGTCCCAACCCTGCTGGCCTTTCATAAAGCCGTGAAGAACTGGTTCTGGGCTCAGGAGCCCCGCTTCTTAGTTGTACTAATGATTTGGGTTGGATGTTTTTCAATTGCTTTGTATTTTAATTTTTGTAATGTTTTTATTTTAATTTTGTTCACCATCCTGAGCGACTTGTTGAGATACACTGCTCTATAAACTGAATAAATAATAATTAAGTTCATTTAGAGAGGAAAAATTCCTGGCAATTTCCACAAACCGCGACATCAGCTCCAAACCAACATTTGATGTTTTTGAACAACAAAAATTATAATTCCACTTTTCCAATCACCTTTTATTTGATCCAAAGGCAGCTATCTTTTTTCTTTTTTATATTTATTTTTTATTTCTCATGATCACATTTTACATGTACAGTCATTTCCATTATTTTTCAGTCATCTTTTCTTTTAACTTTCATTTTTAATTTTTAATTTTTTGGGACTTTACCTTTACTCCAACCTTTCTTTTTCTCCTCCCCTTCTCTTCCTTCCTCTCTCTTCTCCTACTTCTTTCATTCTTTCTCTCCTTCTCTTTCCTACTTCCCCTTCTCTTTCCCCACTCCTCTCCTCTCCTCTCTTCTCCTTTCTTCTCTCTCTCTACTCCTTCCTCTCTCTTCTGTTGTTTCCCTTTTCGGTTCAATCTAAAGTGGTATTCGAGCAGCCCCGATTTTCTAATTATCTTTATTCTCATTTCAATTTCTTATTCAATTATTATTTATTTTTATTTCATCATTTGCGTAATATCTCACTTTTTTCCCTTTCTCCCCTTTCTCCTTATACTTGACATCATCTGGGTATCTATTTTTCTAATTATTTTCTCTCATCTATTCTCTATTTTATTTCTATATCCTTATTCATATTTCTTTTCTAACCAATCATAAAATTTATCCCATGTCTTGAAATACATCGACTCCTCTTTATCTTTTATTCTCAATGTTAATCTATTCATTTCTACACATTATAAAATTTTCTAAAACCAGAAAGATTAGTTAAAATGTTTAACAATAAATCAGCTAAGTGTTGGAAATGTCACCAGTTGCCGGGATCATACTATCATATGTGGTGGTTGTGTAAAGAAGTGAAACAATATTGGGTGAAAATACAAACATGGTTAGAGGGAATGCTGCAGCAACATATAGAGTTAAAACCAGAGACATTCTTATTGGGAATTGTACCAGAGAAATATAGTAAAGAAGATTCATATAATAACAGCGGCTAGAACTGTATTTGCACAAAACTGGAAAGCAGATAAAATCCCGTTGGAAGTAGAAATTATAAAGGCAGCTATCTTTTTTGTTTTCTTTGTAAAGTGGTATGGACTGATTTGTGCATTCAACTTCCCTCATTCAAGTATTGAAAAATGACTTACAGATGGCTGTGGTAGAAAACTAAATTATCTTAGGCCACAAAGGGAGAAAAAAAAATAGAGTAAGAGCACATTCTTGTAATTAGCTAATGGGGTGAAATATTTAACTTTACAAAACAACCAGCATGTTGCTAAGTATGCAAAGATGGGGATGGTTAATTAGTTATCAGCAAAGACATGAATGCTGTTTGTTCCAGGAAGGAAGAATGATTAATTGGCACTGGGATTGAACTGTTTTAATGTCACATGTATGCACTTTATTCATTAAAGATTGCAATTTGTTTTGGGGCAAAAAACCTGAACCATCAAGAGACACATTTTAACCCCAAAAACCAGTAACAACAACATGGGAATTTCAGAAAAAGAGCTGTCTCAGCTTTTAGGATTCCCTGTTTGTTTCACTGGATAGATGCCATCTGCTCTTGTGCTAAATCTAAAAAGAATCTAAGCATTAAGTTCTTTTAATTATTGCTTTTTTGTTACATTTACATTTTTTTTACTCTGACTTTGTTTCTAAATGGTGGCAATTTTGTAATTGGGTTCACTTTAACTGTTCTGTAGAGATTAATGGGGCATTCAGTAAATACAAAAACTTAAATATTATTTTTTTAAGGAAAAACTAGGAATATCTATGGATGCTACACTAGTCTCCTATATTAAAATTACTGTTCCTTTCTTATTATAGGTAACTGTCAATCTGCTATAAAATGCTGCAGAATTGCCACTTTTTGAATCTGCTTGGCTTTAGGAAATCCTTTTTGAGATCCTTCTCTGAAGATCCACCATAAAGCTTTCTTTGTTCCAACACCTAGTCTTCCAAATGCTCTCTCTAACACCAATTGTGTTTCTTGTTAAATGGCTTTTTTATTTATCCATTCTTTTGAATATATTTCATGCATAAGATAATAGTTTTACTTGGCTTTTATGATTATTTGTTCTTGTAGCTGTTGATTTTTGTTTCGGATTTTTTTTACAGCATGCTTCACTTAATTCTCCAAGGAAAGATTGAAGACAAATGAGGTCCAGGCAGAAGAAGAACATCAAAATCTAAGGGACTGGTTTGGACAAAACTCAACAGCACTTTTTCGTGCGGCTGTTGATAAAAATAGGATCGCCAACATAATAGCCAGCATCCAATGACGAATATGGTACAAGAAGAAGTAGCAAGCAGTAGGAAGGGCATGGATTAAACGATCACTTCTTTTATAGTAGACCAAAGCTTTCGAACACATTTCCTCCAGGGATGCATTCAACTCTCACTTTCTCTCTTTGCATTTTACAAGTCATAAAAACTGTATTATTCCAACATGGTCCAAATTGATTGTGGTCACCAATCAAGAGTATGCATATGTTTAAAATGTTTACTACTTTGCTTACTGTGGTTTTGGTTTCATCTCTATTTTGTTAATCACAATCTAATGTCTTAAATGATTGGACAATCTGCAAATTAATGTTATCATATATGTTTTATTAAAAAACAACTCCCTTTAGCAATGATGAATCTACTAACATTCACTAGAAGAACATACATTCAAATGTTATGACATAGGAAGAAAAAGACCTCTTCATCCATTTTCTCCCTACCGTACCCTGTACCTGTACTCTGTCCTTTCGTACTCAATTTTTAAAGTAAAGGCTCAAACAATATTTTCTTGTGGGAAAAATCTGTTGTACCCTTTTCTAGCTCTACAATATTCTGGTGACTGAAGGCGGGGAATTCAAATGTTTTGTCAACAAATACAACAAATTAGCTATGCAAGGGGGTTGCTTATTGTGGGGCGATCGGGTCGTTGTTCCCTTGTGCCTAAGGGAAAAGGTTTTACAGTTGTTGCTTAAGGGACACCCGCGGATTGTGAGAATGAAGGGGCTAGCCAGGAGTTATGTATGGTGGCTGAACATGGACAACGACATCACTGAGTGGGTGGGGAAGCATCAACCCTGCCAAGAGTCTAGGCCAGATCCCCCCACAGCACCCGTAAGAGAATGGGAACGTCCCAGGGCCCCTAGTCAAGAATCCATATAGATTTTGCGGGCCCCTGTTATGGCCAAACCTTCCTAGTCGTAGTTGACGCCTACTTGAAATGGCTCGAGATCAAGCTAATGAAATCCACTACCACTGACGCAGTAATCAGGGTGCTCAGGAAGTTATTTGCCACCTATGGATTACCGGACACGCTGGTCTCAGACAATGGGCCCCAATTCACTGCCACACAGTTCAGGGGGTACCTGGCAGAGCTAGGGATCAGGCACACACTGTCTGCCCCCTTTCACCTGGCCAGTAACAGGCAGGCTGAACGTTTCGTGAGAACAGCCAAGGAAGCACTCTCATGATTAGGCCCCAGGGACTGGCAAGCAAGGGTAGATAAGTTTCTGGTTGCCTAACATGCCACACCATGTACCGCCACTGGGCACAGCCCGGCCGAACTGCTTATGGGTCGGAAACTCTGATGCATACTAGATAGATTACACCCTAACTATTCCCCCAACAGTTTCAAGGGATCAGAAAAAAAATTGAGGGAATTCCAGATAGGGACACCAGGGTTTGCTAGGAATTACGCAGATGGGCCCCTATGGGTAGCAGGGATAATTACGGACCCAACCGGGCCCAAATCTTACACGGTAGACATGGGAGATGGGAGTGTATGGCATAGGCACATAGACCAGCTACAAAAAAGGGTAGTCGCCGAACCAGAAACCATGCCTGACGATCCGGTCCCTAACTACCAACCACGTCCAACAGTTAGCTCAAGCCCAAGACAAGCAGAGGACTTATCTGAAGACTTCGGTATCTGGAGCCAGCAGCCCAAGGAATCGAGACCAATCGAAGAAGTCAACACCCCCGAAGAAATCCAGGAGGTTCCATTGGTGGACCGGGGAGAAACAAGAGGTCCCTCCGACCTACTTGATGCCACACCACAGACTGAACTCGGCCCTCAGGACTCTTCTCGCTCCCCGAGTTGTCCAGAGTTATGGCGTCCGGGCCTGAGGTTGATGTTGTGTAATGCCAGGTCCGTGGTTAATAAGGCCCCCCTCATTTGCGACCTTATTCAAGAGGGGGGTGCAGACCTGGCAGGTATTACGGAGACCTGGTTGGGCCAAGAGGGGGGGTTCTCCTCGTGGAGATGTGCCCGCCAGGCTTCCGTGCATTTCATCGGCCAAGGGCCCAGGGCAGGGGTGGGGGGGTGGCGGTCGTTATAAGGGAAAGTCTTGATCCAAGGGAGACCACTGTACCTCAGATAGCTGGATGTTAGTCGTTCCTGGTGAAGTGGGGCCATGGTGTGCAGGTGGGCTTGCTGATCGCGTACCTGGCTCCCTGCCACGTGACAGTGGCCCTGCCCGAGCTTCTCAACGTTATTGCCGAGGTGGCGGTTGACACCCCCAGGCTTTTGGTCATGGGGGATTTCAACCTGCCGTCTGTCGGTGAGGCGTCTGGGTTGGCTCGGGAGTTTATGGCTTCCATGACAGCCATGGACCTGACACAATTAATTCTTGGCCCTACTCACACAGGTGGACACACTCTGGACTTGGTTTTTGTCTCTGGTCAGTGGTTGAATGGCCTAGATGTTGGGGATACAGTCATTGAACCCCTGTCATGGTCGGACCATTCTCTCCTCAGGCTAGACTTTCTGACTGCCGAACCCCGCCACAGGGAGGCGGAACCGATTAGGTAGTTCCGCCCCAGGCGCCTGATGGATCCTGATAGGTTCCAGAGGGAGCTTGGGCCAATGCCCGAAACTCTGGCTCACGATTCGGCCGAGGACCTGGTGGCCGCCTGGGATAGGGCGGCCGCCAGTGCCCTGGACCGAGTTGTGCCTTTGCGGCCTCTGACCAGGCACCGAATCTGCCCAGCTCCTTGGTTTTTTGAGGAGTTGAGGGAGATGAAGCGCTGGAAAAGACGCCTAGAGAGTGGTTGGAGGGCGAGTCGATCTGAATCTGACCGAACACTAGCTAGGTCCCATGTTAGGACCTATTTGGTGGCGATAAAAGCGGCAAAGCGTAATTACTTTTCCGCTCTTATTGCATCGGCAGATAATCGCCCAGCCGCCTTGTTTAGAGTGACCCGCTCCCTCCTACATCAGGGAGCGCGGGAGGACCTCTTGCAAGGGCGGGCTGAGAATTTTGCACAGTATCTGCACAATAAAGTCGCTCAGATTCGGGAAGGCTTGGACTCTGACTGGGTAGATTCCGGCGGGGTGACTGAGGCTGGTCTTGAGAACGTTATCTGGGATGAGTTCGATCCTGTGACTTCTGAGGACGTGGACAGGACTTTGAGGAGTCTAAACGCAACCACATGTTTATTGGACCCATGTCCTTCCTGGCTGGTACTGGCCACTCGGGAAGTTACACGAGGCTGGCTCCAGAGGATTATAAATGCTTCTTTGAGTGAGGGTTTCTTGCCTGCCGCCTTGAAAGAGGCGGTGGTGAGGCCCCTCCTCAAGAAGCCTTCTCTGGACCCGGCTGTTTTGGCAAATTTTCGTCCTGTCTCCAACCTTCACTTTATTGCGAAGGTTGTTGAGAGTGTGGTTGCGCGACAGCTCCCACAGTACCTGGATGAAACCGTCTATCTAGATCCGTGCCAGTCCGGTTTCAGACCTGGGTACAGCACGGAGACGGCATTGGTCGCATTGGTGGATGATCTCTGGAGGGCTCGGGACAGGGTTGTTCCTCTGTCCTGGTCCTGTTAGATCTCTCAGCGGCTTTTGATACCATCGACCATGGTATCATGCTGCGTCGGTTGGGGGGTTTGGGGGTGGGAGGCACCGTGCTGCGGTGGTTCTCCTCCTATCTCTCCGACCGATCGCAGTCTGTGTTGGCAGGAGGGCAGAGGTCGACCTTGAGGCGCCTCGTTTGCAGGGTGCCACAAGGGTCGGTCCTCTCGCCGCTCCTGTTCAACATTTATGTGAAGCCACTGGGTGAGATCATCCGTGGTTTTGGGGTGAGTTGCCAACTGTACGCTGATGATATTCAGCTGTACATCTCCACCCCTGACCACCCCAATGATGTCCTCGAAGTAATGTCCCAGTGCCTTGAAGCCATGCGGGTCTGGATGGGGAGGAACAGGCTTCATCTCAACCCTTCCAAGACCGAGTGACTGTGGATGCCGGCGTCCCGGTATATCGCTGGCTATTGGGGGTGAGTCATTGGCCCCCATAGAGGGGGCTCACAACTTGGGTGTCTTCCTGGATTCACGGCTGTCCTTGGAAGGGCATATGGCAGCCGTGGCCAGGGGGGCCTTTTATCAGGTTCACCTGATGCGCCAGTTGCGCCCCCTTTCTGGATTGGGACTTCATGTGCACAGTCACTCATGCACTCGTCACGTCTCGCCTGGACTACTGTAACGCTCTCTACATGGGGCTCCCCTTGGGGTGCACCTGGAGGCTCCAACTGGTCCAGAATGCGGCCGTGCGGGTGATTATGGGAGCGACAGGGCGCTCCCACGTGACACCTCTCCTGCGCGAGCTGCACTGGCTTCCGGTGGTCTTCCGGGTGCGCTTCAAGGTGTTAGTTTTGAGCTTTAAAGCGCTCCATGGCATGGGACCGGGGTATTTGTGGCACCGCCTGCTGCTACCGATAACCTCCCACCGGCCAGTACACTCACACAGAGAGGGCCTTCTCAGGGTGCCATCAGCCAAGCAATGTCGGCTGGCGGCCCCCAGGGGGAGAGCCTTCTCTGTGGGGGCACCCACCCTATGGAACGAGCTACCTCCTGAAATTCGTTTGATCCTGGACTTCCGCGCTTTCCGAAAGGCCCTTAAGACCTATTTATTCCAACAAGCCGGCCTTGCTTGATTGATTTTAATGGGGTTTTAAATTTTTGGTACTATTAATCTCTGGGGTTTTAAATTGGGTTTTTAACGGGGTTTGATACTTTTATTTTGGAACGCCAATCGATTTAATCTAATTTTAAATCCTTTTAATATTTGTATTATATGTGTTTTAATTTGGTTGTTCACCGTCCTGAGTCCCCCTCCCAGGGAGAAGGGCGGTATATAAATTGAAATAAATAAATAAATAAATAAATAAATAAATAAATAAATAAATAAACAAACTGCGTAGGTCTACTAGCCTCCTGGCACGCCCTGGTCACCTGCATGATTTTGTATGTAAATGTGTATCCCAAGTGCCTTCTGGGAGGGGAGGGGTGTTATGAATATAGTTTTGGCGGGAAAGTTTGAATGTAATTGCTCTCAGCTGATTGGCTGACTGCCAGGACTGTAAGGTATATAAAGGGAGCTGTTTCCCTGGGTCAGTTGCTGGGTTCACACCATGAAGTAAAGAGCTGTTGTTACTCACAACCTGGCTTCTGTGTCCTTATTCACCCTACTTAATATTCCTAATCATGGTTTGTATTATATTTCACATAATTATAGCCTGAGCTTTTAGCAAATGAACACATACTCCTCCACATTACCCATTTAGTAGACAGTCAAGCAGTATAGAGATAGTAGACATTTAGTAGACAGATTTAGTAGCCCAATCAATCCCAATATCATTCCAAGCTATTTAATTAACCATAGTTAATTTAACAAGCTATAATTGACTAGGTTCATGCATCATGCTAAGTCATAAATGATAATGCACATAGCTATCTTGCATAAGATGCTAAATTACATACCAAATACCTGCATGCAATGTATAAAACTGGTCATTATATGCAATATAGTATGTATTCATTCTACCATACTGAGTAGGTGGAAATTTCCCTTGGCTTGCAAGCACAACTATATCAAGTCAAAGAGTCTTGAATGAATCTAAACAAAGTCCCTAGAACTTGTGCTGCTCTTCCCCAATTCCCCTTATTTCTTCCTTTATCTCTGTCTCCAGATATTTCCTCAAGAAGAGGAGGATATAACTTAGAAATTGCACAAATCCTTTCCATCTTGGAGGTATAAAGCAATCAGAAGGAAATTCCTAAAGAAAATGGTCTTAAATGGACTTTTAATACAATCAATTGCATTAGATTACGGAAAATGTAGTCATCTTTGAGTCACATTTGATTCCTGACGATTCCAGGAAAATGTCTATATAATGTTCTCATCAGCAATATAGAAGTGATTAGTTTTTGTCTTCTCCAATATATTTTTCCACCTCCCAGCAGAACATATAGCCCTGGGATTTTTCAGTGGGCTCCCATCCAAATATGGACTAGGTCCAAAGTCAGCTAAATATTGCCTCTTGATTGTCAGTATATTAAACTCTGTCAGAGCCAGATAACACCTGGGTTCACCCATCACATTAAGTCATTGGTTCTCAATCTTTGCAACTTTAAGCTCTATGGACTTCAGTTCCCAGAATATACTGGCTGGGGAATTCTGGGAGTTGAACTTTATATAGCTTGAAGTTGCCATGGTTGAGAAACACCTTTAAGTCAGGAATTTAAAATCTCAGTTTATCTAATAAACTACAGTGTTCGCTGGTTTAGAATAGCATGAATCCTTCCTTCCTTCCTTCCTTCCTTCCTTCCTTCCTTCCTTCCTTCCTTCCTTCCTTCCTTCCTTCCTTACTTACTTACTTACTTAATTTGAATGGCAAGAAAAGGACGTATACCATCTGCTTTAGGTAGCAAAATGACTTAGGATCAAGGATACACCCACTCTCTTGTTTCAGCTCCTTATATCTGCCCTAGGGTCCCATTGACAAAAAGCCAGCAATGCTGCAAAACTACTATGAGCGTGTCCGGGGGTTCATTCAGCTGTTTGACAGTGGCTAAGGTGGAAGGAAGCCACTATTTCCCTATCTATGCAATGGGTACACAAATAAATATGTAGCTTTAATCCTGGCACAATGAAGAGAAAATGTTGAAATCGTGCTTGCCAGCCTGGGGTCCCTTCCTTTGGAGCGGAGTGCAACTCTCACAATTCCCAGTTAGGACAGCTTGTGAACGTGTTGTTATGTAGTCCAGCTTTTCGAGAGGGGGAAAAGATGCTTCATTCTGCCTAAGTTTGTTTGTTGTTTCATACTCCCGATGGGGCTTTGTTCCCAGTGCGCTACTTTCTCCTCTCTCAGAGATCGCTACTTACCGCTTGCGAAGTTATTGTCCGTCTTTTACCCCCTTTTCTGTCTTTCTTTTTTCCCCTTTCAGCTTTTAAAGCTCCTTTCTGCAACAGGCGTCGTTCAGTTGCTATAGTCAACAGCCGCCCAAGATTGGCGTCTCCAAGAACGAATGAGCATTCTTTACGCTTAACCCTCCCCTCTTACAGAAGAAGCCAAAAGCATAGAACGAACTACAAGTTCCAGCATGCTCTGCTTTTAGCATGCTCATGGACTGTCGGTGTGTAAGAGCGAACTGTGCTTATTCGACTTTGCTGGGTCCTGAATCCATGTAAGATTCGGATCACAGGTTGTAGTTGCGAAGGAATGTACCGATGTCGCTTTCCAGTAATCATTTTCCTCTGTTCTGTTGCCAACCCTCGATATAGGGTTGTTGGTTTTTTTTAAAGTGGTATTTCCCGATTTTGTAATTCTTTTGGGAAAAAATCTCTCTTCAGATATATGGCTGACTTTCCTTTAAACCGATCTAATTACTTTAGTAACTTAAATACATTTTGGATCTACTTTGGCTTCATTTGTGGAGAAACAGCCAAAGATAGTATAGTACAGTATATCTTTCTCAGTAGATTTCATTAGAGACTCACGAATTGCTATGCATACAGTACAGCCACAAAAAATCAATGACAAATTTATTTTATTTCATCAAGCATGTATTAGATAACATATAAAAGTATAGATATAACTCATGAGATGAATACAAATAAAAGAAAACATTAAGACAGGGACGGTATTTTTTCTAAAGATTGGCAAATTCTCTTTAAAGGTTCTTAACAATGCAATATGTGGTCTCTGTATAACATCAGTAAATTTTAGGATACTTTTCTTATGGCATTTAATAGCCATACTTAAAATTCATGGCCCTTATTAACAAGATGACTATTGTGATGCTAATGAAGCTGTTTTCTAAATCCTTTCATAATGTTTGAGTGCCTGTTGTAAAAATTGCTTTTCTGTTCAATTAGCATTTGAAACAATCTATATTTAAAAGTCACCCAAGACTAAATTACACAATGTCAGAAATGGATGCTGGGAATTGGGAAATTGAAGTTCCAAGATATCTCAAGAGCTCTTTTGGAGAACACTGGATTTATTTTATTGATCGATTGATCAAATTTATATAACAAAGAAGTGACCGGGCTGCCTATCATTAATTACCTATCATCCCTGAGAAGGAAATTTCAACAAGGAGTTTTGCACTAATCCCAATTTAGCCAGTCTAGCAATTGGTATTTGCAACTGAGTTCCAAATTACATTCAGATTCATATGTGAGGAAACAGTTTTTCAGAAATCTTAGTCTTAAAATATTTATAACTGTATTGGTAAGAACTAGAACTCTCAATTGGATTTAGAAAAAAATGGAAAAACTAGTGTAACTTTAAAATCTACATGGTAAAATCAGAGTACATAATATATGGCTTGTAATTCACAGGTCTTGCAATAACTATAGTTTTCAAGTGTAAGATTATGTTGAGTAATCTGCTTATAAAATAGACAAATGCTATCATTTGAACACACAGAAGCTATAGCAAATCTAACAGCATTCCCAGTCTGCACAATTGATCGCACAACAGAGTGGAAGGAGATGGGCAGCACATCAATCAATCAATCCCAATCCAAACAGATTATATGTCCAGTTCTCAGGTTGCTGATGATTTATTTATTTATTTGAGCAATGGTCAAATAGACCATTGCTCTATTTGACGTGAATCTTTAACCAATTTTTAACTCTGCCAGGATTCCAGATTGAACATTTTTACAGGCTCTTTGGCACAGATATGGGTTTGGTTTAATGTGATAATCCCAAGAAAATAATAGTAATTTAAATATAATGTGTCTTTCATTATCATTCAGTAACCATTGTGAAGTCTAGCTCCAAAGATTTGAAATAAAATAAAATTTCTTGGAATTATATGGAACTTTGTGTGCACCGTGAGTCAAGCGTTCAATTCCTAAAGTGCAATATGAGAAAGTTAAATAGTCCCAAAAGCCATCTCTTTTGCCTGAAGAATTCCATTTTCATAACTTGTATTTTCATTTGAGTATGGGAATTATAATCCAGGACAGGACAGGAAGAAGTCAAGTCAGTTGGTTGACCTTATTCACTTTGCATTTCTCTGATTTGTCTCTTTGTGATATTTCTGAATCCATAGAAGAGCTCAGAAGCTCAATGGCTCATTGGGCATTTCAGGAAGATGAAACTCCTCAATATTTTTGAACATGCTTCTACGGTACAATGGAGAATTCTCTTCAGTATGATGTGTCTTGGAGTTACAAGTCCAGATTGGGTACAGCTGGGGAACTCATCAAATTTGCAGATGACACCAAGCTAGCAGGAATAGCCAACACTCCAGAAGATAGGCTTAAGATACAGAAGGATCTTGACAGACTTGAATATTGGGCGCTATCTAACAAAATGAAATTCAGTGGCGAAAAAAGTAAGGTTCTACATTTAGGCAAGAAAAACAAAATGCACAGGTACAGTATACGGGGTACCTTGCTCAATAGTAGTAACCATGAGAGGGATCTTGGAGTCCTAGAGGACAATCACTTAAATATGAGCCAGCAGTGTGCTGCAGCTGCCAAAAAAGCCAACCCAGTTGTAAGCTACATAAACAGAGGGACAGAATCAAGATCACATGAAATGTTAATACCACTTTATAATGCCCTGTATAATTCCAGTTTTGGTCGCTACATAAAAAAGATGTTGAGACTCTAGAAGAATGCAAAGAAGAGCAACGAAGATGATTAGGGGATTGGACGCTAAAACATATAAAGAACGGTTGCTGGAACTGGGTATGTCTGGTCTGATGAAAAGAAGGACTAGGGGAGACATGATAGCAGTGTTCCAATATCTCAGGGGCTGCCACAAAGAAAAGGGAGTCAAGGTATTCTCCAAAGCACCTGAAGGCAGGACAAGAAACAATAGGTGGAAACTAATCAAGGACAGAAGCAACTTAGAACTAAGGAGAAATTTCCTGATACATAGGTGGTAAACCTATGGCATGTGTGCCAGAGGTGGTACGTAGAGCCCTCTCTGTGGGCTGGTGCACCATCGCCCCAGCTCTGTTTTGGGTCTCTGCTGAGCTTGCGGAGGGTGCACACATGCATGCGCCCAAACCTTGTAGTTTGGGCACGCACTTATACTTTGGACATTTGGTGCCTTAAAGGGTCTCCATTACCTATTTTATTCTATTGCCATTTACAGGCAGGGACGGTTTTTCAATGCATTACAGATACATTCAAAATCTAGTAAATCAGGTCTTCTTCTGGATCTCTGCCCCCAAGTCCTTTTTCTGGAGACACCATCCTTAATAGCTCAGGCCGCTCCAGACAATGACTCTGGTTTGGAGAGAGGAAAAAGCAGCTTGCGAAGCGATCGATTTAGGAGAATTGGAGCGATGGAAATCAGATGCCGCCTTCTCCCCAAACAACCCGTCAGGCCTGCTGCGGTTTGCGCCCGGGCGGGGCGGCTGGCTGACCTCGGATCGCATTGCCTTTGGGCGAGGAGAAGTAGGAGGAGGCTGACGAAGCGGGCGGCAGAAGCTGTCCTCGGTCACGTGGCGCCGGCGCAGAGGAGCAGCTTCTCCCTCCTGCAATCGCCGGCTGCTGCTCATCGCCCGGCTTCTGGGGATGCTCCCCAGGCACGGCTCTGGCAGCGGAGTCGGGCCGAAGCCGCCACGTCCTGCGTCGCCTCGCCTTTGCTTTGCCGCGAGGTTCAGGTGACTCTTCTGCCTGGCGGCGATGTAAGGCAACCCCGGCGCTCGCTAGGAGAAACCAGCTTCACCTGCCGGGGCTGAAGTAGGACTTTAAAAATAAAAGCACCTCCCCTCCCCTCGTCGGTTCTAGGCGGGGGGGTTCAAGGCACGCCCTGGCACCAGCGGTGCCACTTTCTTTTGGAAAGGTGAGTCTGGGGTCGGCGGGCGCTTATGTCCTTCCTTTGGATGGTGGGAGGAAGAGGCTTCCTGACCAGAGAGAGACAGGAGAGTGAGAATGGGCTGCCTCTGGTTGGATCCGATCGTGCTTCTGAATTATGGAACTAGGCCAGGGAGAGGGATCCAGTCGTGTTTTTAAGACAGACCCTTCGCGGGACGGAGCTTGCTTTTCTTTGCTGCCCCGAGAACCTTTCCACGAAGGATTTATAAAGGACAAAGCGGTAAAATTCCAGTACTGAGAGCTGTGGCTGGAAGGAGGAATATTTAATTTAATTTTTCTAAACCTTTCTACTAGACTAAAAAGCTCTTCTCCCTCTTAATTGGAGATTTGTGGAGTATTTTTAAAATAATAATTATTATTTAATATTTTTTTAAATATCACGTGTGTTCGTTTTTCTCAAAAGGGATGCTTCTGTACTTGAGACAAACTCTTAAGTTTGCATCCCCCCTTCTTCTGCTAGTGAAGGGAATGGTTTTTATAAAATTTCATATATTGAAATATATGCATATGCCATCTAAAGATGAAGGTTGCATCCTTTTTTCCTTCAAAATTATAGTTTCACTAGAATACCAATGGGTATAGAAGTGATCAATTAACTGTTAAAACCTAATTTAATTCATCAGTGTAAGCCTATATTGACAATGGAAATATTCATTATTCTAATTAAGGTTAAGTTCTTAAGATAGGTGAGCATTGTTTTAGATTCCTTCTTAGATAAATTGACATTTTAAAAAGTTTCTTTAATTGGAAGACTTCTGGATTGTGATAAAATCCCTTCCTTCCCATTCAAATGAAAAGTTATATGATTGTATTGCTGTCTTGTATTTTATTGTGGAAGTAATATTAAATCTATATGCCCTTTCTTTGTACAGTGGATTTCTTTTTAGGTAATTGTGTTAAGTTTTTTCAACTGGACAACTTAGAGGAGAGTTCTTAAATTAAAAAAAAACTCTGGTTGATGCTAAACTATGTTCCTTCCCATTCAGATTAAAACTGTTAGGGAGTTATTGCTGCCTGATGTTATATTGTAGAGGCAATATTAATTCTGTATGTCCTTTTTTAAAAATCATTTTAATGAATGACACTATGTTATTGGTTATCCAGATGAATCATGGCTATTTATCATTCCCACAAGCATGATCACGCTGCATATCTACAAAGACAAAAAACCCACATCTTTCTGGAGGCTATTTTTTTATTTGAAGGATATTTGAATAATTTTCAAAATTGTGGAAGAAGCTAAAATGCTTGTATATCTAAGAGAATGAACAAAAGCTTTTTAGAACTTTGTTTTTAACTTCAACTGAGTGATGCAAGGTTAATCATAACCCCTTTTTCAAATTCAACTGGCTTTTTAATTTTAGCTTATAGAACAGTTCAATTCCTTGAAGTGGATTTTAGTTACAGGGTGTGGTATAATCCATCAGTGGCTAGAATAATTGAGACTTGGTGTCAGAAATTTAGAGTCTGCTTCTGTGAGACACTTGTATAGTAGGGTTGACAAACCATAGATGCCCCACGCTTATTTATTTTATAAAGCTACTCTGAACTTCCTAAATACAAACCTAATAAATACATAGAAAATATACTAATTGTATTGAATTGAAAAATCTGGCTAACTAAATCAAAAGTTTCAACAAGGGGTAGCACCTTGTCTAGTTGAACAGTGGAGCAGGGATTACTTGGTACTTAGCACTTGGATGGAAGTCTATGAAGAATCTCATGTACAGACTAGCTTTAAAAAATTCTATAAGGCAGTGGCAAGACCATTTCCAGATTGTAGCCAAAACAACAACAACAAAAAACCTTATGTTGTTATCAGGAATAAAATTCAACTCAAGGATATGATTATATTACTGGCTTCCTGTTCGAAGATTTTTCTGAACTCTGGTCACTTTCAAATGATGATACTAAAAATGGATTCTGGGACTTTATATTCACTAATTAACTCTATGCACACAGATACTTCCTCTGGCTCTGATTTGACAATTTAGGGGTAAATCAATAAAGAAAGAGAATGTTTAGCATTATATTTGATAAGTAGACTGCAACATTTATATAAGTAATTTGGGATCAGGCCCAGTTTTGCATGGGTTTTACTGTACCTTGTGAGATTGTGAGCATCTCTATTGGGCTGGTAATATTACAGAATCGATATGATATTAATAAGCCTATAGGATTAGACAGTCATGTTGCACAAATATGATAGGTCCCACAAAATAATGTAATATATGAAAATATTTTATACTGCTTTAGAATAAGCAGAAAATCAGTTCTTGTTTAAATGCCAGAGTCAAATGAGATAACTTAAAATGATTTTCCTCCAATTTATCTGCATATACTGTATCAACATTTATGTTGATTGCTTATTTAGTATCCTATGACTATCACCAAGTGTTGTATCTTATGATTTATGATGAATGTATTTTTATGATTCATCATAAAAATAAAAAGTCATGACTATGATCATGATTTATCAATTACAGCTTTTATGTACAATGAGAGCTTATGCACTGAAGACAAATTCCTTCTGTGTTCAATCACACTTGGCCAATAAAAAAATCTATTCTATTCTATTCTATTCTATTCTATTCTATTCTATTCTATTCTATTCTATTCTATTCTATTCTATTCTATTCTATATTCTATATAATTGATATAATTTTTTTTGACATGGATATGTTTTGTGTTTTTGCACATCTACTGATGTGATATTGAGTGTTGGTGCTTTTGAGAGAGAAAGAGAGGAATTGAGGAATCTGCCACATATACTGTAGATCCTAGACCAGGGAAGAGGAGGGAAGGGGAAGGAAAGAGAAGGGAAGAGAGCTACTGCTTTATAGATTAGCTTCTTTGTCCTTTATATGCACAGGAATCTGTTCTCCAAACATTGCTTCTTTTGTTTTTTATAGCAATACCAATAGTGCAGTTATATTCCTTGAGCACATACAGTTCTCAAAAGTAAATTCATTGAATTTAGTTAACCTGGTTTTCTGGTATCTTCTGTATTGAAGATGCTGATGATACCTTGTCATCATTCTCACAGTGGATATGCTTCCTACCCACCTATTGTCTTTCTACCAAGACATGAATGGGAGAAAACACAATTTTTCAGATGAGGGATCTGCCTCTGAGTACACTTACTTAGGAATGGAGCTGCACCTGCTTTTAATGTTTTTCCTCTACCAAAAACCTGTGATATATTAAGGCCAATGTTGCAAATACAGCACTAAATAATTCGCATGCCTTCTGTGAAGGAGAGAGTCAATAGAACTAGAAGGAAGTTCAAGCAGATTCTGTGATATTTGTATTCTAAGTGCAAACAGAACGTATTGTAATTTCTAGAGTTCCTAATACTAAAAAGCCAAGGAAGTTGTATATGGAAGCCTCCCAATGTGCTAAAGTTTCTTGGCTCATAGTATTTCAAGAAGTTGGATTTTAAAATTGGTTTGTTCTGTAGCTTTTCTCTGAAAGGGTGTTCTGTATGACAGTAAGAAATAGAATGGAGTTCCATGTAATACATATGTCCTAAAGAACACACAATTATTCATTTATTGGACTTCTAGACCATTCAGAAACCGTGATTCTCAGCCATTTCATGATGTTGCAGAAAGCAAGAGCCAAGGATGAATGTGCATGTAAGAGAGAGGGGAAATTTTTTTTAAAAAGAATTTTTTTGAGAAATAACTCTTGAAACAATATCCAACTGTAAAATCTAAACAGGAAAACTGATATACAAAATAATGTGCTTATGGAAAGAACTTCCTTATGTTTGGTTCCAAAAATAGTGCTTTCTATGATAAGAATGTGAGAACTGTGGGAGAACTCATTTTTCTTCACTGTTAATATCTTTTTCACTGCTATGATTAGCTGATGAAATAACATCGGCTGGCTATAACTTGGCATGGAAGGTGCTGTAATACTTGTAGTTCAGAGTTAAAACTCTCATTGTTAAAGGAGACAATCACACCTTGAGTTTTAGATATGCTCACAAATACATGTATAGCATCTTTAGTTAATCATTCCAATATTACTAATGTTTTTCTGTTCCAGCAATGGAAAATCCTGAAGTGCTTGTAGGCAGCTGCAGTACTCAGGATGATGAAAACTTATACAATGTAAAGCATCATTCATCAATGTGCCAGCTTCTGGAAGATCAGTTGAGAAGGAAACTTAAATTTTTCTTTATGAATCCCTGTGAAAAATTCTGGGCCCGAGGAAGGAAACCATGGAAGCTTGGCATACAAATTCTGAAAATAGCCATGGTTACTATCCAGGTGAGGTACACAGCTGCCGTACAATTACTATTTTTTAACTCACACATTTTTGGTTACTGCAATACAAAATCAAGAAGTTATAACCAGTTAAATGGAAACCCCTGATTTACTGATGCTTTGAGAATTGTGTTTTCAGAACCATTTGTATAGGATTTGAAACTTGCAGACCTTAATACAGGTAGTCCTCGACTTATAACCATTTCTTAGCAACTGTCTGAAGTTACAATGGCACGGTCAAGTGATTAGAATTTGGCAAACAGCATATACTAATGATCGTTCAGCATCCTAGAGAAATGTGATCAGCATTTGCAGTCTTCCCAGCTGGCTTGCAATAAGCAAAGTCAAAGCTGGATTTGTTTAGCAACCATATAATTAAATTAATAACCAATGATTCATTTAACAACCGTGTCCCCCCTGAAAAAAGATTATAAAATCAGTTACAATTCATGTAATAATTGCCTTGTTTAGCAACAGAAATTCTGGTCACAATTGTGATCGTAAGTCGAGGACCATTTTTAAACATTGAAATGACCTCAGTGTTCTTGCATCCTGAATACTTTGGAGGAAAATATTTTTGTCAGGTATTTAGTATTGACAAGTTTAATAATATTATATGTATCCTCATCATATGTTCTCCATCTGTATTGTATAAGAACTTTCACGAGTGCCAACTAACATAGCCATCTTGTTTAGGAATTAAAGGATTTTTAGTCCAAATATCTAATGGGTGCTAAATTGGGGTAATGGACAGAATAGGCCATTAGTCAAGTGGAGACAATGAATAATATCAAGATTACAGCTGTAGTTTTGTTTCATTTCATTTCATTATTATATGTGTCAGTTTTCAACCTTCTAGTAAAATGCTCATTGCTCACCAACTACTGTTTTTCTGTGTGTTCAGAATACAGTATAAAAATGTCCAATATGAACTATATTAATATTATCCAATGTTTTTATTCAGCAAACCATATCCAAGATAACCATATCCAAGATAAAAAAAATAATTGTAATATTGAACGGGGCTAAATTATAAAGGTAACAAGAGTATAATTATGGTACATAAATTTAGGAGAAGGCTTAATCACTGAATGAAAATAAAATTTGTAAAATAGGAGGGATGCTACCCAGCTCTCCTTTTCTACATGCTCAGTTATTGATTTATTTACAAGGTCCCTTTCATACTCACAGAGTAAAATGAATCTACCAAAGGAAGGAGTAGGGAACCGCAGAAGGGATAGAACCAGCTAAGAATGCTCCAAGAGCTATAAAAATGAATGTACTTGTGGTCAGAATGAACTTATTGAGTATTTTAGCTGAAGGATTCCCTTTCTGTTGAAACTGATACTAAGTTTATACTACAAATGAGATCCTCATATAATGACCTGGGCTGTAATTATCAATACATGACCAATATTTGTGGAGAAAAGTTTACATTACAGACTGCTAATATTTAACTTTTGGGGGGGGTATTTTCAGCTTGTAGTTTTTGGGTTAAGCAATCAAATGGTGGTTGCATTTAAAGAAGAAAACACAATATCCTTTAAGCATCTATTCCTGAAAGGTTATACGGACAGCATGGATGACACCTATGCAGTGTACACGCAAACCGAGGTCTATGACCAGATCTCCTTCACAGTAAACCAGGTAAATTTTTTATATATATCAAAAGCATCCTTATATTGTATAAAAGTAAAATTATACACTGAATTTAAACTAAGCTTGAAAAAAGCCAAGTCAGTATATGTGAACAGATATGAACAAAAGGAAAATCAGATTGGTTCCCTGTACTGTATAGCTTACATTGGCTCTAATGAGTCAAGAGATGGAGACCTTTTAATTTCATGATAGCCTCATGAGATAAATGTAACATGACCAATTGGCCCATAAAAATGAGGTTTTCTATAATTGAATCCATTTCACTGAGTTTTATTTGAACCTTAGTCTTTATAATTCCATTCATAAGGTCAATAAATCTGAAAAGCAGAATGTTCCATCACAGACATTCTCTTGCCTCTCTAATTAGCTCAGTTTTAATTATCAGGCAGCTCCATTAACTGATTGTCCTTTGTCGCTTAGTTCTTACAGCTGCGTAATATTTCTGTTGGAAATCATGCTTACGAAAAGAGAGGATCTGAAGAGACGCCCATGGCAATATGTCAGTACTTCTACAAGAGAGGAATTATCAGCCCTGGAAATGACACTTTCGATATTGACCCAGAAATTGAAACTGGTGATATACTGAACTACTCAAATCAGATAGATTGTTTCTGTGTGTGAGAGAGAAAGGAGAAAGAGAGAGAGAGAGAGAGAGAGAGAGAGAGAGAGAGAGAGAGAGAGAGAGAGAGAGGTGAGAAAGAGAGACAACTTGAGGAAAGTCATAGTGTTTAAAAGCAAATACATACTAATTTCCAGTAACATTACAGTATAATGAATAGACACTTTAGATATTTTATTAGGCACACTGTACAGGAAGAAACTCAAGTACCACAGATAGTCCTCATTTACCAATTGCTTCATTCAGCAACAGTTCAGAGTTATGACAACAGTGAAAAGGTACATTTAAGACCAATCCCTGAACTTGTAGCTGTTGCAGCATCCCTACGGTCACACAATCACAATTCGGGTGCTTTGCAATTGGCGTGTATTTATAATACCGTAGACAAGTGGTGAAATGTAAAATTTGTTACTACCAGTTCTGTGGGCGTGGTTTGGTGAGGGGTAATATCACTGAGTGGGCGTGGCTAACTTTTTAAAAAAAACTTTAAAACCATTTTTTCTACAACCTCTGGCTGAAGAGATTGTAAAAAATGCTTTTAAAAGCCTCTGACCATCCCAGCTGACTTGCCTGATCGGCAGAGGCTTTGTTTCTACTTTTAAAAGCATTTTTCCGGCAGAAGAGGTTGTAGAAAAAATGCTTTTAAAATAAAATAAAAAGCCTCTGATGATTGCGCAGCTCAGCTGGGCATAGGGGTGGGGAGCAGAATCATTGTGGAAAATGGCAGGAAGTCACAAGTCGTGATCACATGATATTTCGCTTAACAACCTGAGGTAATTTGGTTAATGACCGCAGTGGAACTGACATCCTGAGCATGGCACTGTCACGTGATGTTTCACTTCATGACTAAATCACTTAACAACTGTGGTTGGTAAGTGAGGACTACCTGTTCATTGCAGTCTTGTTTAAGTCATTATGAAAACTGCAATAGTGATGTGAATGCTTCACTTAATTCCTTGCCCCATTTCACTCACAATGTCAGCTTCAGTCAGACCTAATACGTTCCATACAACTGTACATGGTTTATATCTATGGAGATTCTCAGTCATCCAGGTCATGGTTGTCTTCTTCAGCTGCTGAAGAAGCTTCTTGGATGAGAAGCAAAACATCTTCAAAGAAAAACCAGAAAGTCCAGTTGCCCTTGAAAAAGCATCTTTGGGGTGTACATGGTTTAATTTCCAACTGGCCTGATACTCTGCTGATAAAAATTGCTGACTCATAGAGTCAGTGTGATGACTCTATTATAATTGTATCTGAAGCAGGTTTTTCATACCGGTAATTATTGAACAGAGTTAAGGGTGCATCTACTTGCAAGATACTATAGTATAATCAAAACCGAAACAGATTGCCATCCCTCTTCCACAAAAGTGTCTTGCCAGCTCAACATTGCAGACATCAGTTGTGTAATCTCAACACTAATTGGTGGGTGAGATTTATCATTAGGCAAAGTGAGACAGTCACTTCAGACTGCAGACATGTGACAGAAAGCATTAGTAACCTGTTGGATGACATAAATGTTTGCTGTGTGGATTATTTTGCGCTTTTATTCTTTTGCCCTGAAGTATTGAAGAAAACATCACCTTACAATACACTTACAAAGCCAGTTAGTTTATGTACCTGACTTGGACAGGGTGCCATTCATGTTCATGTGCTTTAGGCAACTACCAAAATATCTTGGCTGACTCTGCCCTGCCTTTCAGACTGGACCTCTGAAACTTTGTGAATAAACTTGAGTGGTCAGACTTAACTGTTCAACATTAATATTGATTACTGAACTTAGATAATTATTGGTAGTGCCTGTTATGGTAGTTCAGAAGCATTGTGACTTCCTTTTGGAGTTTGGAAATAGTGACATAAATAATAATCTCTTAGTGAACTAATGTAGTAAATATATGTGCACAACATTTCCGAACAATACTGAAGGCTGAATTCTGTAAGGACGTCTTAGCTCAAACTTATTGTGTTTGAAAGATATTAAAGGACTGTTGAAAGATTCAGGGTCTTTTCTTGATATATGTGTATGCAATTATGATTACATTATAATTATAAGGACTTTTTGAATTACTGTTTCTTCATTTTATTTAGATGTAAGTAATTTATAACTGTGTTGAAATATTGTTCTACAGACATAAATAGGAAGATATTCTCTGTAACCATAGAAATAATATTGTAATTCTACACTTATTTGATATTAGGGTACTGATCTATGGATCAAATATAAAATTTCCTTTTTGAATTTATTTTTAAATAGCAGATATTTCCAGGGATGCTTTATCAAATAAGAATTCCCACAAGGCAGAACTTCAGTAAATGTATACATTAAATCAATGAAAAAACATAGCTGCTTTTTTTCTTGCAAGTATGAAGAATGATTTTACTTCTCATATTATTTAGATAAGACTACTAATGATCAGACTGAATTTAATTTCCTTATTACTGATTTGCTGTCTTCTTCAGCTTATGAAATGTCGAGTATTTTCTATATAAACCACCTGTCTTCCCACAGAGTGTCTTTATGTGGAGCCAATCCTACCTCTGGAAAATGGGACACTAAGGAAGACTCCTTTCAATGTCACTTTAGACTTCCATAGGTGAGGAGAAATAAAAGTTGTTGATATTCTTGAATATTTTTGGTAATTCTGAAATAAAGCTCCAGTCTCTGTTCTAGACTTGTGACTCTGACACTCACGTTCAAACTGAAGGCCATTAATCTCCAGACCATTCGACAACATGAACTTCCAGACTGCTATGATTTCACACTAACAGTAAGTAAAAATGTGGAGTCCTTGGAACTTTCTGAGCCAGTTGTTTATTTGCAGATAAACTAGGTAGCATCATGAATAGAAAAGCAAGTTTAAAAAAAAAGTTTGAACTCCTAATGAAGACTTGTAATAAGTCTTTTTCTGAAGGGCAGGTTTGGATGGGAGAAATGGGCCTAGATTGTGTCAACTTCTTAAAGTAGACTGTTGCAGTATATGTATTAGCAACTTAGGAGAAACAGAGAATGAAGTAAAACTATGAAGCTGAATCTACAACAAGAGATAGGCACCAATGATTTATTGCTACCAGAAAATTGCCTGCCCACAGCTGCAAATACTGATTCAGCAATTCACCTTTCCTCTTTTTAGTAAGTTCAAAACGTATTTCTGGATAGTCAGCTTTTTGAATTGTGTTAAGAATAATATTAATAATTTTGCTTATGTATGTAACTATATTCTAATTGTGCATTTTAAAATTAGTTCCTATTTCTTTTTTGTTGATGGTAGCTGGTGGCTATCTTGAATACTCCTCAGATGGAAAAGTGCAATAAAACCCTAATAGTGATAAGAATAGCAGTATTTCTAAAACGATACAAAAAAGATGGAGAAATTGGGTTATGTTCTCTCATAGTTTGTTATTTTTTGTTCCAGAGTTATTCAAATATAGTCTTCCTTCATTTTATTTCTCTGTCTTATTTTTAAACTGCTTAGATTTTGGGAAGAATGATACATTGACAGAACTAAATGCATAGGCAAAAAAAACCCCCAAACCCTAAGCATTTTCCATTTTTTTACAGGACATGCTTTTTATATGCCACCACTGCTTCAAAGTTATACTTCAAGCTATATGTTTTTATGGCTTCTTTGAGAAGAAGAATAGATAGATAGATAGATAGATAGATAGATAGATAGATAGATAGATAGATAGATAGATAGATAGATAGATAGATAGATAGATAGATACATACATGGATGGATGGATGGATGGATGGATGGATGGATGGATGGATGGATGGATGGATGGATGGACGGGCGGACGGATGGATTTTGCTTTTGCTTTTGCTTTTATTACCTAAGCATTTGGCATAAACTGTTCAGATTTTTTTAATTTGCTAGATGGATAATTCTCAAATACAACCTATCTGAATTAGTGAGTGATAGAAGTCTTTAGAAATAATAGTAATATCTTTTCATAATATCTACAGATAGTCTTTGATAACAAAGCTCATAGTGGAAGAATTAAAATAAGCCTAGACAATGATATTGCCATCAAGGAATGTAAAGACTGGCATGTTTCTGGATCAAGTAAGTTTTTTTAAAAAAATCATAGTTTTGTTGTTATTTAGCACTTAGTGGTTTTATTGAATGCCTTGTGATGCATGAAGTTAAATACAGTATTTGCTATAATCTGCAGTAACTGTATTTTTTAAAGTGTGTGGTTCAACTGAGCACACAATTTGAATATGAATGTGTGTTACATCATTTCATCGTTTGCTATAGTCCTTAAAAAGTCTTTCTATATGATTAATATTTACAGTATATTAGAAGGGAATTCCCCACGATGGAAAATTTGCCCCAAATGCAAATAACTAACTTGAGAGGAGTTTTCTTTAGACTACCGAAAGGTGTGAAGCATTCATTCTTTTTGATGGCTCTGAATCCTTTAATTATCCACCTCTCCCTTTTTCAATGACATGTATTGAAAGATTAAGTAAGAAGGAGGCCTCTTTTCCATTATTAGCACTGTCTCAAGGCAATTTCACGAAGGAAATTCCCCTACAGACACAAATGAGTATGTGTCCTATGAGAGTATCAGGTTAACAATTACGCATAGACAAGTAAATCAATCTTTTTTTCCCAGTACAGAAGAATACCCACTACATGATGATCTTTGATGGTTTTGTCATACTGACATGTCTTGCATCACTGATTCTCTGCACACGATCTGTAATTAAAGGAATTCATCTACAAAGGGTAAGCTTATGTTTGTCAGTATCTCTTAATAAATGTAATTGCAGCTTCTCAACAGCAATTTTTCTTTTGTTGCCCACTCACATATCCTAGGAATTTGTGACTTTTTTCCAACATCACTATAAGAAAGAAGTATCTTTCTCTGATCAGATGGAATTTGTCAATGGATGGTATATCATGATCATCGTTAGTGACCTTCTTACCATAGTTGGTTCTACATTAAAGATGGAGATACAAGCTAAGGTAAATGACTTGCATGCTGATTAGATGACCTGAGTTCCAGTTTTGGAAGTCCCAATTGAAATCTTATTGGCCAATCTGAATTTCTTATTTTCATAGTTCAATTGAGTCTTCAACTGGGGGAAGTGGTCAGATTGAGAAAACTGCTGCTCCAGAGAAAGGACTTTTCTAGCTGTATATTTTACCTAACTATGATAATTGCATTATAAATTAGGAATGAGCAGTATGTGTGCTTATCATCAAAAGTCTATTAATTTGTTGTGCAGCTCACTTGTGCTCTCTGTTCACCAGGAAACAGCCCTCTATCATTTTTTATCCCAATTTTTTAATGTCATAAGATAGTGATGGCTAAAATTTTTGCTGTCCACGCACCTGTACTCATAATGCAATGTGCACGCCCGACTTTCGCACATGCACTTCTGCACATGTACATGCAACCCCAGTGCATGCACAAGACCCCCTGTCCCCCATGCATGCACGTGTGACCCCCCCTCACATGTGCCCTGCCCCCCTTCAACTATTTTTGGCTTCTAGGTTGGTGTAGGAGGCCTTCCAGGTCCAAAACAGGATGCGGAGTTGGCGTGTGCACCCCCCCCCTCCGTGCCCTGTTTTGGCTTCCAGGTTGTTGCAGGAGGCCTTCCAGGCCCAAAATGGGGTACATGGTGCCCCATTTTGGGTCTGGAAGGCCTCCTGCAACAACCTGGAAGCCAAAATGGAGGACAGGGGTGCCGCACAAGGCCCCCAAATGCAGTGCGAGTGCCCCCGTGCATGCACCATGCCCATGCGCATGCACGTCCTCCACATGCGCCCCACCCCCCACACATCCATGGCAGAGACCTGACAACCAGCTGGCCGGCGGAAGGCACACACACATATGCGCGGTGGAGCTGGGCTGGGGTGACGACTGCCATGCCTGCAGAGAGGGCTCTGCATGCTACCTGTGGCACACATGCCATAGGTTTGCCATCACAGTCATAATTTTATTTATTTATTTATTTATAATTTTATTTCTATACCGCCCTTCTCCCGAAGGACTCGGGGCGGTGTACAGCTAAGTAAAAACACAATATATAAACATCGTAATTTAAATTTAAAAAATTATTAAAATTATTACACGTTCAGCCAAATTAATTAAAAACCCCAAAGTTAAAAACTCCAGATTTAAAACTCAATTACAAAGATAGCCCCGCCTGTTGGAAAAGCAGGGTCTTGAGGGCACAACGAAAAACACGGAGGTCAGAGATCATGCGTATTTCTGGGGGCAGTTCGTTCCAGAGGGCAGGGACTCCCAAAGAGAAAGGTCTCCCCCTGGGTGTTGCCAGTCGACATTGCTTGGCCGATGGCACCCTGAGGAGTCCCACTCTGTGGGAGCGAACTGGCCAGTGGGAGGCTATCGGTGGCAGAAGGTGGTCCCGTGAGTATACATAAGGTATACTCACCTTCCAAGAATGGTCTTGTCTATCTGCTAATCCAGCAAAAATATTTTATTTATATGCCACTCATCTCAGTGTCAAAAGTCAAGAAAATACAGTGTTCCCAAGTGTTAAAACGAATATGAAAGGGGGTTTTTTTCTGGGCACCCCACCTGAAATTCACTCAGTGTAACTTATTGAACATCATCTTAATCTTCATATAGAGTCTGACAAGCTACGACATCTGCAGTATCCTCTTAGGAACTTCCACCATGCTTGTGTGGCTTGGAGTGATCCGCTATCTCAGCTTCTTTCGGAAATATAATGTAAGGATCTTCTGGAACCTTCATGCCCTTGGTATTTATTTCTGTTATTATCTGGCAGTACTGAATACCTTTGGAAAGTCTAATGAATATCTCTGGGTTTTTGTTTGGGCCTTGTTTTTCAGCTGCTTATTTTGACTCTCCGTGCAGCATTGCCCAATGTCATTCGATTTTGCTGCTGTGCGGCTATGATTTATCTGGGTTATTGCTTCTGTGGCTGGATTGTGCTGGGCCCATATCATGCTAAGGTACTGTGATTGGGAGGTTTGTCATCTAGTTTTGTATCTGATGTGTCTTGCACAAATGTTAACAAAATGAGCAAAATATGTGAAAAGGACAGTTTATTTCTTTAGTTATATAACTATACATTCTCACCAGAATATGGAGTTCTCGTGTATAAATATATATTCTCTATTATCTGAGGCATTGATGCAAACATTAATAAAATATGGTAATATCCTGGGTTTTTCAAGGACTGGTATTAAGTAAAACATATAACATTTATTTGCAGTTTACTGTATTTGGCCAGTATTTTTTAAACAACTTGAGCAAAAATGGAAATAATTTTCTTTTCTTTTGTCTGTTTGTTCCTGAATATTTGTTCTCTTCTAGTTCCATACCTTGAATATGGTTTCTGAATGTCTTTTCTCTTTGATAAATGGAGATGACATGTTTGCTACTTTTGCAAAAATGCAACAGAAAAGCTATCTGGTGTGGCTGTTCAGTCGGATTTACCTCTACTCTTTCATTAGCCTCTTTATCTACATGGTCCTGAGTCTCTTCATTGCCCTAATTACAGACACGTATGAAACAGTGAAGGTACATAGATGTTTACTATAGGATGTTATCTTCAATCTTTTAAATGTGAAATTTCCCAAAGTTCTGAAATAGTTTTCTGAATATCAGATGATTTTGTTAATTTCATTAGTCTTCTGTGCATACAGAGATATTCTATCTACACCTTTGCAAGAATTCCGCATAGCATCATGACATCATCATACAAATGACACAGAGCTCTGATAAGTTAATATTTACTGCAAGTAAGCAAGAAAGGACCATTTCCATGATGACATCATGATGCAGGGTCATCATTTATTCCACGGGTATTAAACTTACAGCGTCGTGTTGCTGTCACATGACATATTGTGACATTTTCCCTCTTTGCAGAGCTGGAGTGGGTGTGGCCTCCGCATGATGCATCCAACCCACAGGCCGCCAGTTGGACACCCCTGATTTATTCCATATCTGTCGTGATAAACAAGTTTTTGTGTTTAAATTTTGTTTGTTAGCATGGTGGGACTGGTTCTAAAGAATGACCAAGACTGAGGTTTAAAGCTGTAATCTATTACTTAATTTCCCAACTCTACTTTAATCTGAGCTGCTGTGTTTCATTTCCCTTGGGCAAGAGGACATGTACTATGATAACAATTGTTTTTTTTTCTTTCCATTGTCTATAATATGAGGGAATCTCTTCAGAAGATAGTTTGGGTGCTCCAACTTCCTAATGTCCTTTATAGGCCCTAAACTGAATTTAAAAAAAAAAGAAAATCCATCAAGCAATCTTCTTGCAATACTGACATGAGAAGACCCCAGGAGCAAGATGAAAATTTTAAGTTAATGTTATGTTTAAATTGAATTACAAGGACATTTAATTCAATACAACTCCTATGATTACTCCCTCTCTATTATTTAATAACTGCCATAGCAGCCATCAGCACCTACTGGTAGCTAACTTACGATTTGACAAAGCAGGTTTGGCTCTGGTTAGCTTTCATATGGGAGACTAGTTGAAAAATCTAGTGCTGTGGGAGGTTGAAAAACCATCCTGGAAGATGGTAGAACCATATCACCATTCCTGATCAATAAAACTGAATACAGATGTTGGATAACCATTTGTCTGACGTGGTGTAGGCAGAGGTGGGATTCTACTGGTTCACACCAGTTTGCTAGAACTGGTTGTTAAGTAGTTAAGCAGTTCGGAGAACCGGCTGTTAAAATAAATCTCCTTTTTTTCCTTTCCACTTTACAGGGTTAATCCTGTAAGGAATTACAACATTCGGTGTTGTTTCCTAGCCTAATCTTTATTGCCCTGCTTACAGAAACTGCCTCTCCGGCAGTATGCCTAGACCTTACTGTCGCTTCTTGTTCCGGAGGTTTTGTTTTGCTTGACTTTCTTAAAGGGGAAGGGTTGTTTTAAGCTTTTTACACCGCTGTTGGGAGGAAATACTCCCCTGTTGGAGTTCTTCCACCTGGGGTGCAATGATCAGCACTTTGAAGAAATAATTGAATAACAAAGCAGAAGGTTTGAATGACAAGGAACCAAGATGAGTGACATTCAGCAAGGCTTCTTGGCTAGCTAGAAAGATTGACATTCAAACATGAGTTTACATACTTTCTGACTTTTGGTCTAAAACTGATTTTTGGTGAAGTTTAATTCTGTGCTTGGTGATGTTTAATCCTATGTTTAGTGATGAGATAATTTTCCCTATTCAGCTTTGTTTGGAGGGAAAAATGTTTATCTCTGTTCCTGAAAAGTAGCAGCTTCGGAAATCTGACTAGTTCTGTGTCTATTTATTCTGGTAATTGGTATAACAAGCAACAGATACTCTGTTTGCTCCTTTGCTTCATTCTGGAGAGCTTAAATGACCTCTCTGCTAAAGGCTGCTCAAAGTTATCATTGTATTTTAACTATTTTAATTCCTCAAGGTGCTCTGGCACCCTCCCTGATTTGTAACTCCAGTTTGCAGGTATTTCTAATCTAATGATTGGTATTTAGGGCAGCTTTTTGCAAGCAAAGAAGCTTTTTGTATTTTTGTACAGGTAATCCTTGATTTACAACAGTTACAATGGCAGTGAAAAAAGTGACTTATGACCATTTTTCACACTTATGACCATTGCAGCAAACTGTCATTAGGGCAAAGAAGCGATGCCATATGATTACCTGGCCACACCCACCTGGTCACATGAAACACTGCAGTTGTGAAATGAATGACACGGTTGTTAAGAATGCTGCAACAGGCATAAATGATGACCAGTCCTAAATGCGAGGACTGGTCAAAAGTGCGAGGACCTGTCAGAAATCACCTTTTTCAGCCCTCTGGGTAGTCCTTTTGTGCATATGGACTACTCAGAGGGCTGAAAAAGTTATTTTTGACCGGTCCTCACACTTTTAACCGGTCCTCGCATTTACGACTGTCCTCACATTTTACATTTTGCATCCTATCTTGTCACCGTGGTAAAGAGAGGCAGTTGTGAAATGAGTGATATGGTTTTTAAGAATGCTGAAACGGGCATAAATGTGAGGATGGTCATAAGTGTGGGGACCAGTCAAAAGTGCAAGGACCGGTCAGAAATGACTTTTTTCAGCCCTTTGAGTAGTCCCTATACACATAGCCACGGCCGCCTAGTCACATGATCAGCTAGCCATGCCCACCCGGTCACATGACCACCAAGCCACACCCACCCAGTTACATGAACACCAAGCCACGCCCACAGAACTGGTTGTTTAAAAAATTGTATCCCACCACTGCATATATACATGTAAATCACAAAGAGCTGGGGAAGATGGCTTTGCTTTTTTATTTCAGAATGTTCCTCTCATATGAAAAACTATAATTTGGCAGCATAATTTGGAAGAGATCTGAATAGTTCCTCCAAGGCAATTAGAGTCTGCCTGGAGACTTGAAGCCCCAAGTTGTGTTCTCCTGTCATTTCTACCAGTCTTGAAGCCAGTTAAAATGTAGTTTACAAGTCCACCCTAATCTCTAATCTTATGTGGAATCTTGGGGGAAGACGGGTGAGAAACAGAGTGCAAGAACCTCATTTTTCTACTTACTTTTAATGGCTTCTAACTCACCAGGAGAAACCTTGTTTGACCTATCCTATTTTTCCTCACTCAAGGACTCTTTAAAAATTGTGTTTTTCATAGCCATTTAATATCCACTGGAGTTGTTCTACATAACAATTATTTTTTTTTAGCATTACCAGCATGAAGGCTTTCCAGAGACAGAACTTCATTCATTCATAGCCCAGTGCAAAGATCTGCCAAACTCTGGAAGATACAGATTAGAAGAGGAGAGTCCTATAAATATCTTCTGCTGTTGTAAAAGGTTAGTGACTAAAGGACTGGGTGACAACTGCATCATCTGATAGCTTGTGGTTTTTTTCCCCCTTTTTCTTTGATGTTATATTCCACCCTGGGTACAAAGCTGAAGTTGGCTGCTGTGAGAACAGAAAGCAGGTTAACAGGACATCAGTCTTGAATCTAGTGAAACTAGAGGCACTTCCACATAAACTTAGGTTTGAAAGCTGCTCTGGATTCCCATGATCCCTCAGTATCAAGTCACATTAGAAAGCTGAGCTATTTTATTTCCAGCTTTGGTAAATGGAAGAGATTTTTTTCCAAAACATTCTGCTTTCATTTCCCCATTTGAGGAGTTCATGCCATAACTTTTCTTCTGGCTCTTGAGCAAATAGAGGAAATGCTGACATGCCAGCTCTGCAACTCCTTTCAGGTGCCTAGAGGAATGGAGCAGGAGTTCAAACAAACGGGATGTTTTTTTTCAGATTCTTCCTTTTCAGCTCTGAATCTGTTGGCTTGAATAGTTTTGCTAGGGTACTAGTTATTTTCTCTTTTCATCTTTTCTTTTCATCTTTCCCTTTTTAGTGTAACAAGGATGATGGAACTTTCTTTTCTTGGACCAGGATAGCTAGCTAGCGAGAGAGAGAGAGAGAGAGAGATGCTTTTTTCAGCATTGCAAATTGTCAGAAGTGAAAGCAATTATTGATTTATTTTAAACTGTTTCTGAAGGCTTGAGGAATAAAGACGCCAGTGGACCTTTTAAATAATGGTGCATAAAATAACTTAGATATTAGTTATATTTTTGTAAAGTGAGCAGTTGTGATTATTCCCACTAATTGTTTATTTTTTTTAACATTAAGATTTCTAAACTTGCCCTTCTTATTCAGCATGACTTGTTTTATTAAAATTATTTTCTTTAGATCAATAAATAGATCTTGTTTGATTTATAAAAGGGGACCATTTTGATTTCTTTCTCTTTATCGTATGTTTTGTGTAGCTGGATAACATATCTCTACATCTTTTCTCCTTCTTTAGATCTTAATAAAAATATTGGCAATCATTGCTGAAATTAGTTGGAGATTCTGGAGCTGGACAATCATCACAGATTCACTGAGAAATAATCGAAGAGTAAATTCAAATATAAGAGGCACAAAATGGTCATAAATGTTTTTGGAATATGTGCTGGTAATCATGTTAATTCTAATTTATAAATTGAGTCATAATTACCATATAATGAACAGCTTAAATTTGTTATGAAAAACAGTGGAAAACTAAAATTATATTGTGATGTTACAGGCACAATGTATGAATAACTTACATGAATTAATCACACAAGATTTTCTCAGTTTTCTATAGGTTTCTGTAGATTATCTGAAAAGTAAAAGAGAGCAAATGGTTTCAGTATTTTCTCTCCGTGTGATTTGACACAGGTCACTAAAGGACTTTTGACTCCCAGTTGTTTATAAAACACCACAGAAAATAAAACTATAAAAATGGTTCATACCCTTTCCTTGCACAGCACTGAATTGAAGGAGATGGATCGTGGAGAACCAAGAGTGGATTTTGGTTCCCCATCAAATTACGTTTTTTCCTGATGTGTTCCACAACTTGATAACTTTTAGATTTAGAGTTTTCAAGTTTAATTGTTTGTTGAATCTGTTGAATTTGTGAATGTTAGTTCTTCAGCCAACATAAAGATGGTTGGCCTCATTATTTATTCTAATTATTCTGTGAAAGAACTCCTATTTGGAACTTAAACAGCCTCTTATCCATTGCTTTCATGTCTAAGGCAGGACTAGGATTCACAGGCTTCTGGTTTCTACCTGGTGCCTTAACCACTGTTAATGCCCTGGGTAGTCTATACCAGAAAAACATTCTTAAACTTAATATTTTACTATTTTAAGAAATGCACAGACATGTTTTAAATAAGTTAGCTAGTAGCAAACTGACCTTAAAAGGGAAAGACCACACCTTGTATCAGAAAAAGTTATTTTCCTTTATGCAAAATCTTATCTTTACTGTTCAACATCATTTAGGACCCACATTGGGCTTCCAAGGATTTCATCTGAAACACTAGGATGAATGAGAATATATCAGCAAACAAGTAACTAGAAATCATTGGCCAGGGCAATCTTAATCAACATTCTCTAACATTGGAAGCGTAGACATTTCTACAATCATGCTAGCAACAGATCTGTAGATTGGAAGTGAGGGAACAGAGATACTTGCAAAAAGAGATATTGTCCTGCTCGGAAGAATGGAAGAGAATGTATGTCCATTCCAAGCCAGTCTAGGTAGTCCTCAATTTATGACCACAATTGAGTCCCAAAATTTATGTTGCTAAGTGAGAAATTCGTTAAGTAAGTTTTGTCCCATTTTACAACTTTTTTCGCCCCATTTGTTAAGTGAATCCCTGCAGCTGTTAAATTAGCAACACACTTGTTAAATTAATCTGGTTTCCCTGTTGACTTTGCTTGTCAGAAGGTCGCAGAAGGGTATCACATGATCCTGGGACACTGCAACCATCATAAATGTGAGCCAGTTGTCAAGCATCTGAATGTAAATCATGTGAACATGGGGATGCTGTAATGGTCGTGTGAAAATAACTCACTTTTTTTCAGTACCATTGTAACTTCAAACAGTCATTAAGGGAACTGTTGTAAGTTGAGGACTACGTTCCAAGCTTTAAGAAAATGTTAGAGAATCAACACAGCATTGGATCCATGGTCCTTCCCTGAGCCTGCTTCCTTCTGGTTCTTTCTGAAGTCAGGGTTCATTAACATCAGAATCTGACTGAGTCTTGAAGAGTTCTCACATCAAGGCCAGATTCTTCTCCTCAGAGGGAAAATCCTATGGTTCCAAAATCCCCTAGCTCAGGGGTGTCAAACTCGCGATGACACATTGTTGTCACATGATGTATTGCAACTTTTCTCCCCTTCGCTAAACCAGGGGAGGGCGTGGCCAGCGTGTGACACACCCGTCCTAGATCGTAGAGTTAAAACTCAAGCTTTGTACTGGTTTAATCTCTTTTTAAAATTACTTATAGGAAAGAAGAAACTTGCAGTGTTTGCTCCTAAGAAACAGTTTCACTAGGAGTAGACTTTCACAACAAGTATTTGTTAGACAGTATTGGGCTTTGGCATTTAGTGGCTGTGCTCTAGACCAGAGGCCTCCAACCTTGGCAACTTTAAGACTTGTGGACTTCAACTCCCATAATTCCTGAGAAATTATGGGAGTTGAAGTCCACAAGTCTTAAAGTTGCCAAGGTTGGAGACACCTGCTCTAGACCACAAATTTCCTAACATTTTGCTGTGGTTGGCAGATGATCTGCAGACCACAAGCAACAAAGCAGGAAATGACTGGGTTTCTATCTTTATAGGCAGGTGTCCTGACTTTTGATTAACCAACTGCTCAACAGTTTCCCTAGGAACTGAAAAAGACATATTTGAGCAAAGCTTCAGAAACAAATATAGGCAACCAGTTATTTAAATGTGATTAAATAATGTTTTAATCCAGTTACAGCCAACTTTAATGGCTATTGTCTTATCTTTAATATGCTATCCTACTTTTGGCAAAGGCCACAGGTGAGGCTGTTACTGGAAGGACCAAGCTGGGATTTTCATCCGTTCAAGGAGCTTCTGAAGTAATTTTTTTCAAAAAAGTAAAAATGATGCATCAAACTATTGAAGACAAACGTATCTCTTTTAATTATTAGCTCTTATGCCTCCCCTGGAAACTTTTATGGCTGTCATTCAGTGGTTTACTGCTTGATTTAGCATAGCAATCTTAGAGGGCTCCAGGGCTTGAAAAAAACAACTGTGGAGACCACCTGTGATCCACAGGTTTCCTACTGCGTCAGTCATTAAAGTTCAGTACCGACTTTTATTTGATGCTCTTCCAATTATAGTAGACGGAAATAATTGGATTGACACATTTGAATTCTTTGGTCTATTCTTAGATAAAAAGAGATCATTCAGTAATAGTGAACTGAATATTTTATTAGAGTACATAATAAAGGTATCATCAGTGCAATGTGTTGCTCAAATCTTTATATTAAGTAAATGCTATCTGTTTGCAGTAGAGCAAGAATGGGCATAACATGAAATATGCTTAATTATAGTTCTTAATTTTTCCCTAGTTCTTAATAGTTCTTAATTTAGAACTATTAATAATTGTATAAAAATCTTGAAATGAAACTTGACTTTTATGGATGTCATGTTATATTGGAAAGCAAATCTGAAAAATGAAGAAAACCTATTTTTAGACTCAAATTTTCAGATGCAGAAGCAATAATTACAGCACAAACTGTTGACAAAAGACAAAAGAAGATATTATAATGTACTATGTACAAACTTTTGAAAGTATGTTGGCTGTTCTCATTTTGTAAAACGATACTGTAGAAAATAATATATTATTTTGAATGTACGTCTGAATATTATATTGAATGGAACATAATATTAACACTACAAATAAATATTTCTTTATCCAGTAATGTCTTTGAGTAATTTAAAAAATGATTATGATATATATATATATATATATATATATATATATATATATATATATATATATATATATATATATATATATATATATGTGAGGTTGGGGTCTAGAGGAAACTCCCAAAGGAAGGAGAATATAAAGTTGCAGAGTTGTATGATTGGAAACAATATTTTGTTCTGCTTTACTTAAAAGTCTTTTTATTAAGTATCTATATTCTACCTTAAGTAATCAACAGTAGTGAATAGATATGGCACATTGTGTGATAGTATGAAATACAAATAAAATTGAGTTGTATTTTTCCCAATTCAAATTGGGCTGAGTGAAAGTCTTGTCAAATCTAACCAGGCAATATTGAAGCTCAAAACTTAAATGTTAAAAGTAGCTTCCTCTTAAAGGTTTACTTAGTAAAGTTGATAACAGGGAAGGCTAAAACTAACATTTCTGAGCCAGAAACAACTATCTTCAATTATTATTATTCAGACAAACCCTATATGTTAGGCTATATCCACCTCTAATTAATTTTTCTTTTGTTGCTTTTTAGTGGCCTGTTTAATACAAAAAAAGACTTTGTGCAGGATTAAAGTGCACAATTCAATGTGAATATATTTCTTCAGTTTATTAAAGACCATTGCTATATTGAATTTGCCTGTGGACATTGTTATGGCTGTAGATCTACCACCACCATTATCTATCCGAAAGATGCCAATTCCATATAAAGTTGAATTATACTGGACCTCACAGCCTAAGAATTGTCCTCATTAACCATACTAGCCTGGTGGTCAATAGTTCTGCCCTTTCCTGTCTTAAAGTTGCATGGAGGTTTACTGTATAATGAAACCTGACAAATCTTGGATACAATTGAAGAGATTCAGATGACACTTACAAAAGGAAAGTGTCTGTAATGATAAAATAGATACATAAATAGATGATCTCTACACATAGGGCTTCCACTTGTAGTGGAAGTCAGATAGTAATCAGATGGAGGAGGAATTCCAGGGCATGGGATGTATTTAAAAATTAGGAGAAATAAAAACAAGCCTGCTAATCCCCTTTTCCATCCATTGTTGTGTAAAAAGCTTTCCAAGTTTGAGAAGATAAGGGCAAGGACTTATCAGACAAATTCTGAAGCTTTTGAGCCAGACAGCATCAAAATGTCTTTTGTGATGGGACAGTCTTTCCTGGCTGGCCTGTTCCTTTCTTTTGCTTGGCTCTTTCACTTTGCCTCATAAGGACATCCTGTGCTTCAAGAACCATATTTAGGCTGCAGATATCCAGAGGATTATTTGGTAGTGGCAAACAACTTGGGTTTTCTATAACTCTTGTGATGCCTTGTGGTGATCTGGGATTTTTGCAGCCAATATATCCAGGTAATCAAATTTGTTGAAGGCACAACAAGAGAGAGGTTTGTAATTTTCAGGGCAGCTGCTTGTTCTGCCTTCACTATATGTATGTACACTTCTGATTTCTTCACATCCACTACTGTCACTGTCCAAATCCCATGAACCAGTTTTAAAATCACAATTGTTCTCACTCTAGTTACCAAAAACTCTAAATCAGCAAAGAGCAGTCTTTTTACAGGGTGCAAAATCATTCCCACTCTTACTTTGTTTAAGATTAGGCAAGCTGGTCTGCAAACATCCACATGGCAGGATATAGGAAATAGTCTCTCCACATTTCTCTGCTATCATCTAGTAGTCAATCTAGATTTCTGCAGTCAAATATGGTTCAGTAATCTTAGTTTTGCTGCCTGTTTTGTTGCAGAGATAGAGGCAAAACAATGTTTACCCAAGTCTAGTCTCTAAAAATATTAAATAAAAATAATAAAGTTAGCCATCAAGACCCCAACCACTTTTCCTTAATGTTCTGATCATTCAATAAATGGATTTTTGATCGGCCCACAAAATAGGCAAGATACTAAAAAGTCTCTTTGCTGCCATCTAGTGACCATTTTAAGTTTTTGCAGCCCAAATATGGTAGGCCCTAAGGGGCGGGGGGGGGGGGGGGGGGGGGAGATGTTTTGCTGAAAATAATACTGGAACATAAAATATCCTGAGCCTAGAAGCCTCACTATGAAAAAGGACAGTGGAACAGGTGTGTACACATCTTATGTGTGCATCTCCTCAGTTTACTGCCAAATAGATCCCCAAGATTCACAATCACGATCAAGCCCAACATTGCCCAAACTGCTGCCTTCCAGATGTTTTGAACATCTCCTGACAAATCAGGAAGAAATTTAGGCGACACGATATACGTGCCTGTTTGCTTGAAGGAACTCTCTCTTTCATGAACAATTATAAGATAGACTGCTACTCTGCATTGAAGCCCGGCTAATTTATCTGCATTCAGGGTCACTCAAAAACCCGACATTGTCTCAGAGAGGGGGAAGTAACTGACCAACGCGAGGTCAACCAGCCAAGGATTTGTGTCACCTGAAATAGAAAACTTTATCCCGATAAAAGATCTCACCCACCCACCCCCTAATCTCGCCTTTCCAGGAGCCTCTATTGGACCCACCCGCTTCCCGGCTGACCAATAGCAAAATGCAAAATAAAAATAAAAATACAGCGACCCGGCAAAAGTTCCATTCTCTCCCCTTTTCGCGTTCCGATTGATTTGATTGCAAGGGGGGGGGCGGGTCGCTCCGCTCGGTGGGTTTGGAAGGGGGGGGGGATCGGCCCAAAGTCCACTTTTCCTAGAAATGGGGAGGATCCTTAAGAGGCGGAGGAAGCCGGAGCCCCCGCCAGAGGGTTACAAGTCACCCTGCAGCTGCAAAAGTAACTTCGCGGCGTGCCGCTTGCAGCAACAGTTGGACCCGCTTTGGATCGGGGTGGGGTGGGAAGAAGCGCTGCCCCAAATCCTAAAGCCTTGCTCGCTTCTTTTGACCGCGACTGCCTGCGCAGGTATGACTTTGTCCCTTTTTAAAAGCAGGGCCGTGTGTAAGTCCGGCTGCCTTTGGAAAGATTGCAGCAGCAGCAGCAGCGCGGCGGGCCGGGTGCTAAATGACAGCATCTTGAATTTCCTCTTTGCCGGAGGAGCCCCGCAGAGACAAATCGCGTGGGCCCTTGGCGGGTTTCCGCTTGCCGGCTGCTGTGTCCGCTCCAGTTCCACGTGAGGGCAGCGCCGGTGAGGCTTCTGCTCCGTTTCCTTTCGTCTCTTCCTCCTCATGTGTCCCGTGTCCCTCGCAGAAGCGCCTAGAGCCGGAGGAGGAGGAGGAGGCCAAGATCGGTTTCTACGCCTCGGGGCCCTGCGGTCCCAGGGTAAGGGAAATCCTTGGGTGACTAAGTGCGTGGGTGCAAGGTTTAGAGAAAAAAGGGGAACAGCAGACACGGGCGGCCCAGCAGATGCATCCCTTTGTAGTTTCACGTGAATCAAGGGTCTTGTACCCATTTATCAGAAGGCAAATCTCACAGCTGACTCACGCTGTCCTCTTAAAAAAACTTGTTTTTTTCACACAAAAAAACTGTTTTTTTTTTTTAGAGGTCAGTGGTGAGGTTTGCCTTCTGATAAATGGCTACTTGTTTTTTTTTTTCAGGATAGAGTTGTATAATTCAGGTAGTCCTCGACTTATGGCCGCAATTTATCTTGCTAAGAGAGACATTGGTTAAGTGAATGGTGCCCCATTTTTACAACCTTTCTTGCCACAGTTGTTAAGTGAGCCACTGCAGTGGTTAAATTACGAATGCAGTGATTAAGCAAGTCTGGCTTTCCCATTGGTTTTGCTTGTCAGAAGGTCACAGAAGGGGATCACACAGGATGCTGGGACATTACAACCTTTATAAATGAGAGTCAGCTATCAAGCGTCCGAATTCTGATCACATGGCCATGGGGACGCTGCAACAGTCATAAGTGTGAAAAACGGTCACAAGTCACTTTTTTCAGTGCCGTTGCATCTTTGAATGGTCACCAAATGAACTTTTGTAAGTCTCTCTCTACTTTAAGACGCAGCTGCCACCCTGGGAACATTTAGGGTTTATTCTGGGAAAAAAAATAGCAGAATACTGCTTTAGATAACTTAAGACTGGCTGGTTATCAGCAATCCAGGCATAGATTGTGATATTTCTCAGCAGGGGAGAAAGGTTACTTTGCAATCTTAAACCAGGCTTCAGCATTGGAGTCTTTCTGTGAATTCCATTGATAAGTGGCTCCTAACCGGTTTAATTTTTTATTAAAGTAAATAAGTTAGTTTGAAGTCTTCAACTCAGGAACAATGCCTAGTGATTTCAGTGGGGCTTTGATCCTCTGCAGTAGGGATTACATCTGGCTGAACAATGTGTGAAGTGTAGGCCTTCAAAATTCGTTCAGTTTTTCCAAAGCCAGTAAAAAAATTTTGTTATGCTTATTCAGAAGTAAGTCCTATTTAGTTCACTTAGGTTTTGCAATCAAATTTATTTTCCTAAATGTGAAGTTTTGTGTTTCCATTTGTTGGACCTCCAAGGTCCTTTCCATCTCTGTGCTATTATTTGGAGTATAGGACATCATAATTGCAACTGAATATTTTTACTTGGAAATATAGCCTTATTTAGGTTAAAAATAATATAAGTGCATAGGAAAGGGACAGAGTTCTGGGAGCAAGCTGGGCAGGTGCAGTCCCTGAAATACAGGTATCTAAGTGGTACAGGAACTTTTTTCACTCTACCTAGCATTAGCTGTGTAGCGCATAAGTTTCAAGACTTGCTGCTTCTTACTTGTCAGATTGCTAGAGGCAATTTCACTCTAATTTATATACTGGAATGAAATTTATGTGTCACTATTGTTAGAAAAGAGAAAGCACTCAGTACCCAATTCACAGAGGTGTGTACCCAATACACAGAGGAAAGTGGAGTTGCTTCCACAAGACATTTTCAGAAAAAGCATTCAAATTTCTCTGATGCCGTTCAGCTTGTCAATTTCAGGGAAATAGCCAAGGCAAAGAGGAGACACCCTTGTTATTAGTAGAGCATTTATGTGGCATTTTATGTGACATAGTATGAAGAAACATTCCAGACTAGAATTGGCAAATCATTGAGGAAATGAATTTGAGAAAAAAAATGTACTTTGTTGATTTAAAGAAAATGTATAACAAAAATTATGGAATGTTTTGAGCAAGGACAGGTAGTCTTCCCAGGGATGAAATTCAGCAGGTTCTGACATGATCTGAAGAACTGGTAGCGGAAATTTTGAGTAGTTTGGAGAACCGGCAAATACCACTTCTGCCTGGTCCCAAAGTGGGGTGGGAATGGACATTTTGCAGTATCCTTCTGCCACACCCACCAAGCCACACCACACCCACCAAGCCACACCCACAGAACCGGTAGTAAAAAAAATTGAATTTCACCACTGGTCCTCACTTAACAATGATGATTGGGCTGTTTCATCACTGAACAACACAATTATAAAGCAGGAAATTACATGATCTCATTGACTTAAAATGGCATTTCGGTTTGCCATCATTAAACAAATCACCCACAATTTTTAAACGAGGTTTCACGTGACCGCGAGTTATAACATTCTCCATTGATATTGCTTGTTGGAAGCTGGGAATGAAAATAAGTATGCATAATAATATGCTTTTGTCCAAGTAGAAGTGAGAGTTGGATATGTTAGAAACATAGAAGTAAGTTGAAGTCATTGACAGTGGAGTACATCAAAAAGCTGTATAGTAAAACATAAAGAACTAAGGTAAAGACTTGTTGCTGAATGAATGCATTTTGAATATGAAAGTAAGTGACCAAGGTATGTTGAGGTAATATGACGTCAATCCTTCAGGACAGGACAGGTCAAGAATCTGACATTGCAAAGATAGTTGTTGGAAAATATAACCACAGATTCTTTAAACAATTGCTAGTATTTCTCTTTGCTTCCTCTTAGACCAGAGAGAATCAGGCTAAATTACCAACATTATTCTTATATTTCTCTACATTTGATCAGGTAGAGGAAAGGCTGAGAAAGTTGTGGTTGGATGGAGTTCATTAGATTGTGAAAAAGAGAGGAGTGAGAAGGTTAAAGAACAATGACCAACCTGTGAAGTTAGAAGTCAGGATGGTTGGCAAACTCAGAATGGTAAAGATAAGTGTGGTGTAGGTAGTCTTCCACTTACAACTGGTTGCTTAGTGACCATTTGAAGTTACGATGGAAACCCCCCCCCAAAAAAGGTACTTACAACCTGGATTCAAGGTTCTGATAAACCCCCCCAAAGGTCATGTGACTGCATTTTGGGTGCTTGGCAATTGGCCTGCATTTATGGCCATTTGCCAGGGCAAACAATCGGTTCACTTTATGTCCGTGGCATTTGTTTAACAACTGCTGCAAAAAAGGCAATAAAACAAGATACAATCACGTGATGACCCACTTAATGACTGCTGTGACTTATGACCGTAATTGCAGGTTCACTTATGGTTATAAGTTGGGGACTGGTACATGTAAAATAAACAGTTTTAGCTATGCTTCAGTCTCTTTTTCTCATCACATACCTTTCAATTTCCCATGTTACTATTTCCTATCCCTGTTCTGTGGTCTGCAAAATCATGCTTAACCCCAAAGGAAAGAGTGTGTTATACTCATAAAGTAAGCATTAATATAAGCCAGTGTGTGTGAGAAAGAGGCCAAAAACATCACAAAAACAGGCTTGCCACACCAGAACCAGCAGAGTTGGCATGCTCCATATCCTTTCCATTAGCAAATGTCACTGTGTGAGAACTAGAGGTCGGCTCTCTTGCAATGTTTGCCCTATGGAACAATATCAACCCAGAGGTACGGATGGCCCTGACCTTCTTGACTCTTAAGACTTAAAAGACCTGGATGTTACCTCAGGGACTTGGGCTGAGAGGTTAAACCAGTCCTGCCGGTGGATTTATTTGTTTTGGCCTTTATTGATTGAAAATAAAATGTTTTTAGAACCTGGATGTATGTCATTTTATTATCATTGCCATTTTTAACCAGTGCTTGGGTTTCTTTATTTTGTATACCATGTTCTGTTTTTTAAATTTTAATCCCCTGAGTGCCATGTGGTTTACATAAATAAATGCTACAGGAAACTTGCACTAGTCAAAGCCACTGTAAAATCTGCATCATAGCTGTCAAAGCTATAAACTCAAAGCTATGTACAGCTGTCAGCTGTAAACTCAGATCTGTTCACCACACTGAAAGGTGAAACAGTTTCTTGCTTGGATTTTCCAAATAAGAAATATACAGTAATTTGCTGGCGTGCTTAATCATGGATTATTTAACCCAGATTTGTTGACTAAGCCACAATTTGGTGTGCTCCCAGATCATATTCAGCCACAAACCAAGAATTCACCATTGCATAGACTGCATTTCAGAGGTGGTATTTAGCAGGTTCTGACCAGTTCTGGAGAACTGGTACTGGATATTTTGAGTAGTTTGGAGAACTGGTAAATACCACCTGACTGGCCCCGCCCCCATCTATTCTCTGTCTCCCAAGCCCCAGCTAATCGGGAGGAAATTGGGATTTTGCAGTAACCTTCCCCTGGAATGGGGTGGGAATGGAGATTTTACAGTATCCTTTCCCTGCCATGCCCACTAAGCCACACCTACCAAGCCATACCATGTCCACCAAGCCACATCCACAGAACTGGTAATAAAAAGATTTGAATCCCACCACTGCTGCATTTGGACTCTGCCCAATTTTTATGGGCTCCATAGAGTTTCTTAAGATTATCTGTCAAAATCCAACTATAAATCAGTTAATTTTCTGTTTTTCTATTTCTTAAAAAAGTCTAAAACATTTTTATTCAGTCTCTGATAGACTTAACATATCCACTTTACTTTCAGCTGATCAACATCTTCAAACATGGGCTGGATAGGGAACCAATTTCACTGTAACTGAAGAATGAACATGGCCCTGTAGAAAAGAACACTGAATGTAAAATTCTATTAGAATTCAAATTTTAATTTATATTCTATGTTGTAAGTTGCCAGCTCCTAACGTTGACTCTGGTTTTTGAGTTTTTGTGGCTGTTTTATGCAACACATGCAGCCGGATCCAAGGGCAACTCAGAGTGTAAAACATTTCTTAAAGTTGCATACTGCCTATAAATCCAAGGGCCAAGTTTCAAAATGGTTTTACATTGTGCTTCCAATGATGCAGCTAGCTTGTGTCCCAATCAACCCTATTTGGAAGATGTCCATTGCTCTATATGTCTAGCTCATTTGAGCACCCAGGTCATGTTGTTTCTGCAAGGTGCATTTGAGGCATTTGCAATTCAGACAGAATTATTTGTTTTGGGCTTCCTGGAAGAGTGTAGTGAGTGTTGCGGTGAAATAGATTTAGTCAGGAGATAGGCGGCTGATATACAACCACAGAGACCTTTGCCTTCAATCTCTCCTTCAACCGAGGCATGTTTTACAGCTCTACTGTTTGTGTAGTGTCACTAGGCCAAATATAACAAAAAGGTTAAAGGAAACAAAGATTATTTGTACGATCCATTGCTGACATGTTGGAAGATTATTGTGAGAATTCTCCTTACCAGCGCCTTGGGGCCAAGTTACGTGTTACAGAATTGTAAGTAGGATAATCCTAAAAGCCCCTTTCTTTGAGGAACTTTCTTTCAGGATTGAGAACATTATGCATTTTTCAGTGTAAGAAGAGGTGGGAGGGAGAGAAATTAGCTTTCCTGCTATTCATTCCCAAATGCATGGCTCAGAATCCTGCAGAAGTATGCGTGTGAGAGAGTTTAAGGGCAGCAAGTGCAATAGGCTATCTTCTCAGAATGTAATGTTTAAATTGCATCAAAGTTACAGCAAAGAACCTTGAAAAATCCTTTAAGAACTGGACATTCTTTTTCCAAATAGATCTAGGTAACTGAATATTCTTACTTAGTTTGGTTTTGTTTATTTCATGTTTAACATTTCGTAGTGCATTCAGGAACCATGCTGCTTAAAATACCATGTAAAACAGGCTATGGTTTAATGGCTGGGTGATTCAAGAAACCATTTTTGTTGAAAGAAAGAGTAATTTCTCTTCCCTTAATCTGATAGTTTTATTTTTTAAACTTTCGAAATGAAAGCAGGTGGTATGTGTGCAAAATGTTTAGCTTTTTTTAAAAAAATAATCAACCTGTGGGTTTTATTTTTTGAATGGCAGGAATATGATGGCTCAATCAGATTCAGAGTTCACGGAAGAGGAATCATTAAAGAAGGATTTAAGATTCTACTTTATGAATCCATGTGAAAAATACAGAGCTAGACGTCAGATACCGTGGAAACTGGGGCTTCAGATTCTGAAGATAGTTATGGTTACTACCCAGGTAACATTTTAAAAGATGCTCGTATTACTTTGTTGGGGATTCACATATGTGAAATGGCAAATGAATGAATTCCTAGTAGATTTGTGGTTTCCAGTTTTATTCAGCTTAAATATTGAGAACTGGATCAATTGTGGGTAGAAAAGTAAATAAATTGTCACACTCTGAAGCCTTGGACCACTTGACCTGTCATGTGTATTAAGTTAACTTGCATCACAAGAATTACAAAATTAACCATTAATTCAGGTGGGGGAAATGGTTTTTTTAATCAAGGGCCACTGGAAAAAATTAATAGGGCTGACTTGTTATTAATGTAGTTATTATATCTTTGTACATCAGTTAACATCCGGACACTCATGAAAACATGGAATATATTCTGTAACCGACTGAACTCATCTTTCACTCTTTCCCCCGCTTCTCTCTCTCTCCCCCCCCCCCCCGTCTTTTTCTCTTTCTCTCTCTCTCGGTCTCTCATGTAAGAAAAGTTCAGTGGAGCCCCATCCTGAAAAGACCTTGAATATAGGTATCCTTCGCTTATGACAGTTTATTTAGAGATTGTCCAAAGTTACAACAGCACTGAAAAAAGTTATTTGTGACAGTTTTGACTTTACAACCGTTGCAACATCCCTGTGGTCACGTGATCAAAATTTGGATGCTTGACAACTGGTTCATATTTATGACCAGTTAAGAGCTGTGATGGAACAGTGATTAGAATGCAGTACTGCAGTACTGCTGACTGCCAGCAGTTCAGTAGTTCGAGTCTCACTGGCTCAAGGTTGATTCAGGCTTCCATCCTTCCGAGGATGGTAAAATGAGGACTCAGATTGTTGGGGGCAATATACTGACTCTGTAATAGCTTAGAGAGGCCTGTAAAGCACTGTGATGTGGTATTTAGTTTAAATGCTATTGCTATGATGGTTGCCGTATCCCAGGGTTCATGTGATCAGGTTTTGCAACCTTTTGACAGGCAAAGTCGCAATAGCTGACAACTGCAATGATTCACTTAACAAAGTGAAGTCGTAAAATGGGGCAAAACCCACTTAGCAACTGTCTTGCTTAGCAATAGAAATTTAGGGCTCAATTGTGATCGTAAGTCGAAGACTACCTATGATATTGAACAGATTCATTGTCAAATGCTTCCGAAAGCACCACCTCTTTACATTTACATTACATCTTTACACTTTACATACAATATTGGAGATGCCCAAGATATTACTATACATTTGTAGTCACACTGGAAACTCATTCAGTTTCTATGTTAGTGTGTAAAGGCAAGTGTTTGCTCTGTCTATTGGACAACCCCGTACTATCTACTTGCTAGTCTAAATGTTTATTTCTGATATTCCTTGAGTGTGAAGGCAGAGGCTGCTCAACCATTTTGCTTTCATTTATAAAAACTTTGAAGGGATCCGAAGATGAGAAATAATGTAAATTAATGTGTATCTTTCAGTTTATTTAGGAAATTAAGATTAAATGGGTGTTTTTATTTAGTAGCATACTACATACTGTATGCTTTGTGTGTTGATTCTAAAAAGGATTCTAAGGTATGTGAAAAGAATCTTTGGAATCTTGCTCAGAGAGGCATTCTTCCAAAATCTTAGAGAGCTCACTACAGAACAATATAAATAATGTAAAACCAGAAATACCAAGTATCTGATCTGATAATGATTAAACAACCCTCCCCAACCTGGTGCCCTCCATATGTTTTGGAAGTGCCAGTTCTATAGTTTTTAGTCAACATATTTTTTTAGCCATTTTGACTTAGAGTTCAGTAAGTGGCTCTCCATCTTACTGTATTTTGTGGGTATCAGGCATGGAAGGCTTCTTTCTACATCCATGTGAAGATCTAGTTGGATTTGGATGGTGAGAATAAATGAGAAGGTGAACTGAAAAGGTTTTTTAATATAGTTAAGTGGTTGTAGTTTCTCACTAATCAGGGTCCAAAAACAAAGAAAATCTTATATTTTTTTATATTTTGAAATTTCAATTAAAAATACTTTGAAATACGATACGGAGTGAGATACAACAATTTGAGAAATCAAGTGGTGATAAGCATTCAGGATTAATGTCTGTGGCCTTGTTTTATTGTTTATTGAATATGCTTTGCTGCCAATTGTAGCTGGCATCTTCACAGACAAAAGTGAGCTGCTTAGTAGCATGCCACTCGACAGCTCTCAGACAGCTGAACAGGGACTGTAATGGATTCTGGGTATTTGAACCTGGCAAGTTGATCACAGGAGTCCAGGAAAACTGGCTCCTGATTGATTCTTCATCTAAGCATTGAAAAATATACAGAATAAAGCCATCCTTGCCATCTACTAGCAAGTGATTTTATAATCTTCAGTCATTTAAAAGCTTAACCAAAATATGACTCCTGGTTCAAATGGGAAAGGACATTCTGTGATGCTTAAGATATTGCTTAATTTGTTGGTTGTTTTTTTAAATACGCTCCATTGCTAAAGTTAAAAACCAACAATTTTTTAAAGTATTTCATGTTTAAGTAACTATAGCTCTTCATTAAATTCCATTTCAAATCCTTATTAACCAGAATAATACATTGGAAACAAGTCACATGTAAGGAAATGAGTATTGAAATGATGGAGGAGTCATTTGTATCTTCCCACCTGCTAAATTAGGGGTTGGCAAACTCTGGGAGGGAGCATTCTGTCTTTCTTCCCTGTTGAGGGAAATCCATGAGGATGTAGCCAGTAACATGATGCCGTAAAATGGAATGTTCAAACTTCTTTGGATGGACTTTGGACATTCTGTTTAAAAGCAGAATGAATCAAGGCACGCTGAAAAATGGAAAGTTTACCACTTAAATATTTAGATTTTGGACCTCTCTCAACAACAACAAAAAGATTCAAAATTTTCAGTGTAGCCTGTTCTGGAAAGTTCTTTGGAACGCACAAATGTTGGGAGCTTACGTATTGCCTGCATTAAACCATGATTTAGGAAGCTAGGGTGCTTATATCAAAAAGTACCTGCTTCTTTTTAGGATGTGTTACATAAAACAATTTATCTCAATTTATCTCTTGCTCTCTTTTCTTCTCTTAAAGCTCATCCTTTTTGGTTTGAGTAACCAGTTGGTGGTTTCTTTTAAAGAGGAGAATACTATAGCTTTTAAGCATCTGTTTCTGAAAAACTACCCTGGGGTCGATGAAGATGACTACAGTTGCAGTGTATACAAACAGCAAGATGTTTATGACAGCATCTTTTTTGCAATTAGTCAGGTAAGTGTCTATCTTTGGTATCCGAGTATATGAGTGAAAGACATGCACACATCTGACTACAAATGGAAACACTAATATGGTCAGTTCAATGGACAACTGAATGTGAGAACTGAGAATGTGAGATTTATTTGATTTAAAGGCTGTCCAACTCTATGTTTCTACTGAATCCCAACTTGAATCTGAGATTCAATGCAGAGATATAAAATCTCTGGGATTATGCCTTCAGTATGTCCTAATAATTTAACACAACATCTACTTCTTTAGAAGTGAAAATTGTAAATTCATGTGCTTTCCCAAATAATACGCTAGCTATTGGTCACATTTCTAAGGCTGTAGCTACAATCCAACTCCTTTGCCACAGGGAAATAACAATTGAATTCTTATAAAACTTGGCATACTTTTGTTGCACTTCACAGTAGTCTTTTCCAAAAGAAAGTTTTTTTTAAATTCACAGATTTGCTTCTAAGTAAATGTGTAACTGGGCAAAACAGGCAATGAATACCAAACAGTGCAATTAACACAATAACTTTCTATTAACAGGTTCTGCAAGTTTATTTTGACAATAAATGAAATGTTGTCAAAGCTAATTTCAACTTCTTGTTTAAATATCTGTATTTTTTTGATCAACTTTCTAGTTGAGGCTACAAAAAAAGAGTGTTTCTTCTTTTGTTCTTTGCATCTAGTACCAACAACTGAAGAATATATCTCTGGGCACACTTGGTTATGAGCAAGATGAAGATGACATGGCTGGCTTACACATATGTAAGCAACAATATAAGAAAGGCACAATGCTTTCTTCTAATGATACTTTGCTCATAGACAGTACTATTGAAACAGGTACTTTGGAATCAGCGCTATAACTGTAGCTGTCCATTTGATATTTGTATGTTTGTCAAAACTTGGTGGCAAAACTTACAGTTAGTCTCTGATTTCTGGTTTGCCCATAACATATACTAAAGTTCTCCTCTCTCTTGTGTAGTAGAATGTTACAAAGAATATAATCATTTGCCTCGGCTGCCTAAAGACCCGTTGTCAGTAAATAAAGCAAGAGCTTTACTCTCAGGATGCCACAAAACTAGGTTAACGCATCACAACAAGTTATAACATAATTCATATTTTGACACAATGTGCTGTGTGTCTCAGGTCGCCCCCATGGTTTGCTTTAGGAACCTATTACACAGTTTGAAATGAAGCATTTTTCTTAGATTCCTAAGTGAGGCAATGGCCTAGCGATGATTTCATAATTCCTGGTTTATTTTTGCTCCTCACCCAAGTCTCTAATTAAGAGATACAAGGCACTCTATATTTAAAAAATGTGTGTGGGTAGATGATAAACCAGGCGTTAACTTTCCAAGCCATGATTGAATTGCCGATCTGAAAGTCTGACTCTGGGTTTTTCATTAAAGCATGGTTAGTTTGATCTGTGCCATTGGACAGTTGTTTTTTAACTTAACAAATAGGAATGTGAACGAAGCTTTTTTGCCAGTAAAGAAATTTTTTCCCACCTGTTATACTGTGCCTTGGTGAAATGCGGAAATATAAATTACCCCCCAATTCCTGTCTACCTGAATTGAGGAACTAGGTAATTTGTTTGAGAACTGAACAGGAAATGTAACCACAGTTAAATTCACAGTTCAAGCTTGCTTAAAAATGAAAATGGGAAATCTTTAGGCAGTTAGAGGGCCCATTTTTATATTATTCTTTTTCTTCAGTGTGGAGATAGGTTGGTGATATAATGCATCTCAAATTTCAGATTAGTTTTATTTTGAAAATCAGGAGGAAATTGCAGCTCCGTGATTTAACTATTTGCCAGATCAGTTGCGGACATAGGAGTCTACTTGTGGCATGTGCATTGACTATTTCTGTTTTGGGATCTTTCCTTGTTCCAGAATTGATAATTTTAGTTTCCAGATTTCAATAAAATGGGAGCTTATATTTCTCATAGCAATCAGAAGGAAGAGCAGAAAGTTTATGGGAAGCTTATGAACACTTCGGCTCTCCGAATTGTAAGGCGATTGTCTAGTATAGCCTACCCCTTTTGATTGTTCTTTATATATTGTGTCAGTCTATACAAGAAGTAGTCCTCATTTAGCAACTGCTGACAGTTAGGATAATGACAAAAAAATAACTTTGCAACCATAGGAAAGCTGAAGTAAGATCATAAGCACTGTTGCAGTTTCACTAAGCAAGCTCTTTGCTTAATGACAGAGTTGTCAATCTCAATTGTGGTTGGTAAACTAGGACTAACTATATAGCCAATGGATTGATTGGAATGGATACCCAGATAGCTTATTAGTGTAGGTTTCACATAAGCTGTACCACCTGTTTATTCATCTATCTGTTCCTCTTGGTTTTATTATTTAGATATTGCTTATACTGTACACCAAACTGGCTTTATAGAATATAAAATGATAACTTGGAACCATCTTTCTTGTATAAAACTGAAGATGGTGATAATAATGATTTTTGCCTAATGTTTCCTTGCTTTGAAGCCATGTTGTTACAGTTATCGCATCTTTCAATTTCTTAAGCCCATATTATATATTTGTAGTATTTAAGTATATCTTTTTCTTCCTTCTTCCAGAATGCATTCATTTGAAACCTCAGGATCTGTCCACTAAGGAAATAAGTGACTTAAAGAATTCAACATTTTTCCACCTTGAATTCTATAGGTAACATGCGGTTTTTAAAGCCCAATTTCTATTTCCTTAGAAAAAGAAAATGTTGTAATGGTTTCTCTTTTTTCCAGGCTCATACAGGTTGAAATTTATTTTAAACTAAAAGGCATTGATCTGCAGACTATTCATACTCGTGAGCTGCCTGACTGTTACAAATTTGAAAATACTGTGAGCAATTTTTTATTATTCCACCCATAGAAAATATATTTTACTCTTCAACCACTTTTTATGTTGGCAACTCTTATACATTAGCTTAATACAAGCTAATCCTAGATTTATGACCGGTCACTTAATCATTGTTTGAAGTTTCACTGGATCTATCTGGGGCGGGGGGGGGGGTACTTAAAACCTAGATTCAAAGTTCTGACAGTCAGCCCACCTCCCATAGTCACATGACTGAACTTTGGGTTCTCTGCAATGAGGCTGCATTAACAGCCATTTGGAGCATCCCATGACCACATGATTGCATTTTATGATATTTTTGCTGAAAACAGGCATTTATTTCAAGTTTTTGGCAAAACTGGACCATAGCAAACCATCTGTTTGCTTAGCAACCACTATAAAAACTTCATAAAATTGGGTCAGTCACATGACTGACCTTTTTCACAACCATTACAAATTATAACCAATTTGGGCAGACTCCATTAATGTCATAACTTGAGGACTACCTGTATTATGCATCTCTTGTACATTAGCTTAATATACTGTAATGGCAATACACTGACCTATGAAGGAACTTTGTTTACCAGCCAAAGGATTTTTTTTTTGTATATAATGCTTCTGTATGTAATATTTCATAAATATTTTTAATGGGAAAATTAGCAGTGATTATTGTTTAAGCAACTTCCCATACTAGGTTGTTTAATTTCTCTAGTCCTCTTCTACAAGGCACTTACACAGCTTTGTTCTTCATTGGATTGAAAAAAGTAAGCTGCTGGATATTTTAGTCTTTAGGGTGAAATTGAAATAAATTAAATGGTTGAGGCAAACTAGGTACTGTAAATTGCTACCCTTTCGTGATAGTAACAAGATGCCTAAATACATTGTTAAGCTACTTTCTGGAGAATTACTGCTTTGATACCTATGAATAGATTTAGAGCTTTGTAGTTTTTTAAAAAATTTACAGTATATAGGATGCTCTATACCAGTGATGGCTAACCTTTTTGCCATCGCGTGCCAGGAGGGGGAGGCAGGGGAGGTTCGCATAAGTGCATGCCCACACCCATAATTCTAGGCGTTGCACACGCAACACCCCACCCACCCACCCACCCCCGCTCCTGGCAAGTGATGGCCTGGTAGGCCCGTTTTTCTTTCTCATCTGGCCCCAGATCCTTTCTATGCATCTGGGAAGGGCGAAAACAGCCTTCTCCACTCCCTCTAGAGGCCTGAAATGGCCCGTTTCCCATCTCCTGGTGGGACAGCAAGTGATGTCTTTTGCTGTCCCCAGCCTCCAGAGACTCTCTAGGATGGCCTTCAGAGGGGGTGGGGAAGGCTGTATTTGCCCTTCCAGATGCATAGAGAGGATCTCGAGCCAGGTGAGAAAGAAAAATGGGCCTTCCCCACCCATCCCCCAGGCCCTGTTTCCCTACTTCTGGTGGGCCCAGAAGGCCCAAAAATGAGCTGGCCAGAACGCGCATGCGCGCCAGAGCTGAACTGATGTGCCCACTGATATGGCTACACTTGCCACCTGTGGCATGTGTGCCATAGGTTCGCCATCACTCTCTATACAGAGACAGTGGTTAAGGCACCAGCCTAGAAGCTGGAAGACTATCTTCTAGTCCTGTCTTAGGCACAAAGCCAGTGAGATCACTGTCTCTCAATCCTGGGATTATCTAAAGTAAATATTCATTCTAGGGTGTGTGTGTGTGTGTGTGTGTGTGTGTGTGTGTGTGTGTGTGTGTATATGTTTTCTGAGGTTTTCGCGGGTGTTTGTATGTAGGTCTTTGGTTATTCGGGTCTTCTCCCGCGTAAAATTCGAAGTGTCTTGGCGACATTTCGACGAAGTCTCATTCATCATCTTCAGGCTGGTGTTCTCGGCTTCATGCCTGGAATTTGCTCCTGGAAGCACGAAGCCGAGAACACCAGCCTGAAGATGACGAATGAGACTTTGTCGAAACGTCGCCAAGACACTTCCAATTTTACGCGGGAGAAGACCTGAATAACCAAAGACCTACATATATATATATATATATATATATATATATATATATATATATATATATATATATATAAATAAATAAACTTTTTTTCTTGGCAGATTACTTTTAACAATGTGGCTCACAGTGGTAAAATAAAAATATATTTTGATACTGACGCTGACATTCAAGAATGTAAAAACTGGAATATATCTGGCTCTTGTAAGTATCATGAATAAAGTCTCCTTTTTTATGGATAGCACCATTTTTCCTAGAGACTGTAGCATTGATGACTTAAACGTGGTCAACAATGCAGAAAATTTGACTGGGTCATATTTCTTGGGCAAATAAATATATATGCTTATATAATTAGCTATGTGGAAGAGCAGTGTTTCATGTCATTATTCTGAACTGGAAGCTACCTTGGATTTAATTTTTTTTTAATTCACCTAAGAGAAATGGATGTCTAAGGTTTTCCTTTCATATTAAGTTGTAATAAAATACTGAATAAAGAAGCTCAAAACCATAAAAACTCAGCTAAGCTAATATTGCAATTCAATGCAGAAACTATATACATGGAAAATTATTGTGTAAGCATTCTTTACAAGTACTGTGGCTAGAGAATTATATTTTGAAAGAGTCTGTAGATTAATGGGGTTTTTTTCCTGTTTCTTCATGCTTCAGTTCAGAATGTACTACACTTAAATGGAGATGACCTACTGCAATTAATTTATCACCTCTGTAGTGACTGGAAATATCTATATTTTTTAAGTCTTTGTTTTTCTATTCCCTTTAGTAATTCAGAAGAACACACAGTATATCTTGGTTTTTGATGGGCTTGTTATAGTGAGCTGTTTCGCTTCCCTGATTCTCTGCACACGATCTATTATTCTTGCTCTAAAATTGCAAAAAGTAAGTGTATGCCTCATTTCTATGCATGCATTTCATTTTTCCAAAATAACAGAAAGTAAGAATTGTTTTTAATATATTTGTCATATAGTTTGATCAGAAGTCCTATTTAAGACTGAACCTTTAATAGCGGGATACATTTTTGAAGATGGGAAATTCATATTCCAAATTTGCTTGCAATTAATGGTTGCTTATTATTAGAGCTTCCGATTGTATTCAGGCATGTTATTTAAGTCAGTTTAATTAATCACAAGGTGGAATCCCAAAGATAGAGGACATAGAACATACCCTGTTTCCCCCAAAATAAGACATCCCCTGATAATAAGCCCAATCGGGTTTATGAGCGCATGGCAATAAGACCAAGCGCATATTTCAGCGTTCAAAAAAATATAAGACAGGGTCTTATTTTCAGGGAAACACGATATTTAATTTTCAACTGCGTAAGAGACATATTCTCCTCAAGAAGCCCTCTCTGGACCCGGCTGTTCTAACAAACTACCGTCCTGTCTCCAACCTTCGTTTTGTGGCAAAGGTTGTTGAGAGTGTGGTGGCGCAGCAACTCCCGCAGTACTTGGATGAAACTGTCTATTTAGATCCGTTCCAGTCCGGCTTCAGCACTGAAACGGCATTGGTCGCATTGGTTGATGATCTCTGGAGAGCTCGAGATAGGGGTTGTTCCTCTATCCTAGTTTTATTAGATCTCTCAGCGGCTTTTGACACCATTGACCATGGTATCTTGCTGCGCTGGCTGGAAGGGCTAGGAGTGGGAGGCACTGTTCTACGGTGGTTCTCTTCCTATCTCTCTGACCGGTCACAGTCTGTGTTGGCAGGAGGACAGAGGTCGACTTCAAGACACCTTATTTGTGGGGTGCCACAGGGGTCGGTTGTTTCTAAAAGTTGTTTCTAAAATATAAGATAGTCTATCTTATAAGAACTACATTTTAGAAACAACTTCATCCATCTCTAGGGTATACACACACTATAGAAGAGAGTTATTGAATAACTTTTAAGATCTCATTCTTTTTAACATTTTACTTATTCCTGCTATGCATTGCCAACATTCAGTCTCTGTCTGAAGAGAAATTAAGTGGTAAGTGATAAAGTTACACAGTGGTAAGTGATAACTGGGATTGTAGTTCAGCAATAGCAATAGCTGAACTACAGGTTCCTTATCTTAGTGCAGTTCCTATGATGATCATATGGTGTCATTATCATAGTAGATGTTAATTAGTAAATCATTCTTGTTCTGAAGCAATTTTCTTTTTATGTTAATTTTTAAACCAGAGATTTGTTATTTTTTTCCTGGAGAAGTACAAACGCCATGTATGCAGTGCAGATCGTTTAGAGTTCATAAATGGATGGTATGTTCTGGTGATTATCAGTGACATAATGACTATCATTGGCTCTATAATGAAGATGGAAATAAAAGCAAAGGTAATCCTTAAAGCTTCAGTTACTTTTGGTTTGTGATAGCTAAAAGAACTCTAACCTCTAAAACACTTGAGATCTGAAGAGGAATCAGCTCTTCCCCTTTCAATGGTTAACTTTTTTCTTCTTTTTTCAGAATCTTACAAGCTATGATGTTTGCAGCATTTTTCTTGGAACGTCCACTCTATTTGTTTGGGTTGGAGTCATTCGATATTTGGGCTACTTCCAAACCTACAATGTAAGCTCAAATAGCAAAGTGCCAGAAACTGAGTGGGGGTCCCCCTCCCCCCCCCCCCGCAACATGGTATCTGATGGACTTTCTCCCAATTTCCTAGGTACTCATTTTAACAATGCAAGCATCTTTACCCAAAGTTCTCAGATTCTGCTGTTGTGCTGGGATGATATACCTTGGATACACTTTCTGTGGCTGGATTGTTCTAGGACCATATCACGAAAAGGTATGTAGGTGATCTGGAATTTATTCTTTATGAGCAATTAATGAATATTATAAGAGACTATTGCACACAAACATAAATTCAGAGGCAAATGTGCTGTACATTAGTTATTCATAGTTTAACTCATAGTTCTAATTGCTAAAGGATCTTTTATGTCTGAAGAAAGAGACCGTGTGATACTCCAGTCTTCATTGGTGAAGGAATTAAATGCAACTATTGACTTTGTTTGTGGGTGACTTGAAAGTTGTTAAATGTATTCATTGTGAATTCTCTTGCACAAGTTTATTGCTAGAGGGCAGCATTGTCTAATGCTAGTTAGCTTAAGAGAGACATAGCTTCTTTCCTAAACTAATATTAAATAATATTAAAGATCTTAGGTTCCTGTCTTTCTAGTTTAAGGCTCTAGAAAAAGCCTCAGTTGAACTTGCCAACAAATTGGCAGGGTAAATCCTAAAATATAGGTAGTCCTCAATTTATGACCACAATTGAGCCCCAAATTTATGTTGTTAAGTGAGAAATTATGACCTGGATTACTGAGAAGAGACATTTAATAAACCTAGAGGTTCAGATACTTTTACCACATATAAATATGTATCTTTGGCTCATTTCCTCAATAAATAAATAAATGTTTTGACTGCTGATCAATTTCTGTTTTTCTAGCTTTTGGACATGTGAAGAACAGAGCATATTTTATGTCATATTTAGGCAGAAATATTGAAAATTCAGTACAACAAAGTCACAAACTTCTAAGCACCACTCTGGAAAATGCTGTTCTCTGAATGCAGGACATCCCTATCCATTTTACTTTATGGCCCCCAAACTTCAATCTCCTCCGCATGTCATATGGAACTTCTATCCACCAAAAGGCTGACAATCCTTAATGGTGCTTTCAGTGAAATCTGTTACTTAAAGAGTATTAATACTATATTGACACTTAGCATGGAAAGCAGCTTTTAGAATTATGATTTGTGTTTAATTTGCTAAAAAAAGCTATGCAGAATACTGTAGCACATTTATACAATTTGGAACATTATACTCTGAGAGATGTGAATCCTGCACTCACTCTTTGAAATGTACATTTTTTTCCTGCAGATATTTTGTTGTCTTTGTTCAATCCAGGTTTAGTAATGTGCTGAGTTTTAATAATGAGTTATAACTTGTTTATTTTAAGAAGATCGGACTAAAACTACTCTGAAATGCCACAAAAGCTGTTTCTGATGTTGGTTACCAGTATGTTCTGTGCTCTCTACTTCTAGTTTGAAGATATGAACACGGTAGCAGAATGTCTCTTTTCTTTAGTCAATGGCGATGACATGTTTGCTACGTTTGCTCAGATCCAGCAGAAGAGTACCATAGTCTGGTTATTCAGTCGATTATACCTGTATTCCTTCATTAGCCTCTTCATATATATGATACTCAGCCTCTTTATTGCCCTCATTACAGATGCCTATGACACCATCAAGGTAAAATATACTGTGTTAAGTACTATTTCTTGAAGGTGGTCTGGAGCTCACTTCAGGGGTGGGCTTCAAAAATTTTAGCAAGGGCTTCTCTGCCCGGTTGCTGGGTGGGAGTGGCCATGGTGGGTGTGGCCTAGTCGGCCTCCTGCACAACAGTAGAGGGGGTGTTTTTGCCCTCCCTGGGCTCAGGAGGCTTTCTTCGAGCCTCCAGGAGGGCAAAAGGAGCCTGCCCAGGCTCTGGAAGCCGGAAACGGACCGTTTCTGGCCTTCTTGAGCTTCCGGTCGGCCCGTTTTTTGCCCTCCCCGAGACTCTGTGAATAACCTGCACTTACCTGCATCCAAAATGGGCAGCATGGGTGCTCTGGGGAGGGGAGAGGTGGGCGGGGCCAGCCAGGAGTGGGATTTGGGGGTTCTCCAAACTGCACAGAATCTTAGCCAGAGGTTCTCCCGAACACCCAGCAGCCCGCCCCTGGCTCACTTACAGGAACATTCAGACATAAAAAGTTACGTGTGAGCATGAAAATTCATAGAAACTCATTGGATACAGTAACTTTTTAAAGCAACGGTCTCCAACTTTTCCGGTTCTGTGGACAGACTGTGTGTCTGTTAATCATATACTAGAAAGCTAGAAACCTTTTCCTAAGATTTCTTATTTTTCGATTTTGAAATTATTGCCAAATCTATAGTAGCTTCTCTGGAGTGGGTAGAAGAGTAAATTGGAAGAGGTCGGGAAAAGCAGAAGTCATCCTTATACAACAGTAAGAAAGTTAACTGTCTAACTGTAGTACCACTTTCAGGATGAACAATCTAACTAGGAAAGCAAATTGAATGATATTTACTAAGGAAGTGAAAGGATATTTGTGGTTTCATTAAGTAATAAATGAAGTACTCTAGCAGAATTAGGTAAGAAGATAAGATGTACCAAAAAACACTTTTCTCTCTTCATGAGCAGCCTAAATAACATTAGATTTCAACCTTCCAATATATTTAAGGCTGCAGATCTCTGCTCAAATCATAGCTCGACTGACAAATCATGCCCCTTCCCACAATAGATGAATAAATGGGAAGTCCAGACAGTGTAGATTAGTGTGAGTAAAACTGTTTCCTAAGAGGTTTTCCTGTACACTCCTATTTCAGAAATGCCAACAGACTGGAATCCCAGTTACAGATCTTCATGAATTTCTAAAAGAATCCAACAGTGAAAATTATGGCCCAGGACAGCAGACATCCATGAAACTCTGTTGCTGTATGAGGTCAGTATTTTATTCCACTGATTCCATTATGTATTTTTCCTGTACACTATATACTTTAGTTTCCTTGTTATGGACTCTGATGAAACACAGCTAGAAACATCAATAGAACTTTTAAGCCCTCTTTTCCCTTTTGTATTTATCTTTTGAAAAACGACTTGAAATTTAGGAAATGAAGGGGTCATCATAATTCTTTTTCCTGAGGAAGAATTCTGCTCTTAGGAGCAGTTAGGTTTGCTTCCATTATGGCATAAAATTTTATATCATTGATTGTATTTTTTTCCAAATTAATTAATAAATAAAAACATTGAAAGTTTATTCTATTTCTGCAACAAATTATTTTCTGTGATGAAGTTTATCTTTACTTAATAACTTTATTGACAGGCATCTGAAGCCAGCTAAAAAGAGGTAACAGCTTTCTCATAACTGGGTTTGTGTATAATGTTAATAGAGAATTTTTTAAAAACCATGGTTAGCACCCTGGTTCCCATAAAACTAAATAATAATGGATAGATTTTCAAAATGCACGAAGCCAACAAAAAAACACGTTGTGGTTTAGCAATGACAGCACAGGATCTTAATTATATTCTGAGATGGGAATTGCATTGCTGGTCTGTAAATTCTATAAACCTCACAATTACGTTCCCAAATTTTTAAAATTAAGATGTATGTCAAACAGCATTTTAAGAAAATTGCATTTTCAAGACTCAAGAATCCCATTTTCAAATACTTTTTTGTATTTTATATATATAGCAATAAAACCTAGATTCTGGCTGAGTCTGAATAAACAATTCTGCACACAATTATTTCAAACCATTCAGTAAGCAAAAACTGCATTTTCAAGTTCATTCATAGTCGTGGTCAGTATAACAAGGAGAGCAGCCTTATATCATCTTAAATGAAATTTTAGGTATAAGCATAAGTATTATGAACAATACTTGCATAAAACCTGTACTGCAGCTCCTGATTATATGTAGAATCTGTCATTACATTGGGAATAATGCAAATAGATGCAATCCAATTATGACAACCTTGTTTTTGTGACCATAGTGAGGATTCAAAGAAGAAACAAGCTGGCCTGCTGAAAAAATCATAATGCTGAAGTCAGCAAGCCTTTATGTTGTTGAAGAGAAGAACAGGACTATAGAAAACTAGCCAGGAAAAAGTTGGCTTAAGAAAATGGGTCATAAGAGATAGTACGCTGAAATGGATGAGAATGAAACCATTGGTGTGTTGTAGAAAAAGCAAAGCAAGAAAAGGCAAAAATAGGGTGGTATAGACTTCAAAGATATCTGTAATTAGCAGACATTCTTTGGTATAACTTGACTGAAACAGAAAACAAAGCAAAATATAAGTTTGCAAATTCTTTACCCTGGAAAAAAAAGATTTTTATTGTTAACAACTTTACAGAAGGAAAACAGATGTATCTTTTATAAACACTCTGAGGACAGGGTATGAGCATGTATGAAAACGACTAGATAATGATGATGAAATAAACAAGATTTCACCTAATAGAATTAGACATGTGACGAGTCTAATCGCTGATTGTAGGAATATAGATTAAAACAACTAGGACAGATGGCTCTCCCAATCCATTCCTGTAAAAACTTTGTCAGCAACTTATTTCCTATTCAATAATATTTTATTATTGCAATTTATGTAACTTTTAGTACTTCAGTTAGCCAACTATTTTTCGGTCAAAGTTGAGCAGATATGTTAAGTGACCAGAGTCTTAAGCCGTGATTTTGTTAGTGGATCCTGATTTTGAATAGGTATGATGTACTGTGAAGATAAACAACTTATGGAATATCTGCTATTTCAATTGAAGGCCTAGGAGAGGCTTTTCATTATTTGCTGTGTTCTCTAAGTAATTTAGATAAAATCACAAAGTTTGGACTTTTCTTCTCGAATTACTTTTTTAAGGCACGGGATGGAAGTATGCAGCTGAGAAGAGGGATAAAGCTGGCAAGGAAGGGCATATAAAGGCCAGATATTATTTTGCAGAGGGATGGAAATCTACAAATCACTAGTGCTAATATTTTGATTGGTCCACTCATACCTCCTTCTAACATTTTTTTATTCCTTTGCTGATCTAAAATAATGAACTTTTCCTTCTTTCTACAGGCGAAAAAGTGATGATAACTTTATACTTATTAATTAAAGATAGTTGGCATGGCCCAAATTGTCAACAAACTGCTGGAAAGCTGGCCATCTTGAATTTATTGGAAACACTGTGTGCAAGTCATTTCCACAAATTCATGACTTTAATGTAGTTCAAGGAAAAAGAAGTAGCAGTTTTTCTGCAGTCAAGAACCGGAAGCTAAAAATTTGTAGTAAAGGTGTTGGATGAACAGTTTATAAATTGATTGCAATAACTGATCATAAAGAGGAAAAGTTGTTGCACACTTTTCAGTTGTAACTTGCTTTCTAAATATTTTTATATTAAAGTATTTAAATGAGACCCGCTTCTTAAATACAATATTGTAATTCTTGGTGATTGTAGCTCTTTTTTGGCTTGTTGGATATTTACAATGGAGTACTGTTGTGTTTTTTCTCAGAACATTATTTGTTCAGTATTGCAACCCTCAGCTATATATATTGTTCCGGTTTGGGGTTCATTAAGCTGACTTAAAATTGCCAGATGCTGAATGCTCATTTGTTTATGTAAGCATTTTCCTTGCTAAAACCTCAGTATTAGTTAGTGCTGGTTTTATTTGTTTTGAATGCCCATAATTCCCTCCATTAACCATTGAAATCTGATGCTGATGCAGTTCTGTGTACCTTTAAGCTCAAAAGAAAGTTTAGTTTGCTCTTGAGTAAACAGTATAGGGTGGGCCAAACAGTAAGAGCAGGGCTGTAAAACATGCGGCCCACAGCCTGGATGTGTCACATTGGCCACGCCCACACCCAGTTTAGCAAAGGGTGGAAAGTTGTGATATATCACATGACGCCGCCGTGACAATGCACGTTTGATGCCCTTGTGCTAGAGAAACTGAAACATAATATGATTGGATTTGATACAGCTACAGCTTACTCTGCAAATTATGACAATTTGAGAAGTCTAACTAGTCATGGTTCATGTTGAAGTACCTCTGAAAGAATTCGAGCCAACTGCTGTCATTTTCTACATATTCATGGCCAAATAAGAATTTTGGCTGGCCAGGATGTATGCTTACAACATAATTGGCGAAATGGTTATCTGTTTTTATATCAGAAAAGAAATTGCCATTATAAGCCAATCAGAAATCCCAGTTAGTGAATGAAGTTGGCCAGGATCTTTATGGAGAGAGAAAGGAAGAATATCTGTTTTTTGTTATGAATGTTTTCTTTTACTTGCTTCTCTTTTCCTGTATTTGTCAAAATTACTCCAAGGGAGAAAAATTTTTGGGACAGAAGGAATATGGTGGATTGGAGAAGAAGAGACCAGAAATTTTCTAATGAGATTCTCTCATTATGTAATATTAATGTTAAGCTGCTGTTGCGACCTCTACCACCAATTGATTCATCACCTACCACCAAATTGGTGCTGATTAACAATGATATAGATACATTTTCTCCATAAAGATTTTTCCCTAAACTGGTCCTTCAGACCTTCCAATAGTGTACCTATCACCTACTACTATTACTGTTTTTCCATAGACTATGAAAAGACAGTTGTCCACATATGCTATCAATAGCCGGTGCTTTCTGTGCAGCTGCAGTTTATATATATGCATAACACAACAACAGTTTGTAAATCAAGAAAATGGCCAAGATTGTACACAGAGTTTCCGCTGACATTTACTGAAGCTCACTAGCACTTCAGAACACTTACAAAATTCTAAATAGTTTTCCACTCCAGGAAATGTGGTTGTATACAGGCAGCATTAATCTGTTGTGGTGGATTCAGTGCATATTTAAATTACGGAATTTGCTGCCCTCTATTGTGGTGATGGTCATATATTTTGATGGGCTAGACAAATTAATGGAAAACCAGATTAATAATGGCTAATATTCTGATGGCTATAGGCACTTCCTGAATATCAAGCAGCCTATCTATGCTACAGAGCAACTGAGATGGAAGAAGGTTATTCTATTGATTTCCTGTCCATTTTTAAAAGCTTCTTGAAGTGCCTAAGTAGATCAGTCTGAAAGCTACTTTATTTTCTCACCTTTTGCTGTTTCCATGAACAAAAGCGGAGGGACCAATGAATCAAGACTGAGTTTTTGATATAATTTAAAATGTGTTGAAATAGGAAACAAATTGGAGATAAGTCACCAGAAAATGATGAAAATATGCAAAGGCATCTCTAATGAAGAATAGACACAGTTCTAAACGATGACTAAAGTGATTAAATTATGCTAAATGGTATATCAGAAGCTAAATCCTAGAATAAATGGTCAAAGGTATATTACCTTAATTTCACACACACACACACACACACATACTGTATTTTTTGGAGTTTAGACACAGCTTAGTTTTTGGGGAGGAAAATAGGAAAAAAAATCTGCCTACCAGGTATTCATCTGGCTAGCGTCCTTAGTCTGGTCAACTTCAGCACATAGTTTGCTGGGTTTTTATCCCCTGTGTGGGGAGTAAAAAAACAGCTTCTAAAGCACAATTGATCTTTGGAGAGAGAAGCAATGAGAAAAGCAGACAAACCATGGATATTGCTTCACTTGCTAGCGAAAAGCTGAGAGTTGGAGGGAGCAGGCAAAATGCTTCACTCGCTTTGTTAGGGCTGAAAAACTTCACAGCTGAGAATCGGAAGAAGCAGGCAAAGCACAGAAGATCGCTTCACTGAAAAAAGCTAAAGCACAGCTGAGAGTTGGAGGGAGCAGGCAAAACACGTAGATCACTTGCTAGTGCTTCATTAGAGCTGAAAAAAGCTTTGAAAAAGCGACATTCGGAGTGTAAGATGCACCCAAATTTTCAGCCTCTTAGGAGGGAAAAAAGTGCATCTTATACTCAAAAAAATACAGTATATGCATACACACACACACACACACACACATTTTATATATAAAATGTCATTTTATATATAATTCCAACCATTGCTGTGTTCTCAGTGTCAACATGCCTAACTTTTAAGTATTCAACCTAAAGTAAAATATATTTATTATTTTAATGGAATATTCAGCTACCTTTAGGCTCAACATGTCAAGATTGCAGAAAAATGTCTGGAAAGTTAAGAAAGGACAGTCTGCAAAGGAAATTGTTTAATATCAGCAAAGAAAATTGTGGTTTTTCAGAGAGAAACTCAGGGGAAGTACTTAGAATTAGAAGAAATCAACACATCCCCATAGTTTCCAGAAAAAAAGAAGCCTCTTTTTTTGTCAGCATTTCTATAGTTATCTCTGTGTTTCTTAATGACATAGGTGTGACGTCTCATGAACTGGTAGATCCCCATGCTTCAGATTACATTTCCAAATTGCTTTTGTTGTTAGTACATTGGATTATGAGCAGGACAGTACAGTATTAAGAAAACAAAGCTTTTTGGACTTTTTAAGTAATCAAATAATAAATTTGTCTATTCTAAATGTTTTGTTCTTGGCACCAAAATCATCTTACTGGGTTATCTAGTTTCTACACTTTTCACCTGATATCCTTGCGATTCTTTTTTTAATGTTACAAGATTAAAAACATTTATTTTACAATAAAGTAAAATACATTATTGTCAGTTCATGCACGCTCCTTGTCATCAGAGCTAATATCAGACTAATGCCACATTTCAAAACAGCTTAAATTACTTGTGTCTACATTTCAGTGGAACTGTCTGATAAAGTTAATACCGGAACAGTTACTCTAAATTTATTTAAAGAAGAGCAGTGTTAATTTTGAACGTTTTTATCTGTTAGTTTTTATGTGATCTAAAACCTATTTTCCTTCACGGTTTGATGGGAGTGTGCTATCAACAAAGATAAAATTATGTTTAATTTTTGATTTTAATTATGAGAAGTTGCAAGTACTTGTTTTTTCTTCTTTAGATCAAAGTATCTGCTTTATCATTCTTCTTTTCATGAATCTGTGTGTCTACTTCTGTTTTTATTTCTGTGCATCACTGCCTTGAAAGAGGGGAGGGGAGAGAAGGAGAAAGAAAACATCTAATGTGGGTTTTTTGAGACAATGTTTGGTTAGAATAAGGCTTTTGAAAATAAGGCTTTCTGGTCCACTTAAGGCAATCATTGACTCAAGCCATGTCGCTAAGATTTTTATTTTTAGTTAGAGCTACCACAATTTATTTGATTCATGTTCTAACAAGTATTAATTCCTTCTTCATAGTGTTTGCAAAGCATGGCTTTGAAATCAGTTCTGACTTCATTGTCCTCTATTCCTTGTTTATAGTGATCTGATTAACATAACCTTTGACCTAACACAGAAGAGCACTTTGTATGATCTTAATTCCTATCAGATAGTTCTTCAGGAAAACCATCATCCATACATTCTCAATTTATCTCAATTTATATTGATGATTTGTTATAGTTTGTGGACAATCTCATTGTACATATGTTGTGTACTGACAATAAAGATTTGAAATGAAATTGAAATGAAATGATGCTTTCAGCGATCCTAGTTGTATTTACTTTTAAATTGAATCTGGAATCTCTGAAATGAGTTTGAGATTTAACACAATAAAAGAGGAAGTTTGTTCAATGGATATTCTTTTTCATATTAGAATCCCTAAGAAAAGACTTGGCAGCAGTATGTTGAAGATGATAAGATTGCCACATACCACACTTCTAGTATGAATCCATAGTTGTTTACCTGGAAAGAAATAACAAATCAGTTAAACTTCCTCCTTGGTTAGAATCTATGGGATTGCAGTTTTAAACACACAGCGGAGCTGTTTTATTCCACTTCACGAATATTTTAGGTTTTAAGTTAATAATACTGAGGAAAAACAAAATGAAGCCTCCATAAAACCTTCCTTAAAACAAAGTTTGTTAAAACAAATTAGTCCAACATCTGGTAAGACTATATTTGGGGATTCCTCTGTTTATAGATAATACCATGGGGATAATTGGAGTGGTTGCACAACAGAGATTAATAGCCTGCTAAACATTTACAACAGCAGGTTTGGTTGGGGGAAAAAAGCAGATTCTTGTTAAACTGCCAGTGTTAATAAATGATATCCAAAATGGCTTTAACATAGTATAAAAACCACTTACGCTGTTTTGGATACAACCTGAGCCATGGCTGTGTTACATGCATTAAAAAGTATGTGCTTTGGGTATATAAAAACTTGCTTTCCTTGTTTGTAGCAGCTGAGAACTCTTGCTACCAGCTTGGTAGCAAATGTTTTCCATCCGTAATGGATGAAAGGATAAACTTACAGCTGTACCTGGAAAATATGTAATTTGCCTGAAACAAAAACAAAACTTTAATTTGCCAAATGAAAATTAAGATGAAACTATACATGCTTTTTTATTGTGATTGTTCAGGCTTGTAAACATTACTATAGCTTAGAACTGAATCTGACATGTGATACTGATTTGAATAAGTAAAATGTAAATATAAATTTGCAAGACAGATTCTGAGCAGATCAAATGTTAGGATTTAAAACTAAAGACTTGCCATATGCACACACAAATCCAAAATACGTACTCTATTCCGTCCTTAATATTTATATAATACATATTTATAATATTTGCTATAGAAATTTGTAGCAAATACTGAAAAGTAATTGATATTTAAAAATAATTGGTGTAAAACTTCAATTCCTGTATTCTCTAGCCCATGCTAGTGGCATATCAAGACTTTTTTCTCCTTTGCTAAACCGGGTGTGGGCGTGACCAGCGCATAATGCATCTGGCCCGTAGGCCGGGAGTTTGACAGCCCTGCTCTAGGGGCATCGGACTGGCTATGACTGTTTAATCATTCTTTCTCAAATGCAAGTAAATAAATTCTTTCATAGCAAATTTCTCTGGATGAAGGATTTGCCCAGTCCAACCCTAGATACCTCTAGGAATGAACTCTTAACTCATAACTTGTAAATAATTCCAAGGGAAATTGTTATAGCAAATAAAAATATACATCCAATAGCATGAACGTTACATTTACACAATGGGAGCACAATGTATGTATTTAGACCAGAGGTGGGTTTCAGCAGGTTCTGACCAGTTCTGGAGAACCGGTAGCGGAACTTTTGAGTAGTTCGGAGAACTGGTAGTAAAAAGTCTGACTGGCCCCACCCCCACCTATTCTCTGCCTCCTGAGTCCCAGCTGATCGGGAGGAAATGGAGATTTTGCAGTAACCTTCCCCTGGAGTGGGGTGGGAATGGAGATCAGTATCCTTCCCAGTGGTGAAATGTAAAATTTGTTACCACCGGTTCTGTGGGCATGACTTGGTGGGGGATAATGTGACTGAGTGGGTGTGGCCAACTTTTTTTTTAACTTTTAAAAGCATTTTTTTCTACAACTTTAAGAGATTACAGGAAAAAAATGCTTTTAAAAGTTTCTGACTATCTCAGCTGAGCTGTGCAATCACCAGAGATTTTTTTTTTTACTTTTAAAAGCTTTTTTTCAGCCAAAGACGTTGTAGAAAAAATGCTTTTAAAAGTTTAAAAAAAAAAGCCCCTGATGATCATGCGGCTCAGGTGGGCATGGGGGGGGCGAGGTGCAGGGATTTTACCAGTTCTCTGAACCACCCGCTGCCATTGCTACCGGATCGGGCGATCCAGTCTGAACCGGGAGCATTTCACCTTTGATTTTTCCCCTAGCCATGCCACACTCACCAAGCCATGCCACACTCACCAAGCCACGCCCACAGAACTGGTAGTAAAAAAAATTGGAACCCACCACTGATTCAAACAAATAGCTAACTATCTTAATGGACGAGGGGAATGCTATGGAAATAATCTCACCCTGATTTCAGCAAAGCTTTTGACAGGTTCCCTATGATATTCTTACTGAAAAGCTGTTATACCTATAGTGGTCTCTGAAGGTTTTTAAGAAGAGGCTGGAGAGGTGTCTTGTGAGGATAGTTTAGTTTTCCTGCATTGCAAAGGGTTGGACTGGATGATCCTTTTTAGCACTTTCCAAGTCCACAATTTTATGATTCTGTGAGGAGTCCGCCAAAACAAAAACTACCAGAAATACAACTAGTAATGATAATGATAATGGTATCCTTTTAGTCAAGTCGGACTCAACTCTTGGCGACTCTATTTATTTTGAGTTTTTCTATGCTCTGGCTGGTGTACAGCTAGTAAGTTGACATTAAGAGTGTTGTTCAGTAACACTTCGTTGCAGATACTTAGGCCATCCTTTAGAAAGACATAAGATGGAACAGAACCTACTCCATTTAGGAGAAAAGATATAAGCTGGTACTACAGTCTTCCCACATCTGCAGAAATATATAGTTCTTGTTTCTGACAGCATTCATGGCACAAAATCAAGTCTCATATTCTAAATATGGTGGAATATAAAAAAATAATAATTTGTGAGATATATTTCTGATTCTTTTCTTAAATTAGACCTTTGGCATAGAATATAATTCAATAATATATATGTCCCAAGATTTAAGGAGCCTAAAACTACACATGCTGTAAAAGATAAGTTACTGTCTTATTCTGATGATGTCATTCCCATGGTTTTGGATAATTAAAGCCATGCTACATTACATTCATGTTATAAATCTAATGAATAGTCTATTATAAAAAATGTGGGGGCATAACTGAAAGTACAGTAGTAAGCTGTTCTATGTCCCATGTTTTTATACTTGCTTAAATATTTTCCTCTTTAGTATTCATCTGTTTTTATTAAAAAGTATTTTATTAAATGCAGAAAGAAAATAATAAATGAGCTGGATTAACCTATTGACAAAGGAAGGAAAAAAAACCACCTTCAGTTCTAAGACATTAACTAGTTAAATCTCCAGATATAGGAATTTCAATTTCTTGGTTCCAATAATACATTATTGATCATGTGTAATATAGCTGATCATTTATCTTGCATATTCATAGGCAATAGAAAACTAGTATTTTGTCTGATTGCTTCCATTGCTGCAATTATCCCCCGAGGGTATCAGCCTGTTTTATAGACAATCCAACTAATATTGCCAAGTGGTTGCACTCTGTAGTATTTTCCACTTTGTTCTCCAATCTTTAATCAGACATTATTTTACTGATTTAAAACTTTAGCATCTTGCATGTATGAAAAGTGGCTCCTGGATTTCTGCTGAGAATTTGGTGTTTTATTAAATGTCATGGGATACCAACAACAGGTTTAAAATGTCTACTGTGGGAGTAAAGTTGCTCCTTTGTGAATTGGGAAGGAAGACCAGTAACACTGAGAAACGTATAACCTGGCACGTTGGATGCTTCCAGTCAATTTAAAAAGAAACAAATCATGTTATTTATTGCATGTATAATATGCCATAATAAAACGACTCTTGATGCTTTTATAACCATAGAAACAATTATAACAACTGACGTTACATATACAGCGTGCAACTCAATACGGCATTTCCAGTTATTTAATAGTCAAGGTTTCCATCTTTCTCATTTTCCAGTGCTTTTATATTTCCATCAGATTTCTCAAGTGTGATGCAGAATTTGGGAGCACCAGAGGAACCTTAAGTAAATGTAAAAAGAAAATAATCAAACAGTATTATGTAATCGGTAAATTCTGCCTTAAGGCTGGAGATCCTAAAACCACATTTGGCCATTAGATGCTCTCTAGAGGACTTCATTGTTAATGCTTAGCCCTGTCTATCTCACAGGGTTGTTGTATAGATGAAATTGTACACAGAATACTATATTTTGCATGGAGCTTCCAGAGAAAAAGTAGAATATATATTTATTTAACATATATGTTTTTAAAATAATGATAAAAAAACATATATGTTAAATAAATATAAATTCAGCAAGAAATGTCACACCCATAGAAATGTCTTGGTGCAATCTATCATTATTTGCTTATTTGAAGTGTCCATTAGAAAAGTTAATTATCTAAGATCGAGTTTTTGCTGAAAGCAAAGTGGTTTGCATTTGCACTGCTTTTAAGCAACATATGTCAGGATATGCAGTTTAATGGGGGAGAAAGGATGATTTTAAATGACTGAAATGGTACGGCTTAAAAGCAAATTTGGTATATTGAGATATTAATAAAGAAAACAATGAAAGATGGCATTATTAACTTGCTTATTTATTTATTAATTTTATTTCCTTGCAGACTTATTTTCAAATATGAATTTGATTTCTGAATTAATATGAATACCAGTGAATTGCACAGAGTTTTTAAGCTGTGAACTATCCTATCTCCTTTTTAATACACACACGAGATGAATATACTGTAATTAAATTAGACTGATTTAAGACTTGGGAGATCTGGTTGTTCTTCACTGTTATCTTGAAAACCACCAATTAGTTTGTTACCGATCAACACATATAATAAAAGAATAACAGAGCTGGAAGGGACCTTGGAGGACTTCTAGTTTAACCCCTGCTCAAGCAGGAGACCTTATACCACTCCAGACAAATGGCTATCCAATCTCTTCTTTAAAACGTCCAGTGATGGAGCACCCACAATTTCTGGAGCCAAGCCATTCCACTGATTACATGTTCTCACTGTCGGGAAATTTCTTCTTAGTTTTAGGATGCATCTCTCCTTGATAATCTCCATCACTTCGTCAGTGGTGGGTTTCTACTGGTTTGCCCCAGTTCGGGCGAACTAGTAGTGGCGGCAGTGGGAGGCTCCGCCCACCCACCTGGACATCATCACGGATGCTCTGTGCATGCATGGAAGGTTCTGCACATGTGCAGAAGTGCCACGAGTGAAGTAAGCACACATATGTGCACGCTTACAGTTCCGAACTGGTAGTGAAGGTAAGTGGAACCCACTACTGCTTCTCGTCCTGTCCTCAGGTGCATTGGGGAATACATTGACCCTCTTCTTGACAGCTCCTCAAAAATTGCAAGACTGCTATCATGTCACCCTTGTCCTTTCCTTCATTTGATTAGACAAACCAAATTCCTGCAACTGTTCATTCCAGGGGTGAACTCTAAAATTTCTTACTACCGGTTCTGTGGGCGTGACTTGGCGAGGGGTTAATGTGACTGGGTGGGTGTGGCCATTATTTTTTTTTTTACTTTTAAAACCATTTTTTCTACAACCTCTTCGGCTAAGAGGTTGTAAAAAAATGTTTTCAAAAGGCTCTGACGAGCCAAGTTGAGTTCCCTGATCAGCAGAGGCTTTTTTAAAACCCAGCTGGGATCGTCACAGCATTTAAAAGAAAAAAACCGTTTTTTTTCTTTTAAATGCCTTTGACGAGCCGTGCGATCATCAGAGGCTTTTTCTTTTTTTACTTTTAAAAGCATTTTTTCGGCCTAAGAGGTTGTAGAAAAAATGCTTTTAAAAGAAAAAAAAAGCCTCTGATGATTGTTCGGCTCAGCTTGGCATGGGAGGGGATTTTTGCTATCAGTTCTCCGAACCATCTGCCTCCATCGCTACCGGTTCGGGTGATCTGGTCTGAACTGGGAGCATTTCACCCCTGGTTTTTTCTGTTTCAGTCTCCAGCTCCCTAATCATCTTTGTTGCTCTTCTCTGCATCCTTTCTAGAATCTCAACATCCTTTTTAATTGTGGTGACTAAAGCTAGACAAAGTATTCCAAGTGTGGTCTTACCAAAGCAGTATAAAGTGGTACTAACACTTCACATAATCTTGATACTATCCTTCTGTTGATCTTGATACTATCCCTCTGTTGACGCAACTATGAGTGCATTGGCTTTTTTGCATTTTGTTGGCTAGGATCCACCGTTCAAGTCTGTCAAGATCTTTCTGTACCTTCTAAAGTGTTGTCTCCAGCTTTGTGTTGTCTGTAAATTTGATGAGTTCCCCTTCTATCCTCTCATCTAAATAATTTATGAAGATGTTGAAGAGTACTGGGCCTAAGACAGAATCTTGAAGCCCCTATTGCATGCTTCCCTCTATGTAGATACATTATTGTATTGGGGACTACACATTATATCCTGTTGGTCAGCCAGTTATGAATTCACCTGGTGGTGATTCTGTCTATCTCACATTTTTCTATTTTATCAAGAAGTAAGTTGTGGTCTAATGTGTCTACTTTGTCAAATGCCTTACTGAAACCCAAGTATACTATGTCCACAACATTTTGCTGGTCTACTAATTTAGTCACTTTGTCAAAGAATGCAGTAAGCTTTGTGTGACATCTGTTTTGATAAATCCATTATTTCTAAGTGTCTGCAGATCTGTTGCCTAATTATCTTTTCCAGGATCTTCCAAAGTATTGATGTCAGGCTGATTGCTCTGTAGTTTCCTGGATTCATTCCCTCCCCCCACTTTTTGAAGATGGGAACCACACCAGCTCTTTTTCAATCCTTTGGTAGTTCCCCAGTTCTCCACAATCTTTGAAATATATGGTTCAGTCGCTCTGAGATCACATCTGCCAGCTCCTTCAGAACTCTGGGATGTAATCCATCTGATCCTGGTGATGTAAACTTGTCTAGAGTGGATAGATCTTGCCTTACCTTTTCTTGACTATTTTGATTTATATTCCTAATCTCTTTTATGATACTGCTTTTGATAAGTCAGGCTATTTTTTTTCCCTGTTGTATGAAATCAGATACAAAGAATGAATCAAGCAGCTCTTCTCCCAACCATTTCCTTGACTTTTTTTCTTGTTTTTTTACATGCTAAAAGAAACTTTTTATTACTATTTTTGAAATTTGTTGCAAGTCTTAGTTCATTCTGAGCCTTAGCTTTCCTGACTTCATCTTTGCAAGTTCAAACTAGATGCTGGTATTCTGCTAGAGTTATGTGTCCCTCACAACTAAAAAAATCAGAAGGTCAACATTGGTCAACACTGTGTAAATACCATGGTAGCAGAGATGGGTTCTATTTACCTTTACTGCCAGTTCGCAATGGGGCCACACACTTGCTTTGCTCGTGTGTGCATGATAACATTGGGGTTGGTGGGTGGAGCCTCCTATCGGTTTTACTACCAGTTCTATAGAATCGGTCCAAACTGGGGGTTCACCACTACATGGTAGTAAAATAATATGACATATTACTTATGCTTATACTTATGCTAAACACAATAAAACAAATTATGGGATGGAAGGGATTCTGTGTTAAGAATACTTGTCTGGAGCATCTGAACTGATTAGAATCCCCCCAACAAAAATTATACTACTGTTTTGAAATCATGTTACTGATTAGGGTAACTAATTTCTCTAGTGTAACTAATTTGTTGATCCCTTCCAAATCAAGAATCAAACCTCTCAATTACTGTACATCCCAACCTATCTTTTGCTTTTTGCAGACATTTTTTTAAAAAAAGTACCTAGATTAAAAATTAAACCAAATATTTCACCATGAAGCCTGTATTCATACATTCAGCTGATCCAGCAGTGTACATCTGGCATCTCTCTGTTTTTAAATTTTAACTTATGGTCTCAGAGGCAATTTCATTATATCTGGAATGCTGAACAATTCTTGGCAATCACCAAGGTTTTCTCAGCCTCTCCATCATAGTAACTGGAAAGACATTTGTTGGCATAAAAGGTAATAGGCAAGTTGTGTTCTACAACTTCCAGGATTTGGCAGAGAAATTATTCTCTGGATTTGAAGTCCAACACAGATTCTAGATTTTCACAAGTATAACTGATATCCATATGAATATTCCCATCTGTTATCTATAACTTGGTGGTTTTTTTAGGGGGTAGAGTGATTAATTCATGTTCGTGTTTCTATTTACACATCCCGGATTTCAATTTCTGCATATTTCTGACTTTCCCTTATGTATATAAATGAAAGACTCTCAGATCAATGTTACCCTGTTCTGAGGTCATTTAATTGTAAAGTTTATTTTGATACTCCTAGGAATAGTGACGTTTTTATGAGTAGAATATAAAGTCATCTAAGGCCAGTGCAGCTTTGACCATGACTAAATCTGGCAGCAAATCACATTCTAGTATGGTCCCAGGAAACAAAGAATAAAATGGAATAGAATAATTCCCATCTGATTCTAAATGCCCCGCCCCAGAGCATTTTCTCTATTTCCAACTCTGAGATGTAAAGTATCCTCCCACGGACCTGGAAGAATCATATTAGGATTGGATGTGGAGGGAGCTAAGTTAGAGAAGAAAGAAAATGAAAACAGGAGGTCTTTTTGTAAACTGATGTTAATTGGAAAGGACTGGATTTTTAGTGAGTCAGGCAATCTTCAGGCTCGGTTGCTGAGTTGAACTCAAGCCTGGCACGACATTAGAGCTGGAAACAAAAATAAAACCCTCCTCCTACAATTTTACAGTGTGTTCGTTAACAGAGTCACTCAAAAGATATTTGCTAATTCATTTACTGATTGGATGATTAGTACTAGGTTCCCCTCATAAAAATTAACATTGACTCAAAAACAGCTGGGACTATTTAGAGTCGTGAAAGAGTGGACATTTATCAGCAATACAAATAGCGGTTACTTTTACAGTAAAGATAGCATTCATGTTACCTTACTCATTGGGCCATGAAGCAACTTTGTTGTACTATACTATATTGTTGTACTATACCTTAGTCATAGAACCATGAAGCAACTTTGTTGTACTTCCTATTTTGGATTTAAAAAAACACCGTAAAACATGGAAGTAGAAAAGCAGTATCCTGGTCAGGGTTAACCTGTTACTTGTCCAATTAATAAATGTACAATTGACATAGGCAAAAAAATATAGTGTCTTACATAGAATAGAATAGAATAGAATAGAATAGAATAGACTAGACTAGACTAGACTAGACTAGACTAGACTAGAATAGAATAGAATAGAATAGAATAGAATAGAATAGAATAGAATAGAATAGAATAGAATAGAATAGAATAGAATAGAATTGAATTCTTTATTGGCCAAGTATGATTGGACACACAAGGAATTTGTGTTGGTGCATATGCTCTCAGAGTACATAAAAGAAAAGATACAAGTAATTTACAATACTATAAATAGTCCTAAATATGGGGTATCAAGGTTAGTTTGCTGATGATAAACTTAATAAAATATTAAAATTTTAAAAAAAATTGCATTCTGGAAGCATAGCTTTGTGACCAGTATCTAAGATCTTGACCTAAATTTACTATTTAGGTCAAGATCTTAGATACTGGTCACAAAGCTATGCTTCCAGAATGCATTTTTTTTTAAATTTTAATATTTTATTAAGTTTATGAAAGTATATAGAATAACATTTCTATTAACATCGGATGTGCAGCATTTATACATATATACAAGATATATACCTGGGGTCTCTTAAGCTACCTATTCCTTTTATTAGGCCCACCTTTTACTCCTTTTATTTTATCATTCATCCATTTATACCACCTTTCCCAAACGGAATGATAATCTTGAGTTTTCATCGTCATTTATTTCATGGGTTAATTTACTCATCCCTGCGCACTCCAATATTTTCCTAATTATATGTTCTTCTGGTGGCAGAGCTTTCTCTTTCCAGTGTTGTGCGTATGCCAGTCTAGCAGCTGTAGTGATGTGTATTATTAAATTGTTCTTTTTCTTTCCATAGGTCCTCTTTACTATTCCCAGGAAAAATATTTCAGGTGCCAATTCAATATCTTTTCCAATTATTTATTGTAACCATCTCCGAATCTTACTACAATAACTTTTCGCTTCGGGGCATGTCCACCACATGTGGAAGAAGGTACCCTGGCTTTGTCCACATTTCCAACAATTTGGGTGTATATTTGGATACATCTTTGCTAGCCTAGCAGGGGCTTGATGCCACCTGTGTAGCATTTTATACTGGTTTTCTTTATAAGTCACTGCTCCGGTCAATTTATAATTCTTATTCCATGCCTCTTCCCACTCATTTAAATTTATGCTGTGTCCAATATTCTTCTCCCATGCGCTCATTTGGTTTTTGATTGTACCTTCTGTTCTGTCATCATCCAATAAATAGTTATATAGTTTGGCCAGTATCTTTTTTTCTGTTCCCATCAGAACCTTATCGAACCCGTTGGATCCTAGTTCTAAGCCACATTCCTCCTTGTCTTTCTGGTATTTAGGCTTTATTTGTAGGTAAGTCCACCTGTCTATATTTATACCTTGATCTTTCAAGGTGTCGTTAGATTTAAGATTCCTCCTCCATCTAGAATGTCTTTGTATCTACACATTTTCTCCATTCCCCATCTATCTGTTGGGATAGATCAGGGCCTCCATCGTGGAGGGCCATTTTGAGACTTTTGCGTAGTATTGCTGCCTGATTCCAGTCCATGTTTGTATTAAGGTATCCCTAATTTTATGCCTGTGGAAGTATGTTTTCTTTTTCGTCTCTGTGTCCCATAGGTATGCGTACCACCCTCTCTATAGATCGTGGCCTTCCAAAGTTAGGATCCTTTTATTTTCTAGAGTGGCCCACTTCCTTATCCATACTAACTTGGCTGCCCTGTAGTATATTTCCCAATCAGGGAGTCCAAATCCTCCTATATTCCTTTTTCTCTATAAGGTTTTAAGGGAGATCCTTGACTCCCCCCACCCTCAAATTTCCTGATACTTTTGTTTAGTTCTAAAAAAATTTTTAAATCTAAATTTACAGGTATGGTTTGATACAAGTATAATAATTTAGGGAGGATGCTCATCTTAATCGAAGCTATCTTGCCTAGGAGTGACAATTGTATTTCTTCCATCTGTCCAAATCTTGTTTAATTTCTTAATTAAGGACATATAGTTATCTTCCTTTAGGGATGAACATCTTGGAGTTATCCAGATTCCTAGGTACTTTATTTTTTTTAACCTGTAGTTCCAACTTTTCTTCTATTTCTTTCTTCTGCACCTCAGTTACATTCTTAGTTAATATTTTAGTTTTGGTTTTATTCAATTTAAATCCTGCTACTTTTCCATATTTGCCCAATTCCTCTAAATTTTTTTGTCTGGATTCTAATGGGTCCTCCAAGATCAAGGCCATATCATCTGCGAATGCTTGCGTTTTATATATCTCTTTCCTAATCTTTAGGCCTTTAATTTCCTTGTTATTTCTAATTTTCCATGGTAGAACTTCTAGAGCCAAAATAAATAATAATGGTGATAGGAGGCATCCTTGTCTTACCCCCTTCCTGATCTGGAATGTTTTGGTCCTATCTCCATTTAATAGAATACTCACCCTTTGGTTGCCATAAATAGTTTTTATAATCTTTTCAAAATTTGTTCCAAATCCCATTATCTTAATCATGAAATTCCAATTTAAATTGTCGAATACCTTCTGGGCATCTAAAAAGACTAAGGCCATCTGCTTTCCCGGGTGCTCTTCATAATATTCTAAGATATCCAAAACAATTCTCAGATTGTCCCTAATTTGTCTCCCCGGGAGGAATCCATTTTGATCCTTATGTATCAAAGTGTTTAATATTTTTTTGGTTTTTTCCGCCATTATACTCATGAATAATTTGTAGTCGGTGTTTAGAAGAGAAATTGATCTGTAATTTTGAATTTGTTTTAAATCAGGACCTTCTTTTGGCAGTAGTGTGACATGTGCTTCCCTCCACGAATCCAGAATTTTGGAACCCGTCAATGCTCCATTATACATTTTCACTAATTTTGGTAGTAACATTTCTTCTAGATTTTTATATATTTCTCCTGGGAATCCATCCGGGCCTGGCAATTTGTTGTTTTTAAATTTAGAGAGTTCTGTTTTTAATTCTTCAACTGTTACGTTTCCATTGAGCATTTCTCTTTCTTCCTCTGTTATCCATGGAAGCTCTTCGCTTACCAGATATTGCTCTATTTTTTCTTCCGGGATCTCCTCCTCTTTGTATAGGGCTTCATAATATTCCCTAGTTATTTCTAATTTGTCCTCTTCTTTGTTTAACAAATTACTCATGGAGTCTTCTAATATGTGAATTGTCCCTTTTTCATTTTCCTTTTTTAATTTATAAGACAGCCATCTGCCCAGCTTATTGGCATTCTCAAAATAGTATTGTTTTGTTCTTTTTATTTTATGTGCCAGATCTTCTTGATCTGTGATATTCAATTTATGCCTCCACATCAGCCAACTTTCTTTTGCTACTTTATCTCCCGGGTTTTCTTGGAGTTTCCTTTCAGCTTCTCCTAAGTGGTTTAGATGATCTTCCAGGGCTTTTCTTTTTTCTTTATTTTCATATGCAGTATATGATATCACAGCCCCTCTTAGATAGGCCTTCATTGCATCCCATATTATTACACGAGGAGTTTCTTGATTTTCATTTTCTCTGAAAAAGGACTTTAATTCTTCTTTACATTTTTCTACACATTCTTTATCGCTCAACAGTTTCACATTGAACCTCCATCTCTGTTGTTTCTTCCTCTGTACACTCTTCCACTTTACTTCTAAGGGGTTATGGTCTACCCATGTATTCAGGCTGATTTCTGCTATTCCTATTTCTAATCCAAGATTTCTATTGACCCATGCCATGTCTATTCTCGACCATGACTTTTGAGGATTGGAGTAAAATGTATACTGTCTATCATTTGGGTGTAAGGTCCGCCATGTATCAATTAAATTTAATTCATCTGCTAAATCAAAAAAGGCTCTCGGTAATTTTGCCCTTTTATTTTTATTAATTTTATTGCTTTTGTAATCCTTATCTGCATCTACTATTCCATTGAAATCACCTATTATACAAATTTCATTATAATCCATTTTTCCTAATTGCTCATGAAGTTTTTTGAAGTATTCCCCCTGTTTTTTGTTTGGGACATATATACCTACTAACAGAATTTTGGAGTTCCCTCTCTTGACCTCAATCATTAAAGTTCTTCCCTTTGTATCGTTATATTTTAGCTCAGCTTCAATTCTTTTTTTGAGATAGATTACCACCCCACTCTTTTTTTTTTCTGCTAGTGAAGTAGAGATTTTTCCAAATTTTTTATACTCTAAACAATGGGCCTCTACTTTTTTATGTGCACCTCTTGAAGACAAATTATATCTGCATTTTGTTTTACTAGTTTTGTAAGTGTTAGTTTCCTCTTTTTATTATTGTTTAGTCTGTTAACATTTACTGATATTAGTTTCCAATCATTCATTTCTGCTTTCCTTGTCCGGTTTTAGTTTCTATTTGCTCGTACGGCTCTTTGTGGTCTTGTTTTTTTCCCTTTGGCCTCTTTGTCTTCCCTTTCTTCTGTCTTCTTCTCCGGGGTTCCTTCCTTAGTATTCTGTTGGTATGGGGTTTCCTCTTCTAATGCTGTTGCTTCTATTTCTCCTTTACTACTTTGTTCCTCCTCCGTTCCTCTCAGCTGGTCGAGGAAATCTTGTGCTGTGCTCAGACTATCTATTTTTATTTTCCTCCACTGCCAGGTGGAGGAAAAAATCTATAGTCCTTTTTCACTTCCCTCACTCTTCTTGAGTGAGGGAATATTTATTTGGATGGTTTCGTCAGCCTTTGTTCTTAACCACAATAATGACAAAATGTGCATTGTGACATCACAATTGCAAGCTCTGCTCTTTAACACTTGCACCACCATATTACACATGAATACATGAAGAACAGGTCTGGCATCATAATGAATGCCCCATTCCCCTGCCTCATGGGGACGCCTACAGTTGGTTCTGGTTTAGTTCAACAGTTGCTCCACTTTGTTCAAAGTGGATGTGAAGGCAGTAACCACATTTACTTAATCATATACCTAGCTCTTTAAACGAAAGATGAGAGGATTTAGAGAAATCCCAGTAAAATGGGATTTTTAATCTAAATTAATGTAAAAAAAAATATAGCATGGAGCAGAGAGGATCTTTCTCCTGTTGAATCCTGCAGTCTTGTTTTTCAGTATTTACAGTGTCTTCTAGTTTGGTTGGGGACAAGACTTTGTAGCATTCTAAGTGTCTAACACCTGCCAGTGGACTAAAATATTTCTTTAAAAATCCAGGATGTGAATCTAGCAGGACAACTGTTTTACAAGCTTTTTTCCACCAATGGTCTCTAAATTAATTTTTGAAAAGTGATATCAGAGACTTTGCTCCTATATGTTGCTTATTGACAAGAGGAATATTTTAGCTTTACTGTGCAAGAGCCAGAAATTAATCTTTTACTGTAAATCCTTTTTTTTTTAACTGTTGATCTTAACAAAGAAAAGAAAACTGAGAACTATTCTGTGCTTTATATAACTTCCTGGTTGCTGATGAAAATAAAATTGATTGTGTGCTATGCTGCTAAGTGTGTTGTTGTCAGCCTTTTGGTTTATGGTGGTAAAAAAAAGAGAGAAGGAGGTGTCAAAAAATCTATTCACGCCAAGTAACTAATTGATAGATACTAAGAGCTGTTTCATAATGCAAGAAAATATCAATATGTCTACCCACCTATTGTTCTGAGAATGAACACACATTTCTCTTCACTGATTGAATATCTATAGGAGTCTAAACAATAGGAGTCTAGATTAAAATTTCCCCAAAAGTGGAAGAGAAATTGAATTAGTAAACAATAGTGGCTCATTTGATTGGGGGAGGAGGGAGGAAGGAAGGAAGGAAAGAAGGAAGGAAGAAAGGAAGGAAAAGAAGGAATCAGATGAATGAGAAAAAACAAAAATCAGAAAGAAAATAAAAATGATTAGGAGTATTTGCTGAGTCTGGGGTTTTCATTGCGTGCACCTCACCATGTTACTATACAAACCGCTCCCAAAGGCAGGAAAGGAAGGGAAAAGAATTAAACAATTAAACAAAAGAATTTAAACAATTAAAGTGCTGTTTGTGAGGCTGCTTCCTTTATGCAATAGTTTCTACAAACTTTATTTGGCTCAAATCTTAACAGAATAAGTATAAGAAAGGTGCAAAACAGGGGTGTCAAACTCAAGGCCCATGTGGCCCTCCTGAGCTCTGTTTTTGCTGACAGGGGGTTGCAGGAGGCCATTGCAGCCAAAAATGAAGACCGGGTGGCCATTTTTGCTGTCAGAGTGCTTGCGCCACCACAGGCACCCCTGACACAAGTGACATCAAGCTGGCCATGCCCACCATGGCCACACCCACCACAGCCCCCTGAGGTCAAACACAACCCTGATGCAGCCCTCAGTGGAATCGATTTTGACATCTTTGGTGCAAAAGAAACAGCCTAGAAATGACAGAGTCCCATTGCCAGACCCAGTCTTCTTTCTACAGTATTGTGCTGTGACAAATGCTTTTCTGCATGGTGGACAATACTCAACAGTGGAAAGCAGGTAAAAGCAGAGGTATTGATTAATTGCTTTGTTTATCTCTCTCTACATGTGCAGAATCAAGACAGAATCATTTGGCAATGAGTCAAAACAGATTCAGTAAAGGCAGCCTACTGCCCTATCAACAAAGTGGGCAGCAGATCTGATGCGGTATGTTTTTTGCCAATTTCAGGGATGAGTGGAGAGAAATAACTCAGTAATGGAGAAAGGCCCATTGTCTAGGCGCATATAGATAATAAAATGTATTGCCTTAAATTCTAAAGCAGGTTATTCTAAACTCTTATTAAAAATAAAGAAAACAAAGTCATCATTTTTAAAAGCAACACCAGAATTGATTTGAGGAATTAGGAACAAAAATATATTTACCAGAGTTCGAAGATTTATTCTCACAACCCATTTTTTAAAACACTCCAGCCTTCCCCAAATCTTGAGTTTTCAGTTGTATGGAGACTAGAATCTCCAATTTTAGTGGGAATTTCATACTTCTAATACTTTTGTATGGCACTGAGATGAAAAAGGATCAGTCTATTTGGAACTGAATGTTTAAGGGTCTTTTTAAAGAATAATATAATTAGCTTTCTGATGGCCTAAACCGAATCAATGGGTGGGAAATGTGTACTCTTTCAGGTGGGGCAGAATTATATCTCCCAACATCCCTTACCCTGTATTACTGGGACTGCTGAGAGCATGTGTGTCAGGAAGATGTGGAAGATTTATCCCTCGTGCCAGGTAGTCCAAATTTTTATTTCCAGTATACAGTTGCTCTAGGACTGCCGTAAATTGCCTGTAACTATCGCCCTCCTTTTAACGCGGTCATATTACCTATTATAATTTATATCTGGAATGACTGCGATATTTGCCAGATCTAATTTGTTAATGGCATCAGCCTGCCTTGCACCGACTGGTTATGTGACGTTTGGGGTTTGGAGCCGATAACGAATTCCATACACTTTTATTGCAATGATTACCCACCCAGCCGTGTTAATACGAGGAAGTTCTAGAACGGGACAAACTGTGGCAGTAAGAGGGGTGCCCGGTTTACTAGGAGAAGGAGGGAGAGGCTACTATCTCTCTACAGCTGCTATCCTCGAACTGTGTGTAACCCCGGAGGACAAACGAGAGGGAACCCCGACGGCGAGCGCCTTTGAAACGCAGCCAGCGCCGCCACCGGGTTCCGTCTCCCTGTCTTGGCTTGTCCCGCCCGGAACAGGAATAATGCAATATTGAATCCGAGCCATCCGCCCCAATTTAAGCAGCGCGCTGACTTTAAAGGAAGGGAAGAAAACCAGTCTTCGTCCAGGGGAGGCAATCGGAAGGAGGCAAGAGGCGGGCGGCAAGGATTACCAAGGGAAGGCACCCCGGTTCCGCAAAGGTTAACACGCCCCGCCTCCGACGCCGGAGGGTGCCGCCCCCGCCCCGCCGCTGATTTAGCTGGTGGCGTTGCCTTGGCCGCCGGCTTTGGGCTGCCTGCGGTCCGGGCTGGGGACGCATCGCCGGAGTGGAGCGGGCAGATGCCAGGCATCTGAGCGCGGTGAGTGAATGAGCGAGCGAGTGACTGGCTGGCGCCCTGTGAGTCTGCCTGCCACAAACACAGAAAGGGCCGGATGGGGACAACGTCCCGGCACTGGGACATGCCTGAGCCGAATTTTTCCAACTGCCTCTTTGCGAAACGCGGACGGTGTGCGATTTTAGGCGTGCGCTTTACTGTTGGCTCCGACTTCCCCCTTGAAGCCTCTCTTGTTGTGCAGGGAGGCGAATCCGCGCTGAGTTATAAAACTTGAACTAGCCTTTGGCTGCGTTCGCACGACCTTCTAATTTAGAGGATATGGTTCTGATTTTACCCAGTGTCTGGGCTTTGCGCGAACACAACCTTCCTAAATTGGAGGGCAAAAGACAAGAGGAATGTCGGGGCCTCCATCCTCAAGGTCCCTGAGCCGAGATCACAAAGGAGGAGCAGGTGCTGTTCCTGTGAAGATCTAGGTTGACTTCAAAGATGTAGCCTGTTTTCTGCTCTGTCTCTCCCCCCCCCCCCCCCCGCCCCGGATGGCATGGCTGGGCAAATAGATATGTACCAGCCAGTGCGGGCAGAAAGTGAGTAGAGTATTGCTGGAGGAGGTAACTCCCAAATAAACAGAAGTTGCAGCGACCTTTTATTGCCTGGACTTCCCAGAGAAAAAGAAGCTGGGATTAGCCTGCCTGGGTTTCTTTTTCCTTCTCCTATTGGCTATGTTTTCATATTTGGTAAAGCTTTGTTCAGAAAGCCATTTCTCCATATTGGCTGGGTTTCCAAAAAACATCAGTTTAAAATGCATGGCTTTGGCAGTTTAGTGTGTTATGGAAATGCAGTCTTTGGGTGTACAGTTGGTCCTAAACTCATCTCTGTATCCATCAAAAGAGACCGCAGGTGAGGTGGATCCACTTTTCATGGCCAGCTCTCTAGAGTACTTTGCCCAGATGAAAGGTTGAATGAGGTGGCTGGTTCAGTTTCCTCTTGGGGAATATTTTGGAAGCAATTTGTGCTTATATCTGGGGCAGATTAATAGTGTTGGCTCTTCCAAGCTCCCCACTCAGACCCAGCACAATGAAGCAGAGGAAACAATATCTTTGGGACTCTCTAAGGTTCTTAGCTTTGGCTAAGCAGGGCTGGATGTGATTAATACTTGGATGGGATACCAGGAAATCCCAGGATTGTAAACTAGGTTGGAAGAGGGAGGGGGGAACTAGAAGAAGAAAGTGGCAAATAATAGTTGTACTCTTACCAAGAAAACCACATTGACATTTTCCCCTTATGGGTTTTTTTGGGTGAAACAAAAAAAAATGAACTTATGAATTACAGTTTCAATGTTTAGAAAAAAATGGATAATAGTTAAAAAAGGGGGGTTGTAACACAGAGTAAGTCTATATTTCTACTTATCATTGCTGAAAACAAAATTGGAAGTTACTTTTCATTCTTTCTTTTTGCACTTTTGACTTTTTCTTTGTTTTTTTCTTTTCTTTCTTTTCTTTACTTCATAAATATTCTTATAATAAAAATTGCACATGCACACATACATAGTCGTGTTTGTGAAGTCACTAGGAAATGAGCTCCCCTGGAGAGAGCTGTCCTCTGTGTTTCATCTGTAAAAGAAAAGTGAAAACCTTAAGTATGAAGGTTTTTAAAAATGTATTTGATAGCTATAGTCTGTAATTTTCAAGTAAGAGTCAATCACTGGAATGTTGATACCAATATCATATTAGTTGCCTATTGTAGCTGTGACAGATTCAAATTCTGCCTCCCAAAGCTCAATATTTGGGTTTGTAGTTCCTAGTTGAGTGTTAATCACTTGGAGGAAAGCTTAATCCTAATTCACATCCTGGCTCCCAACTAGCATTGAATTGCTAGTTTGCTCATTTTGTGAACTGTGCATGAATCAAATAAAACTAGAGTGGAGTAAACTCTTAACTTCATTTTATTTGCTCAGCTGTTTGGAGAATGCATTTGAAGTGTTTCTTTTTCTTTGCTGTTTATGAAAAAGCAGAGGGTTTTTTTGAAATTAAATTTGACTGTGCTGCTTTTTGGGGACGTGTATCGGTATATTCTTTTGTCTTGTCCCAGTCTCCTTTTTGTTCCTTGGTCATACACAGAATTAGGCACTCTTGAAGTTTTAAGTGTAAGCACTGGTGGGGGGGGGGGGGGGATGACAAAATGTGATTACTCAAAGGTAAGAACAGTATTTGAAATAATGCTTCTAGTCCTGACAGGTAACATTGTATAGCCATGAAAATGTTCCTGCCTTATATTAAAAGTGTGTTATGAGTTTGCAACAGTGATTAGACAGCCAGAAAGATGATTTATTTTAAATTGTGATTCAGCCGTAAATTTGTGTGATTTATACAATCTGCAAGTGAGCTGGAGCTTTTCATTTACTTTAGCCAGAACATAGATAAGATGTAAAGGATGGATCTCCCTGATAACAAAAGGCGCGCCATCGTTCTTTTCAGAATGAGTTTTCGTAGGATGACTGTTTCTGTCAGTTATGAAAAACAGAGCTTAGCAATTGTACTAATTAACATCTGTATCCATTTGGGATCGAGACACAAATGAATGGCTTTTTTTAAAAAGGGTGCTAACTAATTCAGAATAATATGTTCTACTTACTGTTTATTGAAAGGTTGCGGTCAATTGAAGGCATAGCTTATAAATCAGAGTCACCGAGTCTGATAGACAAATAGCTTTTAGAGGGCAAATTATGCATGAAATAGAATTGCATCACAGAGATAAAATGCTACTAAAGTGTGTGGTAACAATAAGTTTCCAGTTATTAAATAAGATAGCCAGGACTTTAACACAGATACACCCAAGTGTTTAATGCTAAGATTTGAATATGTTTCTTGAATTGGCCCTAATGTACATGCAAGTACCGGTATTTGGTGAAGACTGTTTCAAAAAGGTAGTAGAACAATAATTGATTGCTGGTTCTTTCATCTCAGCAGTTCCCTTAAGGACTGTCTTAGATGCAACCTATCTATCACAGCTCTGGATGGACCTGAATATGAATTTGGGAAATACTTTCATATTTGCATGTTATTTAAATTCTGACTATGTACTTTTAAATATGAAATTAGTTCTCCACCCAAAATTTCCTTACCCCACTCCAACTTGTTTGCTGGAATAGGATGAAAATATTTGAATATTTGAAATTCTTCAAAGGATATAATCTAATCTTTTTGGTGTATATGTGTAGGTGTAGGTAGGTAAGTATTTATAAAGCTATTACATTAAGATCAGGGGTGGGTTCTAAAATTTTTTACTACCGGTTCTGTGAGCATGGCTTATTTTGTGGGCATGGCTTGATGGTCATGTGACAATTATTTAGGATTTAGCAGAGGTACTGGTCTACCAGGCTTTTAACTGCTTGCAGAGTTGTACAGATCTACCCATTTATTTTTTGCAGACACTGATCTACCATTTATTTTTGCAGGCACTCATCTACTCATGTATTTTTGCAGGCACCGGTCTACCCATTTATTTTTTCAGGCACTCATCTACTCATGTATTTTTGCAGGCACCAGTCTACTCATTTGTTTTCTTTTAACCCTGATTAGCTGTAGGGAGGCCCTTTGAAGTCCCGTGGCAAGAGTTTAAACAGTTTTTTTCCATGTAGCCATCAGCTGGGACTCAGGAGGCAGCAATAGATTGGGGGTGGGGCCAAATAAAAGGTAAGAATAATGCAGGGGTGGGTGGGGAGCGGGGGGGGCAGAATCGGTTTGGTGACATCATATCGTCACCGCTACCGGCTCGGGATAACCGGGCCGAACCGGGAGGAACCCACCACTGATTAAGATGAATTTTGGAATGATTGGAACCCACATACACAAACACAAAATTGTCTTCTTGCCCCAATAGTTTGCCATCTTGTACAGGTAATCCTCGATTGATGAACACAATTGGAACTAGAATTTCTGTTGCTAAGCATGGTGGTTGTTCAATGAACCATGCCCAATTTTAGGACTTTTTGCACTGTTGTTAAGCGAATCACTATAGTTGTAAAGTCAATCATACATTCATGAAGTAAATCTGTCTTCCCCATTGACTTCACTTGTTGGAATCTGCCTGGGAAGGCTGCAAATGGTGAATACATGATCAGGGAATGTTATAACCATTGTAAATACATTCATACACATTTGTATGTAAATATGAGTGTCAGAATTTTGATCACGTGATCATGGGGATGCTGCAGTGGTCACAAGTGCAAGGACCGGTTGTAAATCACTTTTTTTTCCAGGACTGTTGTAACTTTGAACAGTGGCTAAACAAAAGGTTGTAAGCCAAGGATTACCTGTAGGCTATAGCATACATGAGGTAAAGGTACTTGGTGAGTAAACTATTCTACCGAGGAAGAGACTGTAAATGAGAATCTATCAGAATGGTACATGCACTTATCTTTCCCTTAAGTTCTCAGAATTGAGAGATACAGGTCTTACATTATGTCATGTCCTCATTTACATGACTTCCATCTCTCTCCTTGAAGAAGGCAGAAATTTCTCCATTTATACACAGGAGTAGATCCTTGTGTGTCCCTTCTGCTCCCTAACCAATTCATTTTTTTCCCCAGGGTAACTAGGGATGTGTATTTTGACTCTGATATGCACCAGAAGATCCAGGATAGAGCAAATGCTGTTCCCACAAGCATCATTTAAATCACACTATTCAGAAGGAGATGATAGATTAAGTAAATAATATGTTTATTTCATTTAAAATAGGCATTTTACCAGGGCTGTGGAGTCGGGAGAATTGGGACATTAAAACTTGCTTTTTTTTTAATTCCAATCTAAATTTAGTAGGAGTCAGAGTCGGTGCATTGTTTGCCGACTCCGACTCTGACTCCAGGTACCCAAAATTTCCTCCGACTCCGGCTCCTCGACTCCGACTCCGATTCCACAGCCCTGCATTTTACAGGTTAAACAGTTAATTTTTTAAAAAAAAATTATTTAAAGATAATTCTTTAGAGATAAATATGCAGTAATATTTTGCATAGCAACATGTTATTTTTCAATGTTAGAAGATAAGACTTCTAAAATATGGATTATTTTTACTGTCCACTACAATCAGACAATCATCTGGTTGCATTTATATGCATATAAAAATGGAAGTAAATTATCTGTTTATCTGTTTGAAAGGGACTTTATGTGTGCTGTAGCTGAATGGTTGGACTGTTATTTTGCACCAATGGTCAGATTTTGAGTTTTTTTTCTAGGGGAAAAAAATCATTCTGTGTTACACTAGAATGCTGTATACAAGAAAACAAACAAAGAATGTTCTATCTTTCCATTCTGTGCCAGATATTATGTTCCCAAGTGCCTTTGGAGGTTAAGTGAACAATATTCTGATCATGCTATCTCTCTTCGTTTTTTGCATTCAATACAAAGCATGAAATGAGAAAAATATACGGTTTATGGCTTGCTGGCTATTGATAGCATCTTGGGCATTTTTAACTTCGCTTTCTTTGAGTTTTGGAAGAACACCGGAAACTGTAACAAAAATATACCTTGTAGTAGGATGCAAATCCTAGATTTGCCTAGTTTGGACTCTTATTTTATTTTCAGCCCACTGTAATCAAGACATTTTAAGAACCTTGAGGATGCCTCTTTATAGCTCTCTAAAATCAAAAATTGCTTGGATCTTCTCTGGCTCAAGAATATAAACAGTGCATGTTGACATAGTTAATTCAGCTTTGAATACTGTCCCACGTATATATGAAATCAGATTCCAGCAAGATAGATTTAGTAAAATACAATTAGTCTCCTGATTTAGTTTCTTTAAAGTGAATCAAGAATTGTACCCAGTAAAACATATGTCTATTGTTCACATAAAATCCCAAATTCATGAGCTTTCCAATCAATACATTTTAGGGATACACAATTGGAAAATATATATCTACCAGCTATTCTTTAAGATTTCAGACACAGTATATGGACCAATATTCTTCAACATATGAAGAGAAGTGTGACTATTTTTTAAAATCCTTTTTAACTGTTGATAAAAGCCAAAAGAAATTAAAAACTGAATGGGACTATATTACTGTGAATATGAGCCAATTTTTTTAGAAATAGAGGTAGTCCTCATTTAGTGACTCTTGTTTTGACAAATGTTCATGGTTACAGTGATTAAAAACGTACTTTACAATCTTCACATTTATGATTTTTGCAGGCCTGTAAAGCAAAGGAAAGCTTAAGTAAGATATCACAAGCACAGTCATGGTTTCACATAGTGACCACTTCACTTAATGACTGAGTTGCTGGTCCCAAATGTGGTCTCTAAACAAGGACTACTTCTATGTTCCTTCCAACAGATGAGAGTTGTCTGAATATTATAGGAAGATAATATTTTACTTTAGGACCAATGCAAGTAATCTCAGTTGCTATGTACATGGTAGTTACTTATTTCTTTGGGAGGATCCAAATATCAAATGCTATTTGTCAAGTCGGAATATCTTTCCTGGCTCTTACCATTTATCCTTCCTTGAGTGCAGGAAAAAAATCTGTGTTTTACTATAACAATTAGAAAAATTAAAAATTAAGCATATTTGGAAATATCAAGAAATAATTGAATTGATCATATCATTTTATATGCACTAGCCACATGGATTTGATAGCAATGAATGGAAACGGAATATTCCTCTGTGGTAAGCAGCGTTTGTAGAAAAATGATGTATCATGCAAAAGGCTTTGTGATATCCCAAGAGATTATTTCCACATTATAGACTGAATTGCCAAGTCTTCCTTTAGAGCCCTACTCTGGGAATCTCTAAATGAAAGCTTAGCCATGACCTTTTTAGTTTAGACTCCATGTATAGACTTCCTAAACCATAATTTCAGAAGATCTTAAATTACAAAAGACTCTATAGCCTAAATTTGTGGTAACTAGAGATGTACTGGGTGTCTGCCTTTAACAAGTTTCAAAACGTTTAAAGTAATAACTTTAACTGGAAGAGTATACTGTAGTGTAAAGTGGCCTATAATATCATACAGGATTGCACAACACTTTTTAAAATGTGGCTTCTTTCTATATTTGTTTTTCATGGTTAGATCATCACTGAAAGAAAGTGCTGCCAACCGTTGATTGTTTTGTTGTGGATTTTTTTGGCTAAAATTCTTTTTGTAGCTTGGTTAACAGTCATTGGCATCTGGAATTCTAACACATTTGAATATCTGGTTTAAGTATATCTTCCTTAGACTAAATATACAGTAAAAGATGTTTAGCATCTATAGAGATGTGGTATAAAATTGCGTAGGGATTGGCATGTCAGTCAAGAACCCATCAGATATTGACAATTACTTGTTCTTTGGCCATATTTTCCAATGAACTGATGATGCTTCTAGAATTCTTCTGTTCATTTATTAAACCTTTTAAATATCTTATATAAAAAAAGTTGCATTTAAAAAAAGTTGCATTCCTTTCAATTCCATTCCCATCTTTCTTTTCTTTAAATAGAATGTTCAAGTCTTCTAATATTATTAGATTAACTACATTTTAAAAGAAATCCTTAACTGTTTCTCAGATTAGTTGACTGAGTCTGAAAATATATACATATGGTACTTCTTAGGGGGTATGAAACACAATTTAGTGCTAGTTTAAGTTCAAGTTGATATATATAGATTGCACTGTAACATGTTCCATAATTATCTTAAAAGGGGTAGTTCTCTACAGTACATTCTTGTCTTTTCAAGTTCAACTGAACTCAGTTGTATTATATAATGTTTTGTTGTGGTTTGTGACTTATACCAACAAAGGACATTAAAAGAAAAAGAATGTGATGGTACTAGATTTAATATACGATCGCATAAATGCAGTGTTCACAATGCCAGAGTTTTATGTTTCTGGCAACTTTGCCAGAATGCTGGTTGCTATATTCTGTATCATTTGTACTATATGAAGTATTATATCTCTGAAGGCAGTGTGATTGCGAGCACATTACAGTTGTGTAGCCATGGGTAACTGTCATCAAAACCAGCCTTCAAGTAGGATCACAATAGGTGCAGCAGCAGAAACTAGAAAAAGGCCCTGCCTAGTCACAACCTCAACTTGCTTATTTAGAACAAGTTTCTCGTAGAGTGCTCTATGGAAGCTGTCTCAAAAAACTTTCTTGGGAAGAAAATATTTGAGTCTGAGCAATAGTTGTTTGAATTGTGTTGTGACCAAGGCCCAGGTAGTGATTACCAAATACAATTCCGTCCTCAACAAACTTATTTTATTCCAAAACAAAATTCTTAATAAGCAGTCCGTAGGCCTTATCGCCAACTTTTGATGTCTTTGGCAACCTGCCAAAGGGGTTTTTTTGGCAAACCCCTCACAAAGTTCAAGAGATGCTGACAAGAAGCCCGGGAATCAATGTTGCTTTTCTACAAAGAACCCAATGGTTCGTTGCTGCTCTTTTAAGTCTTTTGGGAGTGGCCAATCATCTTCTGGTCTTACTCCCGAGTTGTCCTTTTTTCTTCAGCTGCTCTTGCCTTCTGGCAGCTTTTCGCATGCGTGTACTAGGAACAGACTCCTCCTGTTCCTCTGCACCTCTGTTGTCCGCCTCTGGAGGCTCCAGAGTCCGTGCATCGCTCCCAGATGGCCCTGGCCCCATCTCTGCCTCCAACGCAGAGCCCTCGTCTGGGCCTTCCCTTGACTCCAGGACTGGCCCATTGTCCTACCCAGCCTCCTCACTGTCCGACTCCGTTGCCAGGTCCTCAAGCTGCTGGCGGACTACAACAAATTGGCAAGATCCCATGTAAGCCTCTGCAAGGTGACTGACACCTCTCTTATCCAGTCATTCACCTCACCCTAGCCTCTTTTAGAAGCCAGGTTGAATATGGATTTAGCCCACAGGTGATCAAGCTCATTCTATGCAAGCTCAATCACCCTATGCAATTCCTCAAAATCAGAAACTGAAATGAATCATAGGTAATCTCAGAAGACTGGTTACCTCCTTAGATATTGTCGAGTATCTAGACAGGAGTGAATTAAGAAATGTTATCAGTTAAACATGTCAGATGTATGTTGCCCAAACATCTTGTAGCTATCCTCAGATAAATCTGTGCCTCCCCACTGAAAAGGATTTGGGTAATATAAATACAGCCACATAGGTATGCTTTGTTGATACCATAAGATCCAAGAACCACTTTACTATTCTTATTCCCATGGTGTAGCCTTGGCACAAGCAGTTTTATTCTTGTCTTCCGCTGGAACTCCAGGCATCTCAGAGAGAGGCTCATTGGGAATAATCAGGAGAAGTTAGTCAAGGTACTTGGATGAAATTACTGGGGAACTCCAGATATGAAGACAAGAGGTAGTGTAGGACTGCCTGCATGGATGAGTCCTGATATTATATGGGACAAGCCCCTGTTTACAACGGTTGACACCTGTGAATTCCTGAACCTTCCTAGAATTTTCTCTTAGGGCACAGGTGTCAAACTAGTCACATAATGTTGCCGTCATGTGACATTTCATGACTTTTTCCCATTTGCAGAGCTGGAGTAAGCATGACCTCACATGATGCATCCAGTCCACGGGCTGTCAGTTTGATACCCCTGTCCTAGGGCATGGAGGTCCACCAGCATCCTAGGAGATTCCAACACCAGTCCTTTCAAGAGATCCTGAAAACATCCTGCCGTAAAGCAAGATGGGCAGTACACAAGTAATATTTCTACCCTGTCATTATAGTCTATTACAGACAAGTCCAGCCTGTCAAATCAGCAGTAGGGTCACACCAAGCCTTCTTAAGAGATAATTACCATCTCCCTCCTCTTAGGATGGAGTGAAATAATTGATGGAGTCATATAAGACATAATGTGCTTTGTTTTACTGATGTGTTACTCTGATATCCGAATGCAGCTTTTATAATTTGAAAACTATACTTTTTGCCTTAATACAGGTTGTGAACTCAGCTAATTGTGGCTTATTCAAGAGTAATTGTTAAAAAAATGTAGCATGATGTTCAAATCCAGGCACGATTATCCATTATTAATGGATCAGAAATGTTGAAATCCTAAATGCCATATGCTTTGTAACTGCTAATTTCCTTTCATTTATTGTTTTACGTATGAACTAAATTATTTCAAATGCTTACCATATATTAATGGATAGATTGACATGTTCATAAACATTAAGAAATATTACAATGAAGTAGAGATGATCAGAAATCATCTGATCAGATCATCTTCAATACTAATCAGAACCCCCCTTGCCAATTCTCTTACATGAAAGCTTTTGTTTTCCTTTTGCTCTTGAAATATTCTTAAGTAAGCATGTATGTTACTCTGCCAAAATACTAGGCCATTAGTTTTGCAAACCTGCATTTGGTGATGGAAATCTGGTAGCAAGTCCTTTCTCTGCAAATCAAATTACACTGCATACTGTTACATAATGGGCAGTTAATGATTCATGGTTATGTGTATAAAGCAACCAGATTAATTTAACAAGAATATAATCAAAGCCTAATCACAGTGTTTGTTTTTACACTTCACATTTACAAAGTTGTTTCTCAATACTCTTCTCTCCAATAACCTCAAGCGACTGCTTTGTTTAGAGTTAACCTTTTGACGGTAGGTGCTAGCTTTTCTCAATGAGGCCATTCCGGGCCAATCACACACACTCAGCACAATCCATCCTACAGGATTGTTGTTGTGGGGAAAATAGGGGGAGGAAGTTGTATTGGTTATGTTCACCGCCTTGAGTTATTTGTGAAAATAATAAAGGCAGGATACATAATAATAATATATAAATAATATATATAATAATATATAAAAGATAATATAATAATAATAATAATAATAATAATAATAATAATAATAATAATAATATTATAACGGATAAATAATAAAGGTGGGATACAAGAAGAGTCCTCCACTCCTCTGCTTGCAACAAAATACCTTATGCCACCAGACTTGAAATTTTGGACTAGACAATTTAGAACTTCGCCGTCTTTGGTCTGATCTAAGCATAGTACATAAAATTATCTGCTACAATTTCCTACCAGCCAATGAGTACTTCAGCTTCAACCAAAACAATACAAGAGCACACAATAGATACAAACTCATGGTAAACGGATCCAAAGTAGACTGCAGAAAATAAGACTTCAGTAACAGAGTGGTCAATGCCTGGAATGCACTACCTGACTTTGTGGTTTCTTCCCGAAATCCCCAAAACTTTAACCTTAGACTGTCTACTGTAGACCTCACCCTATTCCTAAGTGATCTGTAAGGGACATGCATAAGCACACCAGCATGCCTACAATCCCTTTCCTAATGTTTTCTTTTATTCGTATCCTTTTCATGTATTTATAATTATGTTTACACTTGTATCTGTCATAAAATACATGCTTGATGAAATAAATAAAAAATAAAAACAAACAAACAAACATAAATAGCTTCCATCGGTATTAGATTAAACTCCAAGAATTCCCCTCCATGCTTCTAAATAGGGACAATGTTAAATTGGAAAAGCTAATCCATGCTGTTTTGGAAGTTTATTGAAAATGCATATTCGTTAATCTTCAGAGTTGCTTCTATGCAGCCCACATCATGATTTCAAAGCTTGGGTGTGCGCCCTAATGCTCATGTCTGAAAACAGGCATTGAGTAATCATGAGTGACAACGCACAAGGGATTGTTCAGATGGGCAATAATCACTTTTATCCCTATTAGTCTACATCGTCTGGCACCAAATATACTGCAACTGCAATTGTCACTCATAAACCTGGTTTCATTGTTGGTCTTTAAACAAATTGCTCCCTGGATTCTCATGGCCACTACTAATCTAGGTAGTGTTTAGAAGTGCCTTACCTTTCTCTAAATCAGGGCTTGGCTTGGCTGGGGAATTCTCGGAGTTCACAAGTCTTAAAACTGCCAAGGTTAGACACTCTTGTTCTAAATTTTAGTTGTTTAGTGGCTTGCCAAATAGCCAGGATGATCTTTCCTTGTGTCATTGTGCATCTTGGAGGGTACCTAAAACAAAGAGGGACTTATTTGTCCCAAGCCATCAAGTCAAGTGCGGTTATTTTTAACCAGTTCATGGCTTTGTGCAGTAGATGATGTGTGGGATTCCCCCTCCTTCTCCTTTAAAATCTCAAGTGGAGATGATTTTTTGAACATCTGCACTTGAGGTTTTAAAGGAGAAGGTGGGGGGCAGGAAACCCACACTCTTCACCAGAAATTCTATTATGCCTTTTGCTAGGCCATCGCTTGAGGAAGACAGGTACACTGTGTCTATATGGAACAAGCAGCCTGTTCTTATTCTTTGGGGATAACAATGTGAGCAAACTGTTTTTGTCATGGGAAGAATCTCCTGTATGATTACTTTCAGTATTATGTGGAGGACTGAAAATAAAGCGGGATAATGGCTAATAGTCTCCAGTATAATAATAGGCTAATTTTTTTTAAAATTATTCCTTCAAGTCAGTCTTGACTTATTTTTTAAAATCCTGCAATAACAACAACAACAATAAAATAAGTCAAGGTGGCGAACATACTTAACACACTTTCCTCCTATTTACCCCACAACAACAAACCTCTGATGTGAGTTAGGTTGGGAAAGAGTGACTGGCCCAAAAAACCCCAGTTGACTTTGTGCCTAAAACAGAACTAGAACTCACTGTCTCCCAGTTTCTAGCCTGGTGCCTTAACCACTAGAGCAGGCTAGCTGTTTGGTTAAGTTTTTGTTGATGTTAATAGCCATACATCACATACTCTTCCTCAGAAAACACAGCACTTATCAATATAGCTATTCAGTAATTAATTTGTCATACTAACCTAACCTCCTAACTAGTACAGAGTTAGTACAGAGAAAGAAAAAAAACACATTTGTCAAACTGATAACAAACTCAAGATTGTGTGGCTTGCTTCAAGATGCAAGCTCATAGATGAATAGTGATAATGGTTCAATTGTAGCAGCATCCCATCACCCATGATTTCTTACATCCAAATATGAAATGGTGTTAGACAAAGATGAGTAGAGTGCTGGTCTTGGGTAATGGGAAGAGGGCTGAAATTTTCAATGAATGATGACCAATGTCAGAGAATTCCATAATCAAATAATTTCATAATCAAATATTCATTATTTTATCAGATTGCTACATTTGAAAGAGGAATATCACAGGCTGTATGATGAGCTGAAATCCCTCTTTTCACTGATATAAAATTGTGTGTTCATTGTCAAAAAGGAAGTTAATTCATAGAGAATAAGTTGCTGAGATTGCATTTTCATAATTCTTGGCCTTAGTCCTCTCTACGTTTGCTGAATTTTTGCTTTTCCTTTGGTAGGACTTTGTAACAGAGGTTGCTCAGTCTGGGGATCTGTGTTTTGTTCCTTAAGGATTCCATATTCTATTGTTTACGTAATTGGCTGCACAAATATGCTTAGCTTTAATCTTCAGATTCTAAGATTTCTTAACAGGGAACCTGAATCTTCCTGTGTTTGCCAATGTATTGTTGACAGGAACAAGTAGATGGCAGGACTGGACTGGTAGGAAGGAGTAACACTATAGCAATCAAGTAGAAAAATGGAGAGTTCTTGGTTTATAGGTGTGGTTTGATGTTATTGTACTCAAGTGATTTTCTTTGCACTAATTGTAGCAGATTTGCTACTGTTTCCCAAAGCTGTAGTATATCTTATTCAAGATGTTACCTTCAGACTCAGCTATTATTTTTATAAATGCAGGTTGTTACGTTATTTAATCCTAAGATTTGTGGAATTACATTTCATTCAACTTCCTTTATGGATGTAAGTTTCTGAAGTAAAATATGTCTTTCTGATCATATCTTCATTACAAGCCAAGGAGAGTAGAAAAGGACTATTTTACTCTGATTAGCACACGGCAGGTGCATTTTAAATTATCATTCTTAGTTATGTCTATGTGTGTATGTACTTAAAAACTGAATCCCAACCCTAATTATTCCCTAGGCATACTATATAGGTTTTTTAAAAAAAAACACACACACACACAAACGTACACAATAAAAATGATTTCTTACGATTTCTTTTTGAAGTTTGGGCAGATTCCATCCATCTAAAAAAAATAATAATTAACCATTTGAAAGTACACTTTATATTTACAAATATTTCCAGTAATATTCTGCAAATGCTTTCCCTTAGAAAAGAAATATGAACTGGAGCTTTTCTTTTTGGCATTATTCCCAGTCCCTCTTCATTGTTTTATCAACGGCTCTGTACTGAAGGATCATGGAGGTGCTTTTAGCTGGGCTAAAAAAAAATGGCTTTTTGTAATTTCAGCTTGAATGTGATTGACCAATTGGATAAAAGGAAACATTTCCTACCACACATCATCTTCTAAAAGGTTATGGAAATACTAGTCATTTCCACTGAAGTATTCTGTTTTGGTTTCCTACCATTCTGGATGTGTCTCTCCTATGAAATTTGAGCTACTATTAAAGAAGAGTTTTGTCCTATGAGACCAATGTCCTATGAGATCCCTATTGATAGTGGGCCTTTTTTCTTTCTCTTACCACCAATTAAAATGGAAAATTCAACTTTGCTTCCTAAATTTGTAACAGCCATCTTTAAATTATAACATTTAATACTATATACAATGGGTGTCAAACTCAATTGCATCATATTATGTATCGTGATGTATTGTGACATTTTGTGCCTTTGCGGGGCCGGGGTGGATGTGGCCTGCACATGACACATTTGGCCTGTGAGCCGCCAATTTGACACCCCTGCTCTATACTAAGAAAGTCCATGATTTTATGTGCTGTTCTTTTCTGATTTGAAGACATTCTTCTACTGAGATTCTGGGCAACTAAGAGTATGAGGCTGCATTGCAGGGTTTAATACCATATTAACAATCAGAAGACAAAGATGTTAACAAATAATATGAAAGTATAAGATTAAATGGAACTAATGTATATAAGTGTTTTTAAGATTAAGAAAAAATATTATGACAAATATTAATTGTATGTTATTTCAAAATAATTATGTAAAGACAGATATGTTAAGATGGGAGAAATTAAAAGAGACAATATTGGGGAGAGTTTCTGTGATAAAAATGATTGTTTTGCCAAGAATGTTTTTTTAGACAATACCTGTTTTGGACAACCAATGATACTAGTTAAATAATGTCAGAAACATATATCCAAATTTATATGGCAAAGGAAAAAAAAAACTCCACTAATTAAATGCAAACCATTAAAGATGCAAAAGGAAAGAATTTTTAACAAATTTGAAATTGTATTTTGTTATTTATTCTCTCTGGATGGATGTTGCTAAAAAACAAGAGACTTTTAGAGCTAAAAGGTCACAACCTGAGGTTTGATAGCGTGGATATTTATGGTATGATAATGTTAAAATTAACATGGATTTCAAAAATAATTTTATTAGACATTCCATATTGAGAATATGGAATAGATATAAACCCAGGCTATGTCTGAAAACACTTTTATGGATATTGGCTCAAGAAGCGTATCATAGAAGAGAAACAGGAGACAAAGACAAATGGTTGATGTACTGGGAACTATTGGAAAACCATCAAGAGAAATTTAAAATTAAATCAAGAGCATGAAGGTGCAGTCATGGTAGACTTTTGAACAATTGCTAGGACAGACTGAAATGCCTTTGAAAACATTTCTTTGTTCTACATCTGGTTCAGTAAAACACTTAAAGGAACAACCCAGAATAGCTTGGATTGTGCAAACACCAAACCGTAAACCATGAGCACAGAATGATTGCAGTTACATGTTGCCCATAAGTGAAGCCAAGTTGCTGCATTATAACTTGGCAAAATATGTCATCTTTGTTTGTTTCATCTTAGAACCACAACTAATCAGTTTTGTGATTTATGATCAAGGAATTGTAATCTCTGTGAGATAGATATGAAAGCTTTGTGATCATGGTGTTTAAAAGGTTTCAGTAAACACTATGGGTGCTTAAATTCATTTAATGGTACATGTTCATGAAGATATTGAATAAAAAATATTTATGTGTATTATCGTGCATTCTCAAAATATATCATAGAGTAAAAATGTTTTATTCCTGTATGAAAAATGCAGAAAGTGGAAGAAAATATCCCAGTTCTATAGCTCGCTTATGTTGCATGCACACAGAACTATATTTGGACAACATATAGTCGTTAGAAATTTTGATTTAATGGTATTAATGTGAATATCATTTTTGAGCGAAACTGTAATAGTTACAGCAAATGTAAAAGGATAAGGAAGCAAAACTTTATTCTAATTACATTTTTTCTTATCTTTTCCCCCCCTCTAGAATGCAATTCTCAAGTCCAGGATGAATGAATGCCACTATGATAAACGCATGGACTTCTTTTATAATAGGAGTAATGCTGATACGGCAGACGAGTGGTCAGGGACAACTCTTGTAATTGTTTTATGCTTTGGCACTTTTTTTTGTTTCTTTATTTTCCTTTCAAACTCATTGGTCATAGCTGCTGTGGTAAAAAACAAGAAGTTCCACTACCCCTTTTATTATTTGCTAGCCAACCTCGCTGCTGCAGATTTTTTTGCAGGTATCGCTTATGTATTTTTGATGTTCAATACTGGCCCAGTGTCAAGAACATTAAGTGTAAATAGATGGTTTTTACGCCAGGGACTTTTGGACACAAGTTTGACAGCCTCTCTGGCCAACTTACTGGTAATTGCTGTTGAACGGCACATATCTATTGTGAAGATGAGAGTTCACAGTAATCTCACAAAGAAGAGGGTCACATTTTTTATTTTGTTGATCTGGGCCATAGCGATTTTCATGGGCGCAGTGCCCACATTGGGCTGGAACTGCCTGTGCGACATTTCCACCTGCTCTTCTCTAGCTCCTATTTATAGCAGGAGTTATTTGATATTTTGGACAGTCTCCAATCTGGGAGTTTTCTTCATCATGGTTGTTGTATACATAAGAATCTACATGTATGTCCAGAGAAAAACAAATGTTTTGTCTCCACATACTAGTGGATCCATGAGCCGCAGGAAAACTCCGATGAAACTTATGAAGACCGTCATGGCAGTGTTAGGTAAGATATGGTGAGCTGTGCTGCTATTATCTAGTTTTAAAAAGAGTTATCTCTGCATATGGATATATATATATTTCAATTTGTTGTTTCATCCTCCAAGTAATGAGGACTCTGCTTGTATTCTTCTGATGCATTACACATTCTTCAGAAAAATATACTTAGCTTATTTACATATAGTTGTTGTGTAATGTTGTGGGAGGGGGCTATGCAGCTGCTGGTACTAAGGCTTGAATTCCTCCTCTTTAGAGTTTTAATGCATGGATTGTTTTATTAGTGAAAAACATTCCAATTGCAGATAAAAAACTGATTCATTTCAGAGTCACCTAAATTCCCAGGTCGGCGTTTTGGTGCAAAAAGAGAAGTCTCCGCCCAAATGACTAATTTAGATGGTAGTTTCAGCATTCATTCTTTGTGAGGTTCTTAATATTTATGCTAATAGCTTAATTTGGTCCAGTTCCTATCCATGCGAGAACTGGGGGACTTGCTTAAAGATCAGCAATAATCAGCAATAATCAAGCAATAATACGCTTGGCATGTGGAAATTGCAGCAAAACAACTAAAGTACAGTACATAGGATATTTGCTAAGATGCTGTATTGGAACTATTTGGTTAAAAGATAGAATCCATCAAAGGACAACAAAATATCAAAAGGCAACAAATGAGTCTCTTAATAAGTAATAGGAGCACTGAAGTGAAAAATGGGGTGGAGTTTGGTTTGAATTTGATAATTATCACTTATGCTTAGTTACCTATCTAATTTAGAGGAGAATTGGTGTATTCTGTACTTCAGGCATAAATAAGTCATCTTTAATTATTTAATTAAATTAAATAGTTAACAAAACTTTTAGAACACCTTTGTTAGTTGCTTGAGTGTCTAATATGGATTCTTAAAAATTGGGGTAGCTTGATATTCTACAAAACATTCTAGTTCAGATACTGGCGTGATCTGAGAGCAAAAATTATAGAGGATTTAGGGAATTTGTCCCCTTTAAAATCACTTGTCTTCTGAGATATATATTTTTACTTCTTTTTGACATCCTGGATACCATTTCTCATCATTCCCAATTATGACTGTGCTGGCTGTAGTTTAGCATATTTGAAGGATGTCAGATTAGGAAAGGCTAATAAAAAGTATTACTTTCCTTAGCTTGTGTCATATTTCCTAACTGTTAGCAACTTAATTAGGATTCCTTTCTTATGTAAGATACTTTCACAAAGATAATTTCTTCCCCCAAATTCATTGTCACCTGATAGGAAAGATGTAATGTTACAAAGAAGCATCTTTGATTCAAGCTGTTCAGCAGGTGTTCAAAAAAAGACAATGAAGTGGCCTTGAGAAGCTTGGGGGTGGCTGCTTGCAAATTTTCTACTTTTGGTCATAAGCTGAATATCTTCTTTCATAATTATGAAGATGCCACATTAATCTTCTTAAAGTTGCCTTCTTAACAGAAGATAACAAAAGAAAGCACTTCTCTGTCTTGCTGGGACACCCATATTTTAATACTGTGAGATAACCATAACATGCGAAAGGCAAGTTTAACATTCTTATCTGAGCTAGACTCAAGGACATAGTCTGGTAACTGAATTCAGTCTGGCAGGTGGCTTGCTTCGCATCTAATTAGAATTTAGAGGGATATGGGTGGCGGGGAGGAAGTGGGGATATGACCTAAATAAAAAGCGGTATACTTAATAATAAATATCAATAATAGTCCAATTGAAGATAAAGAGTTCTGCATCTATAGAGTGCAGTCTTCTATTGTTAAAAAAAACAATTTTTACTTATCCGAATCTTTTGGCACTTCTGTCTGATTTTATTTAGCAGATAGAAAACTATCGTCCATTTTTGAAATTAGAATGTATCATTTGGCAGGGGGCTTGAAATCAGTGCTAAGCCAAGTAAATCAATGTTATCACTGTTATACAGATATTTTGTATGTTTATAAATTATTGGGTGTTAATGTAATCTCTTACCCTAAGCAATAAATTATGCTTAATTATAGTCATAATGTTCTGTGATGTGAAACTTTTAGAGTTTTTCTTTCTTTCTTTAGGTAGTTATACATTTCTTCTTGTTTTCATTTCCTATCAGGGCATCAGAGAGAGATGTTACTGGATGACACAACCAAGACAGTCTCTCTAAAAGTAGTGCTGGATCAAACATAAAGCTTTCATAGTGAAGATTAAATTAAACCACAGTTCACAAAAGCTTGCAGAATTTCCCAGTAGTAGTTGGTTGAAATCCAAAATACCAGCATTACATTTCCTTTACTATGTGTAAAGCCAAAACAAATACCCATATTGCTGCATTTATAAAAGGAAAGCTATTAAATAATTTGGTGCTCTCCAGAAATTTCACTGCAAATCTTTTTTCACTCAGCCAGCCCATTGTTCATAGATTATGCCTTCTGAACATAGTTTTTCAGCACAGGTGATATTTACTCACACGTAAATTTATTCCTGTTTAATACAGCTTTTTGTTGAAATGGATACTCCAAAATTTTAAAAAGGGAACTTATTCAAACATTTAAAACATAACATCATGTAACAATAATACTTAAAAGCATGGTGTAGGAGATGCATCTTTACAGATTTTTGAGATATCAAGAGTGGGGGGAATGAATTAGTTTTCCACTAATTCATTCCATAGCTTGGGACGCTAACTTCTATGTGGCAGATAAACAAACCTCTGACAGTGAGAGTATCTCTAAAAGGGCCTCTTCTGTAGATATTACCAGGACAAGTTTCTAATAACAGAGGTGGTCCTCCTAGAGTCATGACCCAAACCATTAAGGGCTTTAATATTAAATTTTGTCTACTAAGCAACTGACATCCAGAACAGATATTTCAGTGTAAGCATAGCATGATTCCTGTAGTTTGTAGCAATTAATAGATCTGGGTTGATCACTAACTGTAACTTCCAGAAGCTTTTCAAAAGAAATTCTATATAGAATGCATTGCATTATAATAATCAAATCAGGGTGTACTCATTGCATAATTGCATCCACATTTTGGATAGAGAGAGTCTGGCCTGACTCTCCCTTTTAAATTGGCTTTTAAGTTTTATATAAATTGGGTGTTTTAAATTTGATTTAAGCCTAAATTATTTAATGTATTTTTAATCGTCCTTTAACTTTTGTATGATGTATTTTATCTAAGGCTGTTCACCGCCCTGAGTCCTTCGGGAGTAGGGTGGTATATAAATTCAATAAATAAATAAATAGAGAAGACATTTGTTTTGAAAGAGGGGTAAAATAATCCATTTTATGGATTATTTTAAACACCCCTTCTTCAAGAGAGGGGGAGGAATAAGAAACCACGTTATCTCCAGTTTACAACACAGCCCTTGCAGCTGCTCCAAGAGGATTCCATAACCAATTGCGCCCTGTTTCAGGTGACCCTGAGGGCAAGATAAACCCCCAAGTGACCTCAACAGGTCTCAGAGAGTGCTAGCAACCACATAACTGCAAAAAAACCCAAAACCAAACAATTATTCCATCCCCCACCATCACTTTATCAGAAGTGATGGTGGGGGATCACTATCGTTCCACTCCCTACATTCCGCCTCAACTGTCAGTACCTATCCTTCCATCTCCCACACCATCAGAACTGATGAAGGTTCTTGGATGAGAAGTGAAATGTTTCCATCCTCAAGGGGAAAAAACCCATCCCAGTTGCCTTTTGAAGAAAAAAGCATCTTTGAGACAACCGTTGAATCGATTATAACACCTGTACTTCATTATGCTCATATGCTCCATGAGCTACACTGGCTCCCAATTGGCTTTCATGGCAATTTAAGGTACTGGTTATTACCTTTAAAGTCCTTCCTGGCCTGGGGTAGGTTGGTGGGGGGTATTTGAGGAATTAACCGGCTTCCATTGTTTCTCTCTGGTTAAGTTTTGGAAGACCCATTTGTTCAGGCAGGTGGGGCATGTTGTGAATCCGGCTAATCTGATGGAACCCAGGAAATGTGCCTTTTCCATAGCTGTTTCTGAAGCACCTGCTGCTGGAAATGGGGATGGCTCTGATCCTATTTACCTTTTGGAAAGGCTTGAGGATCTTACTGCTTCCCCAAGCATGGGGGTCAGGAAAGTAGTTTAGCCCACATTGTTGGTATATGTCTACCGAGATTTTCAATTATCCAGGCCGTGGTCATCCCAAGAGTGCTATTCAAAAGGTAACTGGACTTTCCTAGTTTTTTTTCAGAATTGCAGAAGCTTCTTGGATGAGAAGTGAAACGTTTTCAAGAACTTTTTTTTTAGTTTGTCATGATATGTATTTTTATATTGTGGCTCTAAGCTGTATTAGCTGCCCAAAGTCAAGTTAGTGAGATAGGAACCCAATAATTAAACATTGTTAACTTGCCAAATCTAAGCAACTCAGAAAGAATCTCAGCTGCTTAGTAGCCATCTTTATGCAGTACACTCACTGCAACAGGTACTTTCAAATCCAGTTATTTAAAACCAGGGAGTCTACTGTCACTCCCAGACAGTGGACATATGGTTTCAGGGGAAGAACAATCCTATTCATATAAGACTGAACCTCTGCCCCAAGTCCAGATTCCTATTTATTAGAAGAACCTCATTCTTATTCTCCCTAGTCCAGCACAGTATTAAACTTAACCAGTGTCCAAGGGTACCCGTTATTTCTTTGAAGTTGGATGCTAAGGAGCAATAAATCTTGATATCATCTGCATATTCCAAAATGCAGATCCATCCATTTAGATGTTCTCCCCAGTAGTTTCATGTGGCACTGCATGTGGATTTATGCTTCTTCTTTTAATATGCAAGTGAAATTAAAATTTTGACAGCTAGATTTGAATAGAGGAAATGGATCTGTCACCTTGTTTCTGGGCAAAGTTGTATTTTTTGGAAGGACTCTGACACACATTTTTGAATTTTACCTAAATCCAGAATCTAAATCTGAATCTAGATCCATGTAAAACTGGCAGGTGTAAATGTTTAGTTGTTTTCCTCTATAGGGGAATGCTGTTAATCCATTTTACAGAAGACAACAAAGAAATATATTTGGTGGACACCATTTTGGTGTCCAGACTCAATTTGCCATTAATTACTTCAATGTTCAGACTTTTGATCAGCCTTTATAGTGATAGATAACATCCTAAGGCCTTTTTCTCATGGACTCAAGCCTGTAAACTTGCACCTCAAGGGCAGGCCTTAAGATTGTGGATTGATTTCCAAAGCATAGTAGATATTTAGCAGCCTAAAAGATTAAAAATCTTCAAGCAGAGAGGCCTTGAAATCTGAATAGGATTATACCCTGTCTCTTTGTCAGAGCTTTTTTATTCTGCAAAGCTGTCTATCAGCAGAAATTCAGCAGGCAACTTTTTTTTCCTGTCAGAAATATTCATTCAGAAGCTCAGCTGATGGGGTCCTGCAGTCATTAGATTGAAAGAACATTTCAAGGGAAAGTTTTACAACCCTAGTTAGGAGTTATAACACTACTTCTGAAATTTTGATTTTAAATAAGATTAGTTCACATTCATGATCCAGCTTTTAACATACATGGTCAGCATTACAAATGGAATGAGCATCTGACACACAACTCTTGCTCTAATAAGTATAGCTAACAAGAATTAAACATACCTCAAGGGACTTAATGCAAATATGTACACTTAATGCACATATTTGCAATGTTTCAAGTATGTTTCATTGCCTTTGGATGGGAAAAAAGGGGATTTCTAGTATGAACTACTTGTAAAATAAAGCATCTAGCCAATCTAAACTGATGGAAACATTTTCAGAAATCAGATAAAGGCTCTGTTTGCAATAAGTTAAAACTGACTAATTTGCTCAGGAGAACAGAAGTATTTTCTTTAAGGTTGCACGTCATCGCAATTGCTTTTCAGAAGTTTCTAATTCTTTCTCCTATTATGTTTAGAGATAACAATCTACCTAAATTTTTAAACGACTGTTTCCACTCCCTGTATCTGCGTATTTTAGTGGTTGAAAAATTATTATGCTGCTTTCATTTATTCTAAGTTGTCCAATGTCTTATTTTTATTCCCCAAAACTAGTTTTCCATTTCTTAGATATTGATTTGTGGCAATGAGCCAATGGGTAAACCTCTCTATGGCTAATGCTATAATTCCTGAATCTGAACTCTGCTAGAGCCTGACAGTGTTAGGGAGCCTCTATTGAAAATTCTTTTGCTATCGGAGTCTTTGGACAACTTTTTAAGAAAGAGGGTACAGGATTGAATAGCCACTATATCAAACTAGCTAGCATGGCAGCCATCATCACTGGAAACACAAGGCATAGATTCTTTAGAATAAAATATCTTGTAGACTAACAGGATTGTATGCTGACTGTTAAGATTCAGTTTGCTGTAAATTAGTGTTTGAAGTAACAATAATCTATGAGGGTTTATATTTCTGCATGTGTTCTCCAAGTTCTTGATGCTTAAAACTGTTTTCCTTATTTCTGATCCATTGCTATTAATTCTCCTTTCATCTTGCATAATAAGCTCTGCTTGATACATTTGACCTTCACATTCACAGACTAAAAACTTTTCTCTGCAGCCAGGGAGGGAAGCCTGTAAAAAAAAATTCTATTTAAGATTTTTTTAAAAAAGAAGACAAAGAGTTTTGATTTTGTCCAGTTTATTCATCTCTTCATATTCCTTTGAAATAGAAGACTAAAAGCCAAAAGTGCATACATTTGTCATCCAAATTTATGCACTCAATTTTTGTTTAGTAACTGCATCAGATACTGTAGTTCATTTAATATGCTCTGCTTTCCTCTGAAATGAAGCTTTAAGTAGTTAACCATAACTAGAAAAAAGTGGTTAAAAGAATGACTAAGCAGTCTGTAAAAAAACATTGGAATTACGGTCAAAATATGTACAGATTATATGTTATATGTAGTATGTATTATATAATATGTACCAAGATATAGGTAAAAAAATAAAGTCAGTCATTGCTGTCCTGAATTCATGATGTATAAAGCAATAAATGTACTAACTTTTGAATGATACTACATGCAGTTTTGTTGAATATTATGCTTTTTCATATCTCAGATCAGTGTTTCCTGACTTTGGACAATTTCAAGTACCTTTAGTCATTGGCCTTATGGGTAGGGGCAGGGGGGTTAGCAGCTATTGTAAAGGAAGATCTTTGTCCGAGGGAGGCCACTGTACCTCAGATAGCTGGATGTGAGTCCCTCCTTGTGAAGTGGGGTTGGGGGGTTCAGATGGGCTTGCTGGATGCGTACTTGGTTCCCTGCCACGTAATGGCGGCCCTGCCCGAGCTGCTCAACGAAATAGCTGGGGTGGTGGTGGAGACCCCTAGACTTATGATCATGGGGGATTTCAAACTGCCACCTGTTGGTGAAAATCAGAGGCAGCTCGGGAGTTCATAGCTTCCATGACGGCCATGGACCTGACCCAGTTAGTTCATGGCCCTACTCACACAGGGGGATATACTCTGGACTTGATTTTTGTCTCTGGTCAGTGGCTGAATGATCTAGAAACAGGAGATATAGTCATCAAGCTCTTTTCATGGTCAGATCATTCACTCCTTCGACTAGACTTTTGAGCCGCTACCCGCTACCACAGGGAGATGGAACTGATCAGGTGGTTCCGTCCCAGGTGCCTGATGGATCCTGATAGGTTCCTGACAGAGCTTGGGCCATTCCCTGAGGCTCTGGCTCACAACTCAACTGAAGAACTAGTGGCCACCTGGGTTAGGGCAGCCGCTGGGGCTTTAGATCGCATCCTGCCTTTGTGGCCTCTGACCCGGTGCTGAACTCAGGTGGCTCCTTAGTTCTCCGAGGAGCTGGGGGAGATGAAGTGCTGGAAAAGACGCCTGGAGAGTTATTGGAGGGCAAGCCATTCCGAATCTGACCGGACACTGGTGAGGTCATATTAAGACCTACCTAGTGGCGATAAGAGTGGCAAAATCTAACTATTTTTCCGCTCTTATTGCATCTGCAGATAACCGCCCAGCTGCCCTGTTTAGGGTGACCCACTACTACATTTGGGAGTGTGGGAGGACCCCTTGCAGGGTCGAGCAGAGGATTTTGTGCAATATCTGCATGACAAAATCGCTCAGATTAGGGAAGGCCTGGACTCCAACTGGGTAGTTTCTGATGGGGTGATGGGGGTGGGTCTTGAGAGCGTTATATGGGAGGAGTTTGACCCTGTGGCTCCAGAACGTGGACAGGATTCTGCGTAGAATTAGCGCTGCCACATGTTTATTCGACCCATGACCCTCCTGGTTGGTGCTGGCCTCCCGGGCGGTCACACGAGGCTGGCTCCAGGGGATTATTAACACTTCTTTGAGTGAGGGCTTCTTCCCCTCCGCCTTTAAAGAGGCGATGGTAAGGCCCGTCCCAAGAAGCCCTCCTTGGACCCAGCTGTATTAGCGAATTATCGTCCAGTCTCCAACCTTCGCTTTGTGGTGAAGGTTGTTGAGAGTGTGGTGGCGTGACAACTTCCCCAGTACCTGGATGAAGCTGTCTATCTGGATCCATTCCAGTCGGGCTTCAGACTGGGGTACAGCACAGAAATGGCATTAGTCGCATTGGTGGATGATCTTTGGAGGGCCCGGGACAGGGGTTGTTCCTCTATCCTGGTCCTATTGGACCCCTCAGCAGCTTTTGATACCATCGCCCATGGTATCATGCTATGTCGGTTGGAGGGGTTAGATGTGGGGGGCACCGTGTTATGGTGGTTCTCCTCCTTCCTCTCTGACCGTACGCAGTCTGTTTTGGCAGGGGGTCAGAGATCGACCTTGAGGCACCTTGTTGGTGGGGTGCCACAAGGGTTGGTCCTCTCACCCCTTTTGTTCAATATTTATGTGAAGCCGCTGGGTGAGATCATCCGTGGTTTTGGGGTGCAGTTATATCACTAAGCTGATGATACTCAGCTGTACATCTCCATCCCTGAACATCCCAATGATGCACTTGATGTGATGTCCTGGTGTCTGAAGGCCGTGCGGATCTGGATGGGGAGAAATAGGCTCAGACTCAAACCCTCCAAGACAGAGTGGCTGTGGTTCCCGGCATCACGGTATAGCCAGCTGGTTCCAACACTGACTATTGGGGGTGACACCTTGGCCCCCGCAGAGAGGGCCCGCAACTTGGGTGTCCTCCTGGATACATGGCTGTCGCTAGAAGAGCATGTGACAGCTGTGGCTGGGGGGGGCTTTTTATCAGGTTCGCCTGATTCACCAGTTGCGACCCTTTCTGGACCAGGACTCCTTGCACACGGTCACTCATGCCCTCGTCACTTCCTGTCTGGACTACTGTAATGCTCTCTACATGGGGCTCCCCTTGAAGAGCCCTCGGAGGCTCCAACTGGTCCAGAATGCGGCCGTGCAGGCAATTATGGGAGCGACTCGGCGCACCCATGTAACACCCTTCCTGAATGAGCTGCACTGGCTTCCGGTGGTCTTCCGGTTGCAATTCAAGGTGATGGTGACCATCTTTAAAGCGCTCCATGGTTTAGGACCCGAGTACTTACGAGACTGTCTTCTGCTGCCGATAGTCTCCCACCGGCCAATACGCTCCCACAGAGAGGGACTGCTCAGGGTGCCATCGGTCAAACAGTGTTGACTGGCAGTCCCTAGGGGGAGAGCCTTCTCTGTGGGGGCACCTGCCCACTGGAACGAACTGCCCCCGGAGATACGGAGGATCCCTGACCTACGCACCTTTCGCTGTGCCCTCAAGACGCTATTATTTCAACAAGCGGGGCTGGCCTAGACATGATTTTTAATTGGGGTTTCTTTTTAATGATTAGGCCAATGGTTTAATATGTTCTTTAAAATGTTTTTTAAATTTTGTATTTGGACTTGTTTTATTGTTGGCTGTGCACCGCCCTGAGTCCTTCTGGAGAAGGGCGGTATAGAAATTAAATAAAATTTAAAAATCTGATGATGGGATTGCAGTTCAAAGTATATAGAAACTGCTACGTTGGAGAGATTGTTCGAGAAGCTTCTTAGTTTGCAGATTACTTTTACAAAAGCATCTTGACTAAAAATTCAAAACAACTTTTTGAAAAGAAAGAATATGGCATACCAGACAAGCCAGCACAAGACTTTTGGTTTGCTAATTTGAAGTGTGCTTAGCCCTTGTTGTGACATGCCTATATTTGAGAAGAAATGCTATTATTTCCCCTAAGTCTTTCTTCATATAAACATATATTGCTTACATTGACAGTATACAAATGATTTAAGTGGTTGTTTTAGAATGTTCTTTCCAGAAGGTGGAATGAAGGAAGTAATAATTGGCGCTAGAGGATTTATCAGTACAGTTTTAAGAAAAGACTTTAAGAGAAAATAGATTTAGGTTGTAAACGCTTTCAAAAGACTGGATTAATATTGTAGCAATGTTACAGAGTATCTTTTAAGTCTTAAAATCATCCATATTCTAAGAAAGAAACAAAAAATTATTCTGATTTGAAAAAAATAAGACTTGCAGACCAAATATACTTGCTTCATATCATATATGAAAGAAATGGGTACCACTTGTAAAAATCTTATCCCTTGATGGGTTACAAATTTATGAAAGTTTGGTGTAGTGATTTAAGGTGCTGATTCAGAAACAGGAGATTTTGAGTTCTAGTCCCATCTTAGGCATGATTGCGGCTGACTTTGGGTCAGTCACTCTCTCTCAGCCCAATTCAGCTCATAAAGTTGTTGTGGGGAAAATGGAAGGAAGAAAGGGTAATATACAGTGGGGCAAAAAAGTATTTAGTTAGCAAGTTCTCCCACTTAAAAAGATGAGAGAGGCCTGTAATTGACATCGTAGGTAGACCTCAATTATGAGAGACAAAATGAGAAAACAAATCCAGACAATCACATTGTCTGATTTGGAAATAATTTATTTGCAAATTATGAGGTGGAAAATAAGTATTTGGTCACCTACAAACAAGCAACATTTCTGGCTCTCACAGACGTGTAACTTCTTTAAGAGGCTCCTCGGTCCTCCACTCATTACCTGTATTAATGGCACCTGTTTGAACTTGTTATCAGTATAAAAGACACCTGTCCACAACCTCAACCAGTTACACTCCAAACTCCACTATGGTGAAGACCAAAGAGCTATTGAAGGTCACCAGAAGCAAAATTGTAGACCTGCACCAGGCTGGGAAGACTGAATCTGCAGTAGGTAAGCAGCTTGGTGTGAAGAAATCAACTGTGGAGCAATAATTAGAAAATGGAAGATATACAAGACCACTGATAATCTCTCTCGATCTGGGGCTCCACGCAAGATCTCACCCTGTGGGGTCAAAATGATCACAAGAACGGTGAGCAAAAATCCCAGAACCACACGGGGGGACCTAGTGAATGACCTGCAGAGAGCTGAGACCAACGTAACAAAGGCTACCATCAGTAACACACTATGCTGCCAGGGACTCAGATTCTGCAGTGCCAGACGTGTCCCCCTGCTTAAGCCAGTACATGTCCGGGCCCGTCTGAAGTTTGCTAGAGAGCATTTGGATGATCCAGAAGAGGATTGGGGGAATGTCATATGGTCAGATGAAACCAAAGTAGAACTGTTTGGTAGAAACACAACTCATCGTGTTTGGAGGAGAGAGAATGCTGAGTTGCATCCAAAGAACACCATACCTACTGTGAAGTATGGAGGTGGCAACATCATACTTTGGGCTGTTTCTCTGCAAAGGGACCAGGACGACTGATCCATGTACAAGAAAGAAAGAATGGGGCCATGTATCGTGAGATTTTGAGTGCAAATCTCCTTCCATCAGCAAGGGCATTGAAGATGAAACGTGCTGTGTCTTTCAGCATGACAATGATCCCAAACACACCACCCGGGCAACGAAGGAGTGGCTTCGTAAGAAGCATTTCAAGGTCCTGGAGTGCCCTAGCCAGTCTCCAGATTTCAACCCCATAGAAAACCTTTGGAGGGAGTTGAAAGTCCGTGTTGCCCGGTGACAGCCCCAAAACATCACTGCTCTAGAGGAGATCTGCATGGAGGAATGGGCCAACATATCAGCAACAGTGTGTGCCAACCTTGTGAAGACTTACAGAAAACGTTTGACCTCTGACATTGCCAACAAAGGATATATAACAAAGTATTGAGATGAACTTTTGATATTGACCAAATACTTATTTTCCACCTCATAATTTGCAAATAAATTATTTCCAAATCAGACAATGTGATTGTCTGGATTTGTTTTCTCATTTTGTCTTGAGGTCTACCTATGATATCAATTACAGGCCTCTCTCATCTTTTTAAGTGGGAGAACTTGAACAATTGGTGACTGACTAAATACTTTTTTGCCCCACTGTACATGTTTGTTACCTTGAGTTACTTAGGTAACTAATAGAGGTGGGATTTTAAAAAAACCATTAAAAAACTTCATTCCACTTTATTTACTTGTCCTGTGCAATATTGTTCCAAATATACTAATATTTATATATTTGCAAAACATAAAAAGACTAGCCATCTACATGCCAGTTCTAGCAATAGCACTTAGACTTATATATCGCTTCACGGTGCTTTTACAGCCCTCTCTAAGCAGTTTACCGAGTCAGCATATTGCCCCCAACAATCTGGCTCCTCATTTTACTGACCTGAAGGATCGAAGGCTGAGTCAATCTTAGAGCCTGGTGAGATTTGAAGTGCCAAATTGCAGTCAGCCAGCAGTCAGCAGAAGTAGCCTGCAGCAGTCTAACCACTGCGCCACAGTAGCTTAATTTCAGAAAAAAGCTGCAATTTCAGAAAAAAACACAAAATTGGATGTGATTATGTTTAAAAGTTGAATTTTCCCCAGCTTGGTATTGTCTAGGCATGGTGGGATTACAACTCCTATGATGGTGACGTCAGTAGGAATTATGTAAATTGTAGTCCAATACATTGGACAGCAGCAGATTGGGGAATTTGCTTAAGATCATCTATCCTGAGAATACTTTTTGTAATTATACTTACAAGAACTTTTTTCAACATCCGAAAACGTCCCAAATTAAATCCTCTGTGTTGAATGTGCTTTGAATGTTAAATTATTTGGGGCTGTAAATTAGATTAGCAAATTGAAAAACATTATGTAAGGAAAAATGCCAAACCATTTCCTATCGTTCCTAAAAAAACAGAACATAATTGTGGAGTCACCAGGAATGAAGTATAATTTAGAAGCTTCAGCATTCTTTTAGGTACAATTCACGCTCGTGGTGCAGAATGGAAGGATGTAAAATTCACGTGCAATCTTGATTATATACTTATTCACATTTTGCAGTTAGAAAAGTGGAGGGCTTTCTTAAAGTTGCACAGCAAGCTGGCACAAATGTAGGAACTGAACTCATCTCCCTTCCCTATGTCCTAAGGGTGACTGAACTGGATATTAGTTGGATGATGTACTGGTAAGTTGAACTCTAGGCACATAGTTGAATCATTTGTTTCCATATCTGCATGGTCAAAAGATATCCAGACCACTTGAAGAAAACTTCCTTGTTGCCACAAGAACACTTTATAAAAATATTTGTAAACTTTAGAAAAGAGGGGAAAGACTACTTGAAATATAAACGGTGACTTTAAAAAAAAAAAGATTTTCCTCTATGATTTCTACCGCCTGCTTTTTGTGCAGAGCTGTAATTTTTCTATTTTTATAAACCAGGCTGCAATTGTGGCTTCAGCTAAGCACACACTTGGTTTATGTGTAGCCGTTTTCTCTCTTTCCCTCTCTTGTTTGCACTGAAATCCTAGAGTACAAACTTGCAGTGTTGGCACTGGATATGAAGACATAATACATCAGAATGCTTTATAATTATTTAATGTATCACAAGCATCTCTAAATAGTGTAGTTTTAATTTTTAACTTAATAGACTTTCTACTAACTGGGAATTTAATAATGGGATGTAAATAAAATAAAATGCTGTACTGCCTAAGCTTTTCTAACTTGCTCATCTACGCTTTAGTAATCATTCGGTTGTGAAGCCCCTTCAACTAATCTTTTAAAGGGTGGTGCAATTATTACAGGTAAATAAGATTTGCTGTGTTTATTTTTACTTTCTCGCTATATTTATTTTCTTTTCTGTTATAAGACAGTAGTGAGATCAGGTGATTCAATGGAAGCTACTTCATCTACTTTTAGTCTTAGTTTTGGACAGAAAAGGAAATGATGGACCCCAAAAGATCTAAGCAGGAAGTAAGTCATTAACCATGAGATACCATAAGAGATCTTGCCTGATTTAAACTAGTCAAACCCTAATTGCAGACCTGTGCTATATTACTTGAACGAATTCAGTGATGATTTTGTGTTGTCTAGAACCTGGAAATCAAGCTTGATTCCTTGTGACTCCACAATTATATTCTTGCGTTTTTTTGTACATATCTTTTTCCCCCTGTATTGTACCTTCTAAGGAATATGAAGTTTCAGGAATTCCAGCACTCACTCAGATTTAATATCTTTAGGAAGTGATAAAAACTGAACATAGGAGAGGGATCTTTTTTTTTATATTGAAAAGCTAGACTAATTTACTCTCAAAGAGAAAGTGATGGAGTAGAGAGAAAGATCATTCATTTCTGTCTATTACTGCTGTTTCCTTACTCCCACTGTAATACACCACCGGAATGTTACATCAGAAGCCTTCTACCAATTCCTAAGGAGCATTGCCTCAAGGAAAAAGTACTGATGAATTTATACTCTCAAATTTTACTCCAGGATTGGATTAGAAAGGATCCTGTGGAATCATATGACTAACTCCTACCTAATCCATCAGAGCCCTTCTTTTTCATAACAGATTAAATGTGTAAACACTGGATATAAACAACTATTATGTAAATTGAGGAGGCATAATCTTCTAGCTGTTGCCGTCTCAAAATTCCTCCTCTTCTATCCCAGCCTGCATTTTTTTTAAAAAAAAGATATTAAATATTTACAATATAGGGTATTATAGCAATGAGAAAGTTTAAGTCTTTGTAATTCATGTGAATGCTCTTACCCAGTGCTTAGTGAAACAAAGGTCAACCATTCGATTCATATCAATTCATAAAATATCTCTTGTAGCACTCCATGTTATCTTGAAATTTTAAAACAATTTAGGCAATAATAACAGAATTTTGGAGGAAGAGTAAGTTGAGCCTTCTTCTGCAGATTATCTCATTTAAGGGTTCCAATGAGCATTGGTGGGTGTGGTATATTTTCCTTAGAAGCAGGTATTAAATTGCTTAAACACCTTTAAAGGTAAAATAATTTGCAGGAGGGTAAAATAATGGCATCTTGCCCATCACGATCTGTCAGTGAATTGTGTAAGTCTGGTACTGTTTTATGCCTATACATTTTAGGATGAGTAGCATTTTCTTAGAAAATGTAAACTTGTTCTTGAATAATCCTTTTAAATCTTTCCTCTGTTCTCACCCTTAGGTGCGTTTATTGTGTGCTGGACTCCTGGACTTGTAGTACTACTCCTTGATGGTTTGAATTGCACTCGTTGTGAGGTTCAGAATGTGAAAAGGTGGTTCCTTCTCCTAGCTCTGCTGAACTCTATCATGAATCCAATAATTTACTCTTACAAAGACGATGAGATGTCAAATACTATGAGGCGCATGATTTGTTGCTCATTTGAGGAGAGAAGCCAGGAGCGCCGGTCTTCAAGGATCCCCTCTGCGGTGCTCGGCAGGAGCATAGATTCCTCTAGCCAGTACTTAGAAAATGGCATTAGTCAAGTGACTATCAGTGGCAAAGAAAATACATGAATTCTTCTCCTCCTCCAAATGGGGACTGCGGCGGGGGTAGGCCACAATCCAAATGATCTCTGAACCACCTGAGATCACTGAACCCTGAAACCACAGAAGAATATGTTCTCTGTACCAAAACCCAGATCTCAGGGTTACCTGACATCTTTGTAAATAATTACTGGATGGGAAAAAATGTACTTGAAGGGATGTGAAAGAATAGAAGGAGTGGTTTCAACTTTGCAGTGTTCCTTTTAAGTCTGAAAACAGTACAAGCAGCATTATGGAGTCTCCTTCCTCAGAGGTCTAGGCAGCGGTGAGATGTCACTGTGCCAGGGCTGCACCTTAACAGCCAATTGTGGCGAAGTGGCAGGGTCAGCTTCTCAGGAGACGGGGAGAGGTCCTCATCCTCAAGTGAGGCTTTATTTTTACATCTTTTGAGGGCTGCCTTCCCCAGTTATGTTTTTGGTGCCTGGCACAAAAGTACCTCGGTTGCCAAACATTGGACTCTCTCTCTGTGCTCAGCACTTCCCTCTGACAAACATCTGTCCAGAATTGGGCATTAAGCAAATACTCCAAAGCAATGAGTGCTTTTCTGCCACCACAACAAAACAGCTGGTTAGTTCTGTGGTGTCAAGGCATTTTAGTGGCCCAGCAAGAAGACACTCTGGTGGCAAGATGGATTGCACCACCATGGCAGACTGGGGTTGTTCCCTTTTAATGAAAAGCCACACAGGTAACCAGGATATTAGGGAATAATGTAAACAAGCTTCTCCACAATGTTCCAGTTCTTTACATGAAGGGCTTTCTCATTTGTGACTATCATTTCTCTAATAGAGAGTATTCGGTCAGTTTTGCTACCTCTCTTCTGTATGAAGTGGTACACCGCAGACACCGATTTCTTTCTTTGGGAAGGAGCTAGGCCAGAATTAGTTTGGTTATTCAGAGTGGCTTTTAAATTGTTTGCTTTAGTAGCAGCTTACAGCTGCTCTGAACTCAGTGAGACTTGCTTCTGAGTAAATATAGTCAGTTGTTTAGTTTTATAAGTGGAACATTGTACGTGTTCTGCAATTAAGCATTTTAATAAAGATTTTTAGGCTGTAAATGTGAGCTGTAGAACCAGCATTTGTCCTTTATCTTCTATTTAACTCCACCCCATCCCCAATCTGTATAAAGTAGTTGTTTCTATGCATGGCATTTTCTGCTCCAGAGGGGCAATATTTAAATCTAAAATTTTTTAGAGCATGCTAAAGTCCTCCCAATAAGTTATTCCATGCATATGTAGCTCCCATGCCATGTTAATAGGTCTAAAAAATATTAGTATCTGTTTTAATTGGAGTGGACTTATTGTGGTATGTCATTAAAAATATAAAGGATTTTGCCTCACAATCATTTATGTACATGCAGCCCAGTGTATTGCTAACAGAAGAACGTTAGACATTTTGTTAGTAAACTGAATTTCTTGAATGCATGTGAATTATCAGTATAGTCAAGGTAATATGTCATAATCAGAAGAAAAAGAGAAAAAGGCAACAATATTTATTAGCTGTATTTGATAGCAGTAATCTTTTTAGGTTAGTATAAGATCCTGGAAAGATTTCTGCAAAAGCATGAATTTGTATATACTTTTATTGCAATATTTTAATCTTAAAAAATCTTAATATGTACAGATTGCTTTTCATACGTTACTTTTTAAATGTTTAATGCCTGTTTTAAAGTATGAAGAAAAGGATTATCTAGTGTTTAAAATAAAAGCTTTGTACTTGATTTTGAGCACCTCAAGTTATTGGTTCTTTTAAAGAAGAAATGCTAAAGGTCTAATAACACATGAAGTTAATCTCATTATTGCAATCATGCTTATTTAATCACATGTGATGAATGGGTAATGATGGATAGTTTCTATTGAAGGGTGATTTAGCCTTCTTTTTCATGCTGCAATTGTCTTTTAAAAATCCTGCCTGCAACTAACAAAAAACAATCACTAAGATTATGTATGGTTAAGTTCCAAAAAGTTGACCAAACTGTTCCCATAAAAAAAAGGGACAAGGAATAGCTGCTTTCCAAGGTGACAGGAAAATACTATTTGTTATTTATACAGTATGTACTCATTTATTCCGTAACATGAATATTTGGCTTTAGTTTGGAAATAACCATGTATTGAAAGAAAGAGGTGCATTTTCTCTTCTTGTGTGTTCCTGGCATGAAACGGAATCAAAAGAGTCCAGATTAATTTAACTTGATAGGCTAACTCAGATGTAAGGCTCATTCTTTGAAAAGAAGTATTTTTTTTCTTCTAAAAGAATTTCATTGTAAGAATGAAAGGAAACATTGTATTCTGGATTTTCTGCTATTGCAACCTGCAGAGGCATATGAGAGAATCTGTTAGATTTCCAGGAGGGGCTAAGAATGGATAATGATGAAACAACTTGCCTGCTATTGTTTGTTACAGTTACATATTTTTATGATTTTACATTTAAGACAGTTAAAAAATAACAGGCCACCCTAGAAACAAAAATATCCTGTCTATGATTCTTGGTAAAAATAAAAGTTCCAAGATCTTATTTCAGCTTTGTTCACTTTTGATTATTCTCCAAACTGTTGAGTATTGAATGGCAGATTTGAACGGACCAATCAGGAACTAGAGCGGGAATTTCATAGGGCTATCAGTGGCTGAAGCCGCGGACAGCTCCCAGCTATAAAAAGAGCTGCCACGGCTCGCATTGCCATTACGATTTACAGAGCTAATAAAAGTGTTAGACATTACTGTGTGTCCTGTCCTTTCTTGCACCCACGATTCAACACAAACCTCATTTAATTCTTATGCAGATAGTCTAGGTTTGTGAGCACAATTGGGACCAGCATCTTAGCCATTAAGTGAAGTCACTAAGTGAAACTGATAGTACTTAAGAACTTACATCAATTTTCCATTGCTTAACAGAACTGCAATGTCATAAATATGAAAACTTGTTGCAAAGTTACTTTTTTATCAACATTGTAACTTCACTAAACAAGTCAGTTGCTAAATGAGGACTTCCTATATGTACTTTCTTGTTTACTATTGTATCCTTCACTAGAAGCATTCCATGAGAACAAAATCTCATCCCCATGCCATTTGTTTCCTTGGTTCTAGTTTTTAAAATTTTTTAAATTTTAAATTTTTTTAAATTTAATTTTTTTTAAAAAAAAATCATTTAAATTTTTTTTACTGAGCTGCTGAGAGTCTTATCAGTGAGATAGGCAGCATATAAATTTTATAAATAAATAACACCATTATCTCTTTTCCAATGTAGCACACTCTTCCCTTACCCTTAAAAAAAACTTAAACTCCAATTTATTTTTCTCTATTTTTCTATCCTTTGTATCTGATTAAATTATTTATAGTCCCAAAGAAATGGTGAGCCTTGGATAGCTCAACAGGCTAATAAGCAGACTAAAGCTTGTTATTAACATCCAGCTGTCTGCAATTGCATCAGTTCGGGTCTCACAGGCTCAAGGTTGACTCAGCCTTCCATCCTTTCTAAGGTAGGTAAATTGAGGACCCAGTTTGTGGGGGCAATAAGCTGACTTTGTATAAAATATACAAAAGTATGAAGGCTATTGCTTAACGCATTGTAAGCCGCCCTGAGTCTTCAGAGAAGGGCGGCATATAAATCTAATTTTAAAAAATACAAAAAAATACAAAAGTACAAGTAAAAATCTTAAAATACAAAAAACGAAATCTGAAAAAATGAGAGGAGAATATCAACTGGCTTCTATAAGCCATAGTTATTGCTTAAAGCTTTTACTTTTGACTATGCTAAGGTTATAGTGCAGCTTTACAGCCTCTTTAGTCAATTAACATTACATGACCATTGTTAGAGACTAGTGACATCCAGAGGACCAAAGATTGCCTATCCTTGATCTACTTCAATTCTTTAATTAATGCAAAATTGTGATGCAGAATAAAGCTATATTTCTAAAAAAAATACTACTTCCACAGAAGAAGGGACTCCTCATCTTCTGACGTAGTCTTTTGCACAGTACTGCCCCCTGGAGAACATAACCTTCCTGATAGATAAAGCTCTCCTCCTGATAGTTGAATAGAGGCACTTGAAATAGGAAGGCAAATGTGTGCTGGCTGATAAGAATCTACAAGTAGTTCTGTTTCTCCCTGTGCAACCTTGAAAAACCTGCTTCTTCACACACAAAAATATAATTCAAATAATAGCTTATTGCTTTATCTATTGTATCTCTCTGATTTCTTTTCATGCTCCATTTCCTTCATTTTCTCTGAGAACTACAGCTAAAGCTATTTGCCTCTCCCATAATTCCAACCTTATGGCACTTGCCCTCAACCAACTAAGTAGCTCCCCATTGTACTTGAAATCCTTCAGCTACACATACACCTCCCCAACCTTTTCCTATATCAATCTAGCCACTCTATGCATCTGATGAAATGAACCTCAACTCACCAAAGCTTATGTCTTTTAAGATATTAGTCAGAAAAGTGCTACAAGGCACCTTCTGAGACTAAGAGTATTTAGGGCTGCACTTGTGTACTATAATGGTAATCTATCCACATTAATCAGAAAGCCAACAAGAGGGAAGGAGGGAGGGAGGGAGAGTTCGAGCATGGTCATTCAGTTATGTTACATTCCTATGTAACCACTGCATTAAAGGCAGTGATTATGACAAATACTAGTATTTTTTTAAAAAAATTATCTCACTTTTTTAAAATATGCTTTCCTCAACAGTTTCAACCAGGAATGCTGGCTGCTGCCTACAACTTTAAATGGGTGGAGTAATCAATTCATTATAGTCAGAGGCAAGGTAAGGCAAGATTTTGAGGACAACTGCCTATATAAATAGAGAATATCAAGTTAAGCAATGTTGTAAGCCACCTAGAGTCATCTCTTGATGAAATGAGTAGGATATCAGTTTGATAAATAAATCTGGGTAGGTGTCAAGATGGCAGCCACAACTGCAGGAACAAAAACCTTGCTCTTTTTCACATGCATCGTACATGAAATGGATTAAAATAAACGAACATATTGAGCTAATACTGTTTTCTAGAGAATATAAGAGGAGGTGATAAGGTAAGAACACCAACAACTCGATGAACTTAAATGTGTGGCAAATCACAAAATGGAAGTCTTATCTGTCCTGCGCATGCCCAAAGTGGAGAAAAATGAAGTCTGCTATCAAGAGCACCACCTGGGAAGAGAACAGTGCCAGTGCCAGATTGGTGGAAAAGCCTGATGTGGAAAGTTCCCATTGCTCCTTCTTTAAGATAAATGAGAAATGAGTATGTATTTTTAAGGAATGGCAACTAATGTTAATCAATATTTTTAAGGAGGCTTATAAAGAATTTGAAAATGTTGGATCAAGTGGTTGGGAACAAATCATGCCTTTCCTTTGAAACTAATCTGGAATGATTTATTAGGAAAAGTATAATCAAATATTTAGCTTTGGGGTTTCTTTGGCCAAGACTATTGATAGAGGGGAGAGCCACTAAATTGGATGGGCTAAAAATGTGTGGGGTTTGTTGTTTGTTGTTTGTTACCTGCAGGAGTTAAGTTGGTTTGATAGTGAAAAATAATGCACCAACTAACCTTTTTCAGAGAAAACTAGATTGGGTATGTGAATATCTGTGTAATATTACGTTTTCAGAGGATTGTAAATTGAGTATACACGGTATACTAATCTCAGGTCACAAATTCCTGATTTCACTGAGTATTTCTGCTCAGTAAGCAAAGCTTGACATCCCTCTGTTTTACTGCTTTCATCATAAACTACTGAATGTACCCAGTTCCTTTGTCTTCTGTCTTAATCAGAACCTGCTCCTCCTGTTCTTAAATCTTAATTTTTTTTTGTTCACCACAGTTCTGCTAATCTTTAAAAGTCCTATTAAGAGTCCTTAGTTTTTAGTATAACATACTGGTCAATTTAGCATTAACAAATATGGTTTTCTGGGAAACAAGAAAAAGCTTTTCTCAAAGAAAAGCTACTATTTTTCTTGAATCATTCATTTCTCATAGTTATTCCACATGCTTTCATTACAATGCATTATCTTATATCAATGTGTGAGGAGACTGAGAGCAAGAAATGAACATCTTGTCTGATTTTTTACAATTGTCTTTCTGAAATAGATCTTATTTATCAGATTTGTATGACCACCCATTAGAGAATTCTAGGCAGCTCACAACAATAAAACCAAGAAACCATTAAAACAAAACGTGGACTTTAGCTATCCTTGGATGTCTCCAACAAAACCATCCATGGGCTTCAATCTCACAGCTTGCCCTATCTGGGAGAAGAGCCAGCACTTTATGGCCTTCTAGGAAGGATAAAATAGTGGGAGCTGCAGAATCCGGAGCGGGGTGGGGGGGGCGTGGATGTTGCACAGGTCATGGACTACTATGGAATAGTCACACTTTCAGGGCCCCAATAGATGGCAACATTAAATGGAAGGAGTCCACTCTGACCTGATGGGATGGCCATATGTCCTCAGGACCAGATGATCCTGCAAATAATCTAGGCATGCCCTGTGGAACATCCCCCCCCCCCAACTTTAAGCTTAAAGTCCACAAAACTTAAAGTTACCAAGGCTGAGAAACACTGACCTAGCCCTAGGTCAGTGTTTTAAAGCCACATAGGGCTTTAAAATCAATGGCCAGCACCTGGAATTGCATCTAGTAAGAAATTAGGACCTACTGCAGCTCACAAAATAGTGTAACAAAATCAAACTAAGAGACATTACACACTGTACATATTGTTCCATTCTCTACTTGCAGTTGTAAATTCCAGGTTTTTTTTAAACCATTTGTTTTATTCGCACCTTTAGTATTTTTGGGTAAACAATTAAAAACAACACTTGAGTAAACAATTAAGGACAACAACACTACTAACATTTCTTCCTCCTCCTATTTCTTCCACAACGACAACCCTGTGAGGTGAGTTTGGCTGAGAAAGAGTGACTGACCCAAGGACACTCAGCTGATTTCCATGCCTAAAGCAGGACAAGAACTCAGTCTCCTGCTTTCTAGCCTGGTGCCTTAACCGGCTAGAGCAAACCAGCTTTCCATGTGGAGCACATTGCAATAGTCCAACTGGGAACTGACAAAATCAAAAATCTAGGTCTTTCCCAAACTATAGACAATGTAACCTGTTAAGTCCTCGGACTTACAATGTGAGTTCCTGATTGGCTAAAATGTGTTGCTGTTCCGGTGGAAGAATCCAGACCCTGCCATTGGTTGGACACTTTGACAGCTATCGTATAAGTAGCTGTCAAAGTTGCAGTTCTGTTCTTATACTTCTTCCTTGCTGTCAGCTAAACCAAATAAAGGCTTGTTAGCTTTGAAACCTGCCTTGCCTCAGTCATTAACCCCCCCGCCCCCCCTTGCCTAACAAAGCATAACCTTTGAATGCATGACATCATTGATTGAGATATTTAATTAACAGAAGACTATTCTATTCTGAATTTTTAAATAGGGATTAATATTTATATTGTCATTTATATAAAGAATTATTCACAAAATGGAAGTATTATCTGTCTTGAGCATACCCTAACCTGGTCTCAATGTGTTATAAATTTTTTTTTTATAAAAAAATAAAAAATGCCTACTGGCGAATCACACATACATCCCAAGCAAGAGAAGCAAGTCTCTCCCGCCCCTCCCCAAACAAAGCCACCCAGAACAACAGCACTAAGTGGCAGCACTGAGGCTGAGTGCAGACGTCAGCTGGATTTCAGCTTGAGAGCCACCGCTACCACTCAAAATGGCTGCCATTTCTTGGCCTGGATTTCAGCTTGAGTGCCACGGCTACCACTCAAAATGGCCGCCATTTCCTAAGGTGCCTGAGCCCTGAGGAACAGCGGAATTGCCTCTGCAGCCAAGTAGTTCCCAGGATTTGCTGTGCTTTGCTTACCTTCAGGCGGTGTTTTCTTTCTGTTGACAGGCCTCTATGGTCTACCTCAGGGTCATACAAGGAATCTGTTCTTTTTTTTTTGAACAAAGTTTTTTTATTTTTTTAAAACACATAAATATACAAAAATCTTTTCAGAATGAGCCATTGATTCGGTCATAAGTAGGTACAATTACTAATTCCTCTTTAAAGCTTTTCCAAAATCCCCATGAATTACCTTCTTCTTTTTTTTAAAAAAAGAAGAAATTATCTAATTTATATCATTTTACACAAGTCAATTACCCTCTATTATTTCACCACAGATCTTAATTTTCAAATAACACAACTTAATATTCTCTAACATTGTTGCTATAAATTCTAACAAAAAAAAAATTCTTAAAGCCTATTACATTAATCTTAAAATCCTTCATTCAATATCATTTCAATTTCTTTTCCTTTTAATATGGATGGATATTATCTTGAAAATACAAATCATCAAAGTATTTACGCAATCACAACATATTAATTTCATTATTAGTATTAATATGCTCATCTTTTATTTCTAAAAGTTTATCTCAGTATATAATCTTCATCTTAATCCTCCTCTTATTGGCTGTTAATCACAGCATAATCTTCTTAAGTTTTACTATTATACCCAGTATCATCATTATTTTTACTGTCAATCTTAGCATAATTATTTTTATCTTTACTGTTATGCCCAGTATAATCGTCTTGTTTTGCTGTCAAATTCAGCATAATTGTCTATATTTTTACTGTTATACCCAGTATAATCTTCTATGTTTTGCTGTCTATCCCAGCATAATCCTTAATTTGCTATGGATAATCAACTTTTTCTTATTTAATTTTACCATCCATCTATACATTGCTTATTAATGTTCAATCACATTGTCATTATCATCTTTATAACAATTTAACATTGAGGCCCTGTTGTTACTCCAAACACATTCTTATGTAAATCAATAAAATTCTATTAATATATTCTATTCCTTTTATATTCTAACTTCTTTATTTCATTTTTTATATATATTATATCAATTTCTTCTCATTTCATATTCATTTTTATTCATCTATAGAAACCTCCTTTTTATTATTACTTTCCATCTATGCATTACATTATTTTTAATCACATTGTTTCTATCTTCTTTTCTCCAGCCGTGTGTATGTCGTTCTTCATTTCCTTGCCTGTTAGCATATATTCCATTTCAATTTCTTTTTTTAATTGAGAATTATTAAAAATTACAGAAAAAAATAGCAATATGGATAGAGTTGCAGAGAGTAATATAATATATATAGAGTTTTAAAGCATCGATTTTCACCTAGAAATATACAAACCTCCATTAAACCAAATCATCAAAAAAAGAAAAGATTATCCAGAAGAAAGAATTCTCAACTGCCATACAATTCCTATAAATTTTTACCCACAATCACACTAAAATTATTATTTTACATTCTTCTTAAGATTTCTTTTGCAGCCAAGCATACCACTGGTCCTAACTCATATATAGCCCTATATATATAAATTTTGTCTATTTCGCAAAAGTCTGGTAAGCTTGTCTGCCTCTGCACAGTCCATGATCTTTGTGGTTAACGTAGCCTCTGATGGGATATTTTTGCATTTCCATTCTTGCGCAAATGAGATCCTGGCTACAATGAGGAAGCCTTCCTTGGAGCCAGCTGTATTAGCGAACTATCATCCAGTCTCCAACGTTTGCTTTGTGGCGAAGATTGTTGAGAGTGTGGTGGCGTGACAACTTCCCCAGTACCTGGATGAAGCTGTCTATCTGGATCCATTCCAGTCGGGCTTCAGACCGGGATATAACACAGAAACGGCACTGGTTGCATTGGTTGATGATCTTTGGAGGGCCCAAGACAGGGTTGTTCCTCTGTCCTGGTCCTATTAGACCCCTCAGCGGCTTTTGATACCATCAACCATGGTATCATGCTGCGCCGGTTGAAGGGCTGAGGTGTATGGGCACCATGTTGCGGTGCTTCTCCTCCTTCCTCTCTGACTGTACACAGTCTGTGTTAGCAGGGGGTCAGAGATAGACCTCAAGGCGCCTTGTTTGTGGGGTGCTGCAAGGGTCGGTCCTCTCACCCCTTCTATTCAACATTTATGTGAAGCCACTGGGTGAGATCATCCGTGGTTTCGGGGGGTGAAATTCCACCCCCCGAATAACCTCCGGTTCCAATAACCTCCTCTCCAATCCAATCCATTAAAAGGAATTGATATAGTTTGGATAATATCTTCTCATCCTTCCCCAACAACATCTTATCAAGTTCTTGTAGGGAATTATAGATTCCTCCCTTGTTTTTGTCCTGAGCTGTCCTGGATTGTTTCTGATTGTATGTCCACCAATCTAATTCATAGCCTAATTCCACCAGTGTATTTTGAGGTTTTACTTTGCCTAAGAGATCCAACAGAACTTGGTAAATTAATGGTTTATTTCTTTTGCCTCTAAAGGGGAAAGCCAAATCGGAGTCATCGGGTAAAATTTATTTCTTATTCGATCACAGATAGTTATCAAAACCTTTTGGATGAAGTGGTCCATAAAATATTTATGTTTTTTGAGTCTTTCCTGACTCAAATAATAATGCCACCCTTGTTGCAAATTGTGGCCTTCCAAATAGGGATTCTCCTCCTCCTCAAAGCAATCCAGGCTCTGATCCAATTTAAGACAGCTGCTTGATGGTAAAACTCCCATTCGGGTAGGCCAAATCCTCCCCTAGAAGGGGATTCTTGAAGCATTTTCAATTTAATCCTTGGTTTTTTGTTCTGCCATACAAATCTACATATACATTGATCTAAAGATTGAAAAAAAATTGTATCTAATAAAACTGGAGCTGTTTGAAAGAAAAAAATCCATTTCGGCAAAATACAAAATAGTCTTGACTACTGCAATTCTACCTAGTAATGATAACTGTAATCCTTTCCATCCTTCCAGCATTTCTTTAGTTTGACCAAGTAGTTTCCAGTAATTATCCTCTTTAATGGTTAAGCATTTGGATCAAAGCCAAATGCCTAAATATTTCAGTTTTTTAACTATCTGAATCCCTAGTTCTTCCTCTAACTCCACTTTTTGATTCTTTGTCATATTCTTAATTAGGATCTTGGTTTTATCTTTATTTAATTTGAATCCCGCTACTTTCCCATAAGCCTCCAGTTCCTGGAGCAAAATTGGTCCCGATTCCAAAGGTTCTTCCAAAACAAATACCAAATCGTCCGCAAAGGCTTGGAGCTTAAACTCTTTCCCTCTGATCCTTAGCCCTCTGCTTCCTTGGTTCCTTCTAACCTCATTCAATAATGACTCAAGGGTTAAAATAAATAAAAGTGGAGATAATGGGCATCCCTGTCTAGTACCTTTACTTATATAGATCTTTTCAGATTCCTCCCCATTAATAAGTATTTTTGATGTCTGTTTCACATATATTGTCTGGATCACCCTGATAAATCTTTTCCCGAATTCCATCTTGCTCAACTGTGCAAAGAGAAAGTTCCAGCTCACTCTATCAAAAGCTTTTTGTGCATCAATGGAGACCAGGGCCACCTTTTTGTCAGAATTACATTCATAATATTCTAATATGTTCAATATAGTTCTCATATTATCTTTCAGTTGTCTGACAACATATTCCATTTCAATTTCAATGTTCATAATTTGATTCTGCATATATCAATTTAGATCTTTTTCTTACTTCTATTTCAAACTGCTGCCCCCCACCGCCAACTTGCAGAGAGTTCCCTCCGACCTCCAAGGAACTTGCCTGTTCCTCTTGGTCATCCGAGGTACCTCTCTTCCATCCCCGTCCCTGCAGGATAGTTCCTGTCCGAAGACCTATCAGTGGCGGTTCGGCAGCTGGGGTTTTCGCAGACTCGTCAGAGCCCACTATTTCCCCGACTGTCTCGCCCCGACGTCAAACCGGAAGACAAGGAGTCTGTTTTTGAAGCAGCTAGGAGAATGCTCTGGTGGATGCCTGGGAACGGGCTGCCACCGGGGCACTGGATCGAATAACCTCTTTGCGGCTTCTCCTCCGATAGGGATCCCGGGCAGCTCCATGGTTTTCCATGGAGCTGCGAGAGATGAAGCATCGGAAGAGATGCCTAGAGGGCTGTTAGAGATCTTCCCATTCCAAATCCAACTGAACACAGTTAAGAATCCATATTAGGTCTTACCATGTGGCGATGGAAGTGGTGAAATGTGACTATTTCTCTGCTCTCATTGCGTCTGCAGAAAATCGCCCAGTGGCCTTGTTCCATGTGACTCGCTCCCTTCTCATTCAGGGAGCGAGGGAGGACCCCTTACAAGGAAGTGCTGAGGACTTTGCACAATTTCTGCAAGACAAAATCACTCAGATCCGGACGGACTTAGACTCTGATTGGGCAGGATCTGATGAGGAGGTGGGAGCAACTCTTGAAGATAACATCTGGATTGACTTTGACCCTGTTTCCATAGATGAAATGGACAGGATTGGGGGTAGATTGGGGGCCTCCACATATTTGTTGGATCCATGACCCTTCTGGCTTGTTGCGGCAACCAGAGAGGTGACTGGAGACTGGAGACGATTATCACCTCTTCATTGAGGGATGGGGTCTTCCTCACCGTACTTAAGGAGGCAGTGGTTCGTCCCCTTTTCAAGAAGCCTGCTCTGGATCCGGCCTCCCTGAACAACTTTCGTCCCATCTCCAACCTCGGCTTTATAGCGAAGATTGTTGAGTCTGTGGTGTCATACCAACTTCCACAATTCCTGGAGGAAACAGATTATCTAGACTTGTACCAATCGGGTTTCAGGCACGGACACAGCACGGAAACGTCATTGGTTGCCCTGGTGAATGATCTCTGGCAGGCCCGGGATGGGAGTTATTCCTTCATTCAGGTGCTACTTGACCTCTCAGCGGCTTTCGATACCATCGACCATGGTATCCTACTGCGACGGCTCCAGGGGTTGGGGAGCAGGGCACTGTTTTACAGTGGTTTTCCTCCTACCTCTCGGGCTGTATGCAGTTCGTTTGGGCAGGGGGGTCAGACATCCTCCCCGAGGTCCATCACTTGTGGTGGGCTGCACGGCTCGGTTCTCTCCCCCCTGCTCTTTAACATCTACAATTCTACATGAAGCCGCTGGGTAAGATTATTTGCAATTTTGGGGTGAGGTATCATCAGTATGCTGATGATACCCAACTGTACATCTCCACCCTGGACCAACCCAGAGATGCCCTTTCCGTGATATCTAAGTGCCTGGAGGTGGTATAGGTCTGGATGGGTAGGAACAGGCTCAGAGTCAACCCCTCCAAGACTGAGTGGCTGTGGATACCAGCTTCTCATGATCTAGTATCCCCATAACTTCAGATGGGGAGGGAGTTTCTTACTCCCTCTGAAAGGGTTCATAATCTTGGCGTCCTCCTTGATTCACGGCTGTCCTTGGTGGATCATCTGGCAGCCATGACAAGGGGGGCTTTTGCACAGGTCCACCTGATGCACCAGTTGCGCTCTTTCCTAGACAGGGATGCCCTCCGTACAGTCACTCATGCTCTCATTATTATTATTGCAATGCCCTCTACATGGGGCTGCCTTTGGGGTGCACCCAGAGGCTCCAGCTGGTCCAGAATACAGCCACGCGGGTTGTTACAGGAGCCTCCTGTTACTCCTGTGTAACACCTCTCCTGTGCGAGCTGCACTGGCTTCTGGTAGCCCTTCAGATCTGCTTCAAGGTGCTGGTACTTACCTATAAAGCCCTCCATGGCATGGGCCCAGGGTACTTGTAGGACGACCTCTTACCGGCCTCTCACTGCCCAGTGCGCTCATGTAGGACTGCCCTCCTCTGGGTGCCATCGGCCAGACAATGTCGCCCCCAGGATGAGGGCATTCTCTGTGGCCGCATCAACCCTCTGGAATGGGTTACCCACCGGGTTCCAGACAGCCTCTGACCTCCACACTTTCCGCGCCGACCTGAAGACATGGCTTTTTCAGCAAATTCCCTGATCTGCTTTAATTGTTTGGAGATTTTAATTTGGCTTGTTTTTATCATTATTTTATTGTTATACTGTTTTTATTCTGTGAGCCGCCCTGAGTCCTACAAGAGAAGGGCGGCATATAAATTTGATAAAAATAAATAAAAATAAATACAGTTAATGATTCTCAACTGTTTGGCACAAGAGGAAAGGTGGAATATTTGAGACAGATCAAAGGAATCATATTTTCACACAAAACAAAACTCAGCTGTAGACTTTAGTGGTGTCATCAGGGTGGTACAGTCAGGGAGGATTTCAGGGCAGAACTCCAGGTTTCTGTAGAGCAGAATGAATAGGAGAGACCTCCAAAAGCAACAAAACTCACCACATTTTAAGTGATGCATAAAAATAATTTTTTGAAGTAGTATTTGAAGTATGTGAAGAAATACAATTTAAGCAACCATTTAAACAACCTTCATGAGACCACTGCATCTTGAGTGGGACTGCTGTAAGGCCATTAAGTCTGATGAATAATGTGTTAACCACCGGTAAAAGTTACTGACTGTAAATTGCAACAATGTTCATTGCCCATGAATTACAATAACTTTAGGGATAAGTTAGAAAAATTCAAGGAAGTTTACATTTATCAATATATGTAAGTCATTAGTTAAAAAATTAAGCATTAAGAAATTAGGGTTTTGTTCAACTGTGCTATTATTAAACAAATGAATTAGTTCTGTATTTCTAAAGACTGAGGTAGAATATGCCACCTCTAAAGATACAGAAAATGGCATATTTAGTCTCTGCTAATATCCCAAATGTTTTTCCTTGGATTCCATTCCCAAGAAATATATCACTCATCCTTCTCAAACAATATCATGAAGCACTTTGGGCAAACATTTTTATTCTACTACATTGTATTTCTTGATTTGTTCTCTATCTACTGTCCTTTTTGTGAACAGTTTTGACCCTCTTTATTTTCTTTTTATGAGTGTTTTTTAAAAATATGCCATTCTAAAAAAACAAAAACACCCTAAAGGATGCACTGCTTTAGAGGGTGTGTACATATCATTTATCTGACATATCCTTCCCATTTCTTGCATATGCTTCATCTCTGTACATGGATGATTTCCCTGCCTTCATTAAGTGAAAATAAATGACCAAAAGTAAATATTTACTTATGAGTGATCTAATGCTTTGAAAGCAACAGGCTTGTTCATGCGTGAAAGTATTTGATTGTTAACTAGGTGTAATTTTGCAACCTATTCCGTTCTTTCTGCTGGTAAGTTGAATGGTCCCTGAGTATATTATCAACTACTGTATTTATTCTTGAAGTAAGGAGATAATAACCACAGCATTAATTTTATTGGGAAAAAAGGGAAAACATTATTTTAAAGCAGCTTCTATAGAGTGCTGGGGATGAAACAAAGATTATGTAATGGAGACATGCCCTACAAAACTAATTACCAGGGAGTGTTCATCCTGTAGATAGACTATTAAACCACTTTGTATATAATACATGTTCTATACCTAATTTCTGTTCTGATAAGAGTTTGGCCTACCTAGAGAGACTGTGGGAGGAAAATTTTGTGCTCTATCATCTATCTTATTTGTTTAGCCATCCATTTCACAAGAGAGTAATTCAAAAAGGTAACCAATAAATACATATTTAAAAAATCATTATTAAAAACTATAAAACAAGAGAGGATGAGCCACATAAGGGAGACATCGCAAGATTTCTTGGTCCCCTGGGATTCTCATGCCAGATAGTATAGCCAGGTTTTGAGTGATTAGTGGTTATGTTAAGAATTTTCAAGGAAATTTAAAAATACAGTGCTGAAAATAAAGATACCGTATAATGTTGTTTGATAGGTGTGAGGGAATGAAGATGTCCATTGGGAGTGGTTGGGGGATGTCCCAGTGGGACATATTTTTTCTTTTTAATAGGTGGTCACAGAAAGTTCCCTTTTTTTTGTAGAATATTGAGTATTTCCTTCCTTCCTTCCTTCCTTCCTTCCTTCCTTCCTTCCTTCCACCTTCTAGAAAAGTCTGGGACAATCTAGTTTAACTTTATAGGACCAAGAAATTTTGTTAGAATGTGCTTTCTTTCTTTCTTTAATTGATATGTAATGCTTTTAGAAGCAAACAACCAGGATTTACTACTAAAACTCAGAAGGATGGAAATCCCAAAAGAATTTTTTCCAATTATATTCATATCCCTCTGGAATATGCTGTCTCTGAAAATTGTATGCTTCCATACACATACTTTTGGAGAGCTGTAAAAACTTGGCTCTTTATAGATCCTGTGGAACTTAAGATCTTGTTGAGCATTATCATTTTGATTTTTTTTAGTTGATTTGATTTTAGAAGATAAACACTAAAGAGAAAATACTGAAAATCCTAAGATTGTGAGAATGTTTTTTAAATTGGCTGATTGTTAACTTTATATGAATTTTTATTTAAATTTTCATGTTAAATATTCGTTGTTCTTTCTTGTCAGTTGCCTGGTGTCTGAGGGAAGAGAAAGAAAAAAAAAGGAAATTTGTATCTTGTGTCACTTTTACCTCCTAGAGATTGCCTGGACTAATCCATGCAGTTTTCTTGGCAATATTTTCAGAACTGGACAGCCAGTTCCTTCTTTTTAAAGATGAAAGAAAGTGACTGGCCAAAGGCAGGGCTAGAACTCACAGTCTCTTGATTTTTAGCATAATGTCTTTACCACTCCTCCAAACTGGGAGAGGCAGCTTTAATTAAATGCACAAATGCAGGTTCCCTGTGGAACAATTTGTCCCCGAGATTTGGATAATCCTAATTATATATATAGCCTTTCATGAGGCTCCTAAAACCTAGTTGTTCCCTCAGGAAGCAACCACATTAGGCCAGAGTGTTGAATGAATTCATTTCTAGCAAATGTTGTAATATATTAGTTAGCATCTTCAATTACCAATTTATTCTGAGGTTTTGAGATAGTTCTTTTAATAATAGTTTTTGATTTGTTAGTATGCTACCTAGAGTTCCTGTGAAATGGGTATACAAGCTAGTTAAATATTAAAAAATAACAATTAAAGTATTTAAAACAATAGCGAAGCATAAACTTCTAGCAAAGTAGCATCTGTGGCTGATAGGTACCTGACCAATAATGTCTGCTAGTGAAAAAATAATTGCAAGGCAACAAGCTAGACCTTTCTTTTGAGAGAATTCAAAGCTATCATGGTGGGAGGACTAACTTTAGAGTATTTGCCAGAAATCTTAGAGCTCAAGAGAGACTTCTAAAAGAATTTATAGTATTTCAGATTTCATTACCAGCATTTAAATTAGTACAGTATTAAAATCAGTCTGGTTGCTAACTGTATTGTTTTAATAAGTAGATCTAAATTTATGGTATTTTGTCCCAGACAATTATGAAGTACAGATCATCCTTAACGTACAACCCCAATAGAACCCAAAATTTCTCTTGCTAAGTAAGACTGTTGTTATGTGAGTTTTACTCCATTTTATGACCTATCTTGCCACAGTTGTTAAGTGAATCACTTCAGTTGTTAATAACATGATTGTCAGAATGTCACAAAAGGTGATAACATGACACCAGGATACTGCAAATGTCATAAATACATAGCAGTTGCCAAGTGGTCCGAATTTTGATCCTGTGACCATGGGGATGATGCAATGGCCATAAAAGCTAAAAATGATTGTAAGTCATTTTTTCAATGCTACTGTAACTTTGAACAGTATGGTTGTACAACCAACCGTGGTTGTACAACAAACGAATGGTTGTAAATTGAAATCCCATATTTGGGTTTCTGTTCATTTATTCATTTTATTAATTTCTATTGATACTGAATATTATTCTAGATCAGTATGGTGAAAATGTTTTTAAAGAAAAAAGTCCAAGTGAAATAATCAGACACTAGTTGCAAGTATTCTCTTAGGGAAAGCAAGATCAGGGATGAAGAGTAAACATAATTGAATTTCCACTTTTAGTTTAGTTTCTGCTTATAGAAAATTTCAGAAAAGAGAGGTAAATATTAGGAGTGACAGAAGACTCATTTCAACACTACAAATATTTATACCAACGCTCATTTAAAATCATGGTACCATTTTTTAAAAAATTTGATTTATATGCCGCCCTTCTCCGGAGACTCAAGGCGGCTTACAATGCGTTAAGCAATAGCCTTCATGCTTTTGTATATTTATACAAAGTCAGCTTATTGCCCCCACAACTGGGTCCTCAATTTACCCATCTTAGAAAGGATGGAAGGCTGAGTCGACCTTGAGCCTGGTGAGTTTCGAACTGCTGTAATTGCAGGCAACTGGATCTTAAATGCTGCCTTAGTAAGAGGCATTAGCCTCCTACGCCACTTATGCTCACTGTGCTGCATAAACCTCCTAAAATCATAAATAACTAATGTGTCAGGTTCCAAACAAAAAGAAAAAAAAAGAAACACAGCCAAACACAAACCTGGTTTCTTGCTGCCTGCTTTACTTCTTTTTTGGCACTCACTGACAAATGCAAAAGGAAATTCTTGTTAGGGCTACTCGCCCGTGCTCACCTTTTAAATCATAAGCACCACCAACCACACAATCACAAGTGCAGCTCCCTCTCACGTGTCCCAGAAATGTGGATGCCTGCTTAGCTGCGAAGAACCCAGCATCCGCCAGTCATTGCAGCAACTGCCTTGGAGTCCCTAAGGGAGGACTGGTCGTCAATGGATTGACCAGTCCTTGTGAAGTCCTCTGTGGAGTCCTCTGATGGCTGAAGAGAGCGGCGGCTGTTTCCTGCTGCCACCGTGCTGTTCTCCACGATGTCTTTGCCGCACAATTGCCTCTCAGCTGTTCAGCGGCTGTGCGGCTTCCTTATTGCATGGCTGGCTTCCCGGAGGGATTCTGCTGCTGTTTGCTGTTGGACAAGATGGGCTTTGTCAAAGTGACATGGCTGGTGGCTCCTGGGGTCCGGAGGGTGTCTTGTTTTTTGCTGTGGTGCCTGCTGGGCTGGCAGTGGTCCAGCGGTCCTGTGCAGTGGCTTTCCCGCTGAATGGCACTTCCGGGCTGGTTGGCATGCCGGAGCTGACATGCAGCCCCCTCTACCACAGGAACAGCGTCTATAACAGAAAGAGCATGCTGAGTAGAGGGTAGTGGGGACTTAGACCCCCCTGGTTTCCCTGGATGTTTCCTATGAAACCTGGCTACCAGCCGGGGGGCTCATACGTCCCTTTTGGGTACCCAGGAGGCCTCGGAGAGGGGATATCCCTTCCACAGAAGAAGATAAACTGTGCCAACGGGTGCCCAGTACCTTGTCCACTTTGTAGTGCCAATCACCCTCCACCATGAGTGGCGAGGGTGGCAGAGGGGTTGGTTCCCTGAGAGGGGATGAGTGGGCTGGGCAAAGTAGACTGCAGTGGAAGACGGAGTGTGTTTTCCCCAGCAGGCGGGGTAACTGGAGCTGCACCAACACAGGGTTAATCACCCGTACTACTGGGAAAGGCCAACGTACTTAGGACCTAGCTTCTTGCATGGGAGGTATAGGTTCAGGTATTTGGTGGATAGGAATACATGTTGACCTATGTAGAACAGGGCCTGGCATGTCCCATGGGACTTCTCTGGCATGGCTCATATGGTTTTTCAGGGGGATCCCAGCTTTGTGCTGGTAAGACCCAGGGAAGTCTTGGGACCTTTGTTTGTGCAGTCCACAGCTCTGTGTCCCAGTTGGCCACAACAAAAGTATGTCATCGCTGGCCTTGGAGATGGAGCCTTCTCTGCAACTGCCATGGGCACCTGAGCAGGCACTTGAGCAGGGGAAGGCCAGACTGCCAGGACATGGCTGGCTGGATGGGGTGGTGGTCATTGGCCTCAGGAATTCCACTCCCTCTTCTACTGTTTGTCCCTGAACTTGAAGTCTAACTCTGTTGCAGCCTGGAACCAGGTTGCCAGCCTGGTGGCCAATCCCCGACACGCACAGGCTTGTCGCAGCATCCTATCAAGTCCAGCCTTGAAGCGATAGACTACCAGCCGTTCAGGGTAGCCACATACCTTACCCACCAGCCTGCTGAGCTCCCTGATATATTCCGACACGAGCCTCCCTCTTTGCTTCACCTTCAGCAGGTCCCCCTCAGCCTGCTGGGCCCTGGTGTTGTCCTGGAATCTTTCCTGGAAAGCAGGCAGGAAAAGGCCCACATCCCCTAGTTTGGTGGCTGGCACTCAAGTCAGACAATGAGGCTGGAGACGATGTGGTGCCAGGGCTGGGGATTCAGCCAGGGCCTTCAGAACCTCCAGAAGCTCCCTTAAGTGAAGAGGATGAAGAGGAGGAGCCTCTTCTCGATGCACGGGCATGCAGAGCTGCCAAAATGCAGGAGTAGCTCCTCAGGAGGAGGTCTCCTCGAGAGTAAGGCTTGGGATTAATTGGCTACTCCCTTAACCTATTTAAGAAAGAACGCCGACTGAAGCAATTTGCAGGGAACAACTCCATTCACATACCTTTGTGTCTTGTCTTGCTTATCAGCTATCTGCAAATTGCTTCTGGGCATTCTGCCAACCACAGTAAGCTTTCAGTATTATTCTTTGAATTCTTGACGGCTATTAATGCAGTTAATTAACAGCTGTTGTAAAAAACTGGTTTATTTAGTAAACTAAGGTTTGAACGGATTTTGTGTGTGCTGCCTTCTTTGGGGTCCATAGCTGGGGCAGAACACATGGTCCCCATACAAATCGGCCTCCCACTTGGTGGCTTGTCCATCCATGACAGCCACCACCACCATGACCATGTCCCACTGGGACATGTACAACCGGCCATAGCGATCAAAATGATTCAGTACCTGCCCGAGAAACAGGGCAACTTTCTCAGGGTTTCTGTCAAATGATACCCTCACTGCCAGAGGGTCCCATCATGTCATGGTGGCTGGGCCTTGACTAGCTGGTGAGCCAACTGGAAGATTGTGCGTCTGGTCTTCATATCCCTGGCGCCTCTCATCACATTCCCCCACTCCCCACTGCTTGTAGGAGAACCTGGCTGTTCTATTTGCCTCTGGGGTTTTCTTATGGCTGTCCTGTGCCTGGCAGCCAGAATCGTCAAGGTGGTCCCTCCAACTCCAGAGCCCCAGGAGAGGGGGGTGGTCCTACCCCTGGTCTCTGCCAAACACTGTCACAGCCCTGCTCCCTAAAGCCAGCCGCCGCATACATCTCTTGTAAGACCTCAATGGTTTGGTTTACCACTGTTGTGGAATAACTCCAATTGTCATCCTCAGAAATCAGCTGCTCTCACCATTGAGTGAAATAGGCCCACAAAGGGGCGAGCAGTGGATCCTGTGGTGAAAAGTCTTGAAAGTCCACAGTCCTGGCATTGCCCAGTCACCAGTCCCTTGGGTTACCTAACTCAGTCTCTGCTGCCTGCAGCTCTCCCTCCATAGGCTTCTGCCACCCTGGCCTCTCCTTCGCCCTGATATCTGTAGTGGCCTCCTCTGCTGGAGCAGCTGAGGCCTCCAGCACAGTAGCTTCTGTGGGGACTATTGACTCCTCAAGGTCAGCTGCCTCCAACCCTGGCACTGTGCCTTCGGCAATGGGAATTTGTAAGAGCCCTAACAAATAGGCCGGCAGTCCTGTGCAATGGCTTCCCCACCAAATGGCAGTTCCGGGCCGGTCGACATGCCGGAGCAGACACAATGGACATTTTTCTTTGTTGCCAGCTGTCAACATTTCAGAGGATTCTGGCTGAAGGCTCTTTAAGTTAGCAAAGCTGAGTGTGGTCCTCTCAGTTTACAGGAGAACAAACAAAAGAACATCTTGAAAACTTTTGGCATCTGAATTGTTTACATGGTGTGCACATTATCTCTTAGCTACTACTTGAGATGTCAAAATGAGTTCATCCATCTAATATACAAGGTATTAAACTGCTTGATGAAAGTATTGCTGTTGCTTGTTTTTTAGATGCACAATTTTACTCTGTTATCCTTGTATGATGCAATTCCTGGCATATGGATACTTTGTGAAGATTTGTTACTACCTTTGATCTTGACAAATAAACTAAGGCTGAAATATGTTTATTCAAATCCTATGTGTTTTCAACGGATAATTATGAATTTGGGTTGTTGTTTATAAACCTAGGAGACCTCATTGTAATTAATCTGAGAAACTAAAGAGTTTCAGAATTCTCTACTGCTGTGAGAGGGTGGAGGTAGGATCTTCCTAGTGAATTCTACCTAATTCTGAGGGTTACTGAGAGTTTTAGCTAATAAAAAGAAGTATCACTAATTTGTACTTAACTGTACCTATGTTCTGAAAGAATAGACAACTAATGAGTAAGATTCTCTCTCCCCATACCCTGCTCTCCACCACTGTTGTAAGAAACATCCTAGTAGGTTCTGCTCCAAGTGGGGACAAAGACACTGGAGACATGGAGACTGCTTGGAAAGATGGTTTAATGGTGGACAGGATCACATGGCTTGAGTTCCTGAGCAGAAAAGGGGCAGATATAGGGAGTTCTCAGGTTTTATGCTCTCTCTGGCTTTGAACTTCCTGGGGCCCAGAAAGAGTATTCTGATTGGTTCTCAGACTTCCAGGGGAGTGGGGGTCTTTGCTAGCCTTGCTGGCTGATGGTCACGTGTGCTTCCCTGGTCACATGTGGTGAGTTTCTGCTGCTATTGTGTAGAGGGCTAATCCTATCTTGCTGGGTCTTTGGCAATTCCTACTATGGCTCTGCCTGAAGGAGGTAGATCTTTGTTATGTAGAATAGACTGGCCCAGGCCTTAATGGTCCATTGACAAAGGGTGGGGGCAGGAAGATGGGAGCAGCTTCAAAATATGCTTATCCATTTCTCATCCAGGAAAATATAATATTCTGCCTTTAATATTTCCTAAAAATATTTCATTCTTCTAGGACAGGGGTGGATGCTAACTTCCTACACCACTATTGTTCCACTGATTTGGAGACCCTCCAAGTGAATGGAGGGATAGTTCCATGCACATGAAGGAGAAAAGAAATGGAGTTTTCCTCCATTTAGTTAGGATAGGATTGCCCTTTGCTGTGATAGGCACTCAGTTTTCTCCCTCCAGCTCCCATCTAATAATAGATTCAGGGGTGAAATCCAAAATTTTTCCCTACCAGTTCTGTGGGCGTGGCTTGGTGGGCATGGTAGGGGAAGGATGCTGCAAAATCTCCATTCCCTGCCCTCCTGGGGGAAGGATTTTGCAAAATCTTCATTTCTACCCCACTCTGGGGTCAGCCAGAAGTGGTATTTGCCGGTTCACTGAACTACTCAAAATTTCCGCTACCGGTTCTCCAGAACCTGTTAGAACCTGCTGGATTTCACCCCTGAATAGATCTCCTTTTTGTTTGTGTTTAAATGAACACAATGGAAGGGAATATTATGTCCCCTTAGTTTGAAATATGTATATTAAATGCTGGTTATGAAACTTCATTATATTGAAAACAGCTATTTATAATGAAAACTCATCTGATTCTATATCCCACAAGAGATGCTGAATTAGCTCTACAATACCATAACTGCTGCAAGGATATTAAATAGTGTAAATTCAGTATTACTATCTTCACATCATATCATATCAAATTTTAATTGCAGAGTATTGTTGTTTTCTTCTGATATTTAGAATGCATTGAGCTGAGGAAAACTGCTTTACAGTATAGAAATGAAAATGCCCTCTGTAATATACAATTACAGGTAATCCTCGACTTACAACAGTTTATTTAGTGACCGTTTGAAGTTACAAAGGCACTGAAAAAAATGACATGACCATTTTTCACACTTATTTTTCACACTTATGTTTCAGAATCCTCATGGTCACATGAATAAAATTCAGATGTTTGGCAATTGACTAGTATTTATGACAGTTGCAATGTCCCAGGATCATGTGATCACCTTTTGCAACCTTCTGACAAGCAAATTCAATGGACAAACCAGACTCACTTAATAATCGTGTAAACTAATTTAACAACTCTAGTGATTCACTTAACAAATGTGTTAAGAAAATTCGTAAAATGGGGAAAACTCAGTTAACAAATTTCTCACTTAACATAAATTTTGGACTCAGTTGTGGTTGTAAATTGAGGACTACCTGTATTACAATAACTATAGTGCTTAATCTTATTTTGTTCCAATTTTAGCCACTAGATGTCTCCATCAGCTTGAATAAAACAGGAAAACAGCATCATGTCAGCTATTTCATATGCCTTTCTACAGTACTTACAGCATATCTGAATGGCATAGAATTTGAAAAGTGGTAACAAGCTCCTTTTTTTTATTCTTAATCTGCCCAATAGCTAAAATTTCCTGGGCAGATCTATTGTGGATTAGTGCCTCTGATCACTTTGTCAGTTTTTCAGTTCAAGCCCTGTGCACATTTTCTCAAACTTAAATTCTTTGGTTCATCCAATTCCTTCATTAGACTGAGATATTTTTTAAACAAATCTTTGGCAAAAAACAATCTTGCATCAATATCTATTTTATGTGTTTCTCACAATACCTTGCATCTATATCTATTTTATGTGTTTCTCACAATGTACCAAGAAAATACCTTGCATCTATATCTATTTTATGTGTTTCTCACAATGTACCAAGACCCTTACAGAATTAAATTAAAATATGATCTATTGCAGCATTGTCCATTGCAAATATATCCAAAGGATAGCTGGGAAGATACACAGCAAGGCAATATCCCCATTTCCCTCTATGGTTTTCTTCAACTGCTGTTAAAAAAAACCACCACCCCTCATGCTAAGAAATAATGCAATACCCCCAGAAACATTAGAATCTGAAATATTTATTAATCTAAGACTCCTGCCGATTGGAGATAAGCTTTCTCCCCTCCAGTGTGGAAAAAGGGATGGCCCGCTTCCAATGCTGAAGAACAAAAAGATAGGGATGGCAGTGGAGAAAACTTGACACTCAATTGAGGGATTATTTGTGAGTTGGCATTTAACATTCTTTGTCTGAAAGAAATAATTCCCCCATACATACCAATTCTTATTGTTCCAATCTGGTACTGACTGTTTCAAGCAATGCATGTTACAGGTTTAGTTATCAATGACTATTTGATGGAACTGCTTGGGAGCTGAATGCATTAGGCCCATTAGCTCAAGAAAATACTTTTAAGAATGATGGCTAGGAAAGCATTAGCTCTAAGGATTATCTTCTGGCAGCTGATCCCTGTACCATGGGACACTGGAGATTCTGCATGTTTTTACCAGTTCCATGTAATAAGATTTAAAAAGGTTCACGATTCATAATTCTCACTTGTATTCAATATAGATGTTATTAAAGGAATTGATGGATGAAAATCACTTTTTTCAGTTACTTTAATTATGAAAAAATAAGGGAATCAGACTTTAAATGCCTGAATCATGCTTTGGATTGAACTAATATTGAGTGTTAGAAAGAAGATAGAAATTCAGGGGAGCAAATCTTTCCTCCAATAACACCAAAGTGATTCGGATTCCGGCCAATGTCCTGCAAAGTTAATTGCAGGATTTTTTTAAAAAAAAACTCTTAAAAGTCATAATACTTGTTTTACTTGTCTTACCTGCAAAGCGCCATTCAATAAATGGGGAAGAAGTCATGGTATGAGTAGCATGTAATAACCAATGAGGTGTACTCTTGAACATATGACTTGTATGAGGATAAATCAGGAAGCCAATAGAGCAGGATGCAAGAAGTATTTCTTGACTTCAGGAAATTTCCACACATTGTTACATCTTTGACACTAGTTTTCTGTTGCTCCACTCAATCTTCCAATGTTTAGTCATGGAAGTAATCAGTACTCCCTCCTGCTTGGCAATGGGTAGGTATATAAAACTAGTCAGACAGTGCCATTCTTTTTCCCTCACTACATTTGCTTTTTTGCAGAAATAATACTGGTTTATCTATTTATTGGATTATCCCACTTTTCTTTCAAATTGTCATATGATTTACACAGAATTTCCATTTTATGCTCACAGTAGTTCTATCATAGGTTGGATTAGAAGAGAGTGATCAGACCGGTCACCTAATGAGTTTCCATAACTGAAGATAGACTTGAATCTGTATCTCACTTCTTTAGTCTCACACTTGAACTATTGTGCCACACAGGCTTTGGAAGTATATTCAGGTAAACATGATGGACATTTTGGGGCTATTTGATTGCAAATCCTCAAAAGTTATTATTATGCATTACATTATTCTATACTGTTTCAATATCTAGTTGCTTTATAGTTCATGGAAGAAAGATTTATGCACAGCAATACAAGGGGAAGATATATCTAAATCAGTGTTTCCCAAACTTTTGACATATGTGTACCCCTTCTATAATTTTGTAATGCTGAGTACCCCTCATAAAAAACATATGCTTTAATAAAAATCAAAATATATTTATTTTTTCTTTTTTTGGTACATACACAAAATAAACGAAAGTTATTTTGTTCCCGTTTCCCAGTTTCCCAGTTCCCGTGTAAAAACTGCGATATGCGCCTATTTCTTTCTTTGTTCTGTGGGCGCAGCTAAGCACGGTGCAGTGGATATTCCCACGTGATCCCCACTAAACTCCGGTGCAATGCGTACCCCCACCAAACTCTTCCCGTACCCCTGGGGGTACGCGTATCCCACTTTGGGAAACACTGATCTAAATAAACCTCAGATGGTGCAGTCAGATCATGAAGATGGAAAATATGGTGAGACTGAAATTTCCTCACTTTTAAAATAAGATATTTGCTTGACATTTGCTGCTTGAATCAGCACTGTGGGAAGAATGGTATAATTATTTCTTAGCATCTATTGTAGAATGATCACACAGAAATCAGTGGTTACAGAGAGAATTTCCACTGCAGGTTTCAGAAAATTTTTGTGCTATATTTTGAATAAATGGTTTTAAATATATGTTCTCTCCCAGTTAGCTCCCAGCTGCCTTGTTTGAAATTTCATCTGAGCTTAGGCCACAATAATAGTTCAATGTGACAAATATACACAAATATGTGTTGTTCAGGCAAGATATCAGAAACTTTAAAACACTATCTAGACTGATACATCATTCATTCTCAAGCCCCAATCCATAGATGTAGTTCTCAACATATGACCAGAATTGGGACCAGAATTTCCTTTGCTCAGCAAGACAGTTGTTAAGTGAGTCATACCCAATTTTATAACTGTTTTTGCCACAGATGTTAAGTGATTCATTGCAATTGTTAAGTGAATCATGTGGTTGTTAAGTGAACCCAGATTCCTCTATTGATTTTGCAGAAGCTGGCTAGGAAAATTGTAAATAGTAATCACGTGACCCTGTCATAAATTCATTCCAGTTGACAAACTTCCAAATTTTGATCATATGACCATGGGGATGCTGCAATAAGTGAGAGGACCAGTTGTAAGTTACCTTTTTCAGTGTGCCACTGTAATTTTGAATAGTTGTTAAATGAATTGTAAATTGAGAACTACCTGCAGTCCCAGACATCTTCCTTAAATGTTTCATTTTCTAATAAAAATATTAAAGGATATACTTTTATTAATATACAGTAATGATCATTTTGCATTTATCCAGTAGGAACTTACAATAATGAAAATAGAAAAGTAATGCTTGTCAGTTTTTCTTTGTTGATGAATCCCCCGTTTTTTTGACAGCCTTGTGACTTCAGACCCGAGATATGCAATGTTTTTAGAAGGCTGGAATTTATTAACATATATCTAGTGAATGAAGCAGCAAAAATATGATTCTTCTATTAATCCTTGAACCTCTTTTGTAGTCAGTGAATGGTTACTAATAGGCCACTTTTCTAATTCTCATGCAAAGAGAAAAATGTCAATAGTCATAGGCTGCCTGATTGTAAAGGACCCCAACTTTATGAACACTTCACTGCACTAAAGCTTGCTGGACTGATTCCCTCCTCTGAAAGATGAAGGTATTTTATGTAATTGGCTTAAATTGGGAATTTTATCATACTTGTGTTTTCCATTTTTTCTTAAGAAAAATTTAATCTACCCAATTCATTGCAGTGATCTGCTTATAGCCTTACTACATGTTACCCGATTGTTCTCAGGTGAGATGAGATTACATATGAATGCATACATCCATTCCACAATGAACTCCCTCATTGAAAATGTTGTAATTGGAGATTTCCATTATTATAGCAACTGCTCTGTAGAAACAATAGTAACTTCCTTATACAGTACTTTATCAAAAATCAGAATGTAGATTTAGCTGAGTCACACTGTGTGAACTGCATAAAGAATGCTTAAGGCATCTGGTTGCTATGCCAAAGCTGCTGCTTCATAGTAGCAGGAATGAATCAGAGATAGCCTGTTTATCAAAGGAACAAAGGACTAATTTCCCCACCAGCCTAGTATAAGTTGTCAAATGCATTTCTGACACATATTTTTTGTAAAATTATAAAGTTTTAGGTATTGGCATGTCCACGGATTGTCTTTATGTATGCTTTAATTAAATAATATGCTCTATAAAAGAGTTAACATTCAGATCAGCTTGTTTATGCTATAGACAACCTGTGACCTTTTTAGTCATTCTTCTTTCCATCTATAATATAGGCTTTTGCCGTCATCTCACAACACTCATCCGCATCCTCATCTGACCTGCGGAACATTTGCCACTTTTCTGGGGGAGGGATCATTTTCATAAAGGTTCCTCAATGCCTTCAACAATGGCAAAGCTTCTAACGTAGTGTCTTCATTAAAAAGGTCTTAAAAATTTAGGAGATGTGCAGAGATTTATCTGCCTTGATAATAGCTCATGTTGAACTGATTAGCACAATCAGACATCAGGAACTGACCACAGGAAATGTTTTATGAAATTTTATACATGGTAATGTTTGTATCATAAAATGTTTTATTAAATTTGAAAATTTCAATTCCATAGGAGTTGTGAGTTCCAGATTTTGAACACATTAAGTAAGTCAGCCCATCTGAGGTATTGTTTCAAAACATTTTGCCCTATGATGAACCATTTCACCCAATTAAAGGTTATACATGAGACTTTTAGTAATATATAGGTGATTCATAACAATGAATAACCACACAGAGGTTGGGCAAGAGAGATAATGTATGAACAGCTGTTGCCCTTTTAGCTTGCTTCCCCCCCGCATCCTGTCTCTAAGATGTCATGCAGAGAGGGAGAAACATTCAGAAATTACTTATGTAAGAGCAACTGCTTCATCTACGTAATTTGACAGCATTCCCCTCTTTTGAAATGATGGATCTCCTGAGATCTGAACAATTCAGAAATGTGCATATAGTTTGATAAAGTTTAAATTGATCCTTCTAACATTATTGCCCATCAGTGTATTTTGATCTACCCTATTCCCTTGAGAATAATTTCAAAATACACAATAGTCTTAGAAGTACAATGTCATATCTATAGAATTATCTAGGTTTCTGTGGTTTTCTTCAAGGAAGGAATATGTAAGACACATACATCTAATTTGTTCACTGTTTTCCTCCCTAAACAGACCATGGTTTCACAAGATCACTACATTTGCAGAGATGTGTACTGTTTTGAATACTCAAGGTCTCTACTGCTACAAGTCAGAATTCATAATCCTACTGACCAAATAAAAAATAAAGCCGCAAAGGTAAATGTAAGAAAGAAATATGAATGTGTTTTAAAAATATATTAATATGAATCTGCTAGACTTCATGTTTTTTCCAAAGAAAATCTACAAAGGAGAAGAAGATATAATAGCTCAGAATGTATTTTGAAGAATATGAGAGACCCTCTGTCTGAAAATATCCTTACTGAAGTTCATCAAAATGTATGTTTTTATGTTTCTTTGAAAAGACTAGCTAAGTACTTCTACAAGAAAAATAAAGGAGGAGATGTCTCAAAGGTATTTTGGGGTTTTTTTGTCTTCAAAAGGCAACTGGACTGTTTTTTCTTTGAGGTAGTGCTCAATCTATAGTAAAGAATACCTGGAAAATAAGCAATTTGAAAATGGCTTGCTCCTTTCTCTCAAAATAGAATGGGAATTGTTGTGCAGAAGATAATATATTATTTTTAACATATTCATAATCAAGAGTAACAACTTTTAGGAGAAACCAGAAGCATTGCGGCAAGACTGACTGGGAAAATAGTGGGTTCTGATGATCTCCATGAAAACCCAGCCAGACAAACCGTTGTTGGGAGGGTCTTTGGACTGGACCCATCCTCTAGGGATGATGAAGAAGGAGAGGCATCTCGGAAGACCAAGAGGAACAGGCAAATTCCTCAAAAGGTTGGAGGCAGCTCTTTGGACTGGCAGCAGAGGTGGCAGTCATTATAAAATGACCGCTCTGAAGCTGGGGCAACTGGACTAAGTTTTTGTGCAGAAGTGGTGTTTGAATGGAGTACTGATGAGTGAGTGGTTGGCCAACTCACAGGTAAAAAAAAATTTCGAATTGGAACATTAAAAGATGTCCCGGAGCTGAAATAAGCGGCTAACTGGCATTTGGGGAAAAAACAAAGAAGAGGCTAAAATACTAAAGCCCAGGAAAGTTTTTCGTATCAATAATTGGATTTGGAGAAACTAAAAATAATAAAAGAAAAGAACCTAAGGAAAAGTATTTTTAATGTGGATTTAAAATATTTTTGACAGCTTTGACATTTAGTTGGTTAGAGAATATTGTGGATTTGAGAGAGACATCTGCTGGTGGAAAGAGAGTACTGCAATATTTGTTGGAAGATAGAAGAGAAAGTACAGCTGTGACCTTGACTACTAAAAGATAATTTGGAAACTGTTGGAACTTTTAAGGAGTATTTGTCTTTCTACATTGCTTGGTTTTGATTCTGAATGACTGTGGAAGATAACAAAGCTTTAACCTGGAGTGGACAGGATAACTACTTGGATTGGACATTATTTGAAAATAAAGAGAGACTATATGGATTTTAAATTTTAATCAAATGTGACATAATTCTAAAAGGTTAACAATTTCTTAAATTGGCAATATGGAGTCTTGGATGTGTGAGGAATTAACTGAAATGTTTAAAAATATGCGTGAATCACTAAAGGGTAATAAAAAGTCAGAAATTTTGCTGGCACACACAGAACTGGAAATAGGGGAGAAGGTGATAAAAGAGAACATAAATGAGCAAGAAAATAATATTGAAGGAAAAGGAATTGAATGCAAAAAGCAGTTAGATGATTTCACATGGATTTACCGTGGCAAAAAAAGAGTGGATGGGGGGAACATCCCCCCAAAAAGAATCAGTCATAGGATAAAGAGGGAAATAGTGGAAAGAGATTAGGAGAAAGCTTGGGGAAAATTACTCAAATAATATGTCTAAAAGTGAGAAAAAGGATTCAGAAGAAAAGATATAATAAATATATAAAAAAAGAAAAGAAAAATAAGTTAAGAGAATGGGATAAAAGAAGAAAGCTATCAAGAAGTGGAAGTTTGGAGAGACCATGAGAAAATGGTTAAAGAAGGGAAGATTAGTGGAAAGGAGGAAGGGAAATAAGGTATATACTAGTAAATTTAAGGGAACTGTATTAATATTATTAATTGTGGATGGTCAACTAAGTTAAAGGGTTTTAATGTAAGATTTGAATATGATTATGGATATTGCTTATAGTAAAACAGAATAGCAGATGAAATGTGAAATGGCAATTTGGTTTAATTTTGAAGACAATTTAAATTAAGAGACAAAGTTGAAATGTTAAAAAGTGGGATGGGGATTTTGAGAAATATATTCTCTAATGGAGAAATAAGATAAATAATTGATGTTAATGTAAGAGATTAGGAATTATAAGGGTGGATTGTGATATTGTTTATGTATTTTGTATTAAGAAGAAATTAAGATAAGATAAAGAAGTATGGAAAAAGAATATTATGGCTGAAATTGGAAACATGTAAAATGGACTTGGAAAAAGAAAAGAATATGGCAGAAGCTGAAATAACAAGATATGGCGAAAAATGATTAATTTGTGATAAAGAATTATATAAAAGAGATGGATATGGAAAAATTGGGAAGATTGGAATAGATTGTAAAGATTAATATATATAAGATCAGTGGTGGGATTCAGCCAATTCGCACCATTTTGGAAGAACCGGTTGTTAACTTTCTGAGCAGTTTGGCAAAGTGATTGTTGGAAGAAATCATTAGGGCAGAGAAACGGTTGTTAAATTACTTGAATCTTACCACTGTATAAGATGTATAAGATGTGACCCAGTCAACATTCTGTTCATAAAATATTTATGATGAAAGAAAATTCTAATAAACTTGTTTACAAAAAAAAAGTTAACTTTTGTCAAAAAATAGGTTTTTCCATATCACTATCATTTCTTTTCTCCAAATCCTCACAAAACAGTTTGAAAATATTCCACCTCGAAATATTGAGAGGATTCTTAGAAATTCATGAGCTAGTTGGCCATCTTCATTTAAACAAGAGGATGCAAAAAAAAAAATCCTTTAATCCTTTTTCCTGCTCCTAAACTATCATAATCTTTGAAAAAACATTCTTCTTGAAAAAATATTCTTTTTAATCCTCAAAGGATTAAATTTCCCATCTACACTTTTAGTTCACATTTCATACATTTGTCTACTCATTTACAAAACAAAAACATCCTAAAAAGCATTTGCCTAGAGAAACAACTTTTGAGCTGTGTAAAACTCTTTCCTCCTGCATTTTATATTCTCTTATAAGCTGTAAAGATGAAAGGGTTTTGTGCTAGGAATTTTGGAACCTGGTGCTTTTTCCAGTATGTCTAACCATGATTGTGTGCAGCTATGACAGCTGGAGGAGGCTGAAAGGGGAAGGTATCTCCTGAACAATGCAAAAGCCTGAATGGGCTCCAGATGGTGAGCCAAGAGAGGCAGGAAAAGTTCACAAATTCTGCTGAGCTGCAGCCATGAAAAAGACAGAAACAATTTCTTTCCAGGTTCAGATAAATAATCACAGAACTAGGAAAAAGAAATCCATTTTGGCAGTGGTTTGGTTTTAAACTCCAGCAAAGAGCTGTCATAAAAAGTTCGTACCATTTGCCATAAATTTCTGTGGATTGCTATGTTTGTTTATCTATCTATGTTTGTCATTCAGCAAAACTCCGGCTCTGCACAATTAAAATCAATAATCTATGTTTGAATTTCATTTTCTTCCTCCAAAGCCTGCAGCTTTTCACCACTGCTGAGTTAAATTTCTATCCACCCATCCCTTGAGTCAGCAAATCTGTATCAGCATCAAATTTGCTATACCCATTACTAGTCTCTGTATTACTACCTCGATTTTGGCTTTCTGAAGAATTGGGATAGTCTGATTTCATATGTGCCAGGCATGTTAAGCAAAGTGGTTAATTAAATGCCACTCTCTTTACCAATGTTCTTCTCTTCCACTTTTGACAAGATATAATTTCATATAAACTATGTGTTCATTCTCAAAAAAGTCATAGGCTAAAACATCAAGTACTCAGTATATTTGAACATTTTTTCCCAAATATTAATATATTCTTAAAGTTTTGGTGTGAGGATTTTCTATTTTTAAAATATTCTATGAAAAGCATTGATTCTGCTGCTCTAGATCTATATAATACAACATGGCATGAGCTAAATATAAGATTTTTCTTACTTAAAAATAATGTAAAGATATTTACATTATTAATTCAAATATTTATAAACATTTGAATCAAAATTGGACGTGTGGATTGTATCAATGCAACTGAAAATTCATGGAGGAGAAAGAGATTGGGCAAACATGCATTAGGGATGCATGGTTGAGAGCAGGAATTTTAGTCTTTGTCCTCCCACAGTTCAATCTGTCCTCCACAAATTATAGTTTGTATTTAGAGAATACTCTCTATCCATGTCAATTAATACAATTTACAGCTGACTTTAACTTCTTGGCACAAACATACATACAACAAGCTTTACTAAATCAAAGTATGGGCCCATTCTAAGCCAGGGTACTATTTCTGAGACTTGCCAAGTATTTCCAAGGAAAAGTGCAATAAAGTGTGTTGAAATCTGAATCAGTTTTCAACCAAGGACAAATGTATATTGCCAGGAGAAATATCATAAAGGTAAATTGCTGAGATTATAAGAACCATGAAAACAGAGAAAACTGACAGAAAAAGTCCATCATTAGATTTGCTTGTCTGAGATTTCTAGCAGATTTGGATTCTAAATGAACTATTTTCTTCAGAACTGAATTGGAAGTTTTCTAATTCCCACTGCACTGAATTTTTTTTTAAAAAAAGTCTGTGGTAGTTTTTAAAAAATAGAATGTGGTATTTTTAAACAAAAATTTAAGTAGTTTTTGTCACTTGTGTTGTCAGCATTTCAGCATCCAAAAAGCTTCTCCAGATCTGCTGAAGAACTGAAGAAGCTTCTTGGATAAGAAGCAAAACATCTTTAAAGAAAAACAAGAAAGTCCAGTTACCTCTTGAAAAAGCACCTTTGGACAACTATGACCTGGATGACTGAGAATCTCCATAGACATCTCTTTATAACATAATTTTGATGGCTTTCCTGACCTGTCCCTCTCCTACCCTTTTAATGGTAATGGTATTGTGATTATTGGTTTTCTGCTGGTCTCTTACAAGTTATGGTATATATTCATAATACTCTTTTGATTATCAGTTTGGCATAATAAAATATGCCAAATAAGGAGATAATTTTAATACATTTAAGATGTTATGAATATATAATTTAATTTGAAAACTGATACAAAATTCCAAAGTTAAATCAAATTTATTTTGGATATGTATTGATAGTTAACCTTTTAAAATTCATTGTACCTTTTCCTTTGTAATTTAATTAAAAATCTTTATATAGTACTGCTCCATTGTGAGTGTTTTCTACAAAGGTTTTCTATAATTAAAGTTACATATTTATTTAAAGAAGTGTATTTAACTTAGAAAGAGAGATTAGTATGATTAATAACTCACAGGCAGTGGGTTGCAAAATGCAATTAGAATAACACATTTAAACAAGTTATTTTAAGGAAAGTTTATTGCTTTTTCAGAAGAGTGGGTCAACGTAATTTTCAGCCTGAACTATCACTCTTAAAATGGCCAATAAATACAGTTTTCAATATGATTACTTTTTTGAAGGACTAAAACGACCTCACAGATACACTGGGATTGTGTGGCACACAAATGAATAATCTCACGCTGCATGTTTGTTAGCTGCTAAAGTGCAGCAGATATATGTGCTGTGCTCTATAATATGAAAATAAATCTACTGCATTGCATAAATGGAGAAAGTGAACTATTCCTCTCACTGCATCCAGCATCAGTCAGCTGGTATGGGTGGTCATATGCTATCAAGGTAGTCCTCAATTTACAACAATAATTGGGACCAGAATTTCCATCGCTAATCCAGGTGATTGTTAAGTAAGCAGCACCAGATTTTATCAGATCTTCTTTACCACTGCATTGTTATGTGAATCTGGCTTTCCCCATTAACTCTCCTTATCGGAAGACAGCTGGGAAGGTCACAAAGGGCAATCACGCATACCCAGGACACTGCAACCATATAATACATGTGCTTGAATCAGGGGTGGGTTTTATTTACCTTTACTACCAGTTTGCAGTGGGGCCGCGCACGCACACTCGCTTGCGCGCTCTTCTGTGCATGCACAGAAGCGTTTTGATGATGTTGGGGTCGGTGGGGAGAGCCTCCTGCCGGTTTTACTACCAGTTCGAGAGAACTGGTGCGAACCGGGGGCAACCAACCACTGGCTTGAATGTTACCAATTGCTTGAATTTTGTTCATATGACCATGGGGATGCTGTAATAGTTGTAAGTGGAAGGACCCACTGTAAGTCACTTTTTTTATGCTGTTGTAACTCTGAACAGCCACTAAACTAATGGCTATAAATTGAGGAATAGCTATGGTGGGATGAAGACAGTACTCCATTGTGCAACTTCCCCAATACTTGTTCAGTCAATGAGGTGGGTTACCTGACATAGTACTAATCATTCTTTTGCCCCAACATGCAACCTCTTGTCCTATATTTGTCAGCTGCTCATCACACATATACAATAAGAGTCTAAAATTCAAACTATGTTGAATGGTTAATCTGCTGCAAAGTATTTTAGTTTCAATAGATAATGCATTTATTCACATATTCTATGGTTATTAAGAAATGTTCATTCTTAGGACTTTCCAACATGATTAAAGTGTGTTAAAAACCACCTTTCTAATCGCCTATGCAGATAAAGACACATTCTTAACATCTCATTAATATATGACAATACGTACTTTCTTTTATTAATTTTTTAAAATAACTGTATCTTAGGAACTCAAAATGTTAAGTAAGTAAGATCATTTTTCTAATATTTTTCATATTCTCTTTTAAGTGTATTGGGGGAAAAACCAGAAAGCATTTAATTACTTGGGTTTAAAATAAGAAATGTTATCTATGAGAAAAAAGCTCTATTATCTCCACAGCAATAATCATAGTCATTTTAAAAATTAACTACCAGAGTTTTCTTTAAAAACATAATTATGACAAACCTATAAATGGCATGTTAATTTGCTTTTTACATTAAAATTAATGGAAAACAGAAAAGGCTAGTTTTCCACCGCATTTACAAACACCTCATTTTGGTGTCATTCAACAATTGCCTTCACAATAATAACAAAATTAATGAGCTCAGAAATTATTTCAGTGAACTGTATTATGTGCAAATAGGGATTAGACTTGTACATGATTTGTACACATGACTAATCTGTGATTTTGATTACAGTAGTCACTTCTGAATCCTCTACAATTTATTTGTGGCTAACTTGGTAACTTCTGGTTTTGTAAAATGAATCACAAATCCTTTGTATTGGTTATTCAGGATTGAGTTTGGAAGTGCATATTGCACGTACATTTTTGCCATTTACATTAAAAATAGGAATCATAATCCAAAATCCAGCCTAAGATTTTGAATACATTCTGTAAATTAGCCATTTGAGTGCCCTGGTCCAAAAATTATTGATCTATGGTGTACTATTTTGCCCAGTTAAAGGTTACAGGAAAGAAAATCTTAGTAGTATATAGATTAGATGAGCCACTCCCTGTTGGGTCATCGCCTCAGAGATATTTCTTTACAGATTCCTCAATGCCTTCAACAATGACAGAACTTCTACAGGTAGTCTTCAACTTACAGCCATTGTAACATTCAAAGTTGTCTTCAACTTACAGCCATTGTAACATTGAAAAACATATGAATGTTTTTCATGTACCATTGCAGCATCTCTCTTGTCATGTGATCAAAATTTGGAAGTTTGGCAACTGGCATGTGTTTATGACAGATGCAGAGTCCCAGGGTCATGTGATCACCTTTTGCAACCTTCAGACAAGCAAAGTCAATTGGGAAGCCAGGTTCGCTTAACAACCATGTTACTAACTTAACAACTGCAATAAGACAGGTTGTAAAATGGGGCAAAACTCACTTAACAATTGTCTTGCTTAGCAATGGAAATTTTAGATTCAACTGTGGTCATAAGTTGAGGACTACCTGTAATGCACTGCATTAACTGGAAAGGTTGAGAGACATTCAGATATGTATTTGCCTTGAAAATTGTGTAGCATAGTCAAACATCAGCACAGGAAATGTTTTATGACATTCCATATTATGTCATAAAATTTTAATTTTTAAAATTTTTAATGAAATTGCCAAATTTAAATTCTATGAGAGTCTTTTGGATGCATTCTGTAAGTTAGCCATTTGAGTTATCTCAGTTCAAAAGATTTTGCCCAATGGTGCACCCTATGACCCAGTTAAAGATTATAGACATGGCAATTTTAGCAGTATATAAATTATTATCTATATAGATATATATGATTATAATAATGGATATTTATTTATTTGTCAATAAGTACAAGGAAACAAGTAACATAGACATGGAAACAAGTAATATAGACATAGATATGGACACATGATTTTTTTTTGGCACAAATAAAAGGATATAAATAAGCAAAACAGTAGTACAGGGACGGTAGGCACACTGGTGCAGGGGTGAAATACTCCCAGTTCGGACCGAATCACCAGATCCGGTAGCGATGGTGGCAGGTGGTTCGGAGAACCGGTAGCAAAAATCCCTGCGCCCCCTCCCCATGTCCAGCTGAGCTGTATGATCATCAGAGGCTGTTTTTTTTTACTTTTAACAGCATTTTTTCCTGCAACCTGTTCGGCCGAAGAGGTTGTAGGAAAAAAAAAGCCTTTAAAAGCCTCTGGCGATCCCAGCTGAGTTGCCTGATCGTCAGAGGCTTCTAAAAGCATTTTTTTCTGCAACGTCTTAAGGTTGTAGAAAAAATACTTTTAAAAGTAAAAAAAAAAAAAAAGATGGCTATGCCCACTGTCACATTACCCGCCCCCCCACCAAGCCACACTCACAGAACAGGTAGTAACAAATTTTAGATTTCACCGCTGCGCTGGTGCGCTTATACACGCCCCTTTAGGGACCTCTTAAGAAACGTGAAAGGTCCACGGTATATAGTTTAAGGTAAAAGGTATGGGGGCTACAGAGACTAACAACAGGATCAGGTAGAGTGTTCTAGACATTTACTGATTTCAAAATTGTTGAAAGTCATATTTCCTACAATCAAGATTAGAGCAAATTACACTGAGTTTGAATCTATTGATAGCCCTGGTGTTATTATGGTTGAAGTTAAAGTAATCATTAACAGGAAGGATGTTATGGTAATCTTGTGTACTAAGCTTAGGGCAGAACGTAGACGGCATAGTTCAAGGCTATCCAGGCCTAAAATTTTAAGCCTGGTGGTATAGGGAATTTTATTTCGAGCAGAGGATTTGCGTACTCTTCTAGTAAAATATCTCTGGACCCTCTCTAATGTATTGATGTCTGAAATACAGTGAGGGTTCCAGGTAGGTGAGCAGTATTCAAGGATAGGTCTAGCAAAGGTTTTGTATGCCCTAGTTTGAAGTATAGTGCTACTAGAGAGAAAACTTCATAAAATAAGGTTGACAACTCTTAATGCCTTTTTTGCAATGATGTTACAGTGAGCTCTGGGGCTTAGATCTTTTGAAATGAGTACTCCTAGGTCATTGACAGAGTGTGGGTCAACTTTTAGAACATTTCCGGCCAGCATATATTTGATGTTCTGATTTCTATTGCCAATGTGCAGGACTGAACATTGATATGCAGAGAGAGGATGAGCAAGTGAGATAATATATGAGAGTTGTTTTTTTTCTCAGTGTTCACGTTTCCATCCAGCATCTAAGAACATGTCAGGCAAGAGAGAAAGACTCAAGAGGTGTATAGATAGATGATATTTATTTATTTATTTATTTATTTATTTATTTATTTATTTATTTATTTATTTATTTATTTATTTATTTATTTATTTATTATATTTATTATATTTCTATACCGCCTTTCTCCCGCAGGACTCAAGGCGGTGTACAGTCAAGAAAAAATAAAAGATACATTAAACATCATAAAATTGATAATTAAAATTATAGTATAGTTTAGCCCAAATTAAATAAAACCCAGAATTATATAATATTTTAATCATTCCAGTTTGGTTACCAGTGGTTCTCCGGGTCCGCTTCAAGGTACTAGTTCTCACCTATAAGGCCCTACATGATTTAGGTCCAGGATATTTACAGGACCTTCTCCTGCCTGCTTCCCACCGTCCTGTTCGCTCACATAGGGCCGCTCTCCTCAGGGTCCCGACGGCAAGCCAATGTCATCTAGCGGTGCCCAGGGGTAGGGCATTCTCTGTGGGTGCTCCCACCCTCTGGAATGAATTACCTACCGAGCTCCGGACGGCTCTTGATCTCCGCTCCTTTCATCGGGAGCTGAAGACTTGGCTGTTCAAGCAAATAGGCTGACTCTGATTCTGGGTTTATTATTTATCATTAATTAGTTATTTGATTTAAAATACAATTTTATTGTACATGTTTCTTAACTTGTGTTCGCCGCCCTGAGTCCTTCGGGAGAAGGGCGGCATATAAATATATGTAATAATAAATAAAATAAAATAATTTCCAGTTAACATGCTTAGCCCCGCCTGATTGAACATCAGGGTCTTGAGGGCACAGCGGAAAGCACGGAGATTAGGGATGTTTCGTATATCAGGGGGCAGTTCATCCCAAAGGGTTGGAGCCCTTACAGAAAAGGCCCTCCCCCTGGGAGTCACCAGTCGGCACAATTTGACTGACGGTACCCTGAGTAGTCCCTCCCTGTGAGAACGAACTGGTCGGTGGGAGGCTATTAGTGGCAAAAGACAGTCTTGTAAGTACCCAGGCCCTAAGCCATGGAGCACTTTAAGGGTGATAACTAATACCTTGAATCGCACCCAGAAGACCACCAGGAGCCAGTGCAGCTCGCGTAGGAGAGGTGTTACATGGGCGCAACAAGATGCATCCATAATCATCCGCACGGCTACATTCTGGACCAGTTGGAGCCTCCGGGTGCTTTTTAAGGGAGCCCCATGTAGAGAGCATATATGATTTGAAATAATATTGATACATGCAAGACTGGATCTACACAGTACTTTGCGGGGGGGGGGATTATAAAATATTTTTCAAACACACAGCTAATTCTGCGTAAACAGTGTAAAAATACTGCAGCAGTTGAATATTATAAAATATAACTACATATATAATTTGTTCAGATTCAAAGTGGCAGAATCCCAGAATCTACTATATGAACACTCCTTGTTCTGCTCATAGCTATAGAAGTGATAATCTACTTCAAATCTACTTCAGGTGAAGTTGATCACAGTATTTCTTTTTAAGTCTTTGTGCACAATTAGCACTTTTAAATAATGAGGCTTGACAGTAATCAGCTAGATCTCACTTCCTGAAATATAGAAATATAGTAGATAGCTGGTCCAAAGTCTCTGCCATAAAACAAGTGCAATTGAGGGAATAGATTCAAAGAGTAAAACATTTAATAACCAGCAACCATTCTGGAAGGTTAGTATTATTATAGCAGTAAGCACATCTAAAACATGTACTATATAAGTTCGATCATCAAACTATATCAAGAATTGCAGCTCTTATATTTGAAAATATTGAAGATACAGAACATTTCTGAAATTCCCTATAATTTTCTTTAGTTTATACACAAAAACTTTCTATAATTTTGGTAATTGCATTCCCATGTTTAGTAGATTAGCTTCTAGAATAGAAATCTTTGAGCAGGTAATTATTTTTTTACTTATACATACTATACCTTTATATTTTAATTCAACTTTTCATTGAAATCTGCTGCATATATAGGTAGCTAATTATGCCTGGAATTTACCTGACTCAATTTTATGATTACTTTTACAACAGTTAAGTAAATCATGTGCTCATTAAGTAACCCACATGTCATTGGGCAAATGTTTTTTACAGATGTCTTCCAGAAAACAATAAAAACATAGTAAATCATGGTTATGTGATGCAGGGTGCTGCAACTGGTATAAATGCAAGCTGTAGCCAAATGTCTAAACTGCAATCATAAGATCACAGAGAAGGGTGCAGCAGTTGTAACTTTGGGGACAGGTAGTTAGTTTTTAAAATAACTTTGAACAGTTATTAAGTCATAGGTCATTAACTGTGGATTACCTGTATATTTCTGCACCTGTTGTCTCACTTGGAAGAATTATTCATTTGGGTTTTTGAACGAAAGTTTATCTCTCCTAAAACATGGTTCATAAAACTACAACCTCAGATAAAATAAATGTTGGGCAGTGTGTAAAGTTATACAGAAGCTAGATAATAAAAATAAAGCATCCTCATTTAATTTCTTCTCAGTTACATACACATATCCCTTAATTTTACCTTTGTAGCTCTTTGAAGTAAATTGTGCTGAAAGTAACTGAAGATATTCAATTACCCAGTGCAAATGTAAATCTTGATTTTCTTTGTCCTAGTCCGAAACCTTAGCCACTGTACTACATAAAGTAAAAATTATTGTGATAAAATGATTCCTCATGCAGAGTGGGAAACCTATTGCTCTTCAGTTTTTACTCAGTTTTAAATCCCAGCCTAAAATATAGCATGAGCAACAGTAAAGAATATTCAAAATTGTAATTTAATAACCAGCAACCATAACTGGGAAGTTATCATTATTGTGTGCCATAATAACCAAAGCTGACCATTTAGACTAATATTAAATACATTTACTCAGAAATAATTTGAACTGAAAGCATAAGTTATAAATGCTGCTGCCCTATGGCAGTTATTTAACAGATCACGAGTAGGATTTATAATTGAACAACTACGCATAGGATTTGACTATGTTCCTTCACTGATCTATTAAGAGCTCATAAAAGTAATCTCTTCAGAAATAAACTGTATCATAGTTATTAGGGATTATGTTGGTCTATGCTATCTAAATTTTATGCAGTTTGTGATAACTACTACTGTCTCATCTGTATATTTTGAAAAAGATGAATTGTACATCACAGATTTATACCAAATTTCATTTTTACCCAGTTATTTTTATATAGAGAATACTTATAGTCCCGGGAAGAATTCTATGGTTATTGTGTGATGGAAAAGTAATTCCCATATACAATTGAAGAATGTTATCCTATTAAAAATCTTAAATGAATTATTCATATTATCTCAATTAGGAGACCAGATCTGGGTTGCAAAAATCCAGGTGATCACTAAGTGGATTTCTTTACTGCTATTCAATGGTCATTCATTCAAATTTTGCAGTCCAAAATGCTTTAATTAATAATTTAAAGGGGAAAAACATCAAAAGAGATTGTGTCTCAAACACTGTTGGGCAAAAACCTCAGAAAGTGTGTTGTTTACAAAAGAGGTCCCTCTGGAGCCCCAGAAGATGAGTTCAATCTCTGTCACCATTATCTAACTGCTACAACAGAAATTGTGTAAGGGTAGACCTCCACATAAAACACCATGCTGAGCTTTTACGAAGCCCAAAGCCAATAGAAGCATCTCTGAGCACAGAATCAAAAGCAACAAGTTTTCTATGCTATTCCTTTCTGATTTGATGGAACCATAGCTATGGTAATTCTTAGCCACCTGGCCAGTTAACTCCCACTTTTTGGAATGGTAGGAGTTGCAATAGAATAGACCAGAGGTCAGCAACCTGCAGCTCCAAAGCCATATACGGCTCTTTGGGCCCCCAGCTGTGGCTCCGTCAGGTGATCCCACCACTGGCTGGCCCCAGACCTCATCCTCCCCTCCCAGTCACTCCTCACCAGGCCTAAGAAGGTAAGGGCAACGGCAGGGGTTGGAGAAGCAGCCAAAGCAGAGACACAGAGAGAGGAGGAGAGAGAGAGACATAGAGAGATAGATAGAGAGGGAGGGAGATATATCAAAAGGATTTTGCGGTTCCCGGTGTTTTTTAACAACTGGTTGTCTGCCCTAATGACCGGCTGGGTAGGCGTGGCTAGGAGGGGTCATGTGACTGCTGGAAGTGAGTGACATCGAGTTGGCCACGCCCACCCAGGTTTTGTGGCTTCTCGTGTTTTCTTTTCTCTGGGAAAAGGGGCCAAATGGCTCTTTGAATATTTAAAGTTGCAGACCCCTGGAATAGACTAAGGAATATCAAAAGTTGGGTAAAGCTAGTTTTAGATATGCCTAGCAATTTGTCACATTTGTAAGGGACAGAAAGAAAGATTTAACTATTTCCTAGGAAGTAAAAACAATTTTTCCGGGAGCAGAGAGAAAGTGGCAACAGCAGTGTGACCTTCTTTCTCAATCCACTCGCAAGGAAGACCAAATTACTGCCACACGTGGGAAAATACTCCCGCTGCGTGGATCAAATTAAGATCTGAATGAATGTCAAAAATGCAATTATTGAAAACTTCTTAAAAGCTCCTTGGGAAATTAAGCCTCCCCCACCCTTCAACCCAGCAGGTGCATCTTCTTTTCTAAGAACTTTTAATAACGGGAAATCTATCGCCTCCTCCCCCACTCTAATCCTCTTTTCCTAAAGCTAACCTCGCCCCTCACAAATCCTTTCAGTAAGACCTTCTGAGCGCTTTCCTCGCCTTAAGGAGTCTTAGCCAAACCTAACAATAACTTCTGCGACAAGCTTCAGAGGACGCAGCAATACCTAAGAAAAGTACTGTGGCAACTTAAATGCGAGCGTTTCGACTATATCACTGCCTCGGGGATATCAAGCCCACGGTCAGTCGAGACCGTGGTCTTGCTTCGGTGTTATCTCCAGCAAGCTAAACGAAGGCGGAGGCCGCAACAGGTGAGGAGACAGAGCGCTTCTGGCTGGCTGAGGGGGCGGGGGGGGGGCGGGAAGAGAGAGGTAGCAGCTGCAGCGGCTCCCAGGCCCCTTGTTGAACGGTCTCCTAGCAACCGCTCGGCCAATTGGGGTGCCGCGTGGGGAAAAAGAAGGCGGGCTTTGCGCCCAACGCCGCGAGCCGCGCGACCGGGAGGGGCCAGGTCGGTTGGCGGAGTCGAGGGGTGGGTGGGAAGCGGCGCGAGCAGCTGCCGTTGGGAACCTGAAGCTCGGCTGGCTTCTCCGGACGGAGCCCGGTCGCCCCGCCCCTTCTGTGCAGCAGGTGGGAAGTGCCAAGAGGCATGTCCACTAAAGGACGGGCAGCTGCCGCCCAACCCCGAGAGAGAAGGCGGTGGAATGTCCCACCCTCCCGGTTCTCCTGGAGCAGGTCTGGGCTTGAGCTCTGCACGCCGCGGTGGCGGCGGCGGCGGTGGTGGGAAGAACCAGGGCGCGCGCTTGCGTCAGGATAGTTTGGGGGGGGGGGCGCCGGCTACCATTGCATGCCGAGGGGAAAGCATGACTGGTGGGGTGGTGCAGGCTGGGAAAACGGATAGCCGTGTTGCAGAGAGAGAGAGCGCGAGCGTGCATTCGCCTTGGAGTGGAGAAAAATGGGGAGGGGGGGTGAGAGAGAGAGAGGCGGGGGGGAACCCACGTGCGGACCGCAGCCTGCTTCCCGCGTCTGAATAAGTTGTTAAATAAACCCTGCAGGGCTCTTATCCTCTCCGTGTAAAGCAGCTCCCCCCCCGGTTTATTTCCGGGCGCAAAAAAAAAAAAAAAAGGGAAAGCGTGCACGTGAGAAGGGGACCCTGGACGAAAACACGTCGGGGTGGGGGGGTGGGGGGGACGGGACACGGAAATTTGGAAGCAGGCGGTAGAGACTTCCACCCGACAAGGTCGGAGCGTGCGCGCGCATTCTGCCCTGAGGTTTCGATAAGCCGCGGCGTCCGAAGCCGCCCTCCTGGTGATGCGTGTTCTGTGGGTGATAAACCTTAATCGCTTGAAGTCGCCTGGGACCATGACCCACGTCGCATTTTTTATTTTTATTTTTTTAGATCTGGTTGCTCCAATTTGCCCGGTCTCCAAATGCTGCAACCCCCCCCCCCCATCTCTCTGTTTGAGCCACAGAATAGAATAGAATGAGCTGGAGGAAGGGACCTTGGAGGTCTTCTAGTCCAGCCCCCTGTTCAAGCGGGAGAACCTATACGATTTCAGACAAGTGACTGTCCAGTCTCTTCTTAAAACCTCCAGTGGTGGAGCACCCACGATTTCTGGAGGCAAGGTGTTCCACTGGTTAATTGTCCTCACTGTTAGGAAGTTCTTCCTTAATTCCAGGTTGCTTCTCTCCAACCGTTGTTTCTTGTCCTACCCTCTTGTGCTTTGGAGAATAATTTGACCCTCTCTTCTTTGTGGCAGCCCCTAAAATACTGGAATACTGCTATCATGTTACCACAGAGTACAGTTTGGTATTTGCCCCACTCAGATTTTAAAATATTTTTGTATTCCTTCATATTATATCAGCTTTCCCCAATCTGGCGCTTCCTGGATATGCCTGATTAAGATCAGTTTAATTCGCCTGAAGACTGAGATTTGGGAAGGCTGACTAAACTATTTTTCATGACTAATGAAACTTTCATTAGGACTTTCAGTGAAGTTACACTTGTATTGCGTTTGTTAGGGAGTATGGGGTTTTTTTTCTCCCCAAAGTGCACTGTTCAGGTAGGTCCTTTGTAATCACTACAAAAAGGAATGGCATTGGACTGATATAAAGTGGCTGTTCCATCCCAACATAATGCCTATTACAAAGTTATCTGCATCACTTTGAAAATAACCTGCTACAACAGTGGCAAAATTCTTAAAACCAGTTGTTGTTTTTCTTGCACAATATTGCATCTTAATGGAGGGAACATATTCTTTTTAACTAGATGGTAGAAATTGTTTCAAGAATTGGAAAAATAAGTGAAAATGATTCTGCAATTCTTTTACAATATTTTAAGTTTTAAGTTTTTTTAAAAAACCTTTGAGCCCTTTGAGGATGCTTCATTCTAATTCATTCCAGAGTACACAAGTTGGGCAAAGTTAATTTCCTCCGAGTTGGGAAAATATGGGTTGTGCAGGTCTTATTCATCCTTCATGGTCCTTAATTTATACATAATCATGCATGAAAAATATCTTATTTAGAATATTTAAAAAGCAAATATTAGATATTTTTAAATAGTAGATGTAAATATTAGAATTTTTAAATAGTAGATGTAAAGTTATATACACTTGAATGGCTTCTGGGTCTCTTAAATTCCCATTCACAAAACTGATTTTATTTCACCTAGTTTAGAACATTCTGTACAGTAGATTGCTTGCTTACTGAACGATTTACACTTCTATAAATTCATGTTTCTTGTTATGCAGCACCTTTTGAGGGACTAGTAAAATATACATTCTTACACTAAAGGCAGATAGGAAGATTAGACATGACTACAAAAGAATTCAGTATCAATATTCTAGGTATTTTGATTTGAATCCATTGTTTCATCATTGGTAAAATACTTTGCTGTCTTTCGGAGAGTTGTATGACACTATTGCAAAAAGACAACTGAGTATGTATAAATCTTGGACAAGGACCTCTTTTTGGGTGGTGATGTAGCCATATAGTGTAATCTGAAAGTGCTGTTTAAAGTGCGCCTTATGTATATGTATATTAAATCTCAACAGCATGAAACACTATCGGAATATATAATCAGATTGATTAAACCAACCTTTCAGATTACAGAATTTGTCTCAAATTATAATTTGTATAAATATTGATAAAAGAAATATGAAGCAGTTACGTTGAACACCACTAAAAGTTGTAGAGAAGCGGGTGTTTTCTAACTTAGAATTAATTTTGCATTATCTAAAAATATATTTCTGTTCAGGCTCTACTGACAAAGAATGGAGAACTGATTTAATATAGCTAGACCAAGCAGTGCTTCTTACATTTACCATATTAAGAATATTATGATAAGAAATTTATCATATTAAGAATATTAGGGATGAGATAAAATGAAACAAATCTTGGCATGTAAGAATTAAAATGCTATGCTATATTTAGTGATACTAGTTCTTTTGAATCTGATATTGATGAGTATTTAACTAAATGAAGAAGCGAGTTCTGAAGTTTGTGCCTGATGTTCTTACCACATGTAATTGTTGCTGCATGGAATTGTAGACCATGTGAAATTGACTTGACAGCAGCAGAATGAATCAAGGCACCAGAAATGATTATGTGACAACATTATTTAATCTGATTTAGACTTGGTGGTTATGGTTTTCTTTCCAGCTCTGAAAATGAAGGTTCTTTTTAAAAAATATATTATTTGTGAATTTGTTAGAAAAACAATCCACAGAAATATTTGTAGCAGTATTTCTTTACTCCATGTATATTTCCAAACTGTCTTGTAATGTGTAATGAGCATAAAAAGGGGAAAGAATCAGGTGGAACTTCCAAGATTAAATTTTTATGACATTTAATATATTTATGCTTGCACGTTTCTTATGTACAGTGCAGTGCAATAGTTGAACAAAACGAAATTACTGTTGTATTTTCAACTTAAAAAGGTCTTCTACTGCTTACAGAAACTGTCTTGTAAAGGCAATACATCCAATTCAGGGCTATCCTGTGATAAATAGGCTCATGTTATGGTGGAGGTCTCTGAATTTTTCTTCCCCAGATCAGGGAACATTGCTATTTTGTTACAGCAGCCTCCGTAATCTTTGGTCCACAGATAAAAGATTAAAAAGTTCTCTGGCAGCCCAGCAAAAATGTTATCCACTTAATTCAATCCTGTTATTTTAAAATTCACATTGATGATAAGTTCATTATTTGCCTTATATCTGAGCAAAATATCCTATTTATTGATATTTGTAAGCATTGGGGAGTATGAATCCAAATTCTTTGTCAGATGGGTAATCATATAAATATCAAATGGAAAGTGTGCTTTAACCAAGTGGGATGTTTTCTAGGTCTGCTTATGCTCAGGTTTGGTTTAAATAGTTTCATTAATTTAATTATTTTTATTTTATTTTATTTTTTGCTGTTTTAGGCAATGCTGACATAGGAGGCATAACCCACAGTGATCATAATGGTCCTCTGCTGATTAATGAGGCTTCCTAGATGTGTTAGTTGCTATGGGAGATTGGAGCAGTGTAACAGTGGCAGAGCTGTCTTCAGGTAAACGAAATGATGTGGAAATTTCAGAATATTTATTTGATTTGTAGTCTTGGCAATTCACATATAGTTAATTGAATAGTGATGCAGTAAAATACCCACAGTAAAAGATTATAAAATCGAAGCACTATCACTACCTATGAGCCTCTATCCCTCTCCTCATCTCAGGAAAGGGGTGGTATTTTTGTCACAAGCAGATTCTCTCAGGACATCTGAATCAGATGGAGTGAAATAAAGAATAGGACTGGGGTGGGCAGTATTGTGTATTCAGTTGCTGAAGAAAATGTGGGGATCAAACAAACAATCCTGGGAGAAACCATGAGCTACTTGAAATTGCTGACTGATTTATGTTAATGCCAACGTGTACTCCAAAATGAGGGTGTGCAATGGCTCAGTGGTTAAGATGCTGAGCTTGTCAGCTGGAAAGCTCACAGCCTGGGTTAGACACCTGAGTGCTTCAGGAAAGGGTGAGCTCCTGATACTTGCCCCAGCTCCTGCCAACCTAGCAGTTTGAAAGCATGTGAATCCAAATAGGTAAATAGCTACTGCTTCAGTGGGTAGGTTATCAATTCCGTATTTTCATGTTGGCCGCAGGATGATAGAAACTTCTCTCATCAATGCAGGTTCCCTCGGATAAAAATCGGAGATGAGCACTGCCCCCTTGACTCAGTCAGAACTGGACAGGGGAAGACTTTAAATCTCTTAAACTCCAAAATACCTTTTTGGAATTGAATCCAAAGCACCGTATAGGTCCTGGGTTTAATGCAAGAGATTTAATAGCATTCACATATTTTAGTCTTTCATAAGCTAGTACTCTGGACATCTGTGCATAAAATATGTAACATTTCAAATGTGAATGCAGAATGATATTGTGGCTTATAATTCACTTTGCTGTAAACCCAGGCTTGGCAGACCCGTTACAGATTTTCATATATTTTCCTTTAATAGCCAGTGGTAAATTTAATATTTTCCATGTGTCGAGCTAAAGTATTACAGTAAGGAAAAGCATATAACTGGAAGAAACAGCACATTGACATATGAATTGGAATGCTAGAATAATTATTTAATCAGATGCAGATTTCTCTATTGAAGAGGTATTGCCGCAGATGTTGTAGAATGGTTTTGACAATAGCTTTCTTAATAAAGATTGGTATGTTAATTATATATCCCTTCCCTCATCTTTCTGTAATTTGAACAATCATGGCTTTCAGACTTGGCTTGAAGGTATTTTAAATAACCTTTTTTACCTTAAAGGATATTCAAAATACTTTCAAGCCAAGTTTGAGAGCCAAGTCTAGCTCTCAAACTGTTGCTCTCTTAAGTCATGATTATTCTTTATAAGTGTATGACTGCTTGAACTTTTTCCTTTCCCAGATAATAATATTACTTGGTATACCTCATCCAGAAATATGTCTCCCTCAAGTTTAAGTTTGCCTCAAGTGCAAAACTCAGCACTGCCTCCATCTAAAAGCATGCACAGCTTTTTCAGTGCCCTCTGCACAGAAGAGAATATTGAACAGAGCCTCTCCTATCTTAACAAGGTAAAACATACTATATTACCAAGAGGCTGTCCTGAGGAATACCCACCCTTGCAGCCTCAGTCCTAGAAATTGGTAATATGGTTCAGATTTCACCACGTCCGAGATTGATTTAAAAATACTCTTATCTGTTGTGCTAGGAATTGACCACGCTTGGCTTCCCATCACTTTATGCTGATCCCAGAGGCAAAGAAGTAAGCATAGTTTCTGTATTAAACTGTATGAACGAGCTGCTGCTGATGCAGCGTAAAACTCTACGTGCTCAGGAAGAAACAGAAACCCAGCATCTGAAACTGGGCAGCGATATGGACCATCTGCAAAACTGCTACATTAAATTAAAGGTAGCATTCTATATTACGATACCCCTTTTTAATATGTGAACATGCTCTTATTTTCTAAAGGTATTATTAACACATCAAATTTGTGAATAGATATTTGAACATAAATGCTATGTCATCTTTGATCCTTTTTAATCTGCAGGTAATGACTATGATTCACTTAACTGCTTTGTTCATAAAAAGGTCATAAAACTGGACAAGGGTCACTTAAACACTTTGCTTAGCAACAGAAATGCTGATCCCAGGTGTAGACGTAACTCAGGAACTACCTGTACTCTTTTTACTTCTATAACTAGAAGTAAAAAATAATAATAGAATTATTATTCTATTATTTGGCAGGGGAGATCTGATTTTATTAGGATTTATAAATGTTTAATAAATGCAAAAACTTAAATGTAAAATAGTGTATACCTCATTTAGACTGATAAACACTTGCTTAGATACATGTAGAAAAAATGTAATACGTGTATTGACTGATTATGAGCCATCAAGTCATGTTTGACTTCTGGCGATCAATTATTCTAGTATAGTGCTTCCAAAACTACTACTAAATGCTGGAGTTTGCATTTGTGTATGTTCCCTGGTTTTTTTTTAATGGATGAATAATTACCTTGAATATATCCCATCTCTTTCACATTGGAGACGCTTCTGGGTTGAAGGGATTAGCCAGTGACATCACTGTTGCCCATGGGATGCCTGTGGGAACTCCTTTCATGTGCCCGTCATGTTGCTAGAGCAAATGATGAGAGCTCATCCCACCACGCAGCAGCAGTCTGGTCTTGAATGCAGGCTTGCAGACTTCCAACTCTGCATCCTAATCACGAGCCACCTCACTCCATTGAATGTATAATATTGAATTAATATATATGTATGTTCATATTAACATAATAACATGGGAATATTGAACATATTCAATACTAATATATATTATTATAATAATGTTGAATATATAATAGCTAGTATTGGTTTATTAATAGCCAAAGATTGACTCTAAATGTGGTATTTTAATTGCAACTTAATTTCAGCCAATTAGTAATGCATCCCTAAGGTAAATAGGCAGAGTTAGAGCAAATAAATTGTGAACAGGTGAAAGGGTCAAGATGTTTCTCTCAGTATTGTCAAACCTTTAATTTTCAAAATTCCATGGAAATGATTTGTTAAAAAAAGATTAGAGGTAGTAGACATTGCTGGTTATGATAGCAACTCAGATCTAGAAACAGGAGGAAAGTTTCACAAGGCAGAATGTGCATTCTGACCCTTGCCTTTCTTTCACTTTGTGAGTTGAAAACAAATGCCAGATTATTTGATTTTCTTTCTTTGAACACTGTTGATTAGTATTGGGTTTTTGCTTGCTCCTTGTTTTTTCTAAAGAGAAAATATGAGCAACTTGTAGTTCTACTTGGAAGAGAGCCAGCATGGTATGGAGTATAGTGGTTGGACTGGTATGAGGGAGATGCATTCCATTCCTCTCCCCACCGTGGAAGCTTATTGGGAGACTGAACACACTTGCTCAATCTCACAGGGATGTTTGGGGAAGGGAGAATGGGAGGAAGGAATAGTGTCAATGTTCCTTCTAAGGCAGAGAAATAGATGCGGAAGTCAAGAGCCAGGGTGAACACAGTGGTTAGAATGTAGTATTGCAGGCTAATTTAACTTATTGCCAGGAGTTCGATCCTCACTAGCTCAAGGTTGATTTGGCCTTCCACCCTTCTGAGGTCGGTAAAATGAGGACACAGATTGTTGGGAGCAATGTGCTGATTCTGTAAATCACTTAAAAGGGGGCTATAGAGCACTGTGAAGTGATATGTAAGTCTTAAGTGTTATTGCTAGTGCAATTATGTGTTCTGAGCAACTGTTAGGCTTGGTCTGGGCAGCCCTAGGCTAGGAGGTGGCTTAAAGGAAACATTGCCTGGAGTAGCTTTTTGGCTTCCATTCTCCATGCTTCTGGAGTTGCTGGCAAAGGAAAATTCTTCCTCTAGGGCTTGTTGAACTGGGAGTTAGTCCCAGATCAACAAATCAAATCAAAAACTACCTGTACTCTTTTTACTTCTAAAACTTCTAAAATGTGTAGAGGTGTTGCAGTGCATTGGACCATCTCTTTTGACAGCTTAGACACCATTGGTTCCCACAGTGTCCCTTTCCTCATTGACTTGCTTTCTTCCCCCACTATCTGTTCACGTTTGTGGATTTCTGGGTCAGGGTTCGTTTTGTTTTGTTTTTGTTTTTGGAAAACTGAATCTTGGGCAGAGGTGTTCGATGTCTGCTGCATAGCCTGAGCCTGCAGAAGCATAATTTAGAGGGGACATTGTACTTTATGCTGCCTTGAGCTCTTAAAAGAGGTACAGCATACAAATTGAACTAATTTAAACAATACAGTCAAAAGACGAACAGAGCAAGATGCAAGCATTTCGTATTGACTCATCAGTACCTACATTACAGTAACACAGTTAAAATCAGCCTCAAATATAAGATCTAGCAAGGGCATTAATTCAATGCAATACAAAATGCTTGCATCTACCTCTGTTCGTCTTTTGACTGTATTGTTTAAATTATTAAAAAGGACTAACTTTTTTAAATTGAACTAACTGAAATAACAAACAGCAGTAAAAGTTAAAAATATTTTAAAGTAAAGTAAAGTTGCCAGTGAGTAAGCTGTAATTTCAGTTTTATACTCCAAATAGTTAGTTAGTCTTGACTTCTAAACTAGAGTCATAAGTTGTGACAGTCATAAAACTGGTCATGACAAAACTGACCCGAGTGAACGACCTGTTTTTTTGCAACAGTTATAAAGTGAACACATTCTTTGCTATTGGGTATTTTTGCTGAAGATCGGAAGTAAAGGCCAGTTTTCAGAAAAAACATAAATTGCGATCACAGGACTCTGGACATTGCAAAGAACTATAAATGAAGGTTGGTTGCTAAGTACCCAAATGCCTTGACAAGGGGTTGTGCCTGGCTCACAGAACTTAGGAACTGGATTGTAAGTGCCTTTTGGATGGGTCTATCATAACTTTGAAAGCAACCAATTGTAAATAGAGGACTACCTGTATGCATAAGACATTTTATAAAGTAATACATTGACTCCGTGGAGTACACAATATATTTCAATTTTCCTCAAATTTCTTTTTTTAATATGTATGTATGATGTATGTATGTATGTATGTATGTATGTATGTATGTATGTATGTATAGGTATAGAAAGGCCTTTGTTTCCTGTTGGTTTAAAATCTTGAGATATTTCTCATATACCGGTAGTAAATTTTAAACATTTGAATGATTTTGCTTTTTATTAGGAGCAGCTGGAATCATCTAGAAGAGAAATTGTTGGACATCAGGAAAGGGATAGGCAACTTCAGTGTAAGAACAGGAATCTTCACCAGTTACTGAAGAATGAAAAAGATGAGGTTAGTTAACCTTGCACGTCTGTGGCAAAATCACTGAACTTGTTGATGGACTGGGTGGGTTTTTTAAATATTCCTAGTCATTCATTTTAGAACTATGTCACCCTATGAAATTATTGCAGTTCAGTTTGTAGCAGTCATCATGATTACATTTTTACATTACATTATATTATTTGTTGTGCAGTATAAATGAATAGCTACACTCCACCATTCATGGATCACTAAATTTAGTGATCTTTGCTTAACAAACCATTGCTTAATTCCATGTGTAAGTCTAGTCTCTGTGCTACCCTGTTTCCCTGAAAAATAAGAACTCCCCGGATAATAAGCCCAATCGGGCTTTTGAGCGCATGCGCTAAAATAAGCTGCCCCTCCCCCCAAAATATAAGCCCTCCCTGAAAATATTAAAAGGCATGCACAGGTGATCCCCACCATTTCCTCTGGTTAGGGTTAAGGAGACAGAGCTGGAAATCTGGTAAGATGACAAGATGAGCCCCATCTTGCTCCACGCGCCCCAAAATAATAAGACCTTCTCGAAAATAAGGCCAAGCGCTTATTTCAGGGTTCAAAAAAAATATAGGATAGGGTCTCATTTTTGGGAAATCACAGTAGAATTAATCATATTTCCAAAAAAATACAAGAAACAATCTGCAAAACTTTCAGAAGAGTTGTGTGGCATCATATCTGAGTGAAAACAAAATATTTCTCTTAAATGGAGAAGCAGCTATGTCCTTTGCCACTCATAGATGTTTCAGAAACTGTCTCTGACTTTAGAAAGCAAGGCAATTTCAACAATTAAGGTGAAGTGCTTTATTCCCTTCACAAAGTTTTGCAACGCAACTTTTGGGGGGATTTTACACCAGTCTATAAGGAACTGTCATATCAATTTAGCCAAGAAGATGAGGGGGGGAAAATCTGATATTTAGCATCTAATGAATTCTGTGAAATGTTGTGTTTGATATCTATCTGGAAGTGCTGAGAGACAACAGCAAACATATAGATAAAAGAATTCCAGCATCGTTTGTATGAGAATGAAGGCATTCCAGATAATTACAAATGACTTCCTGACACGAAGCAGCCTACCGAAATTACTGAAACTATCCTGCCTTGATGACACTCTTAAAGAATTATTACTATCTCTTAGTGGATATTCATTTGTGGTTAGACATCTGATATAAATGTGAATTGCTTGGGATTTGTAAAACATGCATGTTTCTTTAAACGTGTACATTTTAGATTCAGAAGCTACAGAATATTGTGGCAAGTCGAGCATCCCAGTATAATCATGATATGAAGAGGAAAGAACGAGAATATAACAAACTAAAAGAGCGGTTTCATCAACTCCTGATGAGTAAAAAGGATAAAAAAATAGGTATAACCATTTATTATGGTAAAAATGGTGATACAGATGTTTGCTTCTGCTTCATATTTTAATGTGACGCTGAGTGATCTGTTAGAGGCATGGAAAGAGTAGCTAAAATACACTGATGGATAAAAGTTGGAAAACTTCTTTTGGGAATGTGTACCAAGGAAGTTACTTATTAAGGAAATATTTGTTTGTTTGTTTGTTTGAATTTATATACTGCCCTTCTCCCCCAAGGGACTCAGGGTGGTGAACAGCTGAAAATTTAAAAAACATACACTATAAAAGTTAAGACTAACTTAACTTTAACTTTAGCTAAAAATAAATTAAATTAATCGGCCTCCCCAATTTAAAACCCCAAAACTATACAAATTAAAACTAACCCATAAAAAACCTAATTTAGGCCAGGCCGGCTTGCTGAAATTTTTATTTATTTATTTATTTTTTATTTTTAATTAGATTTATATGTCGCCCTTCTCCGGAGACTCAGGGCGGCTTACAATGCGTTAAGCAATAGCCTTCATACTTTTGTATATTTATACAAAGTCAGCTTATTGCCCCCACAAACTGGGTCCTCAATTTACCCACCTTAGAAAGGATGGAAGGCTGAGTCGACCTTGAGCCTGGCTAGGATTGAACTCACAGAAATTACAGGCAGCTGGTGTTAATTGCTGCCTTTAGTAGGAGGCATTAGCCCCCTACGCTACACAGGCTCGGTGAAATAAAAACATCTTCAGGGCCTTATGGAAAGTGTGGAGATCCAGAACAAAATGTATGATAAATTTCAACATAGAATAGATCCTATAGTATTGTTCATCTTAGATGCTGTGTGTTAGCTTGATTCCAAACCTAATCTATCTGAAACAAAATGAGATCTGGCTTTTTACATTTACTTACTTGGCCATCTATTACAGATAATATCACTTTGTGTAGAAGTAATTTTCTAAATGAAAGTACATTGGTTTAGTTTTAAGTAAAAAAAGTTTCATCTATGAAACCGAGGAAGGTTCTGAGAAGACGAGAAATGAAAGTATGTAGAGAGATGTGATTTTGGTTTAATTTTGGGTTACAAATTTTGAAATATAGCAGTCAATCAGCTCAGCTCTTCCTCAAGTGACAAGTCAATTTTTATTAAAGATCTCTAACACATTGTTTTTTTAAAATTCTTTTCCTGGTTATAGCTATCGATATTTTGAATTATGTTGGCAGAATTGATGGCAAGAGAGGTGCCTGGAGAACTGGGAAAACTGAAGCTAAGTAAGTTGGACGGTAAAATGTTCTTTTTTGCTTGCTATTATATTTCATATTAAAATACTTTAAGAGGGGTTTTTTTTTCCAGAAATGAAGAAGAAATGTTCAAAACTCTCTTAAATGAGTATGAACAGCGGCAGAAACAGCTCCTAGTTGAAAATGCTGAACTGAAAAAGTTACTTCAACAAATGAAGAAGGAGATAATTTCTTTGCTTCCATCACAGAAGCAGATGCCTAAAGAGAAAATTGAAGATAACACTGGGCCTGTAAGTGTGAATTAGCATATGTTAAAAACAAAAATACATTGCTAAATCTTATGAAACTCTTACAGGTATTCCTTGACTTACAACAGTTCATTTAGTGACTGTTCAAAGTTACAATGTCACTGAAAAAAGTGACTTATAACCATTTTTCACACAACCCTTGCAGCATCCTCATGGTCATGTAATCAAAATTTGGATGCTTGGTAATTGGTTCATGTTTATGGGAGTTGCTGCTGCACCCCAGGCTCATGTGTGGGTCACCTTTTGGGACCTGACAAGCAGAGTCAATGGGGAAGCCAGATTCATTTAGCAATTGGGTTGCTATCTTAACCACTGCAGTGATTCACTTAACAACTCTGGCAAGAAAGGTCGTAAATGGAGCAAAATTCACTTAACAACCATTTCACTTAGCAACAGAAATTTTGGGTTCAGTTGTAGTCATAAGTTGAAAGACTACCTGTGCTTCGTTCATGTGTGATTTTGGTTTGGTTTTAAAGGGATGGAATTGAATTCACTGGTTATATTTTAGGCACATCTGAACCTTTTTGGAATTTTATGTACCACTTTTTTGGGGGACAAAACTATTGAAGATAAAACTAAGAATAAAAATAAAATTTTTAATGTATAATATTTAAATATAATTAATCATTAAAATGTAAAGAAATACCCTAAGAATCATCAGATCAAATAAACCTCCATTATGGTCAAAGATCAGCATAAGGAGTGTGGGCTACAAGGAATTTAAAGGCATTAAAAAATACAGAAATAAAATTACATAGAAAGATAAAAAATATAAAAACAAAAATCTAAGAGGGATAAAAACAATAAATGTTCTTTAGATTGCATGTTTTTTTCACTTAAGAACAGTAATAAAACACCAACATCATGTGTTTTTAAGTTCCACAATTGAGAAGTTGAAGTCCCCATATGTTGTAAGGTTCATAAAATGTTTTCTTTCTATATCCAATGCTCTATCTTTTACTGAGGATGTCAGTGTGAGCCAGAGCATCTATGATTGATTATTATTGATTGCTGTTTCTATTTTGGGCTGTTTTTTCCCCTTGCAGGCTACCCGTAGTCGCTCTCTTTTGAGTTGGACAACCATAGAAATTATGTAGTAAATATATGGATTTTTTTTCATATGCAAAAACATAAGAGAAGAATAGAAAAGTTTTTATATGACTTCTATTTAGGAGACCATTAGTCTTTTAAGAGAAAAGAATATAAACCAGTTACGGTTTTAGAGTTCTGTGCAGGTTCGTAAAAATATTTTTCAAACTGTAAATTATAACATTTTCACTTTTATATTCCATTACACAGAAGTAAGGATAGGCTTGTGTTGGAGATGCTGAACTCCTAATAATTGTAGTTCACAAATAACTTGCTCTGAGTGGACAAGTTATTCTAATCGGGGGCACTTGGTTCTTGTTTCAAAGCTGTTCTGTTGTTCTGCCTGTCAGTCCCTTCCACCATTATATTAATACATTCCTTAATTACCTTTATTCTTTTTCAATATACTATGCAGGATTCAGTGTTGTTACCCTCTTTACGCAGTAGGTGGAGCTAGTTACTTTTCTTTGACCTAAAGAACAACCTTATAGAAACGATGCAAGTGTCTTGGTAGAACAACCAATTATACCTACTGAATTCATGTACATTTTGTAGTTAATACTTTACTGGCAGATTTTTAAAAGAGACATACCTTTTATACTTAAGCTGCCCAACATAGTTGATCTCAGTTTATGAGAACTAAAACATTATATAAATAATGCATGAACATATCATGGTTAGAAAACAAAGGTTAAAATCAACTCTTCTTCTAGCAGAACATTTTTATAATAATATACTTAAGGGAGCCCCCATATCTTCATCCTCACCGATGTCGTTAACCATGGAAGAAGACATTAAAGATAAAGAGCTTGAAAGAGAGATTGAGGAACAATGCAGACAGATGGAATTAGAAAATCAAAGTGGGTCAGAAGAAAAAGGAGCACTAGGTGTTTTCTAGATGATTCTATTATGGATTATCTAGATCTGAAAATAAAGCATCCCAGAGATTCAAGAGATGTGGTACCGGGCCTTGAACTATTGAAGCAAGAACCGAATGATAAACATAACTCAAGATGAGAAGCAAACTTCACTAAAGCGGAAGCAGCAGAGGCCCAGTACTCTACAAGAGCAAAAGGGGGATGATGGCAAGCAACAGAAAGTAGAAGTCAAGGGAGGGACTAAATCGAAAACCACTGCTGTGCAACAGAAACTTTTTGAATTGCTCAAATCGCTTCGTGAAACTTAAAGGACATTTATGAATAGATTGAATTTTTTACAGAAAGGATGGCAAATATTTTATTAATTGAAATAGTTTAAAAGATAATCTTGATTATACATGATTCATATACGAAAATGGATTATAAAATTTTTGCAAAACTCATCCTGAGTTGGATTTATCAATTTGAGAAAAGTTAAACAGATCGCTGCAATATATGCAGATGATCTGTGGTTACCCTATTATAGCTTTTGGGAACTAATCATCTAGATGAAGAAAATAAAGATGAAAACATTTTGGAAACCCGAAGGAAGGAAGTGGAAAGGTTGGCAGGATTTGAAAGAGCTTTAAAGGAGCATCTGGGAATGTAGCTCGTAGTTTTTATACAAGCTTTGGAAAATTGGGATGAGCTGCATCTGTTTCTCTTTTTAGGTGGTTCAGCGGTAGCAAGGTTGAATGTTCTACCTAGAGGATTACAAAATACCTTTGTGGTTGGATTTTACAAATATAAAGTCACTCGGGGGGATTTCTATATGGAGAGATGTTTCTTGCTGATGGGGGCAGCTGGAATATGAAGTTTATAAAAACTATGTTGGAAGATAGTATATTCAACTTCAATCAAGATGAAGAGAAGACTAAAATTTGGATTATCGAGACAGAAAATCATTTGACATAATTGTTATATATTATATATTATATTTTATTATTAAATAATAAGGGGGATTGTTTTAGGTAAAATAATTATTAATATTAGATTAGAGAAATGTTTGAGGTTTTTTATTTTTTTTTCCTTTTTTTTAGCTGATGGGCGCAGTTCGAATATGACGTTTATAACAACTATGTTGGAAGAAGAAATTGACTTAATTGGGTTATAATATACTTAACTTTAATTAAGGTGAAGAGAAGGCTAAAAATTGGTTTACTGATAAAGAAAATTATTGATAAAGAAAATTATTTGATATACATGCTATATATTATTTTTTATTATTATATAATAAGGGGGATTGACTTAGGTAAATAATTATTAATATTGGATTAGAGAAAGGTATGACACTTTTTATCTGGGCTTAAATATTATAAGAGTGGTATTGATTGATAAATGAGTATTGATGGTTGATAAATGAGGTAAATATTACTACTATTAGTTTTTTATTATAATATTATTAGTTTTAGGAAAACTTTATTATTTATAGGTTTATTTGTTATTTTTGTTATAGGTAATTTTTTTTTAATTTGTAGCCGAAGCCAAGGGAGGGATGGGGGGGATATGGGATTGAGGGTTGGGGGGTAGTTGGGGGGGAAGGGGGGTTCGGGGGGAAGGGGGGGAGAAATGATAAAATTAGTATTGTAAAACTTTTTCAATAAAAATCAACTCTTTGCTGCAAGAATTAATTTAATTTGCAAGAATAAGGTGACAGACTAGGACATGAGAAGGATTATTTTTTTAGGAAATACTGATTCTAGTATATTGTCTAGACTTTGGAGGAATCAAATGATAAGTGATTAGTTGTGCTACATGAGGAATACCAACACATAGCCAAGAAAAAAAGCTTTCCCAAGATTGTAATTGATTTACTATATTACATAAATAAATAGATATAGTAATATTTAATAAATATATAATCATAATTTTAATTAATTTTTTTTGAAGTTAATTATAGTATTGTAAATAAAAGTGCACACAGTAAATACCCATAACAAAATACAAATGAAACCAGTAGAATTATCTTGCCATCAGGGAAAATAATATACACTATAAAACTATTATCAGAATGAATAGTTTTGTATTTGCTTGCTTTTAAAGATCCATTTTTAAAATGCATATTAATATATCTTTTTTCAGATTCTCTCAGACTTGGAGGAAGACTCTGGAGAAGCAAATAAAGAAGACATGTGGGAACTTTCTTGTGAAACAGTGCGTGAACAGCTTGCTAATAGCATTCGAAAACAGTGGAGAATGCTAAAAAATCATGTTGAAAATCTGGATAACCAAGGTGATGCCTATTTTCCCTACAACATTTATTTGATTTCTGGTTAGGCAGAAGGCTGATATGGTTTGATCTGAGTCTTGTGAACACCCAAAATGTTTTTAGCCATAGTAATATAATGTGTTCATTAGCATAATAAAAAGCCTGGAAGAAAATTGTGTTTCAGATATATAACTATACAATATAGTTATAAAATATTATTAAAATAGAAAAATCATGAAACACAATATGTATTTTCTCTATTCTTAAGCATATAGTGATTTTTCTGTTTTAAACACTTCTATTTTGAGAAATTGCTTCCTTTTATAATTACTTATCATTTTGACACTATTTCTATTATCTTCTTTTCAAGAATTTATGTCAATTAAACTGAATGTTGTGACAAACATCCCACTATCAATGGGATAGTTGAACGGACGAATGCAGAGAAATGATATAACCTTTAAGATTAGTTTAATTTTGATTTAGAGTATTAAACATAACTATAGCGTATGCTTATGTTTTTTCTACATCTGATCTCCATGAATAATTACTGTTTGATTTTGCTTAACATTTCAAAGAAATTACATTTTTTATAGCTGGAAATCCTTAATGAACCCCTTGATATTAGTGCATATATTTTCTTTTATTCCTTTCTTCTCTAGGCAATCATGTCTAATTCTACTCATTTAAGACAAAGCCTTACCAATTATTTTTTGGATTTTTACATAATTATTTTCAAACAGCCATGTTAATCTAAAAGATCTAAATAAAAGTCATGAAATCCCAGAGATTATAAACAATTAAAAAGCAATTTAATGGCCTGTCGGTTGAGAGGATTAAATAGATTTAATGAAAATATATTTTATGTGGAATTCTACTATATAGTGTTTTCTAAAACCAAATTCAGTAATACAAATTAATGTAATCAGTTGTCTATGCAGGCGGCCCTCAGGTTACAACTATTTGTTCAGTACCTTACAAACTTATGACTGTGCTGAACAAGTGGTTGTTGCAACTGGTCCTTGGAATTCCAACTGTTAACAGCATCCACTTCAGGGGTGAGATGCTCCCGGTTCAGACCGGATTGCCCGATCCAGTAGTGATGGCGGCGGGTAGTTCGGAGAACCGGTAGCAAAAATCCCTGCGCTCTTCCCCCACCATGCCCAGCTGAGCTGCACAATCATCAGAGGCTTTTTTTTAATTTTAAAAGCATTTTTTCTACAACCTCTTCTGATGAAAAAATGCTTTTAAAAGTTAAAAAAAAAAGCCTCTGATGATCGCGCGGCTCAGCTGGGATCGTCAGAGGCTTTTCAAAGCATTTTTTTCTGGAACCTCTTGGCCGAAAAAAAATGCTTTGAAAAGTCTGACGATCCCAGCTGAGTTGTCTGATTCTCAGAGAGGCATTTTTTTAAAAAGCCTCTCTGCCGATCAGGCAATTCAGCTGGGATTGTCAGAGAGGCTTTTTAAAAAATGCAGATGTTTTTCAAAGCATTAGAAAAAAATGCTTTGAAAAGTTAAAAAAAAATGTTGGCCACGCCCACCCATTCACATTACCCCCACCACCAAACCATGCCCACAGAACGAGTAGTAACAAATTTTACATTTCACCCCGATCCACTTGGTCACATGATCACAATCTGGCTGCTCAGTGCCCAGTTTAACAAGCTGTGATCATATGATTGCAATTTCCAGTATTCCCTGCCAGCTTCCCATAAGCAAAGTCATGGCAAAGCTGGCAAGAAATCGGAAGTTGTGGTCACTTGAGGTCCTTGCTTAATAACCCATGAGGTCCTCACTTAATGACAACAACTGAGACTCCCAGAACTCCCATCACTAAGCAGTGCAGTCAAGTGACATTGCACTGTACAACCATGTTTCTTACCAGTGGCAATTCCAATTGCTCTCATAACCCAAGGACTGCCTGCACTTCTACCTCTACCTCTCCCGTTACCTCTATCTGTAACTGACCACAAACAATGGCATGACAAAGTAGCAATAATGGTGCACTATTAAGATCTGCAAGAAATACCATTTACCTGCAAGCAAGAACTTGTGAGTAGCCCTCGACTTGAGATCATAATTGAGCCCAATTTTTCCATTGCTAAGCAAGACAGTTAACTGACTTTTTCCTCATTTTACGATCTTTCTTGCCATGTTGTTAAGTGAACCACTGGAGATGTTAAATTAGTAATATGGTTGTTAAGTGAGTGAGTTCCCCATTGACTTTGCAGAAAGTGATCATGTGATCCTAGGACCCCACAGTTGTCATAAATACAAGCCAGTTGCCAAGCGTCCAAATTTTTACTATGTGACCATGGGTATTATAATAGTTGAAACTGGCCATAAGTCACTTTTTTCAGTACTGTTATAACTCCAGTTACTAATTAATACATTAATAATGTAAATCAAGGACTATCTATACTACATATCAAAGAAGGGATATGTCAGAGCTGATAAATATCCAATATATTTTGTAAATAACTGATTAATTGAATACATACAATGCAGTGTAACTAAATGCACCAAAAATAATCAAGCACTTTTTCAAATGTGTAGTATCGCATGTATATTCTGGCTCTCTGAATGACAAAGATACAGTCTCACGACATGAGCATGAACTGGAAGTCGAAGGACTGCAACTGGAAATTCAGCAGTGCAAAGAGATGATAAAAACTCAGCAGCAGCTTTTACAGGTAAGCATTCAAATATGTACCAGTTTCAAAAAAGAGATGAAATTTACAAGAAGAATAAAAGAAGTGCATCAGACCCTACTCCTGCTTGTTGCCAGTTGTAAAAATAGAAGAAAATCATATCTTCAGAATTGGCATAGCAGTGATCTTCAGAAGGGGTTTAATATTCTAAATATTTAATTGGTTTTGATATACAGTATTGATGAAGAAAGAAACATTGCATGAATCATCCACTTCTTTCCACTGCTTGGAACTTGGCTAGTGTTAACATTTTCTTATATTCGCTATAAAGAGAACAGTGAGTGTGGTGGCCTAGTGATGAAGATGCTCGCCACCCACTCAGAAGGTTGAGAGTTCAATCCTAGATAGCGGCAGATGTTTCTCCTAGAATGCAAAGAAAAAAAAAATCTACGAACTCTGTGTGGCATGAGGAAGGGCAGCCAGCTAGTAAATGCTCACTCCCATCCAGTCATCCTGACCCTATCCCGAATTAAGAGTCATAAAAAGGAAGCTGTAAAGAGAACACGATTCATGTAGAGCTTGGGTTTGGTGTGGTTTGGTTTGGTTTTGCTTATTTAATAATTTAGTTTTTGGATTCTCCTTTCCATTCTATACATTCATCTGACTTCTGGCTTAATGTGATACCATTTGTTTTGTTCCAGTTAGGTTTTTAATGTTATTTGATTAATTTTTTCTGGCAACTAATGATAACTTGATTGTGGCCAGGGAGGTAGCCTTCAAATAACCTTATTTGATTTTTCTGTACTTCACATTTTATCTGCAGCAGCAGCTAACTGCTCCCTGTGATGATGATACCAATATGTTGCTACAGGATTGTTACTTGCTGGAAGAAAAAGAGAGACTCAAGGAAGAATGGAAGTTGTTCAAAGAACAAAAGAAGAACTTCGAAAAAGAGCGCAAAAACTTTACTGAAGCAGCTATTAGATTAGGACTGGAGGTACTTTTTGTTTCATAAAACTGGAGGAAGTTTTAGGAATTTCTTAGGCAACCAGATGACCAAGAATTATACCCATAAATGCAGTAGGCTTTCTTTTTTACTTTATACATGTTTCACGTGGGGCTTGTTCAAAAGGAGGAATATTTATAACAGCAGGTGCACTTTTTTTTTTTACTTAAAAGATACATTGAGCCGCTATCACTGCATACAAGGCTGTTTTGAAAAGTCGGAGTATTTCATTTTCAACCATATAACTCAAGCGCCAACATCATCACAATTCTCTGTACTTCAGGATTAATTTCTCATATTCTTAACTAGTTGCATGCCATTGTACTCCCCTGAAGGAGCAGGTTCCTGATCTGTAGCTGCCACTGGATTCACACATAGCACCTGTGAAGAACCGCTGTAGAGTTGGTTAGATTTAACAATAGTTATCTGTTAAGTGATAAGCTCTTCTTGACGACTGTATGTTCTCTATATGGGGCCTACGTCTTGAAAGTGGTCCAAAAGTTTCAGTTGATGAAAATTAAGCAAGTAAATTGCATAGTAATAGAAGATACAGCAATTGCATAGTATCTACAAAAATATTGTGTGTTGTTTAAAAATAAATTTGTTTAAATTGTAATGAATATCTTGCAGTTTTAGGAAATTTGAGAAGATTCTGTCTGTTATAAATATGAATGGATCAGAAACAATTCTACTTGCTTCTATCTTAAATCACAACTACCACCCAATAAAAGAAAAATAAATTAATAGCCATACAATAAAGCAAATTGCCAAGCAGTAGAGACATTTTTCAAGCATTATTAGCAAAAATGCTTCTACAATAATGTTTCTTACATCTGATTCCTGTTGCAAAGCTAAGAGAAAAAAATGACTTGCCAAGAAATTATACCTGAAAGAAATAGAAATATTCTATTTGCCATTTGCTTATGACATTCACAGTTTCATGGGATATTTAGCAGTATTTGACAGTGAACAGTGATCCTTGATTGACCGGTCAATTGAACTGACTTGCCAGGTCAGTGAAAATTTCATTAAGGTCATAATCAGTTAATTAGTATCTAATAGTGAAATTGCAATGAAGAATTGGCCCACTGATCTTCCCTGGTTACCAAACATTTACTAAGCATACTTTGCAGTATTGATGTGGCCCTTCAAAGCCCTAACTACTTCATGCCTAAGGGATTACTTCTCTAATTACAAATTGGTTTAATTGTTAAGGAAAGACCCTTATACAGTTGTTTATTTATTTTTATTTATTAAATTCATGTCATCCATCAAGCGACTCTGGGCAGTTTACAATGCCATAAATTACAGTATAAAACAGGATGTTAAAAACATTAAAACATTCAGTATTGAAAAAATATTAGAATTAATACAAAGTGAATAAAAAGGGCCAATGCGTAACTGGGGTGGAGGTGGGAATCTTCCCCTAATCTACTAGCCACCTCCAAAATGGGAGACCCCCAACAGAGCCCCAAGCCAGATGGCCAAACCAGGTTTTCAGGTTCTTTTGGAAGGCCAAGAGGGTGGATCTCACCTTGAGGGGCACGATGTTTCAGAGGGCAGGAGCCATGGCATGGAACTGGGAGTCTTTCTCTCTCTGTCTCTGTGGAGCACTCCACAGAAGCGTAAAGAGAAGGATTTCGGGCTCTCTGCACTTGGATTTCGGTTGCTGAGATCCACGCATGCAAGAAATGACAGGGATCTCTTTTATCCTGTTCCCCGAGTCAAGAGGTGTAGTTTGCAACTTTCCTTACCAACTTCCCGATTGACTTTCTGGGAAGAGAAGATTGCAAATGGCAATCAAGTCATAAATGCAAAGAGGTTGCTAAGCACCCAGATCATAATCATGTGAATGCTGGGGTGGTGCTGGTGGTTGCAACATTTTGCAATAGTCAGAAATAATTTATAGGCTGTAAAATGCCCTTTCTGAGGTTTTGTAATTTCAATCGGTAAGCCAGTTCTCATTAAGTGAGGACTAACTGTATATGTTTTATTAGCTATCTTGAGTGCTCACCAGAGTACAGTATAAAGCGTAGTATAAATCAAATAAATGATACGCTATAAATACAAAAAAAAATTGCAAAAGTATTTTTTGCGTTATTTTTCAAGTTGGCAAAACATTAAATACATTGATTTTTTGTAATTTTATATTTTCTCTTGATGCAGAGAAAAGCATTTGAGGAAGACCGTGGAGTTTGGCTGAAGCAACAGTTCTTAAATATGACTTCTGATCAAAATAAGGCTGACCGGATGAAAGCACAGAATGCTTTCCTGGGAAGTAAGATTTTTATATATGTTTTATCAGGTTTGGTTTCTCCTTAACGTCTCAAATACTTGTTTGTTGGTATAAATCACTTGGGATGCCCGAATAGAAGGTTGAAGCCACGCATAGATGCATACAAGCTTATCTTTCTCATGTGGCCAAATTTGCCCAGAATGGTATAGGGTCTCCTGCCTGAAGCAAGGAGTTGGACTAGAAGAGCCTTTCCAACTCTGTTATTCTATATTCAGGATGACTTATGGGGGAAGAAGCTTTTTCCTTCCTCTACTATTAGTCTAAACAAATGCTATGCCAACTATGCTGAGAAACAGACATTCTGCTCTCATCTAGTCAGTGATCATAATTTGGTGATTAGTGTCTAGTGGGAACCAGAATGCTACTAGTTAACAGCAGAAACCTATCTATTTCATATGATTTAGTGGATCATGCTCATCTTCTAGCCAGCAAAAAATGTTATAATAATAACTGGCACTCCTCAGAGCTTTACAAATTGTTTAGTTTTGGTCCTGTACAAGTAATAATTCTTCTATTCTTAACTTCTCCTATTGTACTTCTAAAGTATGTTCTTAAAAGAAGTCTACCTCACATTCTGGTAGTTTTAGTAATGAGTATTTTGATTCAGAGTATTCCAAACTGGCTGGATACCAGCCAGGACCCCTATGTAAGTTCTCCCCTTTTCCAGGCTGGTTGGTGGTACTGTAGAGGAAAATCAGTGGTCAAGGTGCATTTATTTTATAAGTTTCATGAGATGAGGATATTATGCTATTAAAAAAACAAAAGAAAGTGGGCCTGTTATTAAGAAAACAAAAGAAAGTTGGCCTGTTTGGAATGGTAATAGGCTCTTTGAGAAGGGACAGCTGCTTTTCCTGGGATTCCATATCACTATATCACAAGCTTTAGCCTTATAACCAAATAAAAAGAGGGAACCCCTTCAAACAAAAGGGAACTCTTGGCCACTGTTTAAAGCGTAAATGCAACCCCTAGTAGTTTCTCAATCTGACTCAATGAATTTTCAAAGACTGGTAATTTAAAAAATAATTAGAAGCAACAACAGAACATTTGTCAGCATAGAAATCTATCTCTAAAATCAGATTGAAAAAAAGGAGTAGATTTAGCTGTAATTTGCTGATTTTTCTTGCGAACTTCCCAACAATCATAATTCTCTGGAGACTATACAAATGCATTAAAACACTTTCTATTCAGTCGATATAAAAAGTAACGAAGGGAACTAATTGTAATAACATCATCAGCAATAATGATGCTAATCTTGACAAATTTGGCACAAACCTTACAGTAAAGCAATTCACTGAAGAATTAATAATTGTAAAAACAGTTTTAAAATATAATGAAGAATTAAATAAAATATAGATTTTTCCTTTTATGCTGGAAAAAAAAGAATCATAGAGGTCCCAGCCTCTTTAGGGAAGATCTGAACCTTTTCTGAGAAACAGTGTTTGTCTTTCAGGTTCTGAATCAGATAATCCATTAACAAATGTCAGGTCGCACCAAAAGAAATTAAATCACATGTCCAATGTACCCAAGTTTTCAGATGTTTATCAATCAACTCAGCATATTCTTGAGAACAGGTATGTTTTTTTCTCCTTATTTTCTTTCTTTTCCAACAAAAGAAAACATCAAACAGCTAAAATCAAAGTGTTTGGAATTGGGAGAAATTACAGCAAAATGCTCCAAAAGATGGCAAAAGAGTTATTTTTCAATATGATATATTGGAATATTTGGTTTTAAGAAGGCAAGTGCTAGGCTATTCAACTCACAGTAGCATCTGTAGATTGGAGGCAAATACGTGCAACCATTTCTTCTTAGGACTTCAATAAAATTATTGGTTCTGAGGCTGGTTTTGGAATTCTTTGGCGTATGCCTAACTTATAATACATTAGGACAAGTGTACAACATTAACTCTGTGTTCCTGCACAGAGAGTTTTTTATTTTTGTAGCAATGGAGAGATAGGAGAAACTGAAACCTATAATGTGTCATATATTGTTGGCAAACTATTTTGTTTGGGATGGATGGATGTTTTCATAAAGGGAGCCAGCTTTTATTCATCTCATCATATTGAGAACCAGTAGCAGATGCAGCAAATCCTGATGTCAAAATGATGCCCTTATGTACATGGGTGCTAACATCTGAGAAAAGTAGATAAAGCATTTGCATGATGTTATGATCCTATATTTTATCATTCCTTCCTCTTCTGCAAATTCTTATGTTTATTTATTTATTTATTTATTTATTATTTAGATTTATATACCGCCCTTCTCCTTGCGGACTATGTTAAGAATAGTGCATTAATTTTCTTATTTTTTGTTTTCTCCCAGTTTGAGTACTTTTCTGGATAAAATACCTGAAGACCAAAAGACCAACCAGATTAAAAAGGAGCCATTAATGCTGCAGATTAAGGAAGCCAGCCCTGTGGCAGAAGACAGTGGGAACAACATACATGGGCCACTATCAGACTTATGCACAGACCACATAATTAATTAATCTTAGCTTTTTGAACATTCTTGCTCTTTTTGTTAAGCTGTTTCACCCATAAATTTTTTGAATTTCACAAAACAGACTATTCATGAGTGGAATTGATGGTGATAGCTGTTATGCTGTATGTGTGGCTTTTTAAGAACCCCTCTCTGTTTCCCAAAAATATTTCTTGTATTCCTGTCCCATTTAGAAAGAGAGTGTCTGCCCTTCCCTCAATATAAATAGTAAATCTTTATTCAGATTTATGTATATTCTTATTACAGATGATATGGTTCTTTAATTGAAGGAATGTGTGATTTTTTTTTAAAGAAAAAGATGAAATGCTTCAGCATTGGTATGTTTTCTTGCAAGCAAAAATAGCACTTTTAGCAGTCAGTTTATGATGGTCACTTGTATATTTCAAGTGTAACTGGCATTGAAACTCTTCTCTTAACTTGAATGTATAGTATATTATAGAGTAACATGGCAGGTTCTATATTTATTATATAATTTTGGATTACCTCTTTTCATTTATTTTAAACAAAAAGCAGGGCCTTAGCTTTCAAATGCATAAGATATAAAGCATTATGTGATAATGCCATAAAATGTATGAAGCCCTACATTCCCCAAACCTTAGTATTTTACATGCCAACTGTTTTTTTTTGTTTGTTTTTTTGGTTTTTTAAAAAAACATGCTTAAGGATTAGATTTTTTTAAAAAAACATTTCAGGAAAAGAAAACTTAAAAATGAAGAACTACACAATATGGACAAATGTATATGGGGTGCTTTTTCAGGAGTTCTTTTATTGTGGGATCACAGATAAGCATTATGTCTCTACTTTGTCAAAGTGTTCTCTAACTGGTCTTTGGAATTCAACAATCAGACAATATGCAATGTTCCTGATGTAAGAATTGTTGACGTGTCTACGCTTGACGAGCCAATCTATATTTACTAGAGTGGAGATACACCAGATAATTCAGAAGATGTTTGCAATATTTTTCCACAGCACAGTCTGAATGTAGATGATGCATGCTTCAACTAAGCAAATCAGCAGTCTTGAACCCCTCTGAAAATATCTCAGTTTTTAAAAGGAAATAAATGTTACAATGTGTATTTCAAATTTTATAGTCTTTTTTTCTTCCAGTTCATGGATAAGAGCAGATCCAGTACCCATTTAGAAGTTCAGAGTGAAAACTTGACAGCAGTTTTTACAGTGCTTATGAGTTGGGGAAAAGTGTTGCAAAGTGGATGAATGATCAAATGATGTTTCAATTTAAGCCAATCATTAAATGATGCGCTTTAGAGCAAAATCTGAAACTTCATAGATACTCAGAATGAGTCTAAGCTGACTGTAACTAAGTGGGAAAAAGATACCAGGATGATCATATAACTCAGTAAAGATGTGAACTCAGCCGTGAAAGAAGTGACTGTGAATAGGGACTTCTGATCCAGAAATAGACACAATTGGCACACAAAAGGGATTTGTGCAAACGCTATCCAAATTACAGGTGCCATCTGTTTCTCAAGGAGCAGAGAGTTCATACTGCACACTAGCTATGTATGGGGAAGTGGAAAACCCTTAAAACTTCGCATAAAAATTGAAAGTTCCTAGGCCAAGGGATCCTAACTGTCATAGCCACTCTATTAAGCTGAAGCTTATTCTTCCCTATCCAGACAGATACTCCTCCAGCCTTCAGACACTGGGAAAGAACTGATTGAGCAGGGAGAAAGATGTGAACATCAGCATACAGATTATATTTAACTCCATGCTGATGGATAACCAACCTGCAGCTTCATGTAGATGTTAAATTGGAGAGGAGAGTATAAAGTTCAGACCTCACAAATAAAAGGTCTAGAACTACAGTAGATTTCTCTCCTATCCAAATACTCTAGTCCAAAGGAACTAAAAGGAAAACCACCACTGTAAATGTGTCCTTTCATTCCCAACACTTGGAGACCACTGAGCAATGAAAAAGATCCTGGCAAAGACTGCAATCAATTAAATACAAAATCTTGGTCTTGTACACCTGACCGAAAAAGCTCCTGTTTCTTAAAGGCCATCTAAAGCCTGTAAACCAACTCTTCTCTAAGAAGGAGAGGTTGGAGATGGGATGACGTTTTTTGAACATTGGTTCCAGGAATGGTTTCTTAATGAGAAGCGATACCGTCATGTCTTTTAAGAGCTGGCAGAACCAACTCTCAAGGATGTGTGGAGTACTACATGGGTCCAAGCACACATCATCAGGAAGGCTTTATGGGTTCTTGTCTCAACCACCAATAACCATACTGACCAGCCCCAGTAAACCCACAGCACTGGCAACCTGCATAACTGTTTTGGTATATCCTTCTGTGGTGGGGGTGGTGTAAGCTTTTTATGAAACGATAGCTTCCGCAAAAAGAAATGTCTATAAATGCTTCAACTACTTCCGAAAATCTCAGTAATAAAACAAAATCTACTTTCTATAGGCTCTGTGTATCCTTAAAAGTCCAATTTTAGTATATTTTCATGTGCTGTAATCTGACATTTTACTAGTCCTTTGCACTCTACTAACCCAACAAATCAAAAATATCAAGAAATTAAAATAAGTTTTTTATTAAAAGAGATCATTTAATGCCGTTTCTGTCATTGTACAGTAGAATATGTATACTGAAAAGGATGTGATACGTCTGCCTTTTAATGGATATTATAACATGAATGTTCTTGGCTGCGGCTTTATGCTCCAGGTTGTTAATTTTGAGTGGCTTGTTCCAGTTTAATTATTAGCTGCCTAGTCAAATATATAGATGGGCAGCCACATAAATCGAATTAATATATTTATATTTTGTTTCTAATCTTAGCAGGTTATTGCTGACTTCGGTGTTCCTATTTTCTTAATCTCTGTATAATATGGTCACTCTCTAGAGAGCTATAAACTACTTACCTACAGAGGTTTTTGGGGGAGGAGTTTCTATTTCTGTTCTGCCCAAGTTTTCCTTTCTCTTCATCTTTTCTCATTGTTTGTTCCTGGCTGTTCTTGATTCTCCTCTTTCCAATCTTGGTCCTTTTTGAGGAAAAGGGCTAGAAGAATGTTTAGCTCACATCACTCTGGGGGAAGGAAATGAAGGTGTCTTTCTCAGCTGCTGCCCCCTTTATAATTGCCTGTTTCTCAGCAGGATGTCCATTCTTTGGTTTGCCTTGTTACTTTGAGTCCTGGGTTTTGGCTCCATTTATTCATCCTCTTCATGAGGCCATTCATTAGCCTCTATAAGTACAGAGATGCCAGGTTGCCATTTTCCCTCTTCCTCCGGCCCAACACTGCTGTTTGATTGGCAGCTAGTATTTGATTGGCATCCGACAATGGTGGAGGGCCAGGAAGAGAGAGGAGGAAGGAGCACAGGACTTATAACCTATCACTAGGTCTTGCAATACGCAAGGTCTACGGGTGCAGACCAGACTTCCAAAGGACCTGTCAATTAATTCCCGCTGTCACCAACATTGTCATTTTGAGTGTGTAAATTCTGTAGCATGCCTAGCTCACTCCATTACTGATGTAAAAAGGACTCAGCCAGATACTATAACTCACCAGCATGCAGATGTGGAGCATGATCAGGTCCATTACCACTGCAAAGATCCCAGAGACCTCTGTCTGGCAATTGAAAAACAACATGTTGGACTAAGATTGATCTCCACCTGGTCCAATAGGTCTTTTCTTGCATCCTAGCATTTTCTCTATCCTTGCAAAGGAGAGATGGTTTGAAGAACATCTCCCAGGGATCAGATACTTAAATCTTCAACAGGTTTAATTAGGCTAGTTATGGCAAGATGGGCAGCAAGCAAATTTAATTTTAAAAAAAAAGTTACAAAAAGTATTGTGTGTTGTTTAAAAATAAATTTGTTTAAATTGTAATGAATATCTTGCAGTTTTAGGAAATTTGAGAAGATTCTGTCTATTATAAACAGGAATGGATCAGGAACAATTCTACTTGCTTCTATCTTAAATCACAGCAACCACCCAATAAAGAAAAAATAAATTAAAGCAATACAACAAAGCAAATTGCCAAGCAGTAGAGACTTCTTCAAGCATTATTAGCAAAAATGCTTCTACCATAATGTGTCTTACAGTGACATCTGATTCCTGCTGCAAAGCTAAGAGAGAAAAAATGACTCACTAAGAAATTATACCTGAAAGAAATAGAAATATTCTATTTGCCATTTGCTTATGACATTCACAGTCTCATGGGATATTTGGCATTATTTGACAGTGAACAAAAATTGATCCTTGATTGATCGCCAATTGATAATATTTGACTGATGAACTGACTTGCCAGGTCAGTGAAAATTTCAATAAGGTCATAATCAGTTAATTAGTATCTAACAGTGAAATTGCAATAAAGAATTTGCCCACTGAAGATATTTTGTACTTGTGGATATGTGCAACAAGCTGGACCCAGTTTAATTTAGTAAGCATTTATTTTCATAATCAGTTTGCTCCACTACATTCTGTACAGCTAAAATATGAATTAATGATTTGATTACATTTATAAATTAACCCTCACTCATCAAGTTTCAGGTTGATGAACCAAACAGCAAAGTGCAATTAAAACTTACTGTAAATCCAAAAAACAGGAGCTAACGTGATACAATATAATCTGAGAGTGGAATTGAAGTTAGAATAAAATCATTAAAGTATTCTTTATTCATTTTAAATATAGGGAATAATAAATATAAAAATAATAGAAAGCAAAAAATAGCAGCAGAAATAATATGTTTATTAAAAAAAATTTCTTAGTATAAAATACAAATACAAATAAATAGAAATAAAGACCATAGAAAAGGATAAAAGAGCCTCAGATAGCTCAACAGGCTAAATAGCCTGTTATTAACATTCAGCTGTCTGTAATTATTGCAAGTTCGAGGCTCAAGGTTGACTCAGCCTTCCATCCTTTCTAAGGTAGGTAAATTGAGGACCCAGTTTGTGGGGGCAATAAGCTGACTTTGTATAAAAAATATACAAAAGTATGAAGGCTATTGCTTAACGCATTGTAAGCCGCCCTGAGACTCTGGAGAAGAGTGGCATATAAATCTAATTTTAAAAAAAATGAGGGAAGAGGAAAAAAGAAATAAATAAACCAAAAGTAGCAACTTTCAATTTTTTAATGCAATAAATTACGTAATAAAATTATAGTATCAACTTTTTAGGTTTTTTTGTTGTTATAATTATTAATACTGGGAGCGATATAGCGAATTTCACCTCATGTGAACTCAACAGTATATTACAACAGGTAACCAGCGGCTTTGTTATAAATATCAAAGATTTTATGAGACTTGGCCATAAAGCAAAGTTGTTAAGAAGATGTCAAATGAATCTCCCTGGAGTGTTACCACTAAAAGGATCTTCTCTGTCAGCCATTCTCCTCAGTTTACTTAGTGTGATCTACCTGAGTTGTGATTGGTAAAGTAGGATTAGGGTTAATTCTGTTCTTACATAATCCTTCAATCAATCTTTTATTACACTTACAGACCAGAATTAAAAACTAAAACATTGAAATAAAATAAAATAAATCAGAGCAAGACATCACAGTACTTTACAGTTAGCAGTGAGTTTTTTTGATGGGCGGCCAACTTCAGCCTAGTTTTACAGATAGCGGAATTTAACCCCATTCAAAGAAAATTTATCCAATGGTAACAACTGCACACTGCTGATCCAATAGTAACAACTGCACACCAAGAGATCAGAATTTTCTGAATATTGCATCAAAGTGAAAAGTTACAAGTCCATGAATCTTTACAGAGGTACAGTATAAAGAGGACCTATGCTAAGGATTCTGTGGCTCCTTGTGCACAGGGGCAGAATCTCATCTCGTTCCGGAACATTTTTGTATCTGCCCTCCAGAAGTGCTGTGGTGAAAGCATTACCACATGCTAGAGTTAGTGCCCTTCAAAATATAGAAACAGTTACATAATAATATAGGCTATTTCTGATTTATGGGGGTACACAAATCTTGGTTTAATTTCAAGAACCTCTTGTAACTGACATGTTGATGTAGACAATGAAAACAATCAGTGGAACAACTTGCCTTCAAACGTTCTGGGTACTTCATTACTGCAGGTTTTTAAGAAGAAATTGGCAGCCATTTGTCCAGAATGGAACAGGGTGTCATCCCTGAGCAGGAGGTTGGACTAGAAAACATCCAAAGCAGTGGTGGGATTCAGTCAGTTCTCACCACTTTGGGAGAACTGGTTGTGAACTTTCTGAGCAGTTTGGCAAACTGGTTGTTGGAAGAAATCATTAGGGCAGAGAACTGGTTGTTAAATTACTTGAATCCCACCACTGATCCAAGGTCCTTTTCAACTCTCGTTATTCTGCATTCTGCCATCTTTCCTTTTCTTAACGGTCTCCAGGATAAGGAAGAAGAGTATTTTTTTTTAGAAAGGGATATATAAAATGTGACAGAAAAGGATGGGGCTCGACTCATTCTTTATTCTGACCTGACTGTGATCTCTGCTCATTGGTGGCTTAAAACAATTCATTCATAAGAGAAAAAAAATGCTTGTACCTGTTATAAACACTTAAAAAGTAAGTCACTTATAAACAAATCTCTTGTATAGAATCTAATCGAGACATATTATAAAATAGAATAAAAAACAAAGAATTCCACTTAGTAACAATTAGCCTGACTGAAAAAATCTGAGTTCGTCATTCACCTTTTTTGCTTTCCTAAGGTGACTTGTTTTTAGGAAAACAGAAGGTTCTTGTTGATTTGCAGGTCAACCTGAACCCCAGCCTTCTGGAAATTTCTGGTTCATAGTTGTTCCCAATTTAACCAGACATTTACCTTGGAAGCTAGAGTATTTGCTGATCATTGCAAGTATTTTCATGTTCAAATAAATTCTTTGGCCATTGTGACCTGTATCACAGGACTATGTAACCTTTGCAAGTAGTGTTGCCAGAGTGGAAAAATAATTTCTAAAAATGTTTCATAAATTAATATATTTTAATTTTTAGTATACTTATTTATCCTTTATATTTCTTGTCAGTATTTGCTCTTCAGAATGGTTGCCAAGACTTCAACAAAATGTGAAAAAAATTAAACATATTAAATAATATTTATTTAATGTTGTTCCTTTATTATACATTAAAGATGACAATTGGGGGGGATATTCAAGGTTTATGGATTTCAGCTTCGATTTGATTTAAATCCTATCGCAGACCCATAATTTCAAAACTTTTCAGGATTTTTACCCATTGCCCTATAGGAAACGACTAGGCTGAGCCCAGTGATGGGTTTCAATTTTTTTTACTACCGGTTCTGTGGGCATGGTTTGGTGGGTGTGGCGTGGTTGCATGGCAGGGGAAGGATACTGTAAAATTTCCATTTCTTCCCCACTCCAGGGGAAGGATACTGTATAATCTCCATTCCCTCCCCACTCCAGGGGAAGGTTACTGCAAAATCCTCATTTCCTCTTGATCAGCTGAGACTCAGGAGGCAGAGAATAGATGGGGGTGTGCCAGTCAGAATTTTTACTACTGGTTCTCTGAACTACTCAAAATTTCTGCTACCGGTTTCCAGAACTGGTCAGAACCTGCTGAAACCCACCTCTGGCTGAGCCTGATGGAGGAGTCAAATGCATCATCAGTCATGAGTCCCTGCACCCTTGCAAAAGATCTAACTCTAGCCCACCTTGAATTCCTTCTACTCTTATCTCTCACTAATTCCCCTTGTCTGCTCGTAGTTCAGATTAAAGTCAAGTGCCAGGAAAATCAGGAGATCCAGACAGTTCAAATGGGTATAAAGATTTATTGTAAATTTGAGCTCTGACAAGAATCTGAACTACGAGCAAACAAGGGAAATTAGTGGGAGATAAGAATAGAAGGAATTCAAGATGGGCTAGACTTAGATCTCTTGTCCGCGCAAAAGGACTCATGACCTCTTCCTTGGGCTCAGCCTAGTCATGTCCTACATGCCCCTTTCTCTCCTTTCTTTTGGATCCCTTAGTTATCTGACTGACTTCTTCAGCCATCTCTCCCCTCCTTTCACTCTTTCTCAGTGACATGTGGTATTGAAGAAGAGGAAGGTCCTAGTACAACTCTTGATCCTGATTTTCCCTGGTTGTCTGAAAGTTACCAAATGAAGGATAACAACAACAACAACATCATTCCGGAATATCTGTATATCTTAATCTCATTTCTTTTTTCTCTTACTAATTTAAGATCTCGTATTTCTCTTTTTCAGTGGTAAATAATTCCATTCTCTCAGTGTTGTTGTGGTTTTTTTAATGGTTGGCTGAGTTTTTAGTTTGATAACTTGGAACTCAAATAATTTCAAAAGTTATCAATATTTTGATGCTATTCATGTATGATCAAGACATGTAGGAATTAACATTAATGAATAAAAAAATATTGTGAGGATCTGTTTTGTAACCTTACATGTTAGATACTAAGATTACCATACCACTGTTGCATGGATCTCTCTTAAAATGTAATTATATTATGTATTTGCTCAAAACATTGAGCAAATGCAATGCTTGTCTTCCAGTGAAAGATGAATGATTTTTTTTAAAGCTTAGGTACAGAAAGTAGGCCTAAAAGAGTGACAGTGTGGTGCCATGTGACTACAGTTCTTTAAGTGACAAGCTGACTGTACACACATGAACAGATGCATTGCGGATATAGGAATCATAAAAGAAAAATGATGCTTATTATCAACCTTGAGGTCTAGCATGAATGAGCATAGATTTGATTTATCCTAGCAGTGCAGTTGCAGCTGAAGAATATTACTGCAGTTGGTATTTCTCTGGATAGTTCTCAAAGGGATTTCCAGAATTAAGCCTTTGGTGATAGGCAGTCTTGTATGCAGTCTCATGGGCCTGCTGCCTCTTCTATTTTGCAGAGGTTCCTTGGCTATATTACAGCTGACAAAATGTTTCCCACTGTTTTTGTGAAATTCAGCAAAGGAAAATTCTGCTAACTTGAGGGACTCTGTTGTTTCTCTAACTTCCCCTTCGCAGGTAGTCCTAGACTTAGAACCATTTGTTTAGTGACCATTCAAAATGACAATAGCACCGGAAAAGTGACTTATGACCCTTTTTCACACTTATGGCCATTGCAGCATCCCCAGGGTCACATCACTTGCCAAATTTGGACACTTGGCAACTGGGTCATATTTCTGATGGTTACAGTCATTGCAACTTTCTGACTAGCAAAGCCAATGGGGAAACCCACATTAACTCTACAACCGTATTACTAAATGAACAACTGCAGTGATTCACTTAACAAATGTGGCAAGAAAGGTCATAAAATGGAGCAAAACTTATTTAACAACTGTCTCACTTAGCAACAGAAATTTTAGGCTCAGTTGTTGTCATAGATTGAGGACTATCTGTATAGGATTTCTCTATGGTTGTAATCCTGACACTAGATACATGGATACTTCCAAGAAAAGACATATAGGATTGCACTGCCTTGTACAAGAAAAAAACCCCTCATACATCAACTAACCTTGCAGATGTTATGCAAGATACCAGTGTCTTTTCCCCACAATGATCTGTTAAGTAAATATTTGCATCATACATTAGGTCAAAATAACCAGGGCAAAGTTTTCATCACCTAAAAGACTGCCCAAATGGCCATCAGCCAGAAGTAAAAATTGGAAATAAAACCTCTTAAAACATATTTTTATGACATTATTTGACAACCTTCAAAAATAGTGTAGCAATGTATGTATGGTGAACTTAAAAAATATGGATGTATCTGTGGAAAGAGAGAAGAAAAACAGGATTCGTTTCTCTCCTGGATTAAAATGAGGAACAGTTCGTCCAAAAAAAAAAAATTTGCTGAAACTGATTAAAAAATGTGCAATCAGCAAAATCCTGGTTGACACAGATCACATGATGCTTCTCATCTCTCTATAAAATACCCAGGATGGGTGAGAATTGTCATTCACCTTCACCATGAAGGGAATCGTCCTATTACTCGTAGTGGCCGCTGTGGGTAAGTATGGCTTTCTTTTTACTATGACTCTATTGTAAAATTTTGCATAGTTTAGTCAAAATATATTTTAAAATTAACTCCATCCTACTTTGTTCATGTTGTAATCCCTTGAATTTCTTTCCTCAGCTGCCGAGAAATTCCAAGGCCGTAAGTAGAGCATCAATATATCTTATATCATTTCTGTTTTATACCATGCATGTTTTTGAAACAACACTTTTTCCACCATTGAAAAAGGGGTGATGTACTATCTTTTGTAGATAAGTCGCAAATCTGCTAGTGCCTGCTATTACATCTTGCAAACAGGACTATTATCTTGCCCTATTAGCAAAAAACAATCATCCTTCTACAAGATATTTCTCTAAAATTGTGACCAACTAGAATAGTATATAAATATAATCAATAATCAGTAAGTCAAAAGATAAGTTATGTGCTTTAATGAATTTGAATGAATAGTTGTAGCCTTATATACAATTGAATGACTGAGTGCAGAGCAAATATAGAATTAACACTTAAAAAAAATAAAACATTTTCATTAACATTATAATATAAAATAAAACCTTTAAAAGGTACATGCTAAATAAAAATAACTTCCATACAGTTATAATGACTTGCATTTCATTCAATTGTTAGTCCATATGTCAAAACCATTAGGTAGTTTTGCTCAATATTTTTAGACAATAATTTAAAGAGGCTCAAACACACAGGAGTGTGCTCTTTATTTTTAAATTTTATTTTATTTTAGTAAAAATAAATACAAAACACCAAATATTTTTGAAGAAACAAGGAAAAAAAACCACAAAATAGTATTAGTTTTCCTTGCAAACAGGCCCAAAGAATTTTAAATTAAACTACTAGTTCTATTTGCAAGTTATTAACCTGTCATCTATATACTGTATTAATGACAAAATAGTTAATAATAATAATAATAATAATAATAATAATAATGACAACTAAAATTTCAAAACCTCTATTAACATATTGTTGTAATCTTAACTGTGCCATATTTCCCAAGAATTAACACTGATTCATCCTGGATCAAATATCTGTGTGTTTTTTTCTTAATACCGTCAATTGTTTTCTGTTTAAATATAATAAATCCAATCTCCAAAGCCAGTCTATCTTCCCCAAAAAAGTCAAGATGAAATTGTTTCCCAGTTAAGTGTGATAAATCCATTCTCCAATCTCTTCAATATAATTAAAGAAGACAAATTTATCACTTAGATAGTTTTCTATTTTTATAAGAATGCAGGCTTGAATTTCAGGGAGGCATATGGAGTGGACTCAGTTAATTCTAAGTCTGGGTCCATTTTTTTTCCCAGTGAATCTACTGCTTTCAAATCACATTCCTTTTGCAAATTTAATTTATTTACAATTGCCTGACTTTGAATGTTTTCCAGGGCCTTTATAACTTCATCAAACTTTTTAAAAAAGCTTTTCAGCTAGGAATTGCATGTTATCAGAGAGTCTTTTGTCAAGTGTCAGCCTCATTTCCTTTACTATAATCTGATACGTTGTTCCTCTATAAAGTAGATAAAAGAGTTGTTCAAAGCAGAATAAGGCAATAAACTAAGGAGCAGGGAAGATATTTTCTGGATATTTAATACAAAATTAAAAGAAAGAATGAGAAAAATAAGCTTCAAACTTTTTGCAAATTGATAAAATAAAAAAATCCCTGTAGTAAATATCCCATAAAAATGTAAATCAAGTAAAAGCGCTTTCACTAGCCACATATACCCTGTGATTTTCCTTTTGAAAAAACAGGAATTAATTGAAGCAGTCAGATACATCAAAAGAAAAAAGAACAGATAAAATCCAGCAGAGGGTTGAATAAATCAGCATTCAGCCAGCCAATTAACTTTTAAAAATTAAAAAAAACAAAGCAAAACAAAAACTTCAAACAGTAGAGTTAAAAAATAGGCTACCTTATGAAAATACTCAGCTAAGAAAAGGTGCATGAAAAACCAGTGGCTTCTGGGCTGCTGCCTCCTGGATGGATCTATGGTCATCCAAAATTCATTTTGGGTCATTCCTAAGTGTGCCCGTACAAATCCAGGGAGCAACGCTGCCAAAGAACCAGTTTTGGCAGCAAAATCAGCAGATGGTCAAACAGGAGAGAATTTTTTTCCTACCGGTCAGCAGCCATCATGGGGAGGAAGTGTGCTTTTTACTTGTAATCCTGCTAATTAAAAAAAATATTCCTGATTATTTTATACTTCTTTACTTATTTAGTAAATTATACAATTAAAAAATGCCAGTCTGATTATTATGTATTTATTAAAAGCAATGAATGTACAGTAAATGGAGCTTTTTAGTAGTCTTTGTGGAAACGTTTAGTCCATGAAAGCTATGCTAGGATTAATGACTTTTTGTTATAAACTAGCATACAATATGGTTTTTTTGAATATTTATATGTAATATATATAAATCATATACTGTACTGTAAAACTAACATTATAACATGTTCATTTTCTTTCTACCAGGGAGCCTGAAACCCCTGACAAGTAAGCTGAAAAAGTATCTCTTGTTGAAATGACATTAAACAAAATCAACTGACCTTAAACAATTAATCGATTGCTACTCATTTAAGGACCATCACATTTAAAGTCAAAGCTCTACATAATTACTTTTTTGCTTCCTAAAGGAAGCATGGAATAGATGTGATTTAATAAATAACAGTTAACAATTTAAAGGAAACAATGATACATCAAAATAGAAGGAGACTAAAAAAATACCTAGGTGTATTCTTAAATGAGAACCCTGAAAATTTAAAATGGCCTTCCTGATTTTCAAGTACTTTAGTTAATTAGTAATGAGTCTGGCTAATGATTTAGTCTTTACAGTACATAAAGAATGGATTAACATTCTTTGTAAGAGACGATCAGGCTGAGACTGAGAGAGGGGTGAAACGTAACATCAATCTTAAATCCCTTCATGCTCATAAGAGATCTAAGTCCAGCCCACCTTGAATTCCATTGACTCTTATCTATTGTTAATATGCTTTGACGGTTAGTAGTTCAGATTCTTGTAGAAAGCCTAAGCATGCAATAAACCAATATATGCATTTGAAGCGTCTGGACTCCTCATTTCCCGCACTTGACAATATTGCTAGTAAAATGGTTTTACAAATATGAATGTACCATCCAGAATGTGGTTTGTGTAATCACTGTTAAAAACTACTGGTGGTGAGATCCAACAAAAACAGAGACTGTGTAGAGCATTAGAAAAGATAAGAATGGTATCAAAGGAACGCCATGATTTTCAGAGAGACCCATTCTTACCAAAGGAAAAACACCACACAACCTGTGTAGGGGAGGGAAAGACAAGACATAGTCAGATAACTTGACATTTGGATGATAAAACACTTGAAAACAGTGGAAAGAAAATATCCTGAAAGAGTGGGTCCCTAAGTGACTGGAATCTTGAACAGACCAGTATAACTATGTTGTATATTTTTTACAATAAAAAGTAGTTCAGAATTAATATATTTACTAAATATTGCATTTCTGTCCTACAGAAACCCAGAATCCTGAAACTGGTAAGTCTAATGACGATAACAAGACAACTCAGTGGTATATTTGTGTTAGAAGATGATCATATAATAAAACA